>OZ022252.1:9727672-9797672 GCA_963978915.1 Caenorhabditis parvicauda
TACACGTGCTTGTCGCGGGTTCGTATCCTCCCTCTGGCCACTTTTGCACAACCCCTTCCTCTCCCTTGACCCCACAACAAAACCCAAAAGCTTCACCCAAAAATTTGCCTCACGAAAAAGGGGGTGGGGCAAAGTGGGCGGAGGATTTGTCAATTAATAATATGATACTTAATAACGCAAACATAACGAAATAGCGCGGAAATAAGAATATTTAAAAATGTGATTTTTTTACTCTGAGGTTAAAAAACCAATTTAAATTAATATGAGCGCGACTCTTCTGTACCAGTAACTGGAATGGTGAAAGGCAGTTATTTATTTAAAAGTTTCTGCGATATCTTGAGTTGTGGTCACCTTGCAACAGAAAATAGTGTTTTGGCTGCGCGAAAATTTTTATCTGTGTATTAAAGCGTCTAGTATTACTCGAGTGATCTTTAACATACCTTCAGAGTCCGGCTCAACCGGGTCGGGCGCCGGAGGCATCTTCTCTTTCCTTGTTTTCGTCTTCTTTTTGGCCGGTTCCAACTCCTTGTCGAATGAAAGAGGCATCGGCCGTATCGTCGGGGTATTGGGATCGATAGCTAAATTGAAGAATTCGTTTTTTCTTTTAATTTAATTTGAATTGAAAAACTGTTCAAATCACTTTACTCAAGCAACAAAGTACGATCGTTTTCGATGACTTCACGGTCATTTTTGATATAATTTCAGAAAAAAAAGTTGAAAACAACTGTGAAATACCTGAAAAGATCGAAAATCATTGGAAACGAACGGAAACCACCGAAAATTATGGTCTGAAGTTTATGAATTCAACTTTTCTTATTTAAGATGAATAAAATTGAAAGAATTGAAGAAATTGTTCATGTTCATCATAAAAAATGTTTAATCACGAAACAGAATTTTTGGTGATTTCACGGTCGTTCTCGATATTTTTGCAAAAGCGTCATGAAAATACAGTGAAAACACTTGGGTACTGTAGTTAGATCCCATCTAACTACTGTAGTAGTTTGGTCAACTGTAGAAAGGAAAGATTCTGTAACTACTTGGGATACTGAAGATATAAATAATAGTGTTAGATAATGTAGCCGCGAGGATGATGTAAAAGTAGGTATTGTACACTTTAGGACAATATGATAATGTAAAAGGTGGGATACTTTTAAAGGATATCATTGAACACACTTTTTGGATTATTTTTTTGTAAATCAATGTAGGAACCTTAAACTTAATCTGTACACCTTGAAACTTTTCATAACAAGTTTCCGGAAACTTGTCTACTACTCTATAATAGGGAAAAACACTAACCAGGATGCGACTCTTCATAGATTCGCTTCAGAATTTCCAGGGTTGTTTTTCGTCCACGAGGTCTCTGACCGTTTTTCTGCATATGTGCCTGTAATATAAGCTTTGTAAATCAAAAAAAACTAGTCACAGTAATCACCTTGAGCGTCTCATCATCCATCGAGTCATAGTCCGGCATCGGGGTCACATTTGTTGTTTTTGTGATTCTGACATTCGAACCGAACCTAGAGATATGATTACTGTGAACGCGTAGCATGACCGCAACGCTGTCCAAGCGGGAATTCAATTTTTGAAAGTAGAGTAATAACAAAAATTGATCTTGAGATCTGCGAATACTACCGTATTCACGTAGCACAAACGCGATCGTTCTACAGTAATATAATTTGATCTATGTAAATCTAAATAAGTCCTTCTCTCTACAGAGTTTTAAGAAAATAGGTAGACCCTCAGAAATAGTCAATAACTTGTCAGTTGTGTAGAGAAATAGCAATAAATCATACTTTGCAGTGTTCCTGTTCAGAAATCGGTTGATGGGTGTTTTTAGTGCTAGTGCTGGTTGCCCCGGTTTGACCACGATGAAGGACTGTTCCATTGAGTCGTCGACCTGAGAAGGAAAATGATGAGAGGTTAAGAGGTGTAGAAGGGTGTAGAGAGAGAGAGAAAAGAGGGAGAGAGAAAAAGGATAGAGGGAGAGAGAAAAAGGATAGAGAGAGAGAGAGAGAGAGAGAGAAGAAAGAGAGAGAGATAGAGAGAAAAAAGAGAGAGAAGAGAGAGAGAGAGAATCAAAGTGCTAACATTCGACGACGCAGCTGTAACGTTTTCCAGCGATTTCCGACTGACCGGTGTGTCCCAGGGGTCATCACTTTCATCTGCTACAGAAGCAGTTTGGGTCTTCTCATTCACTGTAAAATTCGGTTTCCCGAAAATTGTCAAAAAGCGAACCGTTGCCTTTCTGTTGCTCTTTCAGTAGGTTTTCCTCTGTCACCATAACAATGACGTCATCATCTTCATCTCCAAAATCGTCCGCCGCAGGGGGGCCGACGTCGAACGAGTCGAATCCATCGTAGGGCATCGGGGACAGGTCTTCCAGCTTGTCTGAAATCAATTGTTACTCTGAAGTGCTCGGACCCGTCGCAGGTACCTTTCTCCAGGTGATTTCCATTTTTTTACTGCGACAAGTCATAAAATTGAGCTGCGCGAAAAGCTTACCTTGAAACCGACTGGGATCTTCTAACTCCGGTGCTACGTCACAGAACTCCACACCAGCAAGAGGGTCATCATTGGCGAACTCCTCTGGACCTTCTTCTGGCGGTTCAGTTACTGAAAACGGAGATGAACATCATCCATTACACCTTGCCACCCGGGAACCGAAAAAATAGAAACCTTACGAATCAACCGAAAAAATAGAAACCTTACGTTCATACTAATTTGTGTTTCACTTCGTAAATATCTAATCTCTAGTACTCAGCGGACCAGAGCCAAATTTTCACGGAGTACAATTTTATTTTTCCCATCGGAAATTGGTTTTTAATGTAATTCTGATATCTACAGCAAGCATTACTACAACAATACCTTCCATGTCTACAGTAACCTTCATTCTTACAGTAATCTCCTACACCATCTCACACTTTTACAGTGTCCCAAGTTTCTCTAGTAACCTTCACTCTTACAGTGATCTCCTACACTATCTCACACTTATCTGTTCGACAGCAACCTTCATTATTACAGTAATCTCGACTCCTACTCCCACATCTCACACTTCTACAGTTCCCCACGTTTCTACCGGAACCTTCATTCGAACAGTTCCCTAAACATAAGTACCGGACGGAACATGCATCAAATACTAATACTAACCCTCTTCAATAACATCATCGTTCATGATCATCGATGATGCTGCTACAACATCATCTTGAACTGCGTTTTCTTCCGGCTTCTGATCCATCATTGGTTCGTCATGGATCGACTTGGTTGGTTGATGTTCTGAAGATTCGTTGTCGGCGTAAGTCTTGCACTTCCAGTTTTTTTGAGTTTGTGTCTAATCCCGTTTTCAATAGCTAAACTGACAATACTATTCATTCGGATTCGCTAAGTTTCGTCGATAAGTCATTCTCTCTCTCTCTCTCTCTCTCTCTCTCTCTCTCTCTCTCCCTCTCACCTTCACTAGTACCAGCATCACTCTGGAAAGTGATTCCGACGTACGGGTCATCACTATCAAACGGATCCTTCTGGGCTACTTCTTGGTTCTCGTGGTTCAGAGTCTGCCAGTCTGATGTAGTAGCAATCACGGGTTCCTCATCCCCACTCCGTTTGACACCAAACATGGTCGTACATGTTTTGAGAAGACCTTCTGAACTTTCAATAACCGTCAGGTTGGAATCGAGAATGCTTTCGACACAATTAAAACACAAACTCAGAAAAAGCAAGAAGAAAGGTTCTTGTTTTCGGAAACTTGATATTACTTTGGCAACGTTCTGGTATTAACAGGTGTGCCAAAATCACAATGTCATCGAACCAGTACTGAAGTCGTAATGACCTTTTTCTATATCGAAGCCTCTGTGAATGGAAAATCGACAAATCTCTGGTGAATATTGAAAAGAAATAGACCCATTCAAATCGAAAAAAACCGCGATTTGCCAGGATTAATCTGGCATATCTGAAAAAAAAACTAGACGAAGTCATATCGCCAATTTATCAAAACGGGCCAGGACCTGGACTTTGTCGATTTCCAACTCTCAGAGGAAATATTCGAGTGAGACGTTCAAGTTTCCTGGTGAAGGCCAAAAACAACGGAATCCGTCCGAAAGTCGGAAAATTAGTGAGAAAAACTCAGAAATCAAAAATTCACCTGGACCATATTTGACCGCCAACATTCTCATCTGCTCGTTCTCACATTCCGACCATTCAACTGTGGCACAATTGACGTAGGTCAGCCATTTGGAGACCACATCTCGTTTCCCATCAATTTCTACCGTATCAATGCTCGAGTATTTTGGGATCAAGGTGGTACGGTATTTGGTGACAAGTCGTTGGGTCACCAGGTTTCCTGTAGATGAATATATCAAATGTTAGGTCAAAGTTTGAAAAAAACATGCTCAAAATATTTAAAAAAACCGAACAAACTTTAAAGGATACATTAAGAAGCCTAAATAAAAATAAAGAAAGAAGAATATTTTTCAAACTGAAACTGACTGCTTTTGCACGTTAGCTCAACAAGCCCGAGCGGCGTAAGTAACAGCGCATCCTGGGGTAAACACATTTTAATTTTTCCTACCTTCTTTTCATCCTGCAACGTTTTTAGATATAATAGAACGAGAAAAAACAATAGCATGAATGAAAAATGAGGCGAGCGCGCTCCGCGGAGGGTCTTTGAAAGCGGTTGCAGAGCGGCTATGGCCACTTATCCCTGATCCGCAGTGTGCAGCGCGACGCGGTTACGTGTAGCGAGAAGTTGCTTAACAGATAGAAAGTTTACCATCCCTACAGCGAACCGTAAGAAGAGGATTGAGCACAGCGTCAGTGGTCAGTTTTTCATCCGCCATTCTTCTGAGGTCGGAAGAAAGTTGTTCGAGTCGTTCGAGCTGAAAGATACTCATGAATATGGTTAAGGTAACAAAAATATTTTTTCAGGCTATTTTGAGAAAACTAATTGACGTTGAGTACAGCTTTTTCCAGAAAAGTTCGATGCTATTATAATAATCTCTCTTATTAATCCAAAAATATTCCTGAAGTTCAAAAAAACAAAAATAAATAAAAATTGAATGAAACATGAGTAAGTCTAGAAATATTACTTTCAATTTAATTGCTCCTACTTCTTTGGAGTCTTCTTCACACATGATTTCGAGACAAAGCGAGACATTTATTTGTTAAAATCAACCGTTTTTCCTCCATTTTTAGCTGCTCTAGTGAAAGTTGGTTCGTACACTTTTGGACAGTACTATAAGAAAAAAAACCTTCGTCTGCACAGTATTCAAGTACATCGAGTGCTGGGTCAGTCCTTTTCCTGGTGTCGGTCGATTTCTCGTCAACTTTTCTACGAATCTGTCTTGGAGAGCTAGAAACACCTCACATTGACATTTCCGTGGTGCCAATTCTACAACAGCAAAAGACCTCGGTCGTTTCTTTCTGGCATTCTCCAGCGGATTCTCGATTCTACAACAGACAAGGTGATAGTAAATCCAGAATAAATGTTCATCTGAACTTTTCGATGTAAAAACAAGAAAGCTACCTGGCAAACTTGATCCCATCTTTCTCTTGAAACCGATCTTCGCTTGTTTCCGACAGGGATATCGCCTTGGCCAATTGGATATCTTCGTCGATGAAACTTTTCGGTTCACCGATCAACTTTGGTGCTTTCGATGACTTTCTTACTGGTTCTTTCGCTCTAAAGCTCATGGAGGTTGATTTTTTTCGAAAAAAGGAGAAATTCACATTAGCATTTTAATCGGAAAGGTGATACAAAACTACAGTTTTCCAATACAAAATCTCACTTGGTATGCTTCATCCCATTCTTGATCTTCGTGTCGCGCACCTTGGCCGAAGTCTCCATCAGTTGAAGCAGCTTTCGAAAATCGATGCTGTATTTTTTTGCGCATTCTTTGGCATGTGACGCTCGGTACTTAAAGATGAATCGATGAATATAACTGTGCTGCCTGGGAAATTATCTCAAAATGTGAAGAATCAATTTTAATTATTTTATTTTGCATTCAGGAATGAATCGTTTCTCTCAGAATTTCAAAAATTTAGATTCTATCGACTATGTTGCTTTGCCTAAACAAGGAGATATGTTGCGCTATATTTCTACTTACAATCGAACAAGTAGACTGAATCTCGAATTATTTACATGTAATCTTACAAGGTAAAAAAATATTTCCTCATGAGTTTTTACTTAAGTTCGAAAATTTACCGGTCCTGCAGGCAATGGCTTCGAGCACATGGGGCAGTCCAATGTTTCCGCATATTTCTTCTTGTCTTTTTCGAACGTTTCAGAGACCTCTTGTACTCTTGCACACTCGTCAGCGTGAGCTTCTCTAAAGTGAGTGCGATGATATTGGCATGAGAGACGAGGACATTAGACTGATACTGTAGTTACTGTAGTAGGTCGAAACCAGGTCAAATACTGTGAAAAAAAAACTTTGTAAATCTGTAGAAAGCTTACAAAACACTTGGCAACTTCATCAACCATTCACCCTTTATGAAATGAAAAGGAGAAAAATAGAATTTTCGAAAAAAAAGCGCGCCTTGGAGCAAACTACACACTGTTGTCATCGAACATTACAATGTAAAAACTCACTTTCTAGCCTTCGAGAAGAACGTTATATCTCTGTTGCAAATGCAGCAACGGATCGTGCTTGTGTCATCGTCGTCCAGAACTATTTCAGCTGAATTCGTGGTTCACCAGTTGATTATCAATCACATTTTTGCTTTGGAGAACTGTGATTTTACTTTTATTTTTCAAAAAAAAAACAATAAATCTCACGTATGCTCGATGTCGACGGAGTCACCGCAAAAACGCTATCATTGTTGACGATCGACTGAACGTTTCCTTTCTTTTCGCTTCTTCTGTAAGAAAAAAAAGTAAGTTTTGAATTACTCTCTAATCCTTCTGTGAAAATGTATTGGGAATTTCATATTTGAACATGAAAACAACGGAACCTTGTGCCGCGCAGCTGCGCGCGGTTTGTTTGAATCAAAAACTTGAAGCGCAAACAAAACCTATCAGATATCGTTAAAATCGTTTCGATCTGACACTTACAGTACTGTTCATAATCTTATTCGCATTTGACTTTTTCGTCATAATTCTTTTCAAACTCAATGAATCGATCTGAACTACTCAGAGAAAGTTTTGGAGTACATTACACGTTTGTGGTACAAGTTTGGTCATGATTCACAAAGAATGAATATATTTTTGGAATTGAAACGAAAAACATGAATAATTGAAAAAATTTAATTCATGATTCAAAGGCACATAACTTACTAAAATGAGTGCTAGATGTTCCAGACCAGTTATAAAATGCTTGAATATGTTGTTTCAACTCTTTTCGTGTCAGTCTTAGCCTGACATCTTTTTGGCTTAGAGCACAGGAGTTTTACAAAGACCAGCACCTTGAAGATCTGCCATGTTTTTAGAAAACGAGTTATCTGCAATGAATATCGTGGTTCAAATATGCCACAAATCACTCCACAGCTTTTTACAGTATCGAGGTACATTTTTCAAATATTGAAATGATGTTGGACAAATCATAGAGTTCACACGACATCGTTGAATCCAGGAACTCAGATTGCGCACCCTGTGTTCGGCGTCGTTTTCCTCTGAAATCTCGTATCTGAAGGCAACATTCATGAGTTTTTGTTTTATAATGTTGATCTCATATGATTTTTAATTCTATTGACTTACCATAAGCACACCCAAAAGTCTCAATAGCAAAATATAACCGTCCAAATGTAGCTCATAGACCATACCGTTACCCTCTCCATACTTCAGGGTTGGATACAGATGCTTTTCGTCGTATTCAGTTTACTTTTTTGAATATTCCAGATGAAAAACATTTTTCCACTCTGTTCACGTGATTCCAGAACTCCAGTCGTTATGCGACACGTTCCGACATGTTCAGATGACTTTAGCACTACAACATGCAAGACAGTACTTCCTGTTTCTGGGGATTCGGGTCTTGCAGTGTGCTCGTGATCATGGATTATAACAAAAATTTATGTGTAACAAATATACGCTCATAAAAATTCTAGAATATTGTCATTGAGTATGACATTTCAGAGAAAAATGCCGCCAAACAGAGGGTGCGCAATCTGGGTTCCGGGATTTAACGATGTCGTGTGAACTCTATGATTTGTCCAACACCATTTCAATATTTGAATAATGTACCTCGATACTGTAAAAAGCTGTGGAGTGATTCGTTGCATATTTGAATCACGATATTCATTGCAGATAACTCGTTTTTTTTTAAAACATGGCAGATCTTCAAGGTGCTGGTCTTTGTAAAACTCCTGTGCTCTAGGCCAAAAAGATGTCAGGCTAAGACTGACACGAAAAGAGTTGAAACAACATATTCAAGCATTTTATAACTGGTCTGGAACATCTAGCACTCATTTTAGTAAGTTATGTGCCTTTGAATCATGAATTAAATTTTTTCAATTATTCATGTTTTTCGTTTCAATTCCAAAAATATATTCATTCTTTGTGAATCATGACCAAACTTGTACCACAAACGTGTAATGTACTCCAAAACTTTCTCTGAGTAGTTCAGATCGATTCATTGAGTTTGAAAAGAATTATGACGAAAAAGTCAAATGCGAATAAGATTATGAACAGTACTGTATGAGCTAAGACCGTCCTGCGGAAAGATAGTAAAACCAAGCAATACATAACTATTCCAGATCATTAAATTCAAGATTTTATCCAAATGCAGGTTCGTCAAATTTTCAACAGAACAACCATTTTATCCAAATTTGAATCTAAAATTTCAATTCGAAAATTACAAAAAAAAACCTCGGGGCAGCTAGTAGTGAGTCATCTTGCATCGAGTCCATACACGCCTAAACCTCTCTCGTTGACCTATTCGCTCTATACAGATATCACTCAGCGTCCATTACAAAACGCCCAACATCACATTCGAGTTTGTTTCAATAGTTAAAGTTTATTGTTGATGAATAAACAACTCAACTTGAAGGTGAATACACATAAGGAAGATCAATTCGACCACCAAATTACGAGGAGAAAAAAAAAGATGAAAAAACAAACAACAACATGAGGAATTTGCTCGATTTTTGTGTGTGTAGGTACCAGTTTTGGCAAAAAAATTCGCATGTAACAACGATCAAATTATTAGAAGTGTGAAATGATCATGGTTGGGAATTCTAGGTTGTAGGGAAAATTTCGGTATGTCTTTTTAGAGCGATTTTATTTCAAAAACGGCATTTAGTAGAACGCATCTTTTTTCAAACGTTAACAACTTTGCTCAGAACATCTCAATCACCTCATTCATTTTTAGGCTCAGGTTGGACCTTAAGCTAGCCCCAACCAAACCTAAGCCTGAAAAAGAAGTGTTCATAGTAATATACATCACGCTTTTTTTCGTTTGAAAAAAACGGTATACAACTGGATGCAATCAAAACGGGATGATTTTTACTAAATGCCTCAAAAACTCTCTGCTCCTCTTCCACTTGGCTCACGTTGTATACGACTGAACAAAAAACCTAGAACTTCCCAACAGCCTGATACAAAGAATGTAGAACAGTTGAAGAGGGTTGAGACGTTGGAGATCACCTTCGGTATCCTGTAAAATGATATTACTGGGAGAAGAAAGCTTTACAGAACAGATTTTCCAAACTAACCACTTAACTTTAAGCCGACATGAAACATAAAAAGTCTATGAAAAATATTCACCAGAATTCCTACTTTGACAGAAAGTTTTTCATTCTTCTCATCGTTTTAGACTGTGATACATAGAGAAAACCAAGCTTACAACTAACAAGTTCAAAATAGGGAGATGCGGAAGAGTCCAAACTACAGGAACCTCGACAAATAGTTCTAATAAGTATTCCTAATAATATTTCTCAGTTTTCATACAAAACCAAAAAAAACTAACCATGGTTCGCGGGTATCGGCTGATGATGCCCATGCACTGCTGGTTGCTGCATATGGTGATGGTGTACCGATTGCGGCCGTTGTTGCTGATGGTGTGATGGTGGAATGTGGTGAGTACGGTGTCCGACCATCGAATCATCTGGTGGCTCATGGTAGTGCTTCTTGAAGTAGTCGATCATCTGGTCAAGAGAGTGGAACATTTGCTTCCTATACCGGAGGCCGTGTGGATCGACTGAAGTTCTTTTTTTTTCACATTGTTCTTTAAAAACCTTCCCATTTTTCGAAAATTTTCAAATAAAGGAGAAAATCGCTTATGCAATGATAAAATAGCTGAATCGATCATTTTACTCAAAATTTATGGAAAAAATATGGTCTTCTCATCAACACGAGTTTTATTGCTTTCCGTCAAGGAAAAACATGAAACATTAGTTTGACAATGATTCAAATGATACATTCTTCTTTAAATGCTCAAAACATGACAAAATCACAACCTTCGCCTATTCGACTTTTCTTAAGAACACAAAAACTCACTCTTGAAATACTCATGTCGCACCCTGCCCGAGTTGTCGAACATGTACGAGATTGCGAACATGCATGGTCGACTCTTTGACGCTGTCAGAACATAAGGAAGCCGACCAATGATGGCACGCTGCTCCCTCACGTGCGCTTCAACCTTCTCTTGCTCGTCACTCACGGCTCCGTCGTAGAAGTACTTGAAGTTGACAATTTCTTTGGAGAGCATCTGCATGGGGCGGACCAGACGGGCGATCAGCTCGTTGAGGTCTTCGAATTCTTCTTTTCTGGAAGAGAGTCGTTTTGTAATTGAACAAAGTTCACTATGTAAAAAAACAATACTTGTGCCAGCAATAATAAAGACAACTTTTGTCACTTGTGCTAATGGAAGAAACAGGATAACAGAAGTTCACTACATTGTCCGGTTCCTTCCGGAAAATGTGAGTTCACACAAAATTTCTGTTATTTAGTTTCAAGTTTTAGATCATTAACAGTGAAATTGCTCCATTTTCCCGAAAAAACACTACTTCAAGGTCAAAATTGAACTATTCGGAATTTCACCATTTTTCTCGAGAAAAACATTTTTTTCCAAACATAACTACCCAAATTAGGTATTCTTTGAGTCGAACAAGAAGACATAATCTTATTCGCAAGAGAGATGAAAAACACTCACCCTACAATCAAAGTTTTTCCCAGCGAGTAAACTTGATCTTTGTTCTTCTCTGACACAAAAAAGTTGTTGTAGACTCCATTACAAATCTGAAATTTGGGGCATTGATTTCACAATTAAAGTTCATATTCCATCTGCACAAAAGAATCTGTAAAACATATTTTGGCAAAAATTATTCTCGATCTGTGTGTGAATTGGGAAAATTATTCAAATCGAAGAAAAAATTTACCTTCCACGTCACCGATATGCTGTTGTCCTTGTGAGCCGATGGGCGAACGACACAGCCAGTCTGTAATTATGAAATTCGATTGTGCATCACTCTGCGGATAAATGAATAAAGGGCATTTAGTAAAACGCACCGGGTGCACCGGGTAAATTTTGTATGTACTTTTTCAGTTATTAATTAAATTAAGTTAGTTATGTTGTTACTTTAAAAAGTTAGTTAATCTCTATTTTAGGCTTAGGTTAGGTTTTTTTTGCCAGCAAAGATTCAGCCTAAGCCTACGGAATAGAAGGTCGGTGCGGTGCAACCGGTGCGTTTTACTAAATGCCTGAATAAAGCTGCTCTCCACCCGTATTGCAAAACCCTCCACGGAGCGCACTTATCTCATTATTTTATTTTTGCTAGAGTTAAAACCTACTTTCCTCGTTTTGCATCTGTATAAACGTTGAGGATTGTTCCCAAGGTTAGTTTTGTCTACTTCAAACATTCTCTCGTTACGATTTGTGACTCTGTGATGAAAAAGGTAGGATTTTTTTATATGAACTACAGTAACTGAAAGTGGATCTACTCTATCGATTGCCCCGCCCCTTGCTGCGCTTCAACTTTTCAACTGCGTTTACGGCAGTGTGCTTCATGGAAGACAACACTCACCTCATCCATATCATCCAGAACTTTGGTCGCTTCTTCATACGAAATGTTCTTGAAGTCAGGATGAGCTATGACTCGCTTAACCCTAGACCGTTCTTCCTTCTTCCTCAACTCAATGTCCTCTTCGGTCTGGTTGTCGTTGTAGAACATGTCGGAGTCCCAGTACGGATCGAGTTGCTCCTCGTTGTTCGATTGCAGGTCGGACGATTTACAACTGAGGACACACGACATTCGCTCCTTCTCCACGTTCATCACTTTGAAGTTGTACGGCTGGTTGAGCTGTAAAGGGGTGAATAATTCAATTTTTATTTTTATCAAAGTTACCTTAACTCGCTTCAGAGGGTTGTCGATACGATCCTTTGATATGTTCTTGTTGGGTACAAATCCGGTCATACCTCCGTCGATGCGAACTTTCACTCCCATCGGAATTCCGGGACATCCACCACTTCGGATGCTCTGAAATTTTGTAAATGAAATACTAATTCTTGATGACTTGTCAGATCAAGTGATGATTGTGATACTCACAGTAACTTTGATATTTTGGAAGAAACCAGAAAGAATGATCCTACAGTACCCTACGGGGAGAATTTAACAATAACTTATTGGCAGAAGCTTGTTTTTCGGGTTTTACTAGTTTTGGTACTTTTACGTGTTGCCTAGCACTCATCACTGACGCAACGCTTAACAGAGCGGTTTTGAACGCTGATGCGCAAAATTCCATGGTCATAGCAAAGGATCGTTCAACCTGGTAGTTTCTGATCCACGACGTCATATGATTTTTGATCAACGAAGTAATGAAAGTACAAGGGAGAAGATAACAGTAACCCATAGGACTTTGCTCAAAGGTAATTGTAGCGTCGAATTTTCTCAATAGAGCTTTCTCACGACAGAAAACTTACTTCATTCGCAATGTGTTCTTGAATGGTTCCCGGATCTCCAGCAGTGTACTGCTTGCAGAGAGGACAACGGAAGTGGTTGCCTTCTTGGTCTGGTGTTGGGTGGTCTTGCTGTAAGGATATCGGTTGCAACTAATGGGATGCATGAACTCTCACCGAGTTCCTGTCGATATACTTGTATTGAACCATGAACACAGTTCCGACCACCATCTGTCCGACGCGAATCGGTTTCGTCTGTCTGGCGATGATGTCATAGACTTTCTGGAAAGTTATGTTAATTTACCAACATAAAGTTGCTTTCTATTGAAGCAATTCACAGTGCTTCCTATTGGAACAGTTCACAATGATGTTATTTCGATTACCTATTTTTCGTATGGTCCTTTTCACCATCTTCATGTCAGAGTAACAAATGTGAAACTTTAGGATAGGAAAATTAATGGCGTTCGTATAATTTTTGACGGTTCACCAAGGGGAACCATAGCGATCACAATTTCAGACTTATAAAAATAAGCTCAAGAATATTACTCGGTTTTAGTCGATTAAAGGTTGAGGAAAATCAACTGTCGGCAGTTGCAGTCATTTCTGTTCGTCCTGATATGTTATGAAAATCTCACCTCATTGCTCAGATCAGCAAACTCCTCTCTTCTGTCTTTGAACCTGGAGCTGAGCTCGCTTGCAATATCGTAGAGGGTCGCCTTCTTCTCTCCGAATCCTTGTCTGTTCAATTCATCCGCGAACGCATCCAGATCAAGATCCTTCAATCTATCCGGATTATCCATAATGTCGACCAGCGCTTGACTCGGGTCGCTTGAATCGTCAAACTCCAACGCATCCACAGCCATTTTCCTTGCCCATTCGTAGGTTTCTGGGTGAACTCGGGAAACGTCAAGGATTTCTACGTAAATGTCATCTCGTTGGGCGATCTGGAACGGTTTTCGTTAGTTTTTGTCATTCTTCATGTTTGGTAGAAAATAAGTTGTTTTGTTTAAAGTTTTGAGAAACACTCCAAGAAACTGGTTGAAAATATATCAGGGAAACTGTGTTGCTTTTATAAATCCGATAAACAACGTTTTTGAATGAATTTTCGAGCAGTTTTTGACAATTGTAAGAAAATTCACTCACTCCGGAGATTATTCATAAATCATTCAAATTTCATTTTAAAAAATAGTCAGCAAAAATTGAGCGAGATCATTTTTTGAAATAAAGTCACCTTATGCGCATCAATCTTCAGGAATCCAGCACAGTTCATGAACACCTTGGATCCGAGATTGACCATGGTGACGAGCTTTGTTCGGTTCTCAACCACACTTCCACCAGCCTTGATCTTCTTCAGCATATGGGTTGCCTTACGTGGACCCAAGCCGCAGACGAATTGCAGCATTCCCGTGTAGTGAGGGAACTCGATGCATCTGTGATTGGAATAGTTTAGAATTTAGTGCGAAGAAAAAAAAGAAGCAAGATTTGAGTTAAACACCTTCAAGTCACTATTTGTAAATCTGGGATGAAAAAACGTAGAAATAGTGAATTTTTTTGAACTACAGTAACTGAAATTTAATCTACTATGTTTCCACGAGATGCGCATTGCATTCACTACTAGTTCTCTGTGACAATCTATTTTTTAACCTGGTTCAAGTCTTAACTTAATATGGTATGGAACTTATGCTTCAAACCTTAAAATACACCGCAGATAAAAGTAGATATTCCCATTCGTCGAAAACGATGCAGTTATGTTGGATATTGATATGTCTTACCTGTTAATATCGACTCCAACCTGGTTCACTTGATCGATAATCTCGTGTGAGAGTCCGTTCACAAGCAGTTCCTGAAGTTTTCATATACACTCTGTGTCAAAAAAACGTCCACACCCATATTTTTCAAAATTTCTCAGTTCATATTTGGCATAACCGCTTGCTACTCTATTTAATGTTATTAGACGTGGAAACACTGTTGTGTGTACAATTTTAGCTAGATAACTTGTGTTAATCAAAAGTTATAATCAAAAACACCGAAAATGGTGTGTGTCAAAAAAACGTACACACTCTGACAAATCGTTTGCTTCTTTAAAGTTCTGATCTTTTCTACTTTTTTCTGGTTTTTCTGTAAACAAAAAACATTTTTCCAGCAGGCAAAAAAAGTTTAACTGCGTAGAAGTCAGAAAAAAATATAAAAAGTGTGAAAAATGTCAATTTTTCGAAAATTTATCGAAAAACGGGAAAAGTTTATCTTGAATTGGTCTGAACATTACGATCATCAGCAGATCCCTTTTGTTGATCATTTTCTAATTATAATCGAACAACATACCAATAATCAAGGCTCAAAAACTCGATTTGAGAAGAAAAAGGTGTCCAACTCGGAAACATGAGTTCGCGCGTCGTCCCATTTGTCCGTGAATCTTGATTAATCTGCACTGTTTTGAAATTGGTATGATGAATGCAATCATCTGAATTGTGAAATCATTCATCAGATTCCAAATCTTGCATTCAAACAAAAATTTTCGACGGCTGGAGTAATGATGTACCACTACTGATTTGGAAACATATTTTAATTAGTTCTTCTTTTTTTATTTTCCTTGAAAACAGTTTTAACTTTTTTTGAGAACGTAAAACATGTTAAAGAACGCTTTTCCTCAAAATAAATGGTAAGAAAAAAAAACAATTAATGGAGAAAGAATAGTTTTTAGTATGTTACTAAATCAGTAGTGGAAAATCATTCTTCCAACCATCACAATTTTGTTTGAATGCGTTGAATTGAGATCTTATGATTGGTTTCACAATTCAGAAGATTGCATCCGTCATACCAATTTCAAAACAGTGCAGATAAATCAAGATTCATGCACAAATGGGACGATGCGCGTACTCATGTTTCCGAGTTGGACACCTTTTTCTTCTCAAATCGAGTTTTTGAACCTCGATTCTTGGTATGTTGTTTGATTATGATGAGAAAATTATCAACAAAAGTGATCTGCTGATGTTTGTAATGTTCAGACCAATTCAAGATAAACTTTTCCCGTTTTTCGAGAAATTTTCGAAAAATTGACATTTTTCACATTTTTAAATTTTTTTCTCACGTCTACGCAGTTAGATTTCTGTTGCCTGTTCGAAAATCGTTTTTTGTTTACAGAGAAATTAGAAAAAAGTAGGAAAGATTAGAATTTCAAAGAAGCAAACGGTTTTTCAGAGTGTGTACGTTTTTTTGACACACACCATTTTCGGTGTTTTTGATTATAACTTTTGATTAACACAAGTGATCTAGCTAAAATTGTACACACAACAGTGTTTTCACATCTTCTTACAGTCAGCAGAGTGACGAGCGGCTAGGGCTAATATGAACTGAGAAATTTCGAAAAATATGGGTGTGGACGTTTTTTTGACACAGAGTGTATCGCGTTTCACATTGGGATGCGGTTTTCGCAGGTCACATGTTTTGAAGGAAATATTCGTATTTGTTAAAGTTTTAAAGCTGATATCTTTACGGTTTGAAATTGAAGGTTTTGTGATTAAGTGATTTGAATGTTTCCCATATTTTGACATTTTAAAGCTGTAATTACATTATTCCCGATCACAGTTGCACGGAAGTAAAATTTTTCAAAACGGAAGTTGGAAGTTAATATTTTAAACGGAAGTCGGAAGACGGAAGTGAAATTTTTTTCACAGAAGTCGGAAGTTGGAAGTGAAAAAAGAGCGGAAGTCGGAAGTAGAATTTTTTCAACGGTAGTCGGGAGTGCAAAAAAGTTGGAAAAAACCCAGAGATATTGTATATTCGTGCATTCTCAACAGGTGATAGGTGAATTCCATACCGAATAGAAACGATTTCACGGTTTTTTCGTCATTTTTCACGAAAAAATTTTTTTGACGGAAGTCGGAAGTAGAATTTGTTAAACAGAAGTCGGAAGTGAAATTTTTTCACGGAAGTCGGAAGTAAAAAAGGGCGGAAGTCGGAATTCCGTGCAACTCTGTCCCCCGATTGATAATCCATTCATTGAAACTGACAAAAGAAGCAATTGAAACACTGAATTAGTTTAGGTGATATGTGGCCATGAAAATTTCTACCGAACCATGGTGTTACAAGAAGTGAGGAATGAAGTAAGAGGAACAAACCTGATCAACATCCCTCTGTAGTGGATGGAACGCCAGGCAGAAAAAGTCCTCGTCAACGTTCCACAAATGAGTGTACTCGATGACTGGGTCCAAGAGCAACCTGGCTAGTGAGACTGCTTGACGGAGTGCTGGTGGGTAGTCTGGATATTCGGCCTGAAACATTGTGAAATGAATTTTTAAGATCCAGTAATGTTGAAATTAATCAGCTCATACTTTTCATAACAGAAGCAATTACGACATAAATGTTGCAATATTCACTATGCACCACTATCTTCTGCCAATTTTTCTCATTCTTGAAAATTATGCATAAATATTTATTCCTTACAAGAAATTCATTGAGAATTTTCATCAATTTTCAATTAATATGATCGCCAAAACACAAAAAAGGGCTAAATTATGAAATGTATCCTCACACACCGAGCTAAAGGTGATCGTCATCGATTAGACGTGTTGCACGCAAATTATATTGAACAAAAATTCGCTTTAGGGCGCGTTTGCACATTAATATTTTTTTCATTCTTTTGTCCTATTTTTCTCATCTTGACAAGCAAATTTGTTTCGACAACTGCTATTGAAAAATTGCAAATCATGTAACCTTCCTTCGTAACTAGCTTTTCATCATGAATTTAAAAAAAAAACGCCAGAGAAAAGTTTTTAAACTACAGTAACTACAATTTGATCTACAGCGATGCAGTATTTACGAAGGGGCGGGGTTTGTGCTCGCTGCTTATTGGTCGCCTCCCCTCGCTGCTTCATCCGACACTTTCCTACCGCGCTTAGCGCGGTGTGCCTCACTACACACTTCTTCACAAATGCTAGTAAATTTTTCTCTTCAAGCAGTTCTATCACAATAAAAATGGATAAAGTATAAATTTTGCAAATGTCTTCTTATTTCATGCCCACTCGGCCGAAATTATTCAATTGTCATATCTAAAACTCACAACAGCACTTTTAGATGCCATGTAAACCTTTGCAGCCTCATTGTCCATCAGGAAAATCTTAACAACGGTGATTGTGGATTGTGTAGACGATATCACTTACCGGAACCGGCTTCGCAATCTCTTGTTCGCTAACCAAGTCGTTGATGGCTGCTTCGAGGTCTCTCTGGAGAAAAAAAAAATGAAAAATGGTGTTTTTGTATATAGAACGCTTGAGCGTAGTGAAGAATAGCTGCCTTTTGTATAGCATAGAAATGATACCTTGATGTGCATGGCGTCCATGTCTTCAACATTCAATCCGATAGCGTGCGGTCGTCGTCTTTTAACGAATGACTTGAACTGTTCGAGTGCTTCGTTCTGCAAGTAAGATTTTTTTTTTACTTTTCCGTCCTTTCATCATAAGAATAATCAAAATCATTATATCTGTCAGTTTCTATATTATTCTGAATTATTCTACTCAAGACAAAAAGGTGATAAGAGATTTTACTAGTACATTTTAAACAAAAGTATTTGATATAGTGGGACAAACTAGATAAGGCTTGATTTAAAAATTTCAAAAAATCTTTTTTGATCACTATTTTTCCGAAACTTAAATGGTCAGATGTATTTTATGTTTAATAAGCAATATGCGAACTCATCTTCACAAATACTTATAGTTTTAAATGCTTTTCTCAAACTATCCAACGCGGTGCTTGGGAGTGAGCAAGTTTCGTAGCCATAAAATGCTCAATTTCTCAACATACATGCGCTTCCGAGACCCTTCACAAAAATTGTTTTCCTAACCTTACCTAAGCTTGTGAAAGAAAATTACTGTTGGCTGCAGATTGCAGATTAATACACTTCACAAAGAGTAAACTTCCTCACTCCCTTCTTTCTAGTACCAACTAACTTTCAAAAACCCATCCACCTCACATTAAAACTCACCTTCAACGCCTTGTCATTGCCGAAACGTCCCTTCTTGGTTAAATGAACCATCCTCACATAGTCCGTCACTATTCCATTCTCATTGACCATAACTCCGAAAGATGCTTCATTACGGTCAGTCGGATAGACGATCGCCATCAATCGAGTTTTACCATGGCGATCGGCAAACTCATAATCGTCATCGTCGTATTCTTCTTGTTCTGGGACGAAGCCAGCACGACCAATTCGATTCCGTAGTGACTGGACGCAGTTCTGAATGGTTCATTGATGAAATACAGCGAAACCATTGTTATTTTTTTCCGGAATATTTTTGGCGCCGTTCTGTACACGGCGACAATATGGCGACGTACCGGCAACAAATGAATGATTTTGCCGTTTTTTCGCTTTTTCGCCGGTATGTCACCAAAGAAAACTTCCTCACTCCCGTCTTCCTAGTAGTAACTCTGTCTTCACTGAATCACAATTTTTTGTTAACTATCATTATAAGAAAAACACATTTCATATATACTCGAGTTGATCGAGTCATGGGAGCTTATTCATTTTCCTTATTTTGAGGTTACCACTGCTAGATGAATGCAATTTTAGTTTTCTTTGGATTTCTCAAGAAACGATGAGTGAAAAAAAACACATTAAGAATACCTGTACAACACATTGCTTCGCCTCATCCAATAACTGTGCACGAATCTCGTCTCTTATCGCCGGCAGAATCATCTCGTCGATGGCAAGACGTACGCACTCAACACGGAGCTTGTTCCATTCTTCAGCACATGTCGAATATTCGTCCTGAACATGAATATAAACACGTACTTAACTGCAAAAATGGGATTCCATTGACAAACCTCTAATTCATTTTAGGTCATCCCAGGAAAAATATGGTTATACCTGCTGAACAAAACTATGGAATGGCCTGATTCCAAGATCACCAGGTTTTATATGAAGATTGTCATCAGATGTTATACTTAACTTACCAGATCTGACCATATTCATCTTTCTGGTATTCACTAATCGATTCAATGTATTCATTCCCATCCGCTCTGCCGACCTTCTGCGCAGCGTACTTTCCCTATTATTCTTTTTTTGCTAATGTTTTAACCTACTTTCCTCGTTTCATCATATCTATCAACTATGCGGGTAGTTGGCAAGGTTAGTTTTACCTACTTGAATCATATTTTCGTTACGATTTGTGACTTTGGGATAAAAAAAGGTATCAAAAAAACTTTTTTTTAACTACAGTAACTGAAATTAGACATATTCTATCGATTGCCCGTCCCTTTCCTCGCTTACATTTTTTCAACTGCATTTATCGCAGTTTGTAAAATGAACAGATGCAAGCTTTGTAAGACGTGTCTCTTATACGGAATTTGAATAAGTAACAAATCTCACCCTGTGGAATGGTTGATCTTGCAAGATGTTATCCGCCAGCGTCGTCTGGTCCACTCGCATGGCTTCTGTGTCACAGTTGATTTCAAGCTGAAATTTTACAATTTAGTCAGTTGAGAGTCTACTTTTGCGAAACGACATGTACGGCAATCCAATCGTTTCGTATGGTGAATTTCGTCCAAATTGTGAGAAATAATCGAATTTTTCTGAACTCTTCTGAGCAATTGCTCAAACTGAATGTGATTTGAGCAAACACATAATTTCATATTTCATACTACGGCAACTGCACATATATCGCTAGAAGATTAGAGCGCGTTTTCAAACGCGCTCTAATCTCAATTTTGCAGAATGAGTACGGTAACTCTCACAACGAACAGTTAGATCTTTGTGGATTTAATTTATTATTCTTACTTACAGTTCATTGAAATTAAAGGCGCATCACTTAATCGTTCCTGTGTTTCAAGGCGAAACTGCTAACCGATTTACGGAGGCCAGATTTTTTTACAGGTAGAGGAAGCTATGTGCAACTGCCAATAGACATTTCAACAACAATCTTCGAAACACAAAAATGAGTTTGACGATTTTGTTAGAACGGAAATTTCGGTTCCAGCGATAATTTCGAACACGACTGAAGAGAACTTTTCTGATTTTTACGAAAAGATATAATAATACAACTCACCGTGACCAAACCACTCTGCTCCATTGTGTGATACCAGAGGAACTCGTCGTCTTCCAGCTTGGTTACTGGCTTCTCGCGAATGTACCTGGAATGGAACAATGATGACGAGTATGTAACAGAGTTGCATGGAATTCCGACGCCATCCTTTTCTCACTTCCGACTTTTTTACACTCCCGACTTCCGTGAAAAACTTCACTTTCATCTTCCGCTTTGATAAACTTTACTTCCGTGCAACTGTGGTATGTATGTATAGTGCTAACCTCTTGTTCCACATGTGGTGTGATTCGTCCAGCACTTCACGACCCTTCTTCGTCGGACGAACCCAGATCATGGCTCGTTTGCGGTACAACTCCCTCACCTTGTCTCGGACCTATGAAATTTATTATGAATAAATTATTTTCTGGGTTTTGTAAATGGAAACACTGATGGTAGGACATCAAATATTTCTAGTATCAACAGAAAGCTGGAAATTTTCAGAACATAGCAGTGTCATTTTATTATTTTAAACAAATTTTCTTAGGGAAATTGAAAACTCAAAATTAGCAAAAAAGGATGTGGAGAAGTGATGACCAACATGTACTAAAATTGAAATTATTCATAATACAAAAATTTCATTAATGGTCAACACTTTTTTCTGATAAATATTTTTTAAGAATTTACTCAAAATACTGTATACTATGAAGAAAATTAAAAAAATCACCTGTGATTGTAGACTAATCTCCTTGGCGAGCAGCCATTTAGCCCCTTCCAGGACAACTTCGATTGTCGGGAACTGGTTACAGATGTATGCTTCAGCAGCTACACTTGGTGGCTCAGAGTCTTGTTCGACGTCGTGTTTCTTCCAGTCGAGATTCTCCGCAAATTGTTTGGCCGTGAGACCGAAGCGACCCGAGAGTTCACTAATGCCGTTGTCGATACACATCTGGAACGAGATATTTAATATTGGTAAATTAGCCGTAGGGAAATTGAGAAAACGGAAAAGCACAGTAGACTAACAAAAGTGAACCAAGTAGCTGGGGTTGACTTGTCATTATCAAACCATAAAACTCACATTGTACTTGTCGAATTTACTACTTTGCTTGTAGTTGCTTCTCGTGTCATCGACCTCTTCACCGTTTGCCTCCTGAATAATCTTCCATAAACTTCTTTTTAATATGAAAAACAGGTTTTAGGCAATATTTAGAAATTTTTTGCAAATAATTGTTTCATGTATCAAGAAGAACTACATATCTTGCAACTGGTGACTTCGGATTCATACAAACATGTGTATAAGAGTTGCACGGAATTCCGACTTCCGACTTAACCCCTTTTTTTACTTCCGAATTCCGACTTCCGTGAAAAAAAATTCACTTCCGACTTCCGTTTAACAAATTCTACTTCCGCCTTCCGTCAAGAAATTTTTTTTCATGAAAAATGACGAAAAAACCGTGAAATCGTTTCTACTCAGTCTGGAATTGACCTATCACCTGTTGAGAATGCGCGGATATACAATATCTCTGGGTTTTTTCAACTTTTTTGCACTCCCGGCTACCGTTGAAAAAAATCTACTTCCGACTTCCAACTTCCGCCTTCCGACTTCCGCCCTTTTTTCACTTCCGACTTCCGTGAAAAAATTTCACTTCCGACTTCCGTGAAAAAAATTCACTTCCGACTTCCGTTTTGAAAAATTTTACTTCCGTGCAATTCTGATGTGTATGCTGACTGAATTTTTGAGAAAAAAACTATCTCCAATAAGCATAAAATGCTTTTACATCTGCATCAACGACTGCAATTCAAAAAGACTCCACAATGACGGTTTTTCTTGTTGCAAAACATGGTGTAAATATCGAAAAGTACTAAATAACCGACATCCAGATTCTTGACGCTCTTTCACCATGTACAATTTGAGTCGCTCATTCACATGAAAGACATACCGCTCGCTCCTTCTCCCACGCTTGCTGTTTCTCTATAAACGATCCATATAGCAATTGAAAGTTCTTGTGGAAGTCGGACAAGTGTTCTTGTGAGTCGATCATCTGGATTCTGTAAAGTCAGAATTCAAAACCTATTTGACAGTTCCATGACTCACTCCATGATATCATACTCGCCTATGGGTCTTCTCGCCGCAATCACGTCTCCACTCTCCTCTTGGTACATTTGCATCTTGCGCATGAGCGTTTCCAACTGAATATGATAGTTTCATAGGGAAATTCTCCAATCATGTGCTTACGTTCTTTTTGCGTATGGTCAGTCGACACCACTTCTCGTCATAGTCGTAGATACGCCAAAGCTGACTTGTCGTGAAGAAGTTCTTCAGCGTCTCTTTTCGGTAGTAGGCGATGAAGGGGACCTGGAATTACCGGTGATGTATTATTCCAACAGTGTGATACTGTGACAAAAAAGACTACAATACAGTTTATGGACATACCTCGTATAAGTTCGCCTTTGAGCGCATCAGCCTGATAACTTCTTTGATGACGCCGGCGACTTCGCTCTGTAATGAAAATATTTTAAATCCTGGAAACGATGAAACTTTGATGCACGATCAATTTATGCACAAAGCATAAGAGGATCAGGTGAATGTTATTCCTAAACAGAGATACGGCATGAAAATTCGCTTCACCCATTCTAAGCCCTAAAATCTATGCACCTGTCATAAATTCTGATAATGAAGACTAAACAGACGCGGAACTAATAATTGCGAGAATAACATAGTGACAATTAATAATTAATTGTTCTTTTTAAAACACTAACCCTAGTCGAGCTATCAAGTGTATAACCATCCGACTCAGGGGTCTTGATACGTTTCACATCGTCGAGGCTCGGTTGTATACTGAGAGTGCTGGTGATAAACGCGTGTTGAAGAATCCACTTTGCTTCAGCTTCAAGCTCATCGTCGTCGACTTCTGTGACTGGCGGCTTTCTCAACTGGAATCGCTCAGGAACATCCTCCATCATGATCTTTTTGTCTGCTGCTGACAGAAAACCACGCTCAAGCTCACTGGGTTCCATTGCGTCTAGTAGAGTCGACTTCTTGATTGTTTGCTTTTGACGACGAACCTAAAAAAAATAGTTCAAATTATATAAATTTCACTTCGTGTTGTGTTTTGAATACAAAGTTGTGAGAAGGTTTGAAAAAATTACTCTAATCTCGTTTCCTTCACCATCTTCTTCAATGATCTCCTCTTCTTCTTCATCCATACCCTCTTCAGCTTCATCTTCATCGTAGAACTCGTCGAAGTTGAAGTCTTCGACACCGAAGATGTCTCTTGCGTCGTCAGCAGCACCTTCAGGGATATCAGCATGCTTGTGACGATGTCTGTGTCGAGGTGGGCCATCACCGTCATCTTCGATGAAGTTGTCTTCTGTAAAAATAAACAATGGAAAATCGTATATTCGTATGCGGAACTAACCACTCCGTTCAGAATCTGATTCTCCGCCACTCCTGTACCCTCTCTTCTCTTGACTTTGATCGCCAGCTTCAGAACCCGCATCATCGTCTCCATCACCGAACAAATTCTTCTGGATAGCAGTGCGATCATCCATATTCTCCTCGTCAGAATCATCTAGTTGTACACGATTCTTTCGTTGATTTTGATGTAGGTCAAGATTTTCCTGATGAAAAATTTCACGAGTTTCAGTTTAGTAAACAAACGTTGATCAAATCAAGATCATCATCGTCGAGATCTTCTTCTACATCTTCCTTGTCTTCTGACTTCTCGGAAGCTTTATCATCCTGAAAAAGAATATGTGAACGTTTTTAACTTCGAAATTGTCACCTCTTCGACTTCGTCAGTGATGAAGTCACCCATTTCCTTTCTTCCCTCGTCATCATCATCTTCCTCATCGTCGTCATCATCATCACTTTGTACTTGTGCTCGTCTACTTTTCTTCTTCTTGAGCTTTTTCGTTTTCTTATCCGCATTTTCAGTTTTCCGTTTCTTGATTACTGGCTCGGAATCGGAACCAGATTCTGCAGAAGTTCCCTCGCCTTCTGATTCCTCAGCTTGATGATCGAGGAAATCCATCTAAAAACTTAAACTTAGAAAATTCGATTACGGAAAAAAGAAGGACGCTAAAATGAGATAAATTCTCTCTCGTTTTTTGCATGATCTTGACACGAACAAAGATGATAGCTGTCCTATAAAAGATGCCGAAAAGTTGGCCTATTGCCAAAAGCATCAATCGATAAAAGACAGGCGTCACAAATTACATTGGAGACAAGAAGAAAGAATGAGGAAGTTTGAAAAATAAAAAAATAACTGCGTTTCGAGGAAGTGTGCTCTAATGAGGAAACGTTTTCAAATAGTGAACCCGCCCATTTTGCAAAAGTTGCATAAGTTTGCTATATTTTTAGTTTTTCCACATTTTTGTAAAAAAAAGTAACATTTACCCACAAAATGAGTTGTAGATGAATAACGTACGGAAAAAGTATATCTGAAAATTTAGTCTGGATGTCCCACGTGATGTTTTATTTGTAATGATTCAGTTTCGCAATGGTTTTGTCGGTAAAAGTTTCTGCCTATGATAATACATGCATCTATTCCTGATATTCAGCAGGCACGTCGAGTTACGGAAGTGAAGACTTGCATGACTATGTACACGCCGAAACTACGTGAGTCGTTTCTACAGTATCTTTTATGATGTTTAGTTCACATTCAAATGTGGAAGTTATTGGGGTCTACCGTATACTCCCTTTTCATTGAATCAGGATTTTCTCACACAATCAGCTACATTTTATTACAAAACTAGGCATACGTGGGAATAATCCGGCAGAGCTCACCTTGAATCAACCATACTTCGATTCATTCTAAAAATGATCTCGAAACCATCGCTGGATTATCTCTGTATAAAATGAGTGAAAACTTCATTTTGATATTGTTTACTGTCAGGTTGAATACACTTTGTGTAGTAAACCTCACCAGTCCTCGGAATTAGATGATATTCTGTCATATTTAGTGGTGTTTTTTTTGAAAAAAAACTTTCTTTGTTTCAGTAGATGAGAAGAACTTATTATTTCCATTTTAAATAATTGAAAGTGTCAATTTTCGTCTTTGAATTAGGGAGAACTGAATTTTTTAATCGTGGGTTATTTTTTTTAATGTTTTGACAATATGAGTTACTTAAAGATTTTTGTGAAATATCAGCCGAATTTTTATACACTTATTGGGAAAATTGAAAAATAAATCATAGACATTCCTTAAAAATATAAAAACTATGAAAAATACCGATATTGTATAACTTCTAGCATAGTCTCAGTTACACATATTTTGTTTATTGTTTCGAAGCGAACACATCGCTCGAAAGTTTTGTAAAGTTTTCATCCACTCACAATGATAAGTGAGTTTCACTAAAAAGATAGAGAAAGATTGAAAATTACCGAATTCAGAGATCATATCTCATTTTCGCGGTCTTTGTTTATTGTTTTGAAGCAAATACACAGCCTAGACGTTTTGTAAAGTGGGCGCGGTCTGTGGACCAACATGTGTGTTTTAACAAATTTCATCGGCAGAGCGCGCTTCATACATGTGCATTTTGAAGAACTCGCTAGACGCAGGGTTTATGGGCCAATATCGGCGAATGGCTGGTGTTGTGTGTGGAGGTGAGTGAGAAGAATAGAGACGGGTGAGAGAGTGAAGAAGACAAAGAGGGTGGCTGAGATGAAAGGGAGGATTGGGGGATGAGGGAGGGAGCCGGTGCAGCAGCAGCAGCAGTTTCCGAGGAGCAGTTGGATGGACGACGAGGCTGGTGAAAGGACGCCAGCGCTCGGCGGATCCCGCGGTCCGTCAGTACGAGCACACTCGTCGTCGCCAAGGAGAGTTCCTCTGTTTGAAAGAGCGTCGGCAAGGTGGTGGAACCCCCAATTCCGATCGGCCACACTTGAAGCGCAGTACTGGAAGTGTAGTTTCAGTCAGCTTCGAGATAGATTCCGCTCTGGACTCATCTATATTTCTATTGTCTGCTTTGCATGGGCCCTATACCTTACTATATTCGATCGTTCCTCGTTACAGTATTGGGTGAGTTGTCTACCTCATTAAACAACCTTGTATACATTCTCCGTCTTGTTTATTTTTTTCTGATACTTCATAGTTTCATTCATTTATTCACAACTTTTGACCCCGACTTCTAAATTTGCATTTTTCATTCAAGTATACGGTTTCTATATTCGTCGTTCTTCATCTGGAACTTTGCATATTTACTTAGAAGTACAACTTTTTGGATTTTAACAGCCTATTATTCTTATGAGTGCAACCTAGGTTAACTTTTCAAGGTGGTATATTTCATCCATCCAATAGTTCCTCCATTGAAGCTGTTCAAATGCTTAACTTGGAAACTACACAATCCCGATAAATTTGTAGTTTTAAGCCCTCTGCCAATGCTTTCTTTCAACAATTCCGCCCTGAACGCTATTCAAGTCTAAACAACAACAACAGACTTTCGTCGCGGAACTTGCCGAGATCGATAAAGTAGTTAAGGGCAATTAAAGCGGTTTGCGCCGTAAGGAGGCTATAATTATAGTGGGGAGGAGGATGATGAGTCTCGAGTATTCCCATATAGGTCAGAATATTTATTTAAACATAGTGTTTACATTTGTGTATTGATCCCCATCCACTGCGGTCATTGTTCACTGTCATAACTCGGAGGAGAAAATTTGGAGATAATTGAGTCGGTTGGGGTGGTAGCTGAGTGATCATCGTTGTACATGGTAGGAGATTGATCCTAACTGCTAATTGGCCCAGGTGTGACATGAATGATGTGGCATCTATCCCCAGGAGACTATCTTGCACATGATCAGAACGTCGTACTGACCCGCAGCATGAAAGTAGTCCTTGTTTACTGGGCAGAATTTAACCTTAAACGTAGTGTTTACACATGTGTATTGATCTCCCTCCCCTCGTCCACCCGGTCACTGTCCACTGTCATAACTCGGAGGAGAAAAGAGCTGTGGTGGAGTCAAAGAAACACACGCGCACACACACACACCTCTGTGTCATACATTCTCACTTGGTGCCCGTTCGATTTGTGTGTATGAGAGAAAGAGAATAGATCGTTTTATTGAAAGTCGATACGGAATCGTTTGTATACAACGTGGAGGGAAGAGCAGTGGAGGTTTTCTGTAGAAATAGTTAAATTCGAATGATAATAACCAAAAAAGCATCAAGTAAGAGGGATCTGTTGTAGAAATGATAAAGGTGGATGGAAGATAAACAATAAGGAATCAATCAGTGTTGCTCTCTGTAGATTTGATGAATGTCGATTGAGGATAACCTAACAAAGCATCCATTTGCATAAAATTTGGACGATAGCAACAACACTCTGCATTTCTTACTGCAAAATAGGACCCCTTTTTCTTGAAGAAGGGAGCGAATACGATTTGTGAAGGTTATTAGTAACTGAACTCATCATGTGTACTGATTTTCATCTCGCAGTTATCGTATGTAACCAATCTGTCACGATAATGCCACAAATCAGCGAGCGCCCTATTCTCGTAAAAATCCACACCTTAAAATTGCTTATCTTTATGAGGTTCCAATCATGTTTTCTTCTGTGATAAATTCAGTGTTTTTTGCCACAGACCTCAATAAGAATGAAAAAAAAACCCTGCAATTAATATTTCATAGACAACCCTCAATTTAATAGATGCCTGTTGTGGTATTCTTTCTGCAATTAATATTTCCATAAACCAGCTGTTTTGCTTGGTTCGATAAAGAATTAACCCAGGAACATATAAATAGATACGTCGGGAACAACTAAATTGCAGCAAAGTGTCTTATTCGATGTGCATAATGATTAGCATTTGAAAAGAACTTATATTTCAACCACAACTTTTCTACTTATTTTGTTACTTAGTTGATCCATTGTTCGCGTTGTCATGTGACGGCGGGGATCAGAAACTTCCAGGTTGCACGGTCCGTAGCCAACGTAGATCACGGGGTTTCGCGCATCAGAGAACCAAAACGTCGTCTTTGCCAAGTCATTATCGGAAATGGAGGAAATCGTCTCTCGCTTTGTTGATGTCATCACTCCATCTCAAAGACGGTCTGCCGACTTTCCTTCTTCCGCCATACCGGGACCATTCCGTGACTTTCCTTGACCATCGTTAAGGCGGCTGTCGAGCAACGTGGCCAGCACATGCGAGATTCTGTTTCGTGAGAAGTTTATGGTCGGTTCCGCTAATCTCGAGAACGTTTCTGTTGACCGCACTATGTTCGAAACCTTAAAAGACATGCAGAATTCCCATGTTCTTCTCTTTTTTCATGACAATCTCCACACTATGTGGCTATCGGTGTCAGTTTGTATACAATTCAGTGTATTTATTCAAAAGACGAATACCGCTTCTGTTGTGGAATGATGCAATAAGGTCACTCTCTTTCTCTAATTTCACCTCTTCAACCCAAAACAAATAGGAATCGTTGCCGAAAATAGACACGAAATTTTATGACACAACATGTGGTTAATGAGAGTGCTGGAAAGCTGTTTCAATTTCGAATGATGGGGTTAAACGGTCGATGGAGCGATCGATCACTGTATGTACCTCATGCAAGCCGTCAGTATCATGTATGACCAACCAAGGCGAAAATATCATTATAAGACATTTCGATAATGGCATGTACAACCTAATGAGTATTATATCAATGATCAAATTGTTTTCAGAGCAACAGAAACTTGTGAGAGTTTGGGAAGTGATTCATGTGGGGATCTGTAGAGTGTTGGGCTTTTGTAGAGCTCGCGGTGTAACCAAAATCAGCAAATTTATAGACGTTTGTAATGTTTTTTTCAAACGAATAATCATTGCTAGGCAAAATTGTATTAGTTAAGCCATATTCTGCCTCTTTTCTTTTAATTCTGTTAAGTCGTAGATTTGTTTCAGTAGTTGGAATGAAAACTTACCTTATGAATGTTTGTGCGCTGCAACAGACGCTTCTTTCTCTCCGATATTGGATATGTTCACTAGGAATAGTTATAAGTAATGCCTACACGAAGGAAGTACATGTATGGTGAATGAATCTATTCGCTACAGTGTCACTCTGCTTTCTTCATTACCATCTTCATACACTTCTCCCCAGACATCTTCCTCCACTGACATTCCATTTGTTGTTTGTCCGACGTGTTTCATCACGAAGACACGCAAAGTTGGGAAAAGGAGAGCGAGAGTAATTGCATTTGTACTCTTTCCCTTCATACTTTGTATGCGGTCGATGGTCTTCACGGGAATCGAATGCAATTAATTGCTCTTCCCCAAGGGAATCCGATTTTCCACCATACAAATCTTGGTAGTGGTTTTATTGGGTTTGCGAGAGGAGTACTCAGGGCTCAACAACCTATACATAGTTTCAGTAATTTCGAAAGACTTACTGTCAAAATTACTGAAAAATTTTCTAAAACCTTGATGCTGTAACCATGTACGACATGGAATGTAAGAAACAGTTTATTTGACATCGGCTGTAAGAGACTCTTCAAGTACATTTTGTGCTCTGAGAAAGTATTTTTGTACAGAATATTCTGTAACTAGAATTATCGTAGATAACTTACGTCGCGTGATGTTAATAGCACGAATATAACCACAGCAGCAAAAGTCGTACATAGTTACATAATTCAGATTCGAAAGTTGACTATTAAAATATAATCAAATTCCGATCTCATAGGGAAAATAGCAAAGGTTTCTATTTCAGCTGACAACATCATGCCTGATCATAGTCAGTCTCTCGATGCTCCTGTTCACCACATGCGCAGCACAATATCAGAGGTGAGTTTTCAGCTTCACATTATTTTCGTCTTTCTCAAATTTGTCTTTTTTCAAATTGATGAATAGATACGTTGAGAAAAGTCAGAAGTGGAAAAAAGGACGGAAGTGGAATTCCATGCAGATCTACTGTTCATATTGCCTAATCAATGATTTTTTTTTGCATTTCGAAAAAAATATTTGAAACCATATTAATGGAAATTACGGTAAATCCGTCAAATGGACCTACTGTGGTAGCCCCGACAACCTCTGAACTTCAGGTTCTACATGCCGACCTCCTTCCTCTGCACTTTTGTAGTTTGTGTAGTGACGTTAACAATCTTCTCATCAGAACCTCAAGCGGCCTTCATGACTCCAGTAGCAAGCTTAGCGACCAGTTTCCAGGTGAGATTTCTTGTCGCGAATGGCAACGCAAATTTAGAGAAAAGGGTTTTGATCAAATGTGTTTGACGCATTCGCAAAGGGAAATTTAAAACTTTGTTGCAGTTGTTGTTTATATAGAAAGAGAGGGGAAAGTTGAATTCTTCAAGTTTTTTTATCAGTTAGAAAATTGCAAATTATCAACAGTATTTCTTTCCATTTGAAAAATAGAAAATTACTCAATACTTATGATTACTCCAGATCAACATGTTTGGGAGAGGGTGAAAGATGTTACTGTAGGAAGTTTGTGCACTCATTTTTTGAACGTTCTAAGCAAGTTTGAGTTCGATTCATTCAGATAGTCTCTTTTTCTCAATAGATTTTCTGTCGTTCGCACTGGGATATTTGATAAAGTTGGCTTGCTTGAGGCTTTTCCGCACATTTCTCATTTCCACCGTCGAGTTTGCTTAGGTGAGGATGAATTTATTGTCGCTGCATCCTCGCGTGTGTTAATGAAAACGAGAGAGAGAGAGAATGAGTCTAGCGTGTGTGGAAAAAACAACTGCTCTTTTATAACACGAGGCGTGTGCCGGCCACAACAACCCACCACGGCGCAGACGCACAAAATAATATAATGTTGAAAATTTGATCGGGGCGAAGGTTCAAAACAATATGGCACTGTTGTGAGGTGCAGAAATTGAGCGTGGGACAGACATATTTCGAAAGGTAAGAGTACTGTACCTAGATCATGAAAATATTGAATTTGATGATTTTTAATTTTTTTTTGTGGGATGAAAATTAATTGTGAAATTCTTTTTTTTTTGAATCGCATGTTTTTTTCAACAACCAGGTGGTTTTTCGTTATTAAAACCGTCAGAATCCGAGTGTTTTCCCCCTTTCTCTTTTATCCGATGCGTTTCTGTGTCAAAAAGCTGAAACTCAATCCTCGATTATGCATGAGCAAAAGCGGGAAGTAAGTGAGAGAAGGGCAATCAAGTAGCCTAGGGGTAGGCATTGACACTCTCTTGGGGGAGCACATTGCAAGAGAGAGAGAGAGAGAAAGAGACGAGGGAACTGGCCTTTTCATATCCAACAACGTGGAAAGATCTCCTTCTCCTTGAATGTTGAGACATTCAACAACAACGACGGGAGTTGATTTATAGAAAGCGTGAAGGAAATTGGAAAACAAGACTGTTCCGGGCGTTCCGTGGTGAAATGAAAAATGATTGGATACAGTGAGGGGCTAGCTAGTGAGAATATTTCATTTTCAAGCGTTTGTAAGTAAGAATTTGACTAATTTCGAGTTAAAATGTACTTCTCGAGTAAAAATCCGACTAACTTTGAGTAATAACAGAGTTTGCGAGTAAAATACGACAAAATTTGAATAAAAAAAGTTTTTGAGTGAAAAGTTGAAACAGTTTCCGAACAAATTAGACTACTATCAGATTCTAGAAAAATATGTGAACATTCTGTCAGAAGCGTCAACAGAATTGGGCGTCGATGAAAAATTGAAAAAAAAATGATAGAAAAATGCAAACTTGTAAAAAATCAACATCAAAAACAGCTCTTACAGGTGGTTCTTCTCATCTATACAGTCATTCCTCTTCCGCTCTACCTATGCGTCTTTGTCGGAGTCGCCTACTCGGTGCTTTTTGAGATTCTGAGCAAGAACAAGGTACTTTTGATTTTTGAAAGTTGAAATTCGAGAGAATATAATTGAATCATCAGTGGTTTCTTGTCTACCATTTGCATATCACGTTTGTGGGAAATAGGCCTTTTTATGATCCATAACATTTTCTCTGAAAAGTAAAGCATTATGGGGGAGACTCAGGCAATCAGAAGCTGCTGCGCGATTTCATTTAGGTTTTCATGCGCCTTAGAGATGTCAGGGGTTTTTGTACGTATCATAATAATCTTGAGATTGGCCCCACTCGACTCTAGAATTATTCGGGATAAACAATAGTATCTGCTCTTATCGTATTGACTCTCACTGTGACGGGGAAGACTATTTTGCATAAACGGAAAGAAGAAAAGGGTATAAACCGAACTTGTGACGTCATTTCATAGAAATGTTGTTTAAATTCCGAGTTACTGGAATCACAATCAACCGATCAAAGCAATTCAAAGATCAAACAAAAGTTCTTGCCATAGCGAAATTTCTCCATATCTCGCTCTTTATTTGCCATATCTTGATAGTTTTAAGGAAAGTTCCGTAACTCACGTATTTTGATGTATCATCATGCGTATTTCTGATTGTCTGAGAATGTGTAGAAAGGTGGTTGAGAAGAAAAATCGAACATCGTCACGGAATTCGTATTTTTAGATAGGACTTGTCGAAACTGGATACATCAAGATCGTCCTTCACATTGGTGTACACCTTCTCGGAGTCCACCTGTTCATTTTAACCCAGGTGATTTTTTTCTTTTTGAAAAACTTTATAATAAGTTCACAAGAAAAAGACCCACTGGGCCTAATGAGTGTAATTTAACGTCACTAAACATCATGCAAACCATGTTAACCAACATTCTCAAAAAATACCTAAACTGCAAAAAAGTCGAGACGAGACCGATCGTGTGATTGAAAAATATGAAAAATCACCCACCTGCTGTTCCAACTAAATTTCCACTGCTCAATTCAGGTTCGTCAAAGAAAAACCTTCCTAAAAGTCGGCCAATCACTTCTTGCCAGGAAAGATCTCGAGCTGGAAACACAGTTCAAAGATCACATGATCCAATCTGTGATGCCAAAAAAGGTAAAATAAAAACTTGCATTTGTCAAAACCAAGACCTTTTCTCACAGGTGGCCGATGAGCTAATGAAAGATGCAGGAGAACTGCGACGCCCGTCCGCTTCGCTTGACTCAAACTGCAGAACTTCGAACGCAACTCAGACATTGAATTGTGATGAACGTGAGTTTTTTCCTTTGAAAATGGAAGAAATCAGTTTTGGATTGAAATTATCTTCTCTTTTTGATAATATACCTCGAAAAAAACGGGAGTTGTAATTGGACCTAATCAGATAATAGATCTAGAATACAGAATTGAAATTCTCTAAAACTGAATGGCTTTTCAATCGATTCCCACTTTCAATCAAAAATTGTTTGAGTCGAAGTTGAAAAAATCAAATTGAAATTTTCTACTAAAATGCTTCTCTATAATTTTGATTTTAGATTAAAAAAAAAACAATCATCCTTCAATCATCGCAAAATTCTTTGGTTATTCCAATGAAAATTTGTTTTTGACCAAATCGACCAATTGAGAATTGATATTTTGAAAAAAAAAATACCGTAACAGAAAGAAACCACATTTCTAGAAGCCGTATCAATCCCGAAATCAGTGAGAGATACCAGAAAATTCCGTCCATTCACGATGAATTTGATGACCGACGTGTCTATTCTGTTCGCCGACATTGCGGGCTTCACGAAAATGTCGTCAAATAAGTCTGCCGATGAACTGGTCTCACTTCTTAATGATCTCTTTGGAAGGTGAGTATTTTTTAAAAATGGAACGTTTTATGTCGATCCTTGAAGCTTTAAGGTTTAAAGAACATGACTTATTGCTTAGCATAAAAATAATAATGTTAATCACTTGGCAAAACAGAATTTCGAAGTATTCCCCATCTTTCAGGTTTGACACTCTATGCCGCATGTGTGGGCTGGAGAAGATCAGCACCCTTGGCGACTGTTACTATTGTGTTGCGGGATGTCCAGAACCATGCGACGATCATGCCTGTAGGACTGTGGAGATGGGACTCGAGATGATAGGTATGGATTTTTACCACTTTTGACATAGGGCACATAGCTTCCTCTACCTGTAAAAAAGTCTGACCTCCGTAAATCGGGTACTTAGTACCGTAGCAGTTCCGCCTCGAAATACAAGAACGATTTACGTTATGAGCCTTTAATTTCAATGAACTGAAAGTAAGAATAATAATTTAAATCCGCAAAGATCTAACTGTTCGTTGTGAGAGTCCCGACTCCTACCGTACTCATTGTGCAAAATTGAGATAAAGCGCGTTTGAAAACGGCCATGCTTCTAGCGATATATGTTTACGGCACAAATCAGGCCATAAAATCCCACCGTTTCCGGTAATCTTATATATTTTCGATAGTTTCCAATGATTTACGCCCGTTTCCCGTCGTTTCTTGTCGTTATTTTCTCGGGACGCGATCGATTTTCGTTGTCTGAACTGTTTATGCTTGCACGTGAGAAGGAGGAAAGGCGAGAGAGCGCAGACAAATCGGGAAATTTTTTCCGGGTTTAGAAGGCGAGAGAGCGTGTATTATCGCAAGACACAGACGTCGTCAGCGAGAGCGTGTGTTCAAAGAAGAGGGTACAGGGTCTCGAGTTTTCCACATCATCTACGGTGGTTGTAAATCTAACGGAACATGCCATTCCGTTCAGTTCAAGTTCATTACCGGTTCTGATAATTAGCACTGGCTTGTTTGCGCCGGGAAAAGAGGGGATTGTACCGTATCGAGCCCTACTGTATTTCCGTTTTATAAGAACAAGAGAAACGTATGACTCTGCCAACTGTTGGAAGTCCGAAAACTTGCGGAATTATTATTAGCACTATGCAATATCGATATTTCAGTTGCAATCCAACAATTCGACATCGATCGTGGACAGAGTGTCAACATGAGGGTCGGAATTCACACTGGTAAAGTGAGTTTGAAAATTCGAATTTTTGACAATAATTTATTTAAAAAAAACGGAAGGATGAACTACAATTTAACTTTTTTCACACGAAAAATATCCAAAATAGCGTTTTTATTTAAAAAAAAATAGGAACAACCTTCAGGTCATGTGTGGTATGGTAGGAACGAAAAGGTTCAAGTTCGACGTGTTCTCCAATGACGTCACGCTCGCCAACGAAATGGAATCGTCCGGAGTCGCGGGAGCAGTTCATGTGTCAGAAGCGACTGCTAAGCTCCTTACCGATCACTATATTATTGAACCCGGACCGGATTATGATGGTTCGTTTTTTTTCAAAAATTCTACGTTGAAATGTAAGATGGCTATAACGTATTCGGCCGTGGTGGCATCAAGTGAGGAAGAAATAAGGCATACAATGTGTATAAAAGCCACTCCAGAACCATTTTTTCATGTCTCTGGAAACGAAAACCGCTGATATGAAATTCATAGGCGGTTGATATCAACAGCGCATTCACGTCATAGGTTATAAATATCTACAGCCTATGAACTTCATAGAACATCTATCATAAAATTTCATCAACAGCGCATGAACTTCATAAATCGCCATTAGCGGCCTATTCATATCAACTGTATTTCATTTTTAGAGTTGTTTTATCACTATCCATGAAAAAATCAACTTCGCAGTGTTCTGTTCTCTTACTCTTGGTGTTTATTCAACATGACGTTATTTTTATACAGACACATTTTTGTTCCATGGATCATAATTCGATAGCCCATGGACCGATTTGGTTGAAATTTTCAGAAAAAATTGTATAAAATTGTGATGAAAAACTTTTTGTTTTAGAAGTTCCTGTCATTCTCAAAAATACATGGAAACTAGCAATACATGGAAGCACGTAACATGACGTTTTTCTTATACACAGTGTATGTGGTACGGTATAACGGTCGCGATGCATTGTCTAAGAATCGCGGTTTTTGTTTGAAACATTTCATAGTATGGTTCCCATCGTCGTTGTGCAACTACGGTCATAATCTTATTGTTCATAGATGACCGGACACTGGTATTCGATGTAGTCTACAGCCTTCAATTTCTGAATTTTCTATGCTCGTACTGAAATTAATTTTTCAAGAATTCCATTTAATTCTTTAATTTATTACAGGTCCACTCCGTATGCAAGTGCAAGGAACGGAAAGAAGGGTGAAACCAGAGAGTGAGTGTTTATTTTCTTTCTGTGTTGAAGTATGTGCATCAATTTCCTTGTGGCGCTCTCCAAAAAGTGATTTTGGTGCGGTTGTTATCTTGGCGCACATCTCCCTGCTTACTGCTGTCAGGTGTATGAACCACTCTGGTCACTCCAAACAGTCCTCACTACCTCGCTAGCCCTCGCGCGTCAGCAGTCTCGCCTTCTGACACACTCTCACACAAGCAGTGATCTCTACAGTAACTCGCAATTTTACTTTTAATTTTTGTGCTCGAACTTTAACGGTTAACATATTTTAAACACTCGAGTAGAAATACAAACGTAAACCGAAGGAAAAATACTTATCGAAAATGAAAAGTAATACGGAAAGATGAAAAGAGAATATCGATTAGCCCCCCTGCCCTCCGTAAACCTACAAAAAACATTCTATGACCGGGGGTTTGTCTCTGTGCTCATTTTGTCACTGTTCTCACCTCGGCGCATAAACAGGGAGATATCTTCACCCCCTGAAACTTTGTGAATCTCAGGCATGAAGACGTTCTTCGTCAAGGGAAGAAAACACGAGGCAGATGAGAAGAACGGGTACGACGCGTCGGTCGAAATCGACAGCTCGACCAACACGGTCAAAACGACCAAACGCGTTGGGCTGAAGCAAAAGTTGGCTGGGAAACTCAAAATGAACCATACAAACTCGTACCCGATCCGGAGTGCAGTTGCAAGAGAAGGTAAACTTTGGTTTCTTTTTTCACATTGCTCGCATCTCGCTGTTTTCTAACAATTCCACTTTTTTTCATGAAAACTGTCGCAATATATAGACATTGTCTTGAATTTATGGCACTTTCCTACTGTTTCCGGAGAGTTTTCGCAATTTTTAGAGTGGTACGTCGTTGTCTCGATAGTTTCACAATTTTTGGTATTTTCCGGATTTTAAATGGTTTCCAGGGGTTTCTGAAAATTTGAATTTTTTTTAAATTTATGTTTTTTGAGAACTTAATTTTACAGGCGGTGGAAGCCTGCGAATCAAGCTAGCTGAACGTAACCGAAGCACGCAACAACTCCCCAAAGAGTCCAACTCGATTTCGGTCATGGAAGATAACAGGAAGTGCGCCTCGCTACAAGCATTGGCTACGAATAACTATCAAGGTGAGATTTCTTTACTTAAAAGATATCGTGTAGGAGAAGTTGAAATGAATGTCCTCAAACACTTAGAAGGAGAGTGATGTTTTCAATGAGTGTTGTCAATGTACGAATCATTTTTCATATCTTCACAGACTTTTACTCTATCTATAATTGACTGAAATTCACGCTAGTGTTTTTACACTAGTTCCTACAGTGTGGACAGAAAATACAGGAACGGTACACGAAGCTCCGCTACTCGAACAAGATTCTAGATTACTTTCTGAAATTTTGGTCTATTGTAGCCAACACTATTTTCCACAAGTGTACTAAATTTCATCCTGATTCATTAACTTCGAAACGTTGTATGATTATTTGATTGAAAACAGTGGATTTTCAAGTGGACATAAAATAGAGGAACGCTACTGTAATTTGAAGGTCAACGCTCGGAATTTGGAATTAATGATGAAAATGACACGTTATAAAGTTTTTTTTAACAATTGATATTTCTATTTTCATCATTCCGACAATTTTGACAGAGTTACAATCAAATCTTGTCGAATCCTGTAATTTCCCGCATTTTAGAAGTTTTTGGTTTCCACCGAGTTAGTTATCAAACTGTTAGTTATTTCATCATGATCAGACAATGATTCTCAACAGTTTCCCGAAGTTTCGTAACAACATCGGTTATTTTACCCCTCCAAAGAGCCCTTCAAACTGACTTAAGTTGACGTCGCTGCAATGGTGACTATGGTATCTTGTTGTAAAACGCGATGATATTGAACGATAAATGTGAAAAAAACACTCAAATTTGGAGAAGGATATTTTGAAGACATCATTTAAGTCATTATCGATCAAAAGAAACAGCATACTGTGAAAAGTCGTACTGTCGAAGTGATGGCGCTGGAATGAACGGAGTTTTGCACTCAAAGTGTCTGTTTTCGCCTTGTTTTTTTAACGCGCGTCTTTGAAGCGGTTCGAACAGCCCTGTTCCTTTAGATCCAAATTTTTTTGGATAGGAAACGATCCTTATTAAGTAGATGAAAAATGCCCCATGACATTTTAAAAAATTTTTCACAGTTATCATTCAATATCATCACGTTTTACAACAAGTCACCGTAGTCACCTTTGCAGCGACGTTAACTTAGTGGGTTTTTCCGAAACGTAAATAACCGATATTGTTGTGAAAGTTTGGGAAAACTGTTAAGAATCATTGTCTGATTATGATGACATAACTAACGCTTTGATAACTAACGCGGTAGAGACCAAAAACTTCTAAATTGCGGAAAATTAAAGGATTCGACAAGATTTGATTGTAACTCTGTCAAAATTGTCGGAATGATGAAAATAAAAATATCAATTGTTAAAAAAACTTTATAACGTGTCATTTTCATCATTAATTCCAAATTCCGAGCGTTGACCTTCAAATTACAGTAGCGTTCCTCTATTTTATGTCCACTTGAAAATCCACTGTTTTCAATCAAATCATCATACACCATTTCGAAGTTAATGAATCAGGATGAAATTTAGTACACTTGTGGAAAATAGTGTTGGCTACAATAGACCAAAATTTCAGAAAGTAATCTAGAATCTTGTTCGAGTAGCGGAGCTTCGTGTACCGTTCCTGTATTTTCTGTCCACACTGTATGAAGGTTGTAGAATGGTAGTGAAAACCGATTGTTCTCGAGAGAAAACCGACGTAAATGACTGCAAAAACACCGGAAACAATCGTATTTTATTGCCGGAGTCAAAGAAAATAGTGTTTGAAAAACTGAAACATCAAAAATACCGGTCTGAATCCTTCATCATTTTTTCAGGCAGCACGACCGAATCGAACCAAACAATCAGCGACAACCGAAATTGTGGAACCAACAGTGGCAGTGGTAGTATGAAAGGAAGTAGGAGTAGTGGACTTCAGGTGATTTCATATGTCAATGCTCTTCTGTAATCATTAAACCTCGCTAGGGTTAACCTTGTGACAAGAACATGTTTCAGCTCTCCCTCCAAGACGCCAATTCCGACCTTAACTCTGTGGGAGGTCTTGACACGGCTATCTCGCATCATCATAACGCAGCGTCCTTGACTAGGTTTTTTTGAGCATTAAAAAATGATATGGGTACGACATGTTTGAGTCACGAATGAGCCACACGCGAAACACATAAAAAGTTGAGCATTTTGTATTTTCATTTTTGTTCCGTTTTGTTTACCTCAAATGTGTTTAACCCTATTCGGTATTGAATACATAAACATAAGCAAAAAATACTATCAAAATTAACAAATTTATATACCGAAATGGCATACATATATCCCATCTTCATAATAAAATGTCACCGGAACGTCACCTTCATGTTGCCATTCGATATTGTCTGCCAAACGGCGATAGGATGGCGACTATACGACGACAATGTGAAAAAACTTGGGATCTCGTTGTTTGATGATATTCCTTGTGGTGGCAACCAATAATCCAACCAATGATGCACAAACAGGACACAATCAAGCTAAATTTACAGATTTGACACGGACAACCGCGACTTCGACCAACGACTAGCAGTTGTAATCGGTCAGGGTGAAGGAGGGTTCGACAAAGGCTTCTGGGCGCACCGCGACAGCCTTAATCCATGGACGTTGCGGTTCAACGAAAAGATCGTCGAGGACGAGTACCGTGCACACTTTGCAGACTCGACTGAGAAGTCTCCGCCCACCCAGAAGACACCTGTCGGAAGACACAGTCAGGAGATTCAACAGCAAGAGCAACTGATTCTGGACAACAAGAACAAGTATCGGTATTCGGGAGTTTTTATTGGTTAGTTTTGACCTCTCTCTTTCTTCCTTTTTTTCTCTCTCTCTCTCTCTCACTCTCTCTCTCTCTCACTCTCTCACACTCTCTCTCTCTCTCTCTCTCTCTCTCTCTCTCTCTCTCTCTCTCTCTCTCTCTCTCTCTCTCTCTTCCTCTCTTTCTCTCTCTCTCTCTCTCTCTCTCTCTCTCTCTCTCTCTCTCTCTCTCTCCCTCTCTTTCTTTTTCTCTCTCTCCTCAATTTCTCTCGCGCTCTCTCTCTCTTTCTCTCCCTCTCTTTCTCTCTCTCTCTCTCTCACTCTCTCTCTCTCACTCACTCTCTCTCTCTCTCTCTCTCTCTCTCTCTTCCTCTCTTTCTTTCTCTCTCTCTCTCTCTCTCTCTCTCTCTCTCTCTCTCTCTCTCTCTCTCTCTCCCTCTCTTTCTTTTTTTTCTCTCTCTCCTCAATTTCTCTCGCGCTCTCTCTCTCTCTTTCTCTCCCTCTCTTTCTTTTTCTCTCTCTCCTCTCTTTCTCTCTCTCTCACTCTCTCTCTCTCTCTCTCTCTCTCTCTCTCTCTCTCTCTCTCTCTCTCTCTCTCTCTCCCTTCCTCTATATTTGTAACTCCTCCAATTGCAGACATCATGGTAGCGACATGTGTCTTCGTCATCTCCGCCTCAGTCCTCTTCATGTCCAGCGCCCAACTCGATGTCAAACTCCTAGTATACTTCTCCATCGCAGCGCTACTCCTACTGCTCACCATCCTGCTCATCGGAATCCCTCTGCTCAGCAGGAAATCGGCTATACCATGTGTCAACCAGTGGAGACAGAGACAAGCTATCGGTGAGACGTTGTTATCCTGAATAGTCTTTTACTTGAGAAAATCGAACTCGGAACATTCCGAAAGTTCGCTGCTATGAATTTTTAGAAACAGCGTTTCCTTAAGTTAAGCACAATCAGTAGATGTTTCTGCTTCATAATCGCTCTGTCGCCATTCGATGTAACCTACCAAACAGAGACGTTACGGCGACAAGAAAATAATTTTTTTTAATTCAAAATTGTTTCTATATCATGCACAAGTTTTTATTTTGACACACTAAATCTGGAAGAACTTATCACAAACCGGCCACAAACAAGGAACATAATCCAACCATACTCATTACAGGACTCTTTCTGATGTTCCTGCCCGTCGGCCTGGCTCTATGCGTCATGCCTTCATGCAAGTCCGGTGAATGCTCAGACCAGCTGATTCACAAGAGGCTCACGTACAGTTACGTCATGATGCTCGCACTATTCGCGCACTGTAACTTCTCACAACTGGCAGCATGGCCGAAGACGATCCAAGCAGTCCTGGTTGCCTTTATCTTCCACCTCTCCGGTGTCATCTACTGTAACAACAACCTTGCCAACTTGACCAAATTGGTGAGATTTATGCAATCTATGTCAACATAGATAAATTTAGTAGAAACGTACCTGATTCATTATACGGTTTTTAAGTGAAATGAATACTTTAAAGATCATATTTATTAAATTTTCGATTGAGTGGACGCTATTTTATAACGATTGTTTGAAAAATACAGTAGAGAATGTTCGAACTACACTTTTTATTGGTCGCACTCCCTAAAAATCGTTACAAAGCCATTTGTAATTACTAAATTTGAGCATTTTAGTTTCTATTTTTTTATTACATTTACTTGCAAAATCATTGAACCGATGATTCAATTACCCTTTCGATATCAATACTTAACAGTCTCGGCGTAAAATGAACCAAACTCAGTTTTCTGATCATTCGGAAAGTAAAATATATATGGTGGTTCTCACTTTCAAGCCAAAATGAGCGTAACTAAACCTAAATGGACCAGTGCGCCGCAGGCGCACTGGTCCTAATTGAATATTTTGATTGCAATCGATTGACTCGCGCCGAATCTCTTGTGAATTTCCGTTCTCCTTCGATTCTTTTGATCTTGTTTGTGCACTGAAAACGATTTTATTTTGATTTTGCTGAGACCACATGCAAGTTCACATCTGATGTTTCAGGACGACTCCTGCAACCAAACGGTCCCCACGTTCCCGAGCGTCCTGAACGTGACGTCAGCACGCCTGTCCAGCCAAGCCTTTGGATCTCCCCTATTCATTTGGGAGCTGTTTCTAGACGTTTTCCTCTCAATAGTCCTGGTTGCATTCTTGAACTACCAGTTTGAAGCTGCCTTCCGAATGTCCTTCTTTGGAGACGTACAGGCTAGAAGGGATACGGAACGAATGCAGGTGAGCTGGTGGAAAATTGTAAACAGCAGACCGACCAAATAGGATCCCCCATTTTCGAAACATTCTCGTGCTTAGAACCTTACCTAAGCCTAATTGGGAAAGATTTTCTGGGGTTATAGCTGCAACGTATATCAGGTGTATCAGGTCGACCCCCCAAATCAAGCCATTTTTGCCAAACTTAAGCCTAAATGCACCAAAAGTGCTAAACCGTACGTGTATTTTGGAATTTTCCCGAGCCTGGAAAATTGAAACTGTGGTCACTCTGCTGTTTACAATTTTGCCGTGAGATAACTGAAAAGTTCTAAAATTAGAGAATTGATAACAAAAATGATGATTAAATATCCTAGAAACACGAAAAAATAACAACATTTCTAGTGAAAATTACATAAAACTGTAGATAATCGAAAACGATTGAAAATCTTTCAAAAACACCTGGTGTATAATCAAAATTGATGGAAATCATTGAAAACTGTAGGTAAATGTTGGGTGACAGAAAATTACCAGGAATCACCAAAAAGTAGTGTTGAAATTAGCCAGAACGACGGAAAATTATTTTTTAAATGAAAAAATCTTTCAAAAGTACCCGATGAGTATCCGAAACGGCAGAAGTCATTAAAACCAATAGACAAGTCAACAAAAACGTCTGCACACATATCTTCCTCTACCTGTAAAAAAGTCTGACCTCCGTAAATCAGTTACTTAGTTACCGTAGCAGTTTCGCTTTGAAATACATGAACGATTAAGTAATGCGCCTTCAATTTCAATGGACTGAAAGTAAGAATAATAATTCAAATCCACAAAGATCTAACTGTTCGTTGTGAGAGTCCCGACCCTACCGTACTCATTTTACAAAAATGCGACTCCCGCGAGTTTGAAATCGGTCAGACTTTTTGCTAGATATGTGCTGCACATTTCAGTCCATTGAAATTAAAGGCGCATTATTTTTACGTTCTTGTATTTCAAGTCGAAACTGCAACGGTAATAAGTAACCGATTTACGGAGGTCAGACTTTTTTACAGGTACAGGAAGCTATGTGCGTCTGGACTGAGGCGATTCTCCAATTCCAGACGTTTTCAACCAACCAATTATTGAGATTTTCAGATAGTCCGTGACCAAGCCGACTGGCTCCTGAACAACGTCATTCCTGCTCATGCTGTGGAAAGTTTGAAGACGGACACCAAATACAGTGAGAACCACTCGTCCACAGCCGTACTCTTCGCCAGTATCACCAACTGGACAGACATGTACGAAGAGAACTTTGAAGGCGGTCGCGAGTTCTTGAGAGTCTTGAATGAGGTGAGCAGCGACTCCTTCCTACTGTGGGAATCCAATATCTACCGCAAACAACAACCAAGGGACGGTGGTTTTGTTTCCGCGCGGTACTATAAAGCCGCATGCGGCGAGATTCCTAGCCATACTACACCATATGGAAATTTCTGATCAGAGAGGTCTTTTGCAAACTTTACTCGAAAAATGAGTCATCTGATGATAGTGATACAGAAGATTTGTGATGATCTTGACACGTATGACTTGCAAACTATTGACGATCAAAAAATCATAGTGCTGTACAGCCCAAGTGGAGTCCTTCACAGGATATTGTTGTATGATCTTCATCTACATTGCCCTCCACTTTCAGAGAATTTCATGAAACTACCGTGCAGTTATACATATTTGAACATGGTGTCGTGGTCTGTGGCCGACGTTTTTTTGTTTTTCTCAAAGAATAGTACCACCCTCAAACCATTAAAATTCAGATGATCGGAGACTTCGACGAGCTGCTCGACCAACCAGAATTCTGCCATATTGAGAAAATCAAAACTATTGGAGCGGCTTACATGGCAGCCAGTGGCCTGAACCCGGAAAGGAAGAAGAATATGCAACACCCCAAGGAGCATCTTTATCAGGTACAAACAGAACAAGATATAAATTTTCGTAAATAAGATAATGAGGTAAGTGAGTTTCGCGGAGGGTCTTGCAAAGTGGTTACAAAGCGGCTTTACTCTATAATTTCAATGTGGCAGGTACCCATCACAATTGCGTCCAGAAAATAGTCGCACATCTGTGGACAGATGAAGACGCATTTCTGCGACTATTGATACGCGTACCTGCCCTATACGATACTCGTGTTCGCCTTCTTGCCATATTGAAACTTCAAAGACAGATACGCGTCTCGAATGAGGCAGGCATCGATAGTAGCCGGCACACGTCTTCATCTGTCCACAATTGAAATTACAGAGTTATACGCTTGTTCCTCGTAATACGCAGTGTGTAATATCCATTTTCCAGATGGTCGAATTCGCCTTGGCCATTCAACACGCGCTGACCATGTTCAACGAAGACCTTCTCAATTTCGACTTTGTTTGCAAACTTGGACTCAACATTGGACCAGTAACCGCCGGTGTCATTGGTACAACCAAGTTGTACTACGATATCTGGGGAGATACCGTAAACATTGCCAGTCGCATGTACAGTACCGGAGTCATCAACAGGATACAGGTGAGAGAGAAAGAGAAAGAGAAAGAGAGAGAGAGAGAGAGAGAGAGAGAGAGAGAGAGAGAGATAGAGGGGAGAAAGAGAGAGAGAGAGGGGGGGGGAGGAGAGTTCTCATACAAAAATCTTACTCCAGGTATCCCAACACACTCGAGATCTTCTGCTGGATCGTTACGACTTCGAGTACAGAGATCACATTGAAGTGAAGGGTATCGACGGCGGTATGGCTACCTACCTTCTGGTGAGTGTTATGGTGACGTCATTCTTATGAATCTTATAGAATTAACAGAAAATGATTACAATCTGTTTTAATAGTTAAAAAATAAAACGGTCTAAAAAAAGCAAGTTCCACCACAAAATTTTCAAAGACGAGAAAAACGTTTAAAAAAAATGTTAAATTTTAACAAAAAAACATTGAAAACTGTTGAAAACTTGTTGATTTCCATTTTTGTTTTTTTCACTTGAAAAAGTTTGTTTCAGGTCGGCCGCAAAGCTGAAAACATTCCTCCAGCGATCAAGTCTTCAGAAGATCACCCAGACGCCCTGTGAATCGTCCACCGTCACCATACTGACACCATAGTGTACCACACATCTCAACTTCCCCCGGTGCTATAACTCCCGCACACTCCCTATCAAAAAGTTTGACTAATGATTGAATCAACTCGAATCTTGCCATTCATTCATTCACATAACGGGTTACTTCTCATACTTTAGGTTACTGTATTACCCTATTCAACAACCTAGTCAACTTGTGTCTCATGTATAACGGTAATCGAGTAAATTCATTTACACTTATTTGACGCTGTTTTCAAACTTCCCTTGATGGCTATTGGACCTGACCTGAATTGGAATATTATCGATCGAGTATTGATTTATTTTAATCACGCCCTTTTGGAATTGTTTCGGAATGGTGAAACTACGGATACAAAAATCGTTGCTCTAACTCTCTCTCTCCCTCTCTCTCCTTCTTTCTTTCTTACACGCGGGAATGAAAGCATTGAAAGCACGATTCAATTCGAAAAATTTTCCTCATGTTAAACACGAAATACTTTTAGGCGAAATTATTGAAAATGATGACTGTGATCACAGTGTACACGCACTGCACGACCGCAGCGCTCTGAAAGTTTCTCTTACCCTCAGTGAACATGCGGTTCGATTGCTCTTCCTGCTGTTGGTGGTTGCCAAAGACACTTTCTGGTTGAAGGACTTCGTCTTCGATCATCGTTTCGCTTTCATCAAGTTCCCAATCGTAGCGAGCGTGGTCGTGACATCCGTACTTGTAGCGGACCTGGAAGATCGACACCGTGTTTTATGAACGTGTTGCGTTAAAGGGAGTAGAGTTCGGTTGCGCACGTTTTCTGTTGCGATAAGTTGATAGAAGGTAAACATGGTCTCTCTCACTACTCATCGTCTAACTCTCTGGCGCATCTCTCTTTCATTAGATCTCTATCAGCTGTATGACGTTCTCGCTCTCTCGCTCTCTCGCTCTCTCTCTCTCTCTCTCTCTCTCTCTCTCTCTCTCTCTCTCTCTCTCTCTTTTTTTTCTCTCTCTTTTTTCTCTCTCTCTCTCTCTCCCTCTCTCTCTCTTTCTCTCTCTTTCTCTCTCTTTCTCTCTCTCTCTCTCTCTCTCTCTCTCTCTTTCTCTCTTTCTCACGTTTTCTTTTGCGATAAGTTGATAGAAGGTAAACATGGTCTCTCTCACTACTCACCGTCTAACTCTCTGGTGCATCTCTCTTTCATTAGATCTCTATTAGCTGTATGACGTTCTCGCTTCTCTCTCTCTCTCGCTCTCTCTCTCTCTCTCTCTCTCTCTCTCTCTCTCTCTCTCTCTCTCTCTCTCTCTCTCTCTCTCTCTCTCTCTCTATCTGTCTATCTCTCTCTCTCTCTCTCTCTCTCTCTCTCTCTCTCTCTCTCTCTTTCTTTCTCTTCTTTCTCTCTCTCTCTCTCTCTCTCTCTCTCTCTCTCTCTCTCTCTCTCTCTCTCGTTCTCTTTCTTTCTCTCTCCATCACTCACATTGACAAGGTACCCTCGAAATTTGTCATAGTCCGGGATCCCATGGAAATCTCCCTGATCAATCTGATCTAGCATCTTCTGGTAACTGAAATTAACCATTCGACCAGAATGTTTATAGACGGTGACCCACACCCTCGGCGAGTTCCCGAACAACTGTGTCCTGTCCTCTGTACGGCCACGTTTCTTGGCATCCCACGTCAGCTGGCGGTCGGAAAACGTGCTCCATGGAAGCACGCCGACGGTCAACTCGATCATCATGTACAGCCAACTCTCGATGTCGTCGAACCTGCCAAGATCCTGAAAATGTGTTCAGAATACATATTCAACCAATACCAACAATTTATGCCGCGTAGCAGCGCGCGGTCGGATTGACATGAAAATTGGTATGCGTATCGTCTTTAGTTAAACTTTTAATATACAGTAGCCGTCAAAAGTTTTGCAAGATCAGACGACTATGAGCTGACGGAACGGGCCGGACATTCACTTACCGCTTTCTTGTGAGCGTTCAAGCTTCCATATCTCATGGTTCCTCTCCATCCGACTGCACCTCGCGAGGCCAAAACTTTTCCGTACTGTAATTATTGAGGGTTACTGTACGATTGTGGAGCCATGGTACCTTGTCCACGTATTGACGAGAAATTCCAAAGTCGAACATGTAGATGACTTGAGAGTGATTTGAATTTCTGGAATTTAGAGTCGAGAGAGAGGGATAGAGAGAAAAAAAAGAGAGAGAGTGAGAGAGAGAGAAAGAGAGAAAGAGGGAGAGAGAGAAAAAGAGAGATAGAGAAGGAGAGAAGGAGAGAGGGAAAGAGATAGATAGAGAGAGAGAGAGAGAGAGAGAGAGAGAGAGAGAGAGAGAGAGAGAGAGAGAGAAAGAAAGAGAGAGAGAGAGAGAGAGAGAGAGAGAGAGAGAGAGAGAGAGAAGAGAGAGAGAGAGAGAGAGAGAGAGAGAGAGAGAGAGAGAGAGAGAGAGAGAGAGAGAGAGAGAGAAGGAGAAGGAGAGAGGGAAAGACAAAGAAAACTCACGGATCACCGGGCGCAAAGTTACTCGGCTTCACATCTCTGCTGATGAAACCACAGTCATGAAGTTCTTGGATAGCCTGAATACATTTCTCTTTCTCCCTTTTGGTTTTTTGCGGTAGCAGATATTGATAGACGTTAAACATGGTCTCTTTCACATTCACTATTAATCGTCGTCTCGTGCATCTCTTTTTCAAATGATCTCTATTATCGGACCCTCTCTCTCTCTCTCTCTCTCTCTCTCTCTCACTCACCTCCAACGTGTGAAGTCCGATTTTGGTAACGGTATTAATCGAAAACTTCCTTCCGGGTTGCTCACAGCGTAGACGGTAGAGATCCTTTCCTAGCAGGGTGGTCACCAGATAAGTGAACTCGCGGTTTTGACTTCCATAGTCGAAAAGTCGGCAAAAGTGGCGGCAACGAGCGATGGCGGTAGCTTTCAGCACGCGGACTTCGATGGATAACATGGATTTGGAGTACTTCTCGGCTTTTAGAGCGACTGATCTGTACTTGGGATGTTGGGATGGATTAGTCTCAAAATCTGATGTCTATGTGAGAAGAAACATGACTTTCAAATATTTTTAGGCGCCTGGGTATTTGAAAAGTTAGACTACGCAAAAAATAGTTATAGCTATTTGAAAATTTAGACCATACAAAGAAAAAAGTTAGGTTTTCGAAAAGTTAGACCATTGGAAATATGAAATGTTAGACCTCTGAAAATGGTCTGAAAGCTTATTCTAGAAGTTCGCTCCCAAATAGTACAGAAGTTAGAAAGCATAAATTAGAAATCCTAGACCAAAGAATATAGATAAGTTGGACCATTACCTCCTGCCACTCTTGGTGAGAAAAACGTGGCCCATGGCACCTCCTCCAATCTTGTGTTTCAGTTCGTAGTTGCAGATAGTAGACACGACAATGTCTCCTGGAAAAAATAAGCTCCGCCCCCCTGACACGTTATTTGACCTACCAGGGTCTGGAATCTTATCCCTGTTCTCTTTTTTTTGAAGGCGTGGTGGGATGTTTTCTTTGTTACTCTCATTTTTGTTCACCTTTTCTTTATCCTGCTAAAATCAGAATAACATTATCAGGCTGAGTAAAATATTCTGGAACCTCTGGAACGCCCAACGAAGCGGTCTTCGGAATCTCTTCCAATTGCTTGTTATTTTCAGGATCCCTGGAATATAGAAACCGTTTCAGGCCAATCAGCAAAGAACTTGGCCCGCCACTTATTGGGTATACATCGATTTGTGATTTGGTTCGTTTGGTTCAAGAGGAAAAAATTATCCAGATCGTGCCATTTTATCTACAAACAAAGCACGAACAAAACACGAAGTTTTTATGGTGACATTTTCTTGTGACAAAATTTAGGTTAAAAAATTGCCAGAAGTGTAAAAGATACCGTAGTCCACGTAAAACCGAACTCACATGTTGGACTGGTCCCTTCGGATAGAAACTGGGGTTAAAATGAAACGTTTCACGTTTGAAAACTCGTAAGCAACTTCTGATGTTTGTTTAGGGATAGGTGTCGGAGTGAAGCGTATCACTGAATGAATTTGTGGTGTGATGTGTCGTGAGGGTGTATTCACAACCTTCTGGAAGTCGATATTTTGAAATTAAATCATCTTGTCCTTATTTGTCGTGAGAGTGTATGCACAAGTAAAACTTATGTCTCTAGCACTATGTTTTTTTTGTTCGTGCTACATTTATGGTTGCAAACAGATCACCGGTGTCTGCAGATTGTGCTCGACGCAAATTCACAGATTCAGTCATGGACGGCTCACCAATGAATGCAGACGGTGCTCACACCGACGCAAAACCACAGACAAAACGCCTCAAACAACATCTGAATCACTTAAAATATAGCCATGAACTATACTAGTGAATGCAGATCATACTCACACCGACGTAAAATCACAGAGCAATCGGCAGTCATGGACGGCTCACCAATGAATGCAGAAGGTGCTCACACCGACGCAAAACCACAGACAAAACGCCTCAAACAACATCTGAATCACTCACAATATAGCCATGAACTATACCAGTGAACGCAGAGCATACTCACACCGACGCAAAATCACAGAGCAATCGTCAGTCATTGACGGCTCACCAATGAATGCAGACGGTGCTCACACCGACGCAAAACCACAGACAAAACGCCTCAAACAACATCTGAATCACTTACAATATAACCATGAACTATACTAGTGAATGCAGAGCATACTCACACCGACGCAAAATCACAGAGCAATCGTCAGTCATGGACGGCTCACCAATGAATGCAGACGGTGCTCACACCGACGCAAAACCACAGACAGAACGCCTCAAACAACATCTGAATCACTTACAATATAGCCATGAACTATACTAGTGAATGCAGAGCATACTCACACCGACATAAAATCACAGAGCAATCGTCAGTAATGAACGGCTCACCAATGAATGCAGACGGTGCTCACACCGACGCAAAACCACAAACAAAACGCCTCAAACAACATCTGAATCACTCACAATATAGCCATGAACTATACTAGTGAATGCAGAGCATACTCACACCGACATAAAATCACAGAGCAATCGTCAGTAATGGACGGCTCACCAATGAATGCAGACGGTGCTCACACCGACGCAAAACCACAGACAAAACGCTTCAAACAACATCTGAATCACTCACAATGTAGCCGTAGACTACAGGTTTGGCGCGTAAACCCATTAGGAACTATTGAATTAGCCGCCACTTTTCGATATTCCGGCTTTTACGATTCGTGTCAAGAGGGTTCTGCCCACAGTAGATGACACTTGAACCTTGTCTAACCATGTTAGCACTTTCTCAGATTTATCACATGTTTCCAGAACTGCAGCGCACTGGTCTTATTCATATTTTTTAAGGTCAAAATTGGAAGTTCAGAAACCTTTTGTCATCTCAATCTGACTTATCTGAATTTGCTTCATATTCCATTACATCTTCACTAGAAACTTACTGATAGTGGACATCGAAAGTAAAGCAACGTCCTATTCAAAATAGTGCATACACTGAACACCTGACTTTCAGTCTCCGACGTGAAACGGTTTTCCTTTTGGTACTAATTTTAGATGAAAGGAAACAGTCTTGTGAGTGTCTAATCCTGGGAAGTCATTTAACTTTGACCTATCTTGGAAGCATGAATCCAATTCAGTCAAGAAAGCCACTGACCACTGGAAATTTCCGAGTAGTTGAACAAAAAAGTGTGCGTATTGTCGTCATGGTTGAAACAGTGCATGCACTACAAATCACAGATTAAATCATCTAGCGATCTTTTAAAACAACTTTATCGTAAGCAAGACTATCAGCGGCTTCCTGTTGATTGTTTTGGTGTGTTCACAGTTTTGTATTTGACAACATTGTGCACAGTTTGAGTTCAAGTGTGAGACACTTGGTTGGAATCTGCATATTGTCGTCAACCCTAAACCAGTGTATACACCAAACACCATAAAAGACGTCAAATGTGAAAGACAACGTCTGTACCTGCACAGGGCATAATTTTTGGATTTTTGTATTGATTTTATTGTACTTCTAAAGTGTGCATAGTGTCGTCATCTCCAAATCTGTGCATACACCAAACACCAAAAATGACGTCACCTGTGAAAGACAACGTTATAACCTGTACTAATTCAAAGGTGTGCAGAATTTCGTCATCATGAAACCCGTGTATACACCAATTACCACAAATGGCGTCACCCAACGACCTGTGAGAGACATACTTCTAGCCTGTACGCCCATCAGATATAATTAGATGGTTTTCGTACAGCAATGAACATAACTCAAAATTGTGCATATTCTCGTCAATCCCAAACCTGTGTATACACCAAACACCACAAATGACGTCAACACCCTGCGAGAGACAACGTTCTAGCCTGTACACATCTCCATCAGCTGCTTCTTGTTGATTGTTTTTCGTCGATCCTCTCTGGTTACATAACGCGCCCCGAAGACCGGTTTCAGCTTGTGAGAACAACCTCATTCGGTGTTTCACGTCTTCCTTCAAAAGTACACCAAATGGCGGCTCAACTCGCCAAGCACACCAAGAGTTTTGTGTCTGCCGCACATCACATTTTGTACCATGAACAACATTTGGAGTTCCAAGCGGTTATTCGTAAGGTGAGTCTGTTGATGTGGAACTTGGCATAGGAGACGTTTCGCGAGAGAATCAACCAGAAAGTGCGCTAGGCTCCCCGTGGTACGCTTGGTCTCAAATTAAGTGTGCTTGTAGATTTTATTACCCTGAATTCAAAAATGTCAGTTTCACTGCGATTTATCCTGCCAGTTTCTCGCAGTACCGTCCCAAACTTGGCCCTTTTCAATGTTTAGACGTTCATAACTCTGGTTGATTCTCTCGCGAAACGTCTCATAGAACACAGCTGGACAGGGATAAGGGTATATAGCCGCTCTGCAACCCCATTGCAAGACTCTCCGCGGAGCGCACCTACCTCTTTATTCTATTTTCGATTTATTGCGAAATGAATTAACCTATTTTTCTCGTTCTTTCATCTATATAAATGTTGTGTATTGTTTTCAAGGCTTTACCTACTTAAAACATGTTCTCGTTTGAGACTCTAGGATGAAAGGAAAAATAAAAATATTCGAACTAAAGTAACTAAACTTCTATCTACTATATCGATTGCCTCGTCCATTGCTTTGCTTACACTTTTTAACTTCGTGTATAGGAGTGTGCGCCACCATCCAGTCACCAACCAGTCACGCTCAATTCCAGGTGATCAATCAAAAGCTCAACCCATATGTTCTGGAGTGGGAGAAAGGAATCTACCCTGCACACCACGTCTTTAAAATTCTAGGGAATCTCGGAGTTTTCGCAGTGAACAAGCCAGAGAGTAAGATTTTTCTCAAAAACGGGAGGGGCCTAAATGCAAGGGGTGCACGGTTTTTGATTTATTACCGTTTTTGCAACTAGGTTTCATCTCTATCTTTTTCTTAAATGCCCAATATTTTAAGAAAATGGGCGGAACCAAAATGCAATCGGCACGCGGAAATCAAGAACCACGTCGTCTCAATTCTCAAACTGTTAACTAGGATGAATATTGCGATGGGACTTACAATGGAACTCACATAAAATTTTGGCGGAAAGGGCGGGGTTTAAATGCGAGCGCTGCGGAGAAATCAAGAACCAACTATGATGAGTATATTCTGATATGACTCTGAATGGAACGCACAGAAACTTTCGGAAAAATGGGCGTGGCTTGATTGCAAAATGTGCGCGAGAGTCGGAAACTTTCCAGAATCCACAAGTTTCAGAATTCGGGGGTCTCGGCGAAGATTTCTCAATGTCCATCGCTGTCGCAGAAGAACTTGGTTCAATCCAGTGCGGTGGTGTTCCGATGTCGGTTCTGGTACAGACCGATATGGCGACTCCAGCGTTGTCGCAATTCGCGACTGACAAGCTGTGCAGACAGTTCCTGACCCCTTCCGTTTCCGGTGATGTCGTTGCATGTATCGCTGTCAGTGAACCACATGCAGGTTCTGATGTTTCTGGTTTGTTTTCTCTGTGACTTTTTTTGAACTGAATGTTTTGGCGCTTCACATAGCTTTCTCTACCTGTAAAAAGTCTGGCCTCCGTAAATCGAGTACTTAGTACCGTAGAAGTTTCGCCTTTAAATACAAGGACGGTTTACGTAATGAGTCTTTAATTTCAATGGACTGAAAGTAAAAATAATAGTTTAAATCCACAAAGATCTAACTGTTCGTTGTGAGAGTCCCGACACTAGGGTAGGCCTACCGTACTCATTCTGCAAAATTAGGACTAGAGCGCGTTTGAAAACGGCCATGCTTCTAGCGATATATGTGCGCTTACATGGGAAGTATATGAAAGCCCGGAGAATCTATGAGGTCTGAGTGGTCTCTTAGGTTTTCAAATATGGTGAAGACGATGGAACAGCTGTCAGAAGTTGCTTCACCGACCTCGTTTTAGGAGTTATGACCAAAAATAGAATTCACACGCAATTTTCAAAAAAGGGGGATCTGTGATGTTGGGTAGGAAAAACTGTTGAGATTTTGCATTTTATTGAATTTCAAAGGTTCGTGATGCATGGAAAACTTAGCTTGCCTGGATTCTGAGGCTCGATTCTGAAGTTACATGCATCTGAAGTAAACGTTAAAAATCGTCCAACTTTCACCTTCTGTAACTCGACTCCTAGCAGATTTCCAGAGGCGAGACCTATTCCAAACGATTCAGAATGATTGAATCTATCAATTCCTACGTTTTCAGTCGATTCTGAGACAAAAATTTTTGGGTCCAATCGGAAAGTTACACAAGTGTTCATTATATGAGCCTTGATCACAAGTGATAAATCGTTGTAGTATTTCTCGGGCAAAAAACGTCTATCAAGTGAGAATCGAACTTTGCCGTGAAAAATGAAAGGCGTGAGCTTTGACCACTCTACCACGGAAGACACAAATTTTTTCCGTCAACTCCATGTTCACTCATTCGCTCCTTTTCACGACAGAATTCTTCAACATTACAGATCCCACTTTTTTGAAAATTGCGTGTGAATTCTATTTTTGGTCATAACTCCTAAACGAGGTCGGTGAAGCAACTTCTGAGAGCAGTTCCATCGTCTTCACCATATTTGAAAACCTATGAGACTACTCAGACCTCATAGATTCTCCGGGCTTTCATATACTTCCCATGTTAGCGTTACTCCACACATATATCGCTAGAAGCATGGCCGTTTTCAAACGCGCTCTGATCTCAATTTTGCAGAATGAGTACCGTGGGTCGGGACTCTCACAACGAACAGTTAGATCTTTGTCGATTATTATTCTTACTTTCAGTCCATTGAAATTGAAGGCTCATTACGTAAATCGTTCTTGTATTTCAAGGCGAAACTGCTACGGTACTGTTAAGTATCCGATTTACGGAGGCCACACTTTTTTACAGGTAGAGAAAGCTATGTGCTCCAGTGGCCCGAGCTTAGCGAGTAAAAAAGATAGACCCTCTATAGACCACAACACCACTTTTCCAGCCATCCGCACCTCGGCTCGTCGATCCGGCGGTGACCTCATCATTAACGGCTCTAAAATGTGGATCACCAACGGGGCACAGGTAAGCTTTTCGATGACGTCATCAATCGATAATCGACAGGCAGACTGGGCATGTGTCCTACTCAATACAGGCGACAGTTCAAGTGTCCATCACAATAAAAGTCTCGTCTGTGTGCCACTAAATCTACCAGGTAAAACGTGCACCTGTTGCATAACTCCGCCCTTTTTCCCAGGAGTCAGTCGGTCAAAACCACTGCAGAAGATGGGAATGAAATGCTCGGACACTGCTCAGCTCCACTTTGATGACGTCAGAGTTCCCGCCTCCTATGTCATCGGCGAGGAAGGCCGGGGGTTTGTCTATCAGATGAAACAGTTCAATGACGAGCGCCTGGTGACTGTGGCTGTAGGTGGGCGTGGCTTACGCAATCCGTGCAGGAATTTCTTGCAGGCCTTCGCCCACTTCAGAAATGCATTGATGATACGTTGCGATACGCGAGGGAAAGGAAACTATTCGGCTCGACAATTCTAGATCAGCAGGTTACTATATGACTGAGGGGTGTTCCCAGTTACCGTAATCAGTTTGCAGTTCATACAGTATCGATTAGCTGAACTGCAAGTCGAGTTGGAAGCGACAAGGTCTTTGTTGTACAGGTGAGGTGTGCTAGAATAATTGCTACATAATGGATTTCACATTGGAATGACTACCTAAAACCAAGTTTAACCTCTAGGCTTTCCGGTAACCATTGACAGTTTGGGTAAAGTATAGGAAAAATTGAGTTGGATCGCTTGAAATCTTTATTTTTCAAAACTCGCGGGACGGAAAAATCATGATATTTTATCATTTTTGCACGAGCCCTCTTTCGATACGTTTCAGTGAAATGATATAAGCTATGACGGTAAAACTCCAACAATGGTACGTTGTCTTTCGTGAAAAATAATTTGATTATGACGTCATAGCAATTATCGATTGGCAATTTTCAGCGCTGTACGCGCTCGCATGGAAGGTGAAGACGTCACGTTGATGACAGCTATGGCCAAGTTGAAAATCGGAAGGCTAGCAAGAAACGTTACCGATCAATGTGTTCAGGTGATTACTCATTTCGTCCTATCTCGATTTGGTCATCAAAACTTTACGGGCTCAGGCAATCAGAAACACGCACAATGATATACCAAGATACGTACGAATTACGGAACTTTCCTAAAAAACTGTATCTAGATATGCCAAATTAAGAGCGAGATATGGAGAAATTTCGCTATCGAGTGGCAAGAATTTTTGTTTGATCTTTGAATTAGTTTGATCTGATGAATGTGATTCCAGTATCTCGGAATTTATATAAAAATTTTGCGACTTTCCAGTCACAGTGGACGTTAATACGATAAGAACAGATACTATCGTTTCTCCTAGTTCATTCCCGAATTGACCGAGTCCACCCTCAATCAGTCGCGGACCCGCTGCTGGTTGGAAATGGCTAGATGTCTCAAGATACTTCAAGATGCGTACTTCTGATTGCCTGAGGGCTGGTTTTACAGAGTGTTCCCATCATCTCCTAAACAGTTGAAAGATATGAAAGCGGCTGCATAATGTTCTTGTTTCTGACAGATTGTTTTGTTTCAACTTTTTCCATAACTAATTTGTCGCCTCCTTCCGATTGGCGACGTACCGGCATCTTTTTGAAACGAACATCTTCTAGCCCTTTAAATTTAAATCTTAAGCCCAATTTCCCTTTATTTAAGGTCTGGGGAGGAGCTGGATATCTCGATGACAACTACATTGCTCGTACGATGCGCGATCTCCGTGTTTTCTCCATTGGAGCTGGATGTGATGAAGTCATGTTATCAATTATTCATAGGCACATGAACAAAAGTGTAAAGTGAACATAATTATTACTACTGAACTTGAATTAATATGTAGGATGTTGGGAAAGTCTCGGTACGTCCCCTCGTTATACTCTACATCTCTGTATGTTCAACCACCTTTTATTGATCTATGACTACAGTTGGTGCTATTCCTCTCCCGCACAACTTCCTTCTTACTCTTCCCCGTGATACAGAAAAAAGGCGAGACACATCTCCCAGTTTACAAAAATTAAAAGTAAAATTTGCGAGTTACTGTAGTTCCTGCTGCCAGATGGTGCACCATGTGCTAGCACCAGGATGGCGAGAGTACGTGAGGGAGAGAGACGCAGAGGCGGGGAGATAGTATGATACTGTTGGAGTGTGTTAGATTCCGCACGGTGTAACACTTCTGGTCATTCCAAAAGTGGGCGTAACAGGGGGCGGGACAACCAAGGGCGGTCGGTCAAAAATCGCTTACTTGCAAAATTTTCCAATCGAGACCTTAACTACATTTTTGATATCAACACTGGTTAGTCTCCTCAAAATATCTTACAACAACTTTTAAAACAATTTTATTTTGAATCTATTGATTTAGGTCGACTGATTCACGCTTTTTTTGAAACTCCACCCCCACTCGACTTTTTTGATCTTGGCACTCCGTGTTCCGTACACTTCTCAGCTGTGAGTTGTGCGAGAGATCGCAGATAACTACAGACACTTTGTGGATTTTAAAATAAGAGGAGGTAGTGTGAGCATGTAATGCAATATTTTTACTTCAAAACGTAAAAATTGTTTATCTTAATTAATGAATAGATTTTTCCAATTTTAACATAACCCGCAATCGTTGGATTAACTTTAAAGAAAGAAGACCTAAAAACCGAGACTTTCCCGACATTCCTATCCTATATATTGTACATTAATGAACTATACTCGCTAGTCTACAAAACGTTAATGGGGTGAGCAAGCTTCCTAGCACAGGTATTACTGGAGTTACAATTTCGGTCATACTTGGTAGGTCTGGTTAGATCTACAAAAATTGAAAACTTCGTTTGTTTCTTTCGAAATTAGTGTCTTCTGAGATTCGAAAAAACAGTTCAAGCTTTTGAAATCATAAAAATAGGCGTACTGTAACTGAATTATCGACATACGTAAATTAAACTGTTGTTTCATTCAAAATAAAGTAAATTTTGAATTCCACAGTCAGAACTTCAAATTTGACCAAAATTGTGACACACAAAACAACAATGATCACCTCTTTTGTCCAAAAACTATGAAGAATGTTTACATAAAATGACCTGGGACTCCTGGAAGCCGCGAATTCGCTAGGAACATCGCTCCTGACTTTGCTTCAGCAAATCTCAGCCGAACTGAGAATCTGGCAACTTCCTCGGCGAGCTTGTCTGGACTGTCTTCCTGAAATAAATCATTATTTCCACCATAAAAAAACAAAAAATTCGTGGAAGAGTGGAATCTTTCAGTGAAAAATCGTTCATTGCTTATAAAAATAAGGTTTTCCCACTCAGAAGATCGAAAATCATCGACAATTTCGGATTTTCACAGAAAAAATTAATATTACCTGCACACAGTGGCCGACTCTCGGCAGGACACAGGTCTGGAATTTGCCTTGCATTTGGCCGATCTGGAAATTTGAAATGTTATACCGGTCATAATGGTATTCGCTTGATTTATTCAACTTATGGCACAACCTCCAAGGGTAAACGTTAAAAATTGGTTCAAAACCGATAGCACCAAGTGCACCGCACCGACTTTCTACATTTTTTGATTCTACAACATCGGAAAGTTTAATTACTTTAGAAACGAAATGTCGTTCTCTCTCTCTATATGAAGTTAATGTGATGTTTATGAAATTTCATGAAGTTCATGTGCTCTTGGTATATTTTATGATAGATGTTCTATGAAGTTCAGCGGCTGTAGATATCTTCGACCTATGACGTAAATGCGATGTTGATATCAACCTCCTATGAACTTCATATCAGCGGTAATTCGTTTCTATAGTAGTCTGACATACACTAGTCGAAGCATATTATGAAAGTTTTTTCAAAGTCTCAAAAACATACGGTCAACGCTTTGTCAAGACGATCAACTCCAGCCAGTGCCAGAAGCTTTGGTGCAGTGCATGAAAGAAATAGAGCAGAGAGGTTGTCGAACCATCCTTTCCAGTGCTCTTCTGTTTTGGTCAAATCGATTCTCCACGTGAACTAAAAATTTTGGTAATAAATTTTTCCGATTTTTAGGCTGGAAAAAAACTTTGCGGCTGAATCGTTCAAAATCAGAGAAAATACCATCTTTTAGAAACTAGCACAATTTAAAAAATAATAAAGTTGGTGGTTAAAAACTGTCTCTTTCATAAAGTTTTTGACGTGTCATCTCAATTTCTGATGACTGTTACATTTTTTCAGGTATTCGATTTTCAACAGGAAAAAGTTTGGTCGCAAAATGAAGGGATAGGACATAGTAAACTTGTCAGGATCCGTTAAAAAGATTTTCAACTTTTTTTCCTACATTCTAGCACGATTTCTCAAAAAGTTCACGGTTTGGTTACCTTAATTTTTATGGAATTTTCAAATTCTATGTTCAAACTTCATATTTTCTGTAGAAAAATGGAAAGTAACCTCTTCATCGTTGACTTTTCTGATTTGCGAAGGCATCGAAACTCTTGCTGCTGGTCCGTTACGGGCGCTTCCAGAGGAGAGACACCATCTGATGGCTTGTTCTTCTGAAGGGAATGTTGATGGTCGGGTATGGAGAAAGTGAACCTGGAATTCAGTTTCATTCATTTTTTTGTTGAAAACCATTTCTGGAGATTGAATCAAGATAAAATTTGTCGTCTCATCACCGAATTGATCTGCATTTTCTTATGAACTGATGGCAAAATTATTGTTTTTTCGAAACAGATTTTTCAAACAAAAGAAGAATGCATGAAGCTGAATCTCAAAAACTTATTCGGATCATGTATGAGAAACATTCACCTTTTGAAATCACAAAGACAGATGAAAATTCACCATTCCTCCTAGAGCTTCCATAGCAGATCCTTCGACTACATCAATGACAACCAAACCAAGAAGATTCGCATCGATTCCATTACTGGCTGCAGTGTGGACTGCAAGTGCACCGCCCATGCTGAATCCAGAGATAATCAAATTTCATCAAGTAATACCTATGTCCAATCATCACATAGTAAGAATGCTCCTCCTCCTCGACTGCCTTGTGGAATATGTTAATTATGTCTCTGAACGTTATAACTACAGAAGGTGCAACGAAGCGAACACCCACCTGACTTGCCGATCCGTAGATAGATCTTCTTCATCGACACAGTGAGAGCTTCCGTGACCTCGAAGATCGGGAGCAACAATCCGGCAGTCGATCATACTTGATAATTCTTTCTGTAACAAACACAAATGAATTCCGACAAGAGAATTGATATTACCGCGAAGCAAGACCACGTGAGTCCAGCATAACCACCTCCATGGAGCAGGTAGAAAATGGGCCCAGAACTTCCTTTCAGATAAACGTTGAAAACGTCTTCGCCAATCTCAAAGTTACGCTTCTCATCGAAAAAATCGGACCACGGAAGTGATGTGAACTCTCTTTTTTGAGATACTGGACTAAAATAGCTATGTTTTCACAAATGTTCACTAAACAAACATTGTAGCGCCTGCTTTCCTGCGACCTCCAAGAATTCTTTGAAGATGGGCTTTTCTCTGTAAGAAAATGAAAATTTGTAGAAGATTCTGACACACCTTTGCATCATCGGAAGATCCAGAAGGTCCAGCAGGTGGTCTTCCAGATCCTAGAGGCGTTATTTCGTCGTCAGTCTCCATATGAACCCAAGCTTGTTGATTTTGGAAGGAAAAATAAAAATAATGTGACGTTGAACTCGTGCTCCTCTGCTAATCACTCGTGTGGCGGAATTTCAAAAATCTCAAATGTTTTTCTTTTTTTTCTAATTTTGTTCAAATCATTTTCTTTCTGAGTTTCTGAGAAGTTTTATCTCAATAAGAAAATAAATTTTCATTAAGATGGCTCCGACATCCACTGGAATCACATACAAGATTGTTCCAATTGCTGGAAGAGAAGAAATGCAGAAGTATTTCGTTGATTTACCGAACAAGAGTGACACGTACAGCGGCAGAAAAGTTTCTCTGAATGAGCGTTTTAGTATTCTTGGTATGATCAAGTTTCTAGCGTGAATTGAATATTTATTACAGAAAGAGGCTACGTTCTGACCCCTCAGTTGGCGAACGACGATAATGAGAATAAAATTTCTATCGTTTTGCCCAAAAATTCCGTGTCGAAAGATGAGTTTGGCAAACAGGTGAGTTATCTTCTAGAAAGTTACGAAAAGAATATTTCAGTTGCTTGCAAAAGAAGAAAAAGCACGACAAGCAGCCGAAGAACGTAAACTTGTAAGTTTTTTCTTCATTCTTCGTCAAAAACTATTTTTCTAGAAGATGGAACGTGCTAGTGCTTCACCAAAGTCGGGACCCGAAACTGAGTAGTGAATTCGATCAGGGAAGTATTAAGATTGTTCATTTTATACAGCTGCTCACGCTTTTCTTTGTACCATTTCTCCAAAACGCAATAAATTATTCGGCTTTACGTGATCTGTTTCAGTCATTTATACTTTTTGTGAAAATAGAGTTAAGAAGAGTGTGAGTTTTCAAAAGCTACGTGACTTTTGGAAAAGAAAAACTTCAGATTGCAATATGATTGAGATAATTCTAGCAGCCGTATTTGGTGTGTTGTCTCTGATACTTACTATATTCCTGCTTGTATCGATCATCCTTTATCGTAGGAAGAAACGGTGAGAAAAAGAAAATTTCAAAATGTCCAAAAGTTTTTTCGAGTTTCAGTTTTTTTAAAAAATATTTTTTATTTCAAGAAGTGTCAATGCGATTCTAATATTGTTCTCTAAACTACACATATCTTCCTCTACCTGTAAAAAAGTCTGACCTCCGTAAATCGGTTTCTTAGTTACCGTAGCAGTTTCGCTTTGAAATACATGAACGATTGAGTAATGCGCCTTCAATTTCGATGGAATGAAAGTAAGAATAATAATTTGAATCCACAAAGATCTAACTGTTCGTTGTGAGAGTCCCGACCCTACCGTACTCATTCTACAAAAATGCGACTCCCGCGAGTTTGAAATCGGTCAGACTTTTTGCTAGATATGTGAACTAGAAAACATGAAAGAAAATCAAAATAGCCATGTCGAAGTTTATTCGAAACGAAGAAAAAAATTTTTTTTGTTTGAATGTCGCAATCCTGATCTGACATTACTTTCTTACTTTTCCATCACGAAACTTGAGATCAATGACTAGATGTTGGTATCGCCAAATGGTGAGCATCAGATGAACCAAATTCTGAAAATTTCAGCCAAGTTCTGAATAGTGAAGAAAGAATTCAAAAGTTAATGCTGGAAAATGCAGCATTAGATACTTCGTTGAAGTATTACAGAAAGGGCAGCAAAATGCAGATTCTCGAAAGGTTTTTGTCGGAAAATGTCGCCGACCTGAAACGGGAACCTTCAGTGATAGCAAGCAAGTCGACATATGTAGAAACAGAAGTCGAGACGACGCCAGGAGGCCAACGAACAGCTCCAGGACTGAAGAAAAAGTGGAAAAAGTTTTTTTTTTCAATTCGAAGTTTTTTGTGCAAAATGTCGTCAGATGGTGTGCACACACCGACACACAAAAATGCAGAAAGTAGCATCAACAGTTGTGCCATAACATGCTCATGACGACAATTTGCACAGCTGTCAACTTATGTGCAAACTGTCGTCAAATCCAATATATTGGATAGTATATAGTGTGTAGACACTTATACGGCAAAATGCAGAAAGTGGAACGAAGTGCCCGTCAACGTATCCAGGAGCCGGTCAGTCGGTACGAGTTCAGCAATGATATTCAAACTCTCACCGCATTCATTAATGACTACTTTGACGATTCGCACAAGCATAACGTGATTCCCGGTTGGTTTCGTGACTTTTCCAATATTTTTTGTCTGACAGATTCGACAAAGATTCCGAGTCTGATTTCAAGTGAACCCGACAGCCCGGAACCCATGGACAAGGTGTTGGATGTTGTTAGGAAGGCGATCATACCAAATGTAAGTGAAGATATGGTTTTTCTCTAACTGTCTCTACTCCTCCGCATAGTCACTCTTTCTCATAGTCTTTTCGAGTCTTACTGTCTACTATCTCACTCTTTCAAAGTGTTTCTATGAACTCTCTCTCTCTCTCTCTCTCTCTCTCTCTCTCTCTCTCTCTCTCTCTCTCTTTCTCTCTCTCTCTCTCTCTCTCTCTCTCTCTCTCTCTCTCTCTCTCTCTCTCGCTCTCTCTCTCTCTCTCTCTCTCTCTCTCTCTCTCTCTCTCTTTTTTTTCTCGCTCTCTCTCTCGCTCTCTCTCTCTCTCTCTCTCTCTCTCTCTCTCTCTCTCTCTCTCTCTCTCTTTCTTTCTTTCTCTCGCGCTCTCTCTCTCTCTCTCTCCCACCTCTCTCTCATTTACCTAGTCTCTAGGAACACTATGACTGTCTAGAGTCTCTTTCCTTTTCACACTCACACACTACGAGTACTCTAATTGTCTACCTCCCGCTCTATTTTTCTACTTTTTCTCTGTTGCCTCTCCAACTGTCTGGAACATTTTCTCACTTTACATTGACCTTATGACTTCTATCATTGTCTACTACATCTCTATATCTCATCTTTCAGCTCAACCATCTGGAACACCCAAGATACCACGCTAGCCACGATGCGACATGCCTAGGTGACCTTCTCTCAAGCTTGCTGTCTTCCATGTTCGGGCACGGTTTGGTCAGTTTCGGTTTTGTGGAAATTCTGATAGATGAATTCATGATTCAACTGAATTAGTCAATTGAATAATAGTTTCACGAATTTTTCGAAGAAAATATTTCTTCTGAAAACTTTTCCTGAAGTTTCAGTATGACCATACTAGGAAATGATCGAGAACTCAGAATTTGGTGGAAGAAGTTGTTTTTTTTATAGTTTCATGAATTTTTCGCTGTTTCTGAGAATTGCAAAGGTCGATTTTTGTAGTTTTTTTTTTCATTTTTCATAGTTTCTGATGGAGTTTTCATAATTGCGAGAGAAGTAGATGAACTAGTAGAACCTATTCAATTTTTCAGCCAGGAACTAGACTCGTGAATAATCTCGAGGTGGCTGTTTGTAACTGGACGACGAAACATTTTGGGATCCCGAAAATGAAAAACGGGAAGGAATCTGTAAGTCCAGTGATCATCATATATACAAACGAAAGATCCTCCGCCCACTAGCCCGCCCCCTTTTGGTGAAACTGACTTTTTGGGTGGTCCCTTTTTTGGAAAAAAAAAACGTTTTGGACCGTTAGCGAGGAATAGCTGCTGGTATTCAGATGAAAAAAAGTAGTTTCAGGAACCAATAATTCCACTAACATTTGCGACCACCTCACCGACTGCGGCATTCCAGCGAGTCATCAATTCGGCGATCAAGAAGATGGAGGTCAGTTGTGAATCTCGGCTTCTGGCTTTGTTGGACTGAACGATGATGTAGAAACCATGATGCACGCCAAGTTCCGACCGCGGACTGCTGCGCGACATGGATTTTCTTGATGCCTCGAACTATCCGAAACACACAATTTTATTCATTAAGGCAGTCTCAATCACAATATCTGTCAAGAAATATGCCGGCAAAAAGGAGTACGTTGTCTACTGCTCCGATGATGCTCATCTGGAGCTGGAAGATGCGTGTCGTATCCTATGCATCAAGTTGCGACGAGTGACGACGTTCAAAGAAGATTCACATAGAATGATGGGCAATAATCTGGAGAAACAGATTGAGAAGGTGGGTAGAGGAAGGAGAGAGAGAGAGAGAGAGACAGACAGACGTAAGATGGACAGAAAGTCAGCGAATCGGTAGAGATAGTGCACATCTCCCTGCTTACTGCTTGAAGGTGTATGAACTCTGGTCACTCCAAACAGTCCTCACTGTGTCGCTAGCGCTCGCGCGTCAGCAGTCTCGCCTTCTACCACACTCTCTCACTCACAAGTACTCATTGAAAATGGAAAGTTATACGGAACAATAAGAAGAGAATATCGAGAAGCCTTTTGCCCCCCGTAAACCTACACAAAACATTCTATGACCGGGGGGTTGTCTCTGTACTATCTCATTTTTGCTACTGTTCTCACCTCGGTGCATAAACAGGGAGATGTGTAGTGTGGAGAAGTATCACACGGTCAGAACACTATAAGAGACAATAGGAAGATCAGAGGTGCAAGACAGTAAGACAGAAAGAGCGTTTTCAAAGCTTAAACTTTGGTTCAATTACCCAAGTTTGAGGTAGACACATTTTGCTTACAGGACATAGCAAAAGGCTTCCACCCACTAATGATCGTCGCCACATTTGGATCTTTCATTGTTGGAGCGACGGATGATTTTCCCAGTATCATCAAAGTTGCTACGAGGTTTTTTTTTTAAATTTATGGGTAAATTCCAAAGTTCAAAACATTTTGCTGGAAGTTTTACGTATCTTTTGTTGAACTTCCCATAGTTGTTATTATTCCAACTTTTCAGGAGGAATCTATGGTTGCATGTCGATGCGATGTACGCCGGATGTGGATGGATCGAGCACATGAAAAGGGACAACTATCAGTAAGTACCTCTGTCTGCCTCTGTCTGTCTCTCCCTCTCTTCCTCTTCCTCTTTCATTCTCTTTCTCTCTCCCTCTGTCTCTCTCTCTCTCTCTCCCTCTCTCTTTCCCTCTCTCTCTTTCTCTCTCTCTCTCTATGTTTATCAAATTTCAGCGATCTCCTCTCAGAAGTGACGTCAGTATCAGTCAAACTTAACTCCCTAATACCGTTCGGCGGACGACTTTGCGTTATCTGGTGTCGTACCCTGTTGGCGTCTGAAAATGGTTTGTTTTGTCTGATTGTCTGATGTCTCTCTTTCTCTCACTCCTTCTCTCACTCTCTCTCTCTCTCTCTCTCTCTCTCTCTCTCTCTCTCTCTCTCTCTCTCTTTCTCTCTCTCTCTCACTCACTTTTCTCATCTCACCATTCAGCCACCCAAACCGAAGCAACCTCACTGGCGACAAACCTCTTCCGATTTTGGATGTTCACTAGACTCTATGGGGTGAAATCGATTAAGGAAAATGTCAAACGAAAGGTGGCACTGGGAAATCTGATGGCAGAGAAATTGCAAGCACACTCTGACTTCTCACTCTACCATCAAAACGAACACGGAGTTGTGACTTTCCAGTACTGCAAGGTTTGTACGTCACGAATTTGACTGGAAGTACAAGTATTTGTCCTACCATGTGGGCGGATCTCTGGATTCTCATTGGTTAAAAAGCTCTGCGCGGAAGAAAGTTATAAATACATACAGTATGTAAAAACAGTAACAGTTTTTGATCTACCTTATGGTCATCTTATTGGTTGGGAATGCCCAATCTTGAGCAAAACACTAACATTTCAGAATGTGAATCCAAAGGATCTGGAAGAGATGAACTCGTTGAACTCCAAGTTCCATTACTATGTGGTAGACTCGCAAGCGGTCAAATTTCACATTGTAAAGATTTATGGAAGGATAATGCTGAAAGGAGTTGTCAACTACACGAGATGTAACGTCTCGATGATTGATGAATCGGTAGCCACATTGCAGAATTGTGCAGAAGAGTTTGCTGAGAGACTGAGTAAGTTCTGACCAGGGAATGCCACGAACACACACTAAAATTGTACATTCTGACTGATCTCCAATGTTTTCAAATGTGCTGAAGATGATAGAACCGGTCTCAAAAGTTGCTTCATCGACCTGGTTTTTGAGTTACGGTCGATGTCATTTTAACATGTAAATTTGGAAAAAATCGCGTTCACCCTCATTTCTGCGCATCAACGCAAGGGGTATCCTGAAAAATGTGTTGCGATCGCCTAGTGGTCTCAGGAAAGTAAAAGTAAATTAGATTCAGAAAAAAGTAAATTAGATTCACAAAAAAGTAAATTAGAATTGGCAGGATCTAATTTACTTTTTTGTGAATCTAATTTACTTTTTTATGAATCTAATTTACTTTTTTATAAATCTAATTTACTTTTTTATAAATTCTAATTCACCTTCTTACATGCAAAAAATCGCTCTGAAAGCCAATTTTAACACCATACTCGTATAATATCAATATTAAACATTCATCTACAGTAAAAGAACAATATTGACACAACGAATAGAAATTTTCAGAGAGGTTATAGCAGTAATCCAGTTCTTGGATCTGATTCTTCTGTTCTCGTCATCTGGAATGATGATATTTAGATCCACTAAACTTCGTTTTACTCACCCTAACTTTTTTCCGCTTCAATCAGAGATCGGGACATGGCATCACACAGTTTCTTCTCTAACGTGTTTGTTCCATTGCATAGCACAACTTGAATGTTGACTCTGAAATTGATTTTTAAAATAAGCTATTGTCTTGGCGAGCAGTGTCATACAGAGTGCAGAGTTGAACAGACTTTTTCTCCGGATTGAGAAAAAATTCGAGACAAAGTTGTGCTTCAGAGCCCCTTTACTATTGAAAAATCAAAGTTTTCGGAACTCCGCTGTCTGCGTGACCTGCGGATTCATTTAAAATTTTCGCAGTACGTGATGTATCAGTATACATAACACGTTAATTTTGAAAGCGAAAAATCCATTGAACACCAAGAGCGCAACTGACTGCAGTTTTTTTCTAAACCATGGAAATTTTAATTCACTGCTAAAAAATCGAGAAAATGACTGCTCTCGCGGAAAGCGTCAAATTTTTAATTTTATGTGAGTACTGAATCTTTTTTACAGGTATTCAGATCATGATCGGACGATCACGATTGTAGACGTAGTTCACATTAAAGCATTTCGAGAAATTCATTTTTCTTTCAAAAAAGAAAAACACTCACTTGTCTCCTATCTTCGAATCTGGTAATCGCCAGCTGTCTACTCCTTTCTCGATGGGTCTCTGCGCAGACTGTAAAAATATAATCTTCATCTAGATTCAAGAATCGAAACTAACCTTTCCAGTGGTCACAAGTCCTTTGTTTTGATTCGTTCTGCATTCTGAATAATCTTTATGAATTCGAGTTTAATGAACAAACAAAATGAAACTGAGGAAGGATTGACAGACTTAATGCGAAAAAGTGTACTGAATCGTTTCTATCAAGAATCATTTCCTTAAGGAAAACTTACAAGGTGAAAAATTTTTTGTGATGATCAAGTTTAAACTTTGATCAAATCTTAGCATTGTACCTAACTAGTGCTTTGAACCTTACCTAAGCCTAAAATTTGAGGTGTCGACAAAGATAAATGAAAAAATGATTCTTGATAGAAACGATTCAGTACACTTTTTCGTATTAAATGGATTGACAGGTATAACTACTTTGATAAGTCGCGAGGTTTGAATTTCCTTATAGAACTTGATTGAAAAAAGCAAGTACGTCGGAGACGGCATAATCTGCCAACCCTCATGCCCGTGTCATGAATTATTCTCAATTTGCAACCTACAACCAAAAGTAATTTCCTTTTAAAATAATAAGCTTAGGATAGGTTGGGAGAACAACTTTTGTAAAGAATCAAGTCTTGGATACCGAAATCAGGCAAATATGGTGCCGTGAGGGTTGGCAGATTATGCTGTCTGCGGCGGGTCTGAAAAAAGCAACAAACAACTCAAAATTTACTCGCATATGCAATGACACATATAATTTGAATGTTCCTATGTGATTTTATTCAATTTGTAACAGAAGTATGACAATGAATAGAAGAATTCCCCGTGTTTGAATCGATTTCAATCTACAAATCCTAAAAACACAATATAAAAGCTTCTACTCTTGTTTTGGAACATTACATACATGTATCTAGAAAGAAAATATTCTAACATAGATCTCAGTAAATTTTCAGATGAATACGATAAGAAAGGTGTAACAAAACGCAGAAAAAATAATTCGAAAAACGTTTTAAAAAAAAGTAAAAGTGCGATGTTTCACTTGACACGCGCATGACAAACTTATTTTATTCACTGCGTTTCACAAAACGAATTATTTTCTTCCTCGTTGTTACAACTACAGTCCATCTGTCCCCCAGTGACATGCTAGCACATTTTTATGCAAGACCTTGTAATATTCATACAAGACCTTGGAAATGCTCATATGAGAGCTGATAAAGTTCATACAACACCTGGTAATGTTAACATGGTGAATATTCGTTTTTCCACAATTTCTGAAAATTGTGGGAACTTCCAGCACAAAGGTTGGTAAGCAGCTCAAACCATACATTTCTTGTGAATTTCAGCCCGGACGATTGATGGGCTCTAGAGTTATGCTTGCTCGCTGAAATTGAGGTGTTAAAAAATAACGTCAAATTTTGCATTTTTTGTCTGTAACTGACACATCCATAGCGGAACAGTGAAATATTGAGCATTTTATAATTGAAAATATGCAGATGAATCTCAAAAAAGCGAAAATTTTTTTAAAAAAATTGAAAAAAGAAAAGTGAAAATAAAATTTTTTTTATAGATCTCACTACATTAGACTGAACAGATCAACCAGAAACTGTGATTTTCTTAGCTTTTCCCTTTGCCTCGCCAGTCTGCAACATGTTCTTGGCGTCATCGTCAAGCTCAGAAGTGAAATTTCCTC
>OZ022252.1:9802672-9810172 GCA_963978915.1 Caenorhabditis parvicauda
CGCACTTTTCTGGATCCAATTTGCTCTTCTGGATCTAGTCGAACATTCGCCTAGATCTAGCTTGCAGTTTTTGAAATTCAATCTTAGTGACCCTATGTACCTAAAAGTCACGAAATAGATGAAAATATTAAACGTACATGATAATTACGAAGAAATATCAAGTTGACATCAAAATTTAACTGTGTTAAGCTTATTTAAAGTTTCTTCTAAAAAGTAGCACTAGATCCAGCTCTGGATCTAGTTGGTTAAAATTTTTAAATTGATCATAACTTTCTTGTGAACGATTTTTTTTCCAAAAGATTATAAGAAGGTGTTTCGAGAGTTAAAGTGATCACTTTGAATTATATCCCATCCCAATTGGACGTGCAACTCTAGATCCAGTTGGCACTTTTCTGGATCTAGCCAAACTCTCTTTCCCTGAGTAGGGTTCTATTCCATCCGCTGACGACTTTTTGGTCATTTTTTTGCACTATGACAAAAATGTGTCCAAATTGTGTGGAATTACTCTTTTGCATGTATTTAAACCCTTCTACTCATGTTAATACTCTTCGAAGTTGCCAAAAGTCTATAGCCGATCTCATCTATCACCTCCTCCATTATGAAGCTAGTGAAATGGTCGTTACAACTTTGATATTCATCAAAAACAAGATTTTCGAGTTCGAGATGCATTTCTATTCGTGAACTGAACGGTAACCGTTCAAACCGGAACTATCCTCTAGAATTCCTCAAGTCTTGAGCCAGAAGCATCTCGACAAGTAGCTGGATGAGTATGCAAACAAGAAAAAGTTGAATTCAACAACTTCATCTTATGAACTTATTTATTGATAATATTATAATTAATGTTTGTGGTTGTTGTTTGGTGTAATCTGGGCGGTCATGAGATTATATCCATGAAGATTTTATCAAGGTTTGTGATTAGAGACCCTCATCCGGCCACTTGTCGAGATGCTTCTGGCTCACGACTTGAGGAATTCTAGAGGATAACTCCGGTTTGAACGGTTACCGTTCCGTTCACAAATAGAAATGCATCTCGAACTCGAAAATCTTGTTTTTGATGAATATCAAAGTTGTAACGACCATTTCACTAGCTTCATAATGGAGGAGGTGATAGATGAGATCAGCTATAGACTTTTGGCAACTTCGAAGAGTATTAACATGAGTAGAAGGGTTTAAATACATGCAAAAGAGTAATTCCACACAATTTGGACACATTTTTGTCATAGTGCAAAAAAATGACCAAAAAGTCGTCAGCGGATGGAATAGAACCCTAGACCTCTCGGTTCGAACGCAGAACCTTTGACCACTCCACCACCTCAGAGGCGGCGGTTAGCATCAGATCTGGCCAAAAACACATCAGATCTGGCGTGGTGCTAGGATCCCTTCGAAAACTATATTATCACCTAGGGAATGGTCTCAACAGATGTATCTTAAAATTTGAGTCAGAAAAACTCATTTCTTCATGTGTAAAATGACGATTTCATCAATTGAGACCAATCAGATCTGGCCAGATCTGACTTGATTTTCCAAAAGTCTTTTCGGAAACTGTTTTTTCATCGAAGAAGTTATTAAAACCGATTTTTCACTTTGATGATAGTTTCTAAAGGTCATTTTCACAGTCTGGATGATATTTCACTATTCATAAACTACATTTTAAAAAGACAATCAGATCTGGTTTGAATCGAGTCAGATCTGGCCAGATCTGATGCGCTTTAAATCAGTTCTGGCCAGATTTTTGATTTTTCCCAATTGACCCCAGACGAAGTGCAGATAAGTGTTAAAGGAATTTTATGAGTTCTAAGGTATTTGTGCTTGACTCTTACAAATTTTCAGTACATCTATACTTTTATTCGTCAAAATGTTCGTCCTGAATCGAATGGTACTGGTTTGTTTGTATTTTCCATTTTACTTTACCTAGATTTTCTGCTTGGGAACTTTTATTAATTTATAACATTTTTGTTCATTCGCTATGAGATGTGTCCAAAATCCTCGCAGTTTTGTACAGAAAAAGTTGAAGTATCAAAAATTAAAAGTAAAAATTGATGAGCATGGGTTACTGTAGCAGTAGATCAAATGTTTTTATTTTCGTTTTTCCTGTTTCAATTGAGCTGTTTTTTGCCTTTTTAAATCATTTTCCTCTTTTATTTCATTAGTTTACTGAAAATAGAAGGTATATATGATGTTTTTATAATAAGTTTTCGCAGTTATCGCAGTCATTTCCACAGCATTTCTTCAAAATTTCGTTTCCAGGTCTCTCGAAGTAACGCATTTCTCTTGACGTCACGATAATGATAGTTAGTTCGTAGTTAGTTGTCATGAAGACAGGTGAGTAACTTTCAGATTATGTTCTTCGAATTGTACTTGTTGTTCTTGATTTTAAGGTAATGAAATCATTCATATGCCGAGGAAAGGTAAGTTTGCGTGTTTTACTGAATCAATTATTCGAATTTTCGTCTTGATGGGATTCTTTTGTTTAATAACTTCTAGTTACCTGCGTTTTTCACAAAAGTAAACAGTCAAGTCGTCTAGTTGGCAATTAGTAAATCGCATCCCATTTACAAAAACGAGATGTGGTAACTTTTTTCGCATCGCATGGACACCTTTTTCAAAGATTAAGTCAGGTTTGGGTCAGATTAACGTTTAAACTGAGTCTAAATACAAGGTGATTGGGCTGTTCCAAACAAAGTTACAGGCGTCTGAAAAAAACGGGATGCGGTGGGATGCGATTTACTAATTGCCCGCCTAGTTACAAAGTAACAGTATTAACAGTAAAAGTAAAGTAACAGAAAAGCAAATATGCAAATTGCACAACAAATCTGGTCCTCCTCTAATGTTAAAATTTCAGCGCATCAAGATGATTTGCAATTTCCAAAAAGTTGAAATTTGGTTCTCGCAGGGAAGCTGCAATCAATAAGTCTAAAGAGGAGGAAGTTGCGATCAGGAAAAATGGCTGAAAAAGGGGTTTGTTTTATCGTTTAACTAAAAAAATTTTTATAAGGAATATGGATCGAACTCGTTCATATCTTAAACCCAGTATGCCGAATGAGCACGGACTCATTCAGGTAAATTACTTGAAAACCAAACTCGTGAGGTAAACTGCGAGGAAGTAAGAATATTATTTTATACTTTCTAGACTCATGGGATGAAGATAGGACTAATTCGAAAGAGAAAGCTAGTAGCTGTAACAGGACAGTAGAGGACATAAGAGAACAGACAAGAAGCGAATCTTTTGAACTTTCAAGGTATTTTTCTTCACATTGCTCTACAGTCGTAAACATGGTTCTGACATCGCTGCCTAGTCGTAGACATGGTTCTGACACCGCTGCCTAGTCGTAGACATGGTTCTGACACCGCTGCCTAGTCGTAGACATGGTTCTGACATCGCTGCCTAGTCGTAGACATGGTTCTGACATCGCTGGCTAGTCGTAGACATGGTTCTGACACCGCTGCCTAGTCGTAGACATGGTTCTGACTCCGCTGCCTAGTCGTAGAGATGGTTCTGACATCGCTGCCTAGTCGTAGACATGGTTCTGACACCGCTGCCTAGTCGTAGACATGGTTCTGACATCGCTGCCTAGTCGTAGACATGGTTCTGACACCGCTGCCTAGTCGTAGACATGGTTCTGACACCGCTGCCTAGTCGTAGACATGGTTCTGACATCGCTGCCTAGTCGTAGACATGGTTCTGACACCGCTGCCTAGTCGTAGACATGATTCTGACATCGCTGCCTAGTCGTAGACATGGTTCTGACACCGCTGCCTAGTCGTAGACATGGTTCTGACATCGCTGCCTAGTCGTAGACATGGTTCTGACACCGCTGCCTAGTCGTAGACATGGTTCTGACACCGCTGCCTAGTCGTAGACATGGTTCTGACATCGCTGCCTAGTCGTAGACATGGTTCTGACACCGCTGCCTAGTCGTAGACATGGTTCTGACATCGCTGCCTAGTCGTAGACATGGTTCTGACACCGCTGCCTAGTCGTAGACATGGTTCTGACACCGCTGCCTAGTCGTAGACATGGTTCTGACATCGCTGCCTTGTCGTAGACATGGTTCTGACATCGCTGCCTAGTCGTAGACATGGTTCTGACACCGCTGCCTAGTCGTAGACATGGTTCTGACATCGCTGCCTTGTCGTAGACATGGTTCTGACATCGCTGCCTAGTCGTAGACATGGTTCTGACACCGCTGCCTAGTCGTAGACATGGTTCTGACATCGCTGCCTTGTCGTAGACATGGTTCTGACATCGCTGCCTAGTCGTAGACATGGTTCTGACACCGCTGCCTAGTCGTAGACATGGTTCTGACATCGCTGCCTAGTCGTAGACATGGTTCTGACACCGCTGCCTAGTCGTAGACATGGTTCTGACACCGCTGCCTAGTCGTAGACATGGTTCTGACATCGCTGCCTTGTCGTAGACATGGTTCTGACATCGCTGCCTTGTCGTAGACAGAACTGCCAGATTTTCAAATTTCTAATCTCGATAAACACTGTTTCATTGCAGGAGGTGCTAGAGCAGAATAGTGAAAGATCAAGTTGCCCACAACAAGTCCCCTCGATCCCGAACCCGACACCAGTGGAAGAAAAAAAAATAAATTGTTGGTGTAGTTTTGTAAAATAAATATTTTATAAATATAAAAGTGTTATTTTGAGTGAAGAACCCAATTTGGGAGAAAAAATATTCAAATCTGATCTGGCCAAAAACACGTCAGATCTGGCCAAAATACGAGCAGATCGTGCCAACGCCGACGTGCATTTCCCCAGATCTGATGTGTTTTTGGCCAGATCTGATTGAAATCGCCGCCTCTGAGACCCCGCTAGTTGTTTTTCCTGTTGGATCTAATTGTGTCGTGCGAGAGGTCACTCATTTTTGGAGTTTAAAATTTTTAAATTAAAATATCTCGCTTGTAACAAAAAACGTGCAAAAATTTTCTACATGAAAACTTCATCCCTCGACCTGCTTAACACATCTGGCTAGGTCTCAACTCTGGATCCGAATTACGCTGAAGGTCATTTCCTGTTTAGATTAGGTTTGGGTCTGCTCAAGGTTTAACCCAAGCCTGAAAACAGCTACCGTGACTTTAACTACGGTAATTTTCATGACAGTAACCGCACTTTGAACTATTGTAATATCAAGTAAAAACTTACAGTAACCATGAGTATACTTACCGTAACAACTCAAATTCAGAAAAGAAACCAAAAAGCTGCCTAGCCACGTCACTCGCCTACTTCCAACCGACGGTCGAAGGATCAGCGAACGAAACGACAAAAACGACGCAGCTGTCTCATTGAATGTGTTAATAAACGTGTGATGTCTTATCTGTGTATCTGTAGTCTTATGTTAATACTATAACAGATTGAAAATATAAGATTTTCCAATAAAAACTTTTTGAAACACGATTTCGCAGTAAAATACGTATACTTTTTACGTCTGCTCTAAAAACAAAATGCTGTACTTGTGTACAACATGTGTTGTAGATAACTTACGGCAGTGTAAGAAATCGCTTTATGTACAACATGTGCCGTAAGAAATCTCTGTCTGTCTCTGTCTCTGTCTGTCTGTCTGTCTGTCTGTCTCTCTCTCTCTCTCTCTCTCTCTCTCTCTCTCTCTCTCTCTCTCTCTCTCTCTCTCTCTCTGCCAAACCGTCACACGATATCCGCTCGAAAGTGTCAGCGTTCTCCAACAGCAAGAATGATGTGACGGCTACAATGGTGATCGAGTTAATTATGCCACACACACATCTGAGCCTCTCCATGCGGGCTTTTGAAGAGTTAACACAATTGGTTGTTTGTTCAGTCGGTTCCATTTTTGTCCCCTTTCTTTTTTCTCTTATTTTTCCTTACCCGTTTAGGCGTTATCAACAAGTTTTCTTTTCTCGGCATGACTCCAAGTGATTTTGATTCAGCGATCGAAGTATTCAAAGTCGCTTTAAAGTCAACATTATCTGCATCCTCTTCAATCATTTACGTCGTGTGTGGTCCAGCAAGATTTATCAATAAGTTTACTTACAAGTTTTTGAAATTGGTACTTGGAATAGTCAAAAAATATGTTGATTGAGCAGGAATTTCAGAAACGTTCGAGTTATTTACGTCGTGGGTGGTCAATCACACCTAACAGGTTTTTTTGAGTTTATTATATGGTGAAGATTGAAATATTCCGGATTAATTTCGAAGTCTATTCGGTCTATTCACTGAACAACATTATTCCACACTGTTGATACCATCATAACATTTTCGTCTTGTGTGGTCCAAGACCCCAACTTCCTTGGCTGACGTCACAAGGCAAGAGTGTGATCCTCGCCTCATCTCGATCAACCTTTTTTGAAAATGGTTTGGTTTCATCATCTTATTCTGTTGCTTATTCTCTTGAAAAATATGGACTTTTAATAACAATCGGTTCACTACGAAAGGTATGTTTTTTGATCTGTCTCTGAAACGTACGTAATGGAGGTGAAAGATTTTGAAACTCGAAGGTTCTTTTTCGTCGAGTGATTTAGTTATAAATTAGTAGCGTATTGGTCAGAATTAAAGACCTTTCAGCTCTTCTGAACTTCATGAATCAAATTGACTATTTTTGTGGCCTAGTATGTATGTTTGACCTGTACTAAACCTATATATTTCCGTTAGTGGAGCAAAATCAAAATCAATGCTCACTTGCGGATCAAGAATAAGTGGATATAGCCGCTCTGCAACCGCTTTACAAGATACTCCGTGGAGCGCACATATATCGCTAGAAGCATGGCCGTTTTCAAACGCGCTCTAATCTCAATTTTGCAGAATGAGTACGGTAGGCCTACCCTAGGTTCGGGACTCTCACAACGAACAGTTAGATCTTTGTGGATTTAATTTATTATTCTTACTTACAGTCCATTGAAATTGTAAGCACATTACTTAAATCGTTCTTGTATTTCGAGGCGAAACTGCTACAGTACTAAGTAACAGATTTACGGAGGCCAGATTTTTTTTACAGGTAGAGGAAGCTATGTGGAGCGCACTTATCTCATTATTTTATTTTCGAATATTTTTATTATCTTTTGAATCAATTTGAAGAACCGTGAAAAATAGGTTAGAACATTAGAAAAATAATTCGAAAATGAAATAATGAGGTAAGTGCGCTCTGCGGAAGATCTTGCTAAGCGGTTGCAGAGCGGCTATACCCACATATTCAGTTTCACATTCAGACCTCTGGTTCACGATATTAGGTACCACTTTTAAGCCAAAAAGGGTCTGCGGGTTTCGCCTGATTTTTGAATTTTCAAGTTTATACTCGTTTCGCCATCTCCTAGGATTCTCCCCGACGACTTTTCATAACTGCTTGAAGAATGTTATGGGGTCGGTCGCCCTGGTAGGACACCAATGGTTACCGCGATACTTCAACAACACGGCTAGTTTTAGAGGCTGGTTTCTTGCTCTCACGGGTAGATCACCCGTTACTGTACTTTTTGACCTCACGCGTTGTGACCACAGTATCTCCTGGTCAACTTTTCATGAAACGCAGAA
>OZ022252.1:9812672-9815172 GCA_963978915.1 Caenorhabditis parvicauda
ATGTTAACAATGAGTTTCCAATATTTCTGTTTCGGATTTGGGAAACTCCGGTGTCTGATATCGGCGTCGTTCCATTGTAGAAGCGGTCTGCCTCATTTCCTTTATCGTCTCGAAGGTATCGTTCATGTGAACTTTCCTAACCGACGTTGTGATGGGTGATGTGCAATGTGACCTGCATATGAGAGCTTTGCTGTAGTTATCAACTCCCAGACACCGGATTCGTGAGGCTTGATGTCGATAGTTTCGAATATAATTTTCATTATTTTTCATGAGAATCATAGTACTGAATAGAAAACTTCCAGGTTTCTGTCACATAAAGTAACAATGGGACAAAAATTGATCTGACCAGTTTCTTCCGTTTTGCTTTGTTTCTAGTGAGTTCGAGGGACTCTTTATCACTTCTGTGAAGCTCCTCCAGTTCATTTCTTGATCGAGATTCCGTGAATCAGACTTCAGCTTCAGCTTCAGGATCTTGAGAAAAAAACCGTGTTTCTTCAGAAACAACAAGATGAAAACGTCCTGGAGTGAATGAATTTCAGTTAAACGGTGATAACAATGACAAAAAACTTAGTTATGCCTTTAAAACTTTAGTCTGTAATGATCTTATATACTCTGTGAGAAGAAAACACATGGGCAGGATATTTATTCAGAGTGCAATTTAAATTGGATTAGGCTTCAATAAATCAAGAAGGAAGCTCCAGACGTCTCAACCAGAACCATCGTCCAACATTCATAGAGACGGAGAGACCTGGAATAGATAATTGAACAACTAAAGGAAAATTAAACTCACTTTTCTGCTTGAATAAGTTAGAATTGCTGTGAATCAAAGTTCAGATTGATCACCAGCAGTGTACAAACTAAGAAGCAGTTCCAAAAATCTGAAAGGTGAAATTCAGAAGTTTGAAAGGCGAAAAAATGATTAAAAATGAATAAGAGAATGAAGGTCGAGTACCGTATGTTGAAAAGTTTGATACTCAGGCAACGACCAAGTTTTACTGCGTAAAGTAGTACAGCGGACCAAAGACGCCGCTGACGCCCCTGACGCCCCAGACACCACTCATCTGACTGTGGGTTCGACTGTGGTGCCAGATTTATGAAACTGACACCACTGTGAGTTCGACTGTGGTGTCAGAGTATTTTGACTGACGCCCCACTGTGGTGCCATTTACTAAATTGAGATACTACAAAACGCGGCACCCGGCACCACTGACACCAGGCGTGGTGTCATGGTGCCGGGCGTCAGTGGTGCCTTTTACTAATTGCCCTCGGGTAGGTAAGTTACATTTGCAGCATTCATTTTTTCAATAATGAGAGTTTTGTTTTCGTAGTGGGTGGTCCCAGGTTGACTACTTGGATCCAATGTTGGAAAAGATTTTGCGAATAAGATTATGTCCGCCTTTTTCAGATACATTATGATGATTTCTGTGCTTATGGTAGTTGCGTTCAAATCGACTTTTGATCTCAAAAACTTCTTCGCCTCTTTCTGGGGTCACTGACCTGTCAATGAGGAACCGTTATAATCGAAGCTGACTTTGTCATAACTCATTACTGGATGTTGTTCAGTGTGACTGTTTGATCTGTAACTGATGTCGATTCATTTTTGATGCAATCCATTTCGGTATGTTATACTATGAAACGTTTCAAGTCATTTGTGACCTCACTTTCTCCTAGTGACGAGTCGAGAACTTGTCGACACGTCAAATTAGCGGAGCACAAGCCTCCAAGCGAGCCACAGCAAAACTTTTTTGATTTAACTCTCTAATGACTAGCGACGTCTTTTCTCACATCTACCTTGAGCTTGTTACACCTTATCGATTCCGCCTACCTTCAACTTGGGTAATTGAAAGATACCGTAGAGATTCCAAACGTCGACTGTAACGTTTGGAATGTCGCGGCCAAAATCGTCTTGTTTCGGTGTTCTCATATGTGCCTTGGCTGAAAAGCGGTTCTCGATGTGGATGATCGTTTCATGAAGGTGTACCTCTTCTCGATCCAGGAAATGTTAATAGCAGGAATAATAATGATCGCTATTCTAACTTGTTTTCGCCCACTACATTTATAATGTTCTTAAGGTTTCTGAGGACCATAATCCTTAGAAGTTACTAGACACATCTCCAAAACTTTTAGTGGACCGGCATTGGACCGTAAATGGGTGACAGTCGTCCCGGACATCTGTAGCTCAATTACAGTCCAATGCAGGTCCATTCACAGTGCATCTGTCGCCGACTCACAGTCGAACTGTTCAATTCATTCTCCGTTCAATATCAGTTTGATATGAGTTCAAATATAGTCCAATGTTATCACTGACATGCTATAGTTCGACTTACAATCCTCCATACTCCGAAAGTCCAGAGAAGTAACCACCTAAAATGTCGTCGGGTCTTGCCGTTTTGTCCATCCGTCGTCCAGTCCATTTGTCGCCCGGTCCATCTGTCGCACATTTACGATCCAATACCAGTCTAAACTTGACACGCAGCGCACTCTTCCCGCCACCGGCCCA
>OZ022252.1:9820172-9822672 GCA_963978915.1 Caenorhabditis parvicauda
TTTTCCAAGTTTGAGAGCTTTGAAAAAAGAGTCAAAAACCACACATTCAAACATAGAGAAGGAAGTGTCTTTTTCCACAACTGTGCAAACAGTCGTCAAACAGAAATCTATTGTGCATTCACCACTCATGATCTTCAAAAGTCGCTCAGCACTTTTTGTTCGAGACATCCCACTCACTATAATTTGCAACTCGTCATCGGGGGTGTAGAGATAAAGAGCTCAGAATTCTGAGAATAGCTGGATGATGTTATTTTTGCCAGAAGATAGATCGGTGCAGGAACTATGTATTCGAGAAGGATATCCGTATATTTGCAAAAATGACGATTTTTGAATTTTTGTCATAATCAAAATTGCATCACTTTTGTGAATTTTTCAATTTCATTGTTAGAAATGTTATCCAGTGAAGTTTTCTGAACATTTTCGAGCGATTTTATTGAAAAAGGCAAAAAAAAAAACGCTAGTATGGGGAGTGAACTTGGAATTCTGATGGCACAGTTAGATGTGTTTCACCGCTACACTAGGGACTCAAATCTACGTTTTGTTTTTGTGAAGTTTTTCTTTAGCAAGATAGTTCGAGTTCGGCTGTGACTATCTAAAACAGCGAAAATAAAACGCTCACGAAGGGGATTGAACTCAGAGGGAGTAAAAATATGTGGAGGTACCAAAAGGCTGGAGTGGGTAGTTTTTTTTAAACGTTCTCTGTCACGACCTTCTTGCACGGAATTAAAAAAAAAACAAAAGTATAAGCTCACGAAGGGGACCGACCTCTCAGTGCTCTTTCTACTTCGCGTTTTCATCGCGCGTTTTCTGATAAAAAAAGAAAAAAGTTCCGGAGTTGTGAGCCTAATTCCAGGAAAAAAACAAAAACAGCGCTGACGGGCGGGACAGAACTTGGGTCTCAGAAAGCACTCTTATCGCACTGACTCGACTTTTAAACTGGCTGAGAATCGAGTTAGACAAGACGAAATGTGATGTCTTGTCGAAGAGAATTTCAACTTTTTTCCGGAGTCAACAAAGTCTTCAAAGCGGTTGAAATAAGGACATAAAAGTGCCAGCGCCAGCTGGTCTCCTAGGTTTTCGAAAAAAGCGGAAGATTTAGCTTCAAAAAGCTTTCATCTTTTAGGAATACCGTTAACATTTTCGAGTTCAGACCATTTTCCATGAAAAAATTACTATTGGTAGAAAGTGAGCCAAGAATTCTTATAGATAGTTTTAAGTGAAATCATGTGTTGTGTTGAAATTGAGACTGTTGTTAGAAAGGAAAACACTGGATGAAGATTTCACCTCTGTGGCTTAGTGGTTAACAATTTTGACTATCACTCTCCTTTTGCCAGGTTCGATTCCCAGCTGTGCTGAAGAGTCTTGCAAAGTTTGAAATTTGCTTATTTGCCTCATTTCCTGTTGTTTTCATTCGTTTTTCTCTCCCTTTGATCTGTTCACGAAAAGTATGCGAATATTCCTATCATTTATCTATTCCATACAGATTCATTGTTACGGTAACCAAAGGAGCTTGACCAACAATCTGTTACAGTAACTTGTAAGAACATATTTGGCAATTAGTAAATCGCATCCCATCGCATCCCGTTTTTTTCAAACGTCTGTAACTTTGCTTGGAACAGCCCAATCATCTTGTATTTAGGCTTAGGTTGAACGTTAAGCTGACCCAAACCTAACATAAGCTTAAAAAAGAAGTGTTCATGCGATGCGAAAAAAGTTATCGCATCCCGTTTTTTTAAAAATGGGATGCGGGATGCGATGGGATGCGATTTACTAATTGCCGACATATTTTTTCGAACGATTCAAATAAGATTCGTTCAGCTTCTGTTACTGTATCCAAAATTTCCACTGTATGAATCTGCGAATTGATCTCCTGCTTCGTTCAACCGTAAATCCACACCGGACCATTCAAAAGTTAACCCTATTACTCTTTAACCTTCCTGGTGTATAATGAGAAAAGATTAGTACTTTGGTGGTTGGAAGAAGTGGGCGGAGCATCCTGAAGCCACGCCCACAACTTCGCACACACGAAGAAATGGAGAGAGAGCATGTAATAATGAAGAGTCAACTGACATACACTTTCTTGTCACTTATGACGTCATTACTGTGTTCGTCTTCTTTCTCTCTCTCTCCTCTCTCTCTCTCTCTCTCTCTCACTCTTCCTCTCTCTCTCTCTCTCTCCCTCTCTCTCTTCTCTCTCTCTCATCTCTCGTCTCTCTCTTTCTCCTCTCTCTCTCTCTCTTTCTCTCTCTTTCTCTATCTCTCTCTCTTTCTCTCTCTCTTCTCTCTCTCTCTCTCTCTCTCTCTCTCTCTCTCTCTCTCTCTTTCTCTCTCTCTCTCTCGCTCTCTCTCTCTCTCCTCTCATCTCTCTCTCTCTCTCTTCTTTTCCTCTCCCTTCTCTTCTTACTCACTTCAACTGAAGGCTACTTAAAATTTCTTTTTGAAAGTTTTTTTCCATCAACGAAAACAATTCTCACGACAAAGGTGTTTCAGAATGTTTTGT
>OZ022252.1:9827672-9833936 GCA_963978915.1 Caenorhabditis parvicauda
AGTACAGTACTCTCCTGAGCATCTACCTAAGTTGATTGATCTTTTGAAGTACCGTAACCAACAAGACTTGCAGATCTAAGCATCTTGATTTTCAGAAGAAATCAACGAAATCTGCATATCTGAAAATACCGTACTTATCCATAACCTGTAAAAAAATCTTAGATATTTTGATTTTCAGAAGTACATTATGCTCTGACTTGTTTGAACTTCAGAAAGCATAAATTCATGAACAAAACTTGTAGAATTAGTCTCTTCCGATTTATAGAAATACCGTACCCATCAGAACATGCACATCTAAGCCGTCTACCCCCGGGCGTCTGAATGACGTCCTTCGTGTCTTTGTTGGATCCAAAATTGAAGAATATTACAAGGATTAGTGTTATCCAAATCGGCAACTAATCCACCCAAAACGCCAATCCGATGCTAAAGTGACAAGCTATACTTTTAGGGGTCTGGGAAAAGATGAAATTTGAAGCGCAGTGGAATCGAGGATGTTTTGCAAAAATGTGGCGACGGTTCGACCCCCGTGGTGTACTAGGATTTTTGCTTTTTTGAATTTGCTCATTTCTGCACTTTTCCAGTAGAGAAATGGTTTTTGGAGTATTAAAAACATTTGAAAAGTAGAGCTGTGAGTTGATCCGAGTGCGTCTTGCAAAGGCGATCGTTCGATTCCTGATGGGTGCTGGTGTTTTTTGTCATTTTTTTCGTTTTTGAGATGCATTCACTAAAAATGTGAAAGAATCATAGCTCAGTGGATTCAAGAAAAACCTTGCAAAAATCCAACGAAAGTTCGACTTTCTTCAGAGAATTTTTTATTTTTCGGCAAAAATTTTTTTTTCTATAAAATGATTTTATCAGTTGGTATCACACATATCTTCCTCTACCTGTAAAAAAGTCTGACCTCCGTAAATCGGTTACTTATTACTGTAGCAGTTTCACCTTGAAACACAAGAACGATTAAGTGATGCGCCTTTAATTTCAATGAACTGAAAGTAAGAATAATAATTTAAATCCACGAAGATCTAACTGTTCGTTGTGAGAGTCCCGACCCTAGGGTAGGCCTACCGTACTCATTTTACAAAAATGCGACTGGCGCGCGTTTGAAATCGGTCAGACTTTTTGCTAGATATGTGTATCATTGATATGGCAATTATTCCGAACCTGAGAGATGAATCTTTCTCATCGTTTTTTTTTCGATCGCAGTAGCCCAGGTGTAGGTAAATTCCACCCAGAGATGCTCATTCAGAATGGAAAATTCGATTTACTCTTTCACGAGAGATGTTTCCATCTCGAGCATTCTCCAACTCTTTTTCCCTTCTCAACAAGACCAATTTTGGCCCAATTGAGCTGTCTCACAACCAATTTTTCTGTTTCTGAACTTTTCTCTCCGTCAGGGAAAATGGATTGATTGAGATTTTCAACATGAACTTTTGCCCTTTTACTGAATCAATGACAGTTTTGGTGTTCTCTAACGTTTCCCGCTCGTTTTTGATGATTCTGAGGTTATAAGGGGGATTGTTCATTAACACCGCTTTTTTGGAAGATCCCAAAAATATCTTTTGAAACACAGAAAAAATATGTTCGACCTGATATTGGCAATTTTTTGAAGATTCTGAGTTTTTGCTATTTTTTTGTAAAATTTTCAATAATTTTTTTGAGAAGATTAATCGGGACATGCCACGAACCGACCACGAACCGACCACATTCACAAATTTAAAATTTTTGCGACGAACGGAATTTAATCCGTCTTGATGAAATTTGGTTCCATCTGTTTACAAGAATTCTTTCGAATTTTCCATTTATGGAATTTCCCCCAGAGACTCGGAGGTCGCTCGAGCACGTTGGTTTTCGAGTTTGGAATCTTTTCGAACATTTTTACCCGACATAATGATATTCGCATCGATGAGTAGCTTTTGACTTTTTTTCTAAGTGAGACTATTGATACAGATGGAAATATCATCTTGTCCGGACATGAAGATATTTGTTCTGGAAATCAATCAATAGTTTCGGGGCGAATATCATTATGTCCTAAAACTTTAGCAACCAAATAATTTGGTGCCACTTTTCGGAATGCCGGCGTACGAGTGATGAACGACCGAGAGTTGTTCCCATTCCCAATCTTTTATTTCTTCTCTTCTATGAGTACCTCTCCAAGAACGAAAAGCAAAAGTTTTGTTCCATCTTTGGAATCGAACTATTGACTGATTTCTGCAACATTTGTGCCAGATCCACTGCGCTATGATTTTTCTTCTTTTGAATACACATATCTTCCTCTACCTGTAAAAAAGTCTGACCTCCGTAAATCGGTTTCTTAGTTACCGTAGCAGTTTCGCTTCGAAAAACATGAACGATTAAGTAATGAGCCTTTAATTTCAATGGACTGAAAGTAAGAATAATAATTTAAATCCACAAAGATCTAACTGTTCGTTGTGAGAGTCCCGACCCTACCGTACTCAGTTTACAAAAATGCGACTGCCGCGAGTTTGAAATCGGTTAGACTTTTTGCTAGATATGTGGAATAGGAAGTAGCAAAAAACTGCTATTAATCGAACTTTTCAAAAATTTTTGCAAAATTTTCGGAAACAAAAAAAAAATCAAAAATCCCGATACCGTACTATAGTATACTTCCGAACTTTTTTGTTTTTTTTTGAATTTTTTGCAAGACTACTATAAAACCTGTTGCTCAATTGAACTTTGATGTGTAAGTTTGTGATTTGAAAGAGCAAAAATCTCAGCAGCCAATAGGAGTCGAACTTTTGTCCAATTTTCGCAAAACTACTCCAGGATCCACTGCGCTAAGCCAGTGATATCAGAGTCTTGACCTTTTCCCGGAAGTAATCAAAAGTGAGCACGGAAAAGAAGAAGAAGAAAGTGTATTCAATTATGAGCTCTCGAAGTCTCCTGAGAATTGAATAGAAATCCCCCATCTCTTCACTTTTCTTTCTTCTCAATAGAACCAGTCCCGAAAAGTGATCGATTTTCGTCGCCTATGCTGTTTTTCCTCATGGTTTTTGGAATTTTAAGACTGTCTCCCCTACCGACTCACTTTGTTTCAATAAAAAGTGATCAGTCTATTTTTGTGGTTGTGAGGTCTTCTAGGTACTCTAATAATGAAAATGCTTTTTCTTGAATTTTCTTGCCCTAGGAATTCGACTTCCACGTTTGGTTTTTTTTAGTAATATCTCACACATATCTTCCTCTACCTGTAAAAAAGTCTGACCTCCGTAAATCGGTTACTTAGTTACCGTAGCAGTTTCGCTTTGAAATACATGAAAGATTAAGTAATGCGCCTTCAATTTCAATGGACTGAAAGTAAGAATAATAATTTAAATCCACAAAGATCTAACTGTTCGTTTTGAGAGTCCCGACCCTACCGTACTCATTTTACAAAAATGCGACTGCCGCGAATTTGAAATCGGTCAGACTTTTTGCTAGATATGTGTCTCAGCGAAAAGTCATCCTATAGCTTTCAATTTTTATAGAAACTTTTTCAGTCATTTCCTAATACTCATAGCCAGCCTAATAAGTTGCCGATAAATCCCAAAATGAATTGACAGAAATACTTTGCCCTAATCATATCGAATATCAACTCGAACTGATTTGATTGGAAATTCAAGACAGTCATCTCACACATCATGGCATATAATTCTGCCGGAATCAACTCAAACTAAGAATTTCGAGTGAAAGTCGAGACAAATTTTGTAGTTATACTTTCCCTTAACTTTTTTTGAACTCAAGGATTTACTGTGTTTTATCCTAGCGAACTTCTCATTATCCTCCACTCCGGCTCCTCAAAATTTCCACAAATCAAAACTAAGGCGTCGAGTTCATGACTAGAAATGGCGGACAAAAACAATTCAATGCTAACATCATCAATGCTTATAGTGCGGAAGCTCTCCGAGGCCTTCTTCAATGCACAACTTGGCGGCAAAGTTGGTGAGTGTTTTGTTTTTTGTGTCAGAAATCGATTTTGATTGGTTATTGATTTTCCCCTTATTGTATAGAGTTTGACAAGAGTAAAATCAGAATCGGCAAAAAATGAACGAACTGCTGGGAGATTTGAAAAAAAACTTCATTCTCTATACAGAAATTGAGAAAAATCGCTACAATACCCTGAAGAAGGACTACAGTAACCGTATTTATTGATTTCTTCCCTGAAGATCACGTTACCTTTTCCAGGCATACTTAAAAGAAAATTGAGAAACCAGTGTTGGGAAAGAGTAAATAAAAAATTCAGAGGGTTACGGTAGGGTTACTGTAGCCCGAATCAATTGGCTGTGGTAGGTCAAAACATATAGTACGCATGTTGTACTATCATTCTCCTTCCATGATTTATTTGTAAGGACTTACATTGGCGAACTGCTGTTCAAAAGAGTAGGTCAAAAATTTCCTAATATTACATTACAACTACAGTAACCCTCTGAGCGTAGGTCAAAACGGTAACAATGCAAATGCTTTATTGCTTGGCAGTTATCGTGGTTATGAGAATTACAGTATAACTACCGTAACACTACTTCTCTTTAGTACTCCTAATTTCACGCTTGTTAATTCTAACGGTAATTTTCTTAATCTGCAGCGGTGCACTAAAAACAAGCTAAAGGACGTGTGCATACCATGTTTTCAGAGTTATTTTTGAATGAGATCTGAATTAGCGAAGTCGTTTCGTTTCTTACTTGTCATTGCCATGGTTCGAGTCCGAGCGGGTTTTGCAAAAATAGGTTGGGACACTTCTTTTCGAATTTTGTGAGAAGCTGCGGACTATGATGATATTAATTTAGATTTTACTCCTACTTTCATGAAAGAGATTTCGATTTCAACTTCACCCCAAACTTGGATAAATGAAATTAGATTCTAATCATATTAATAATAGAACAAGGGGACCGCCCCCTTTTTCGTGAGGCAAATTTTTGGGTGATCCATTTATGTGTCGATTTACGGGGATGGAGGGGGGGGAGAAGGGGGAGAGGAAGGGTTGTGCAAAAATGGCCGGGTAGTTGACGGGATTTGAACGCGCGTTGAGCGAGTACAAATCAGACGCTCTAACCACTCGGTCAACGTTGCACATTTTTTGCTAGCGCTTCACGTGTGATCACTGGGGGGCCCTCGCAGGTTGTTGCATTAGTTCTAGCCCGTCTCGCGTTAGTGTTAGCCGTGTTTGGATTGTACAAACGAAGAAGAGAAGAGAGGGAAAAGAAGAGAGAGAGAGAGTTAGAAAGAGCAAGTGATGGAGAGAGAGCGAAAAAGAGAGGAAGAGAGAGAGAGAGAGAGAGAGAGAGAGAGAGAGAGAGAAAGGAATATAGATAGAGAGAGAAAGAATTAGCAAAGACCTTGCCTCTAAAAACCACTTCCTTTTTCAACTGAAAAATCTGAATATACAATTTGTATGAAAAAAGGGGCTCTGAGCGTAGCGAGGACTACCCGCTTGTAAACGTATATTAGGCTGAAATTCGAATATGTGCTCTGCCTTGTTTATAGTTGGTCCGCTGAGTCTCTTTATGAGCAATAAGGTATCATAAATTTCAGTCTCCGTGTGTCTAGTTTGGTTCTGAGACCTCATTTTTTTGCTAGGCTTTGGTATTGAATATCGTTTTTTACGGTTTTTTTTCGCGGACCATCTAAATTTCAGGCTTATTTCTAGCTTTTTCAAAGCGTAACTGTTTCAAATTTGAATAAAATGACTTTGAAACTTCTTACAATCCGATAATCCGCTTTCTCTCGACAAAATTTTCGATTCATTTTTCATATTAGGATCATATTTTGAGCTAATTCCGAATGTTGGTTTCACTGATTTTGTGCATACACTCAAATATCAATCTTTCCATGCGTCCAGAATTATGTTCAATTGACGACAATTTCTCCTACTTGCCATCTTTCAGTGAATCTTCGAAAATATGAATTGAACGATAGTTTTTGTGTAATTTCTCGAACAGTGTTCGCGTCCAAAACTCATTCCGATTCACGACACATAGAATAAATAGATAGATTTTCTCTGAACACTCATTTTTGATTGCGTCCAATATTTCTCTCAACTGACGACATTCTGCACACCTACTCACTTGTAACCCTGCAATTGATTCAAAGACCTTTTCCCTCTGACAAAGTTGGCGAAGGAAGAATAAATTATTCTGAGAAGCGACGCCCATGCTAATTTAGGCGTGTTACAAATTTGTGTCATTTTCCTTCTTTTCTCACACTCCGTGCCTTCAACCGACCTTTTTTTTCAAATTCCCAGTTGTTTGGTGCTGAAAACGATGGCTTGCCAGT
>OZ022252.1:9834136-9844136 GCA_963978915.1 Caenorhabditis parvicauda
ATGCTTTCCGAACTCTACCTCCGTTTTCCACAATTACCGTAAAATTGAACAATTTGCCACGTATCACGGCTATTAGATCCCTTAATGGTTTCATAATCGCTTCCATTTTCTGCCCATCAGTTCTATTTTGCTTCAAAAGTACTGCTTTCAGAACAAATGAGAACCACCTTCTGATGTATTTTCACAGACGAGAACGTGAGTATAGGTTTCTGTGCAATATTTCGTAAGAGACACGGTTATCTGTGCAATTTGGCGTCATTGAGACAGTTTGAAAGAGAGTAATTTTCGTAGTTGTTGTGCATTCTGGCGTCATATTCACAGTATCTGTGCAACTTGGCGTAACAAAAATTTTCTTTTCTGCATTATCACGTCAAACAAAAACACAAGTTCAAAGGGGTTGCTAATTTTATCACGTGCAATGTTTACTGCCCTGCCGATATCAAAATTCACTGATAAGCGGGTCGACTTTTGACTTTTTTCTCGCAATTGAATTATTCTTGTTAAATATCAATTTTTATTTGGTATAATGGTTAGGGCATAGGTTTTCGAGGCTTCTTGCGTGTAATAAACTAAGATTCTATAGTTTTTTCAAACAGCAGTTTTTAACTCGAGAAGTAGACTCAATTCTAATCAGAGCTCTAATGAAAACTTTTTTAAGTTTTCAACGATCCTGGACTAGATTTTCCAATCCGAGCTTTTACCCCATATTCCAAAGCCTCAAGCGAAATCAGATAAGTCCCCTCCAACTCATTTTTTGCTCCGAACTCCAAGTCTTTTTGTAGTTGTTCCCCTCCAAATTTCGTTTCCCGGAAAAGCCACGTTGCTCTCGAATCTTCAGAAAACAATCAGCTTATGATACTTGCTGAGCGAAAATATGTTTTTGTTTCTTTCTCAAGAAAGAAAAGTGGTCAGACTCTTGAGTTTATTACTTAAAGTTGAGGAGGAAAGGAGAAAAATAAAAGTAAAATAAAATATATGACCAACTACAGTAAACTGTATGCTTCACATAGCTTCCTCTACCTGTAAAAAAATCTGGCCTCCGTAATTCAGGTACTTAGTACCGTAGCAGTATCGCCTCGAAACACAAAACAATTTAAGTAATGAAATTTTTAATTTCAATGGACTGAAAGTAAGAATAATAATTTGAATCCACAAAGATCTAACTGTTCGTTGTGAGAGTCCCGACCCTAGGCCTACCGTACTCATTCTGCAAAATTGAGATTAGAGCGCGTTTGAAAACGGCCATGCTTCTAGATATATGTGTACTTCTCCAAGTCTCTACGACTTTACATTTTATACGAAAAAATAGACTGAATCATATGAATATAAATCGCGAGTCATGAATCTTTTTTCAGTTATCTTTGTCGACACCTCAAATTTAAGGCTTAGGCAAGGTTAAAAACATTAGTCAGGTACAAAGCTAAGATTTTATCAAAGTTTAAACTTGATTACCACACAAAATTTAGCACCTTATAAGGAAATGATTCTTGATTCAGTCTACTTTTTCGTATTAAGTATGACTTAACATCGTGTTACTTGATGTCTCGTCATGGACTTTTTAAAGTTGTTTCTCTTTTGGCGCAATCTCAAACGCATTGAAGCCTGATACACCACCCGCCATTGGTGTTTTTCTGTTGTTGATGCTAGAAGTGAGCTAAATTTTATGACCAACCCAATGAAATCTTCTGAATTGGGGTGACAGTTTTGGGTCCGAGCATGTATTAATTAGCTTCAGTTATGAGTATTCAGTTTGTAGAGGATTGCCTATGAAGGTGATGACTTTCATTGGTGTACCCTACACCATTCCATGGTGTTCAATTCGATAAGGATTCCTCGTGCGAAGAGTCTGTCTACATCAACCACGAAGGAATGTTCATTATTTATGAACGGCTTCCATTGATGTAAAAAAAAATCTGTCTACACCCTTTAGTGGTGTCGTCGAAGCTTGTATCAAATTGATCTACACCAATACCGTCTTTCATTGGTGTGCAGAAACAATCTATAGACACCCGTTGTTCGAATTGACGTCTGCATCTCGATTCCCATGTGATGTTGATGACGAAAACTTCATGCGGTTACAAACAGGGACTTGTTTTGTCAGGATTCTTTTTTCCGACTCCCCTGAGCGAAGATAATAATTAAGAAGAAACGGAGGTGAGCCGAGAGATGGAGAGGACGAGAGCTCCAACCCACAGCAGAGACGACAGCTTCTTTCTCTCTCTCGCAACATTCAGGATCGATTAGTGAGATGAGAAGAGACATGAGGTTGGCTAGAGACAGAAGCTGACTCCCCCCCTTCTCTCCCTCTCTCCGCCAGTCGTCGTCGGATGGCGCCGAAGAAAGAACAGTCAAAGGTGTTGCGGAAAGCAACCGCCATACCCACCTTCATGAAGCAGAAGTCGTCGTTGACCACCCCAGACGTGGCGCCAAGAAGCATCAGCGTGGTCACCTCTCCAACTATGGCGCTGACAATTCTAACAGGCAACAGGACGACGAGCATTTGTAATCCTGTCAGTATAACGCCTAGAGGAAGTATTGGAAGCCATAAGACTTCGAGCTCATCGTCATGTTTCAACGAGGAGCCACCACAAAGGAAAACAGGCAGACAGATCCCACCTAAGGGACTTCTGCGACATTTCTCTGGATTCTTGGAAGGTACGAAAGGTAATGTCCAAGAAAGTAGGGAATTCTCACAGACGTCATCAAATTTCAATGATTGAAAGTTTTGAATTTCATTGTATAATATGTGCCCACTCAACGTCTATTGTTGTCATCGTTTTTTTAAAAGATATATTTACTTCAAGAATTTTTCCTCACAATTTTTGTCCAACTTTCTGACTTTAATTTTGAAAAATATCGCAAAATTTCCCCATCATTTCTATTTCAACGTTTTTTATTTCTTTTCTGAATCAAACTTTATTGAAATTTACTTTTTTTGGCAGACTAACATTTTCCATGATTTGAAGGCGGTGTAAAAAATACCAAGCTTTCAAAATTTTCTAATTTCGAAGGTTTTTATACAGTTTTCCATTCTTTATTTATAAATTCCCTCAATTCTACCACTTTTTGCTGCAACGCGTCTAAACAGCGCGTGCTCATGCCGACTTGCTCCATGTTACTGAAGAAATGTCATTAAGCAAATAGCTTTTTTCAATAATTTCATTTCCGCAGGGTTCCTTGTCGAGTTGTATGTGTGGAATGTGCACAATGATTCCTGCTGCGTGCGGTTAGGCGGGGCGGTTAAGGTTAGAGAGAAGTACGGGGTGAGAATAGAGAAGAATGTTGCAATTCACCTCCTTGTACTTTACAACTGATACAAGATTGTCATTAGAGCAGATTTACACTCGAGTACCCTTGCTAGCGGTCGGACAAAGCGGCTATACTGTTGACTTTGAAATAGAGCACTCCCCCACTTGGCTATGTCTTAATGACACACGATTGTCATTAGAGCAGATTTGCACTCTATACCACTTACAAGACTTACCACCTTCACAGTAGAGATGACACCAGTAGGACATCATTGCGCGCGGTCTTGCGACGCGTCCATGACGTCACCATCTCAGGTGCACTGTCAAGTTATTATTGCAACCTGCCGTGTATAACTCTCTCTCCCGCAGCGCCAATTAATCGTTTGTGTTGTTTTCGTGAGCTCAGTTTTCCGTTTTTGAATCACTGCTCCGTGTGCATATGACACTTTTCGTGTTTGTGTGCCAGAAACATGCATCCAGAAGGTGGATGGATTGAAAACAAGTGGGTGGGGAAGAGATAGGTAAAGAGAGAGAGAGAGAGAGAGAGAGAGAGAGAGAGAGAGAGAGAGAGAGAGAGAGAGAGAGAGAGAGAGAGAGAGAGAGAGAGAGATTAGGACATCTTCAGAGACATAGGATAAAAAAGGAATTTTAAGCTCAAAAAACAGAAAACCCGTTAATATTCATTTTACAAAGACAAAATCTCGAGAACTGACTCGAGTGTAGAACCATATCTGCATTTATTGTATTTTTTCAACTTCCGGCTCTGAGCGAATACCTTTATGGCCGATTTACTTATTTTTTGACCTCATAACCCATAAACCCGACCAACCCAACTCAGATCCGTTTCCGACTTGATTCCAATAATTGTCGAGTCCAAAAAAGGGGTCAATTTGGCAGAATTCAAAGGCCGAGGGCCATTGCGATCCGAAAACCCATAACGTTTATGTGCCGTTGGGGTCGTTTAGCGGTTAATTTCAAATTACTTCACATCCAGTCTGATGATTCTTGAAGGGAACCTGGAATTCTAAGGGGATCGACTTCGACGCGCTGCTTGACCGCACGCAGGAGGGTTAAATATCGTGGCGCAGTGGATTACGACTAGAGATACTACGCGAGAAGTCGCTGGATCAAGCCTGCTAGGATGCAATTTTAATTGGCAAATTTGAAGGAGTCCTGGATTGAGATGTGTTGGACACTGTAAATTTGAAAAGCCCATTTCGTCCGATCTCAACTATCAACACGTCGAGTCGGAGTTGTTATAGTTCCCACAACCGCGCTGCCTGACCGCACGCATGGGGGAAAATGTCGTAGCACTAGGTAGCCCTTTTCACTCCCCGTAGGATGCGATTGGTTTTCGCTTTTCGTGTCGAAATTTGTACAGTAACTGTATTTGACCTACCCTTGTTAGGCTCTCATCGCTTATTGGATGGCCACGCCCACACATTGGAAAAGTCAAGTGAGAGACAGTAGTAGGTCAAAATTTCAATATTTCTGGCGGGAAAAAGATGAAACGTTGTGTACTCAAAATGCATCCTGTTTTGTTGAAGATAAATAATCTTGCTTGAAACATCTCAATCACTTATTTTACGTTGTTTTTTGAGCTTTATGAAAAGCCGGATGCAATCGGACTTCACTAATATATTTTTACCCTCGTAAATTCACCTGTCTTTGACTGATCGACACTTGTCCGTCTCAGAAAACCCATTTTTCATCTAATAATCCTTGAAAACGTTGTGATTCCGAATTCTGATGTCGATCTCCATTCGAACACGCAATCTCCGGTCCCCAAACTAATTTTATTTCTTCTCCAAAGTTCGTTAAGACGTCAGAATTGGGGTTTTTTGTGTGTTGGGAACTGAGTTTTTTGTGCTAAAAATTCAAGAGAAATGAGTCCGCGTTGTCTGACCGCACGCATGATAATCAAAAAGTCTTAAAAAGCTGTACGACACGCAAGAGGTCGCTGGATCGATCTCGTTATGATGCAACTGATTTTTGTTTTACCAAGAGTAACAAACACTGGTTTCAAGATTCGTAGAAGTAGGCAGAACATATCTAGCAAAAAGTCTGACCGATTTCAAACTCGCGGCAGTCGCATTTTTGTAAAATGAGTACGGTAGGGTCGGGACTCTCACAACGAACAGTTAGATCATTGTGGATTTAAATTATTATTCTTACTTTCAGTCCATTGAAATTGAAGGCGCATTACTTAATCGTTCATGTATTTCAAAGCGAAACTGCTACGGTAACTAAGTAACCGATTTACGGAGGTCAGACTTTTGTACAGGTAGAGGAAGATATGTGGGCAGGAGAAAGCTAAAAATATTGCTGGAAAAAAGTGAATTTGAAAAAAGCACCACACATTTTTTCATACTTCATGAATATTACTAAAAATTTTCATAAAGTATAGTAAAAAGTGTTGAATTTCTTCTGAACTTACTTTTCCAAACATAAAATCGAACAAAACTAAAACTAAACAATCCAGAAGTTCAAATCTCACATTTTTGGAAGCTAACCATTGTGTTGTCTATTTTTTCCTGCAAGTTTTTATTCCGCAGAAAAAAGATTTAGCCCATAGGATTACAAAGAAACCAATGCATTGGAAAGAAGAGGCTCATGCATTTTCCATAGAATATAACAAGCGTTGCTTGACCGCACGCGTTGGAGGGAGAAATGTCGGCGCAGTGGGCTACGGAGGAGCCGGTGTAGGTCGCTGGATCGACCCTGCTTGGGTGCAATTTGGTTCTGCACTTTTAACGGAACTGCAGATTAGAACAAGCTCATTACATCCGATCTTAACTATCAACACGTCGAGTCGGAGTTGTTATAGTTCCCACAAACACGCTAAATGTCGCTGGATCGATTCCACTAGGATATAGTTGATTTTTGCAATTTAGAAACGAGCTTCAATCAACTGTCCAATCTTAATCTCTGACACATGACTCGGTTAAGTCATAAAAAGACGTTCCTCTGCACATTCACATAAAGTGCAAAGAGAAGCGTGAAATTGAATCCTTTATGCTCTTCAATCCTCTTTTGTTGCAAGCGCAGTTCGTTCATTCTCCGTCCGATCTTTGTAATGTTGGGTTGGATTAGTCAGAAAGACACCCAGGGTGCATTCGATTTTTGATGTTTTGAAGACACCTGAAAATGTCTAACCTAAATATTACAGACCTTATGAATGATTGGGAAATCGGAGGAACTCAGAACAAGTGGGTTTGTCCAAGCGATCGTCATCTACAGCTCCGTGCGCAGTTAGTTTCGGAGAGAGAGAGAGAGAGAAAGAGAAAGAGAAAGAGAGAGAGAAGAGAGAGAGAGAGAGAGAGAGAGAGAGAGAGAGAGAGAGAGAGAGAGAGAGAGAGAGAGAAACTGGAAGTAACTTTCAGACTGAAATCGGGATGGTCCGTGAGAACGGCAACAGCCCGGAGTCCGACAAACTCGAAAGGTCAGACCGGACAGATAACAGAAGCAGAGCAAGAGCAGATAAGGCTCGTTTTGGCTAAAGCGGATGAAAGTAGGCAGAAGGAGCAACAAAGAATAGGGTTAGTACCTTCCCTTTATCTCTCTCTCTCTCTCTCTCTCTCTCTCTCTCTCTCTCTCTCTCTCTTTAAATCTCAATTTTCAGTAAAATGGTCGACCGACTAGAGAAAATGAGAAGAAGAGCAACCGGCAACGGAGTAACGCATTGTCTCCTGTGTCATACCGAATTCGGACTTCTGGCGTCGAAAAGCTACGCGGCGATGTGTTTGGACTGTAGGAAGGTAACTTTTCTATATTAATCTATCTTAATCTTTATATGACTATCAGATTCATGTTACCGTGTAGTAAGATTCCTGTAACCTTTAAATTGCAAAGAGCAACCCTTTGTATGGAGGTTACCAAGTCTTATGAGAAACTTAACAAGTTTTATGACTAATTTACCAGGTCCCACTGCCAGAATACCATGGTTTACCCACAAACTACCATTGACAGCTCCAAAAAAGTCTTGGGAAACTAAATTTCTTCAAAAGAAAACTGTGTAATTAGCAGGAGTCTTGATAGGGGTCAAATCGAGGTAGGTCAACAAACGCGCTCTTGGATAATTTTGTATTTAGTTGCGTTTTCACAAAGCTCTGTCCCTTTGCTAGTATGCCGTCAGCTGATTGCGCTCTGTCTGCATCGCAGACTCGACTCATGTTTTTACGCGCGTTTCTCCGTCATAATGGTGTCACACATATATCGCTAGAAGCATGGCCGTTTTCAAACGCGCACTAATCTTAATTTTGCAGAATGAGTACAGTAGGCCTACCCAGGGTCGGGACTCTCACAACGAACAATTAGATCTTTGTGGATTTAAATTATAATTCTTACTTTCAGTCCATTGAAATTAAAGGCACATTACTTGAACCGTTCTTGTATTTCAAATGCCTAAATATTTTCTCTTCAAGCTACTTACAATCTCTGATGAGGTTTACTCTAACGATAATTAAAGCTGGTGTCGTCGAATGCCAGCGCCTTGTCTGAAATGCGGACTTGACTCACTTCCTTCACGCGCACTTCTACTTCCACATTTCAGTACGTCTGCCAACGAAACTGTGGAGTCGAGACGATGGACCCATCTAGAAACGAAGTTGTCTTTCTATGCAAGATTTGTTCTGAAGCTAGAGAAGTGGTGAGTTTTGCATATCTCCATAATTATTTTGTCGCCGGAACGTCGCCTTCCTGTCGTCATTCGGTTAGCCTAACCAAAAGGCGACAGGAAGGCGACGTTCCGGCGACAAATTTATTATGGAGTATGCCAGACTGTTAATTTTTAGACCAAAGTTCGGTTCCTGACTGTTACTGATTTTTGTTTTTTTCCCTATGTAGATCAAAGCGGTCATATTTCAGCTTTGGAAAAAGTCTGGTGCCTGGTTCTACAAGGAAATGGCCAGAATTCGTTCGGTCCAGAGCTCGGAGCTCCGTCTACTTCATACGGTAAGTTACCGTATCCTGGTCTAAAAATTGATATATTGCAGCTGAAACGGCACAGCTACAGTAACCAGGCCACCTGCCGTGCCCACAGTAATCCCGACGAGCCCAAGGCAGCCCAGCTGGGCACAAGGGGCAAAGTCCCACGCCCATACCAAACGGAATCATTTCAAATGGAAATACACCTGTAGCACCTCGTAGGCCGACTATCGCCACCGAAGATCATAAGTGAGTTTTTGTCTTTTGAGCACGTTTGCACTTTAATTAATCACTATAGTCTCTCTTAAGCTCTTGTTCTCTCTGTCCTGTCTCTCTCTCTCTCTCTCTCTCTTCTCTCTCATCTCTCTCTCTCTCTCTCTCTCCTCTCTCTCTCTCTCTCTCTCTCTCTCTCTCTCTCTCTCTCTCTCTCTCTCTCTATCTCTCTCTCTCTCTCTCTCTCTCTCTCTCTCTCTCTTTCTCTCTCTTTCTTTAACTCTCCTCTCTCTTAGCATGAGCACGATAAAGACTATTGACATGACGTTTTGCTTTTTAGCAGTGCAACCGGCTCTCCAAATCGTGTCAATGTGATTTTGCCAACCGACTTGCCCGAAAGGTATTGTTACCTTTTTCATGCTTTTAATGAGTAAAACTGCTTTTCAATCGCATGCCGCGAGTTTTCTTACTGGGTGGTCCATGTTTCCCAAGAGCTTCGGAAAATAACAATCATGCGAAAATGCATGATATAATTTTTAAACATCTTGTCAATGAGAAAAACTGATTTTCGCATGCCGCCAGTTTTCTTGATCCATTTACCTTCAGAGCGTTGGAGCATACCTGAAAACTTTTGTAAACCTCTTTCTTCTCGCTTTCCTGCATTTTGCTTTTGAAGAAGGAACAAAAGTTAGAATGTTCTTACCGAGACCGTCCTTTAAATTCTTAGATCCGCAGGTAACTATAGTTACGGTATTATCTACAGAGCACGATCGCCTCGACCACGAATTCAACCGAGTTGGGTGAAGGAGAAAGTGATGAGTTCAATGAGTGTAGACGATGAGGAACGTGCCGGAGGGTAGGTCAAAGGGACGGAACCCGCGAAAAGTCGGCGACTTTTCAGAAGTTCCTCGGATGGGGAAGGATTTGCACAGGCTGGTGTTCCGAGAGGTAGAAACCCGAACAAACATAACACGGCCAGAAGAGAAGCAAATCTGGCGAAGTTTGCGCTCCGAGCACCAAGGATCAGCGATAGTGGTGAGCTTCACTTTTTGCTAGTGTGGTCTATTGGTTAAACCATTTGTTTGCAAATCAAAAGAACTCTGTTCGATCCCGTCACGACGAAATTTCTTTTGCATTTCGGTAGAAGACGTTTTTCATTGTACATATTTTCAAGAATAGTTTTCTGAACAGAAGCTGCGATTTTGAAAATATTGAAGAAAGATTCCAATCTTCAAAGAAACGTAATTTGACGTTTAAAAACATGAAAAATATACTGAATTTCCAAATTTTTTAAATCTGAAAAAAACATCAAGTTCAGAAGAAGACTCCTCTCCAGAATCCCGAACTTCTACTAGAATCCACGTCACCACGACGGTCCCTCGCGACTCCATGTTCATGTGATGCGACTATCACCAACGACCTAAGCCACGAGGATGCGAGATCTATCGACAGCGGAGGTAATTGTCAGTTTTCGTCAGTCTTTCCACATAAAAGTCTTGTCTATGAGACTTCAAAGGTTGAAAAATGATGGAAAACTCAATGCAGTACATCGTAAAAGTACGCTTTGTCGCCACATGATCAACTTTCTGTGCAGTTTTGCGTTAAAGAGTCGT
>OZ022252.1:9846132-9851132 GCA_963978915.1 Caenorhabditis parvicauda
CAGTTTTTTCAGGAAAAAAACTGATAGTTCTCAGTCAATTTATTGTTTTTTTATATCATTAATTTTCTTCCTAGATTTTCACTTTCAAATTGACATCACTCGACGACTTCTGATTATTTTAGCACGGTATAGAAACAGAATGTATTGAATGATTTTGAAAAATTCCTTATGTTTCAGTTCTGATTGAAAAAGTGTGAGTTTTCGAAGTGAAACAAAAAATCTGAAATTTAACAATTTTCGATGTTTCACGATATATTTTTTTTGTTTAATACTTTTGGGTGATTTTGATTTTGTCATCGTCTTGCCTTTCTTATTTAGTGTAGACTATAAGAAAGTCGTTTTGAATGTTTTTCAAGCACGTGCTGAGAACGAGAAGAGCACTAACTGACATGGGAATGCTACCAAGACACCATGAAATTGGAAGGTCTGACTTATCTCCTAGGTTTTCAAATACGCTGAAGATGATAGAACCGGTCTCAAAAGTTGCGGAACCGACCCGGTTTCAGATTTATGGCCCAAAAACATGGGAAAAATGTCGTTTTGAGCTATCGAGGCCATGCGATTGGTCGAGCGAATGATGTTTCGCTTCTGTTCTATGAAAAAAGCATTTTGTGAGAAAAAAAACCATTCATACGATGCGTTTCTGAAGAAAAAAGTAGTTTTTTCTAGTTTCAAAATTTGCATAGGTTCATGTGTAAAAATGCTTATCATTGCAAAAAAGGGGTGTGCGAACTAGGGCGCCAACGTCTCAATGAAAAATCGTGTTCTCGGTGGCCTAGTGGTTATGCCGCAGGGCTTCTTGTTTTGCCTTGGAGGGTTCGAATCCCATGTTCTGCAATGTTTTTTGTTTTTTTCTGTACAAATTATATTGATAGTACGACTATAATGATCGTGTGCTCGGAAATATTTACTTTAAAAATTTTTCAATATGAAGTGAGAGTACTGTGCATCCAGGACCATTTTCGACGCTTCCCGAACTGCTATTCTACGGAAGTTCAGACATTCTAAGTACATGTGATAAACCCTCGTTTTGTAACTGCCCTAACTGTCGTTTTCATTTTCGTACATACTGTTTTTCAATCCACATGCATCGTTGTTAAGATATTTCTGATATCAAAAAAGTTTTGGGACCAATTTGATCCGTTTGTAAAGTTCGAAACAGCATTTCTCACTCGTTTGTAATATCTACATCATAAAAAGATATAATTAACTCCTACAAAACAAACAAAAAACATTGCAGAACATGGGATTCGAACCCTCCAAGGCAAAACAAGAAGCCCTGCGGCATAACCACTAGGCCACCGAGAACACGATTTTTCATTGAGACGTTGGCGCCCTAGTTCGCACACCCCTTTTTTGCAATGATAAGCATTTTTACACATGAACCTATGCAAATTTTGAAACTAGAAAAAACTACTTTTTTCTTCAGAAACGCATCGTATGAATGGTTTTTTTTCACAAAATGCTTTTTTCATAGAACAGAAGCGAAACATCATTCGCTCGACCAATCGCATGGCCTCAATAGCTCAAAACGACATTTTTCCCATGTTTTTGGGCCATAACTCTGAAACCGGGTCGGTTCCGCAACTTTTGAGACCGGTTCTATCATCTTCAGCATATTCGAAAACCTAGGAGATAAGTCAGACCTTCCAATTTCATGGTGTCTTGGTAGCATTCCCATGTGAGTACTCCACATAGCTTCCTCTACCTGTAAAAAAGTCTGGCCTCCGTAAATCGGGTACTTAACACCGTAGCAGTTTTGCCTTGAAATACAAGAACGATTTACGTAATTCCTGTACACATTAGTGTACTTCCTGTACATATTAGTCAGTTTTCGCACTCGCCAGTTCTTCCTTTGGTTTTTGCTAGCGTAAACCTTAGTTTTTAAGGTCCCTCTTAGTTTTTCATCATTCTTTGACGTGAAATCTTCCACTCTCCTATCGGAGAATAAAGAAATGAAAGTTTGTGAGTAAGAGGTCCGAGCGTAGCGATGAATAGTTGCTGGTTATACTGTACACAATAAGACTTGTAAGCGATGCACATAGCTTCCTCTACCTGTAAAAAAATCTGGCCTCCGTAAATCGGTTACTTAGTACCGTAGCAGTTTCGCCTCAAAATACAAAAACGATTTAAGTTATGCGCCTTTAATTTCAATGGACTGAAAATAAGAACAATAATTTAAATCCACAAAGATCTAACTGTTTGTTATGAGAGTCGACCCTAGGGTAGGCCTACCGTACTCCTTCTGCAAAATTGAGATTAGAGCGCGTTTAAAAACGACCATGCTTCTAGCGATATATGTGTACTCTACTGATATTAAAAAATTGAAAACACGGGCCACAAATCACCTCTTGCCAATCAGTGCACACTATGCGTACGACTCGCAACAAAACCAGAAGTGATAGAAGTTTTGAGTGGATTGGTAAATGATGCACATAGGAGCACTCACACAACCAAAGCTCTTGACTTTTTTCGCGCACTCAAAGCGTAACACATTGCCCATGGAAGTTTCAGAACTTTTTCTCGTCTGTCTCACCGTTTTTTTCAGCTTTTTGTTCTGGTCGTTTGGATGATTGACTATTGGGAAAAAATTGCTCGACATTTATTCCAGATTTTGTCAAAACTAGGTCCAAAACATCCCATGATACATTCTCTGAAAAAATAATTGAAAAGGCCCAAAAATTCGCAATTTGAGAATGTTTTATCCAAATTCTGCTTCATTCTTCCATGAAATATTCTTCATCATTTATGTAGTTTCACAGTTCTTCAGTTACACAGAGAGTGTTAAAACCGTTTTGCAATGAGGAAATAACTGTATGAATGTACGTACAAAATTTTTTGATTTGACACGTCGCACCAGCATTTTTCATAAATAGTGAAGAAAAAAAAAGAAAAAAATAATTTCTTGAAATAAATTCGTTGTTTTGCTCTCTAAAATCTTTCTGATTTATTTCAAAAAAATTATTTTTTTTCAGAGATTGTTTTCAAATAAAAAACTGAACCTCGCTTTGCTCAAAAACTTCGAGGGATTCAGATCTTTTTCTCGTCTGCCCAAGCGGTTTTATGGTCTTAAAGTACCATTAGTTCGAAGTTGTGTTTCCGGTTAGACCAGAATCCTGAGCTACAACGCTGTCGACCCCAGTTTCCAAATCCACTAGGTGTCAAATTTCTTGACGCATCTACTATAGGAAGGAGAGAAAGAGGGAAAGAACGAGTGAGGTCACTTTTTTGATTCATTCGGATCCGTTGTGTTCAATGTGATGATGATGATGATGATGGTGTCGTGTCACATACTTGTTGTCAAACTGTACGCGTCGCGTTGCTTGGCCGCTCTGCGTTCGGTGGTTTATGTCGCTGTTTCTTACTGGCCTCGTGAACCATTGGTAGATAATTTTCTCTCTCTCTCTCTCTCTCTCTCTCTCTCTCTCTCTCTCTCTCTCTCTCTCTCTTTCTCTCTCTCTCTTTCTTTCTTTCTCTCTTTTCCTATACATATTCTGAAATCTAAACAAATGCCAGAACTGACCTTCACCTCTCACTCATAACCATTTTGCATACTCGTGTGTTCACATCCAGAGTAAACAACTTTACTTTTCCACCACTCATATCTTGTTTTCATCTTATCCAGGCTAGATTCTTGCTCCAGAGTACTTTTGTCTCCTGCCACGTGTGCCAAGTTTGTGCCCGGTTGGTGGTGGGCACGTGCGCGCCGCCAACAAGGTAGCTGAACTCTATCCAAGATGATTTTTTCGCCAAATATAAATAGCTAGAGACAGAGGAAAGTAAGAGACAGTAGACAACAAGACATTTTAAAGTTCTAAACTTCTTTATTGGAAGAAGATTTTATTTTGGTACTGTTACTTTCCGACGATATAGTAGTGACTTTTCGAGAGAAGTGATGCAGTTTCCCATACATACAGTAACTATCACGGCATACTGTATTTTTGATAGGAATACTGTAACTGTAATGTGTTACGGTAACTACCTGCCAACCAGATTTTGAAAACAACATCGTAATAGAGACGGTTAGGGCTTGTAAGTAATTAAGTGTAAGCGTTTTGGTTCCTTTGTTCTTTAGGAATGCCCCTTCTGTATTTTTTAGATCTTAACAGGAACTGACCCTCAGCGTAATTCATATCCAGAGTTGAGACGTATCCAGATGTGTTAAGCAGGTAAAATAATGAACTTTTGCTTAGGGAACTTAGGGCTTGTGAGTAATTAAGTTTAAGCGTTTTGGTTCTTTTGTTCTTTACGGATGTCCTGTGGTTCTTTTTAGATCTTACATAATGAGCGTTTCTACAGAGTCAAACTTAAAAATTCAGTCTGGTAAATACATGTGTCTAGAGTGAAAAAAAAATTTTTTAACCCAAAAATATATTTTAAAAAGAGAACTTTTTTAAAGTGAAAAACCAAAAAAACATTTATAAAAAAGTGGAAAAAAAACGAAAAAAAATTATTAAGTTATTTTAATGCCTATTCTCAATTTGTAATAAGCCGCATGACTTTTGATACTGTAGGTCTTACTGTTTCCCACGTTCACAACGTGGTCGGCAGCGCACTAGGCTTGTGACTCATCACTGCTCTCTTCCTGTACACATTAGTCAGTTTTCGCACTCGCCAGTTCTTCCTTTGGTTTTTGTTAGCGTAAGCCTTAGTTTTTAAGGTCCATTCTTAGTTTTTCATCATTCTTTGACGTGAAATCTTCCACTCTCCTATCGGAGAATAAAGAAATGAAAGTTTGTGAGTAAAAGGTCCGAGCGTAGCGATGAATAGTTGCTGATTATACTGTACACAATAAGACTTGTAAGCGATGCACATAGCTTCCACTACCTGTAAAAAAAATCTGGCCTCCGTAAATCGAGTACTTAGTACCGTAGCAGATTCGCCTCGAAATACAAGAACGAAGTAATGCGCCTTTAATTTCAATGGACTGAAAGTAAGAACAATAATGTAAATCCACAAATATTTAACTGTTCGTTGTGAGAGTCCCGACCCTACCTTAC
>OZ022252.1:9856132-9874935 GCA_963978915.1 Caenorhabditis parvicauda
TGTCCCCTTTTCATAGTTTTTTCTGTTTCACTAATACCTGGCCACCCAGGTACCCATTTTTACTCTATTTTCAAGATTTTTTTTTCGTGCCGACTTGTCGTTATGATGTCACATATCCTTGACTGTTTCACAAGAACCTTGTCACCTCTATTTCGATCTCTCTGAGGTAAAGCCACCAAGACATAAAAATGTTTCCAAAGTGTTCTTCAAAAGAACCAAAACTCGTAGGTAAATCTGTTTAGCGGAGACTGCGACTTTTTTCGAGCTCCCTACTTTTTTGATCTACTTATTATTTCCACACGTTTCATCGATTTTTCACTGTCCCATTTGACATGTAGATCAGGGTTAGTCATAGATTCTCTTTCAAGCTGTTCTGGGCCGAGACCGATCCGCTACTCTGTTTAGCGGTAGTCGAGATCACAAACCAATATACCACAAGATCAAAACTTTTCTTTGAATGAAAGCAAAGCAACAGTCACGAATCTCGTTGCATTCACTTTTCCGTGTTTTTTTTACATGTATTGTACATGATGGGGTGTATTGCGTGGTGTCTGTATTGTATGTATTACAAACGTTCATTGTTTCACTTTCTACTAGGCTTGACTCTACTTTCGTTTACTCTCTCTCTCTCTGCCTCTCTCTCTCTCTCTCTCTCTCTCTCTCTCTCTCTCTGCCTCTCTCTCTCTCTCCCTCTCTCTCTCTCTCATCCTATCTCTGGAACCAGATGACCAAATCTTGCAGTTTTGTGTTCATAACGATCCTGAATGAGAGAAAAAGAGAAAGAAAGAGAGAGAGAGAGAGAGAGAGAGAGAGAGAGAGAGAGAGAGAGAGAGAGAGAGAGAGAGAGAGAGAGTCTTTCCGACAACCCGGTACTTCTCTTTATATCACTCGAACGCTGCCACCCAGCGCGCGAAAAAAGCTCAACGACTCAATTTGTCACTTTTTTCTAATTTAGGTTAGGTCCCTTAAGGGGCGCGGCGTTCTCCCCATTTTTCACTCAACCCTGCTCCAGCTTCGTCCAGTTTTTAATCTCATATTTCATTCCGTGAAGTTGGAAACGCGAGATTTCTTTGCGTTGTGCATGTGTACAATTATTCAATTTGACGCGTGTTTTTCAATTTTGTCGTAATTTTTTCAACAATGTGTAGAGGTTTTGTAATTTCAGCCCATGGTCTAGAAAGTATAAATTTCTGTGAAAATCAATGAACTGAAATTGACAATTCTAGGCAGTCTGAAAATATCCATCTTTCTCTTCCCCACTTCTCTCTCTCTCTCTCTCTCTCTCTCTCTCTCTCTCTCTCTCTCTCTCTCTCTCTCTTTCTGTCTGTCTGTCTGTCTGTCTCTCTCTCTCTCTCTCTCTCTCTTTCTTTCTTTCTCTCTCTCTCTCTCTCTCTCTCTCTCTCTCTCTCTCTCTCTCTCTCTCTCTCTCTCTCTCTCTCTCTCGTTGATAATTGAAATTTTAAAACTGAAAGTAAATTACAACATGGTCTAGAAAACATATCTAGGAAATCTGAAAACAACCCATTGCCCACAAAAACCTCAAGTTGAGAAAGCCAAATTTAATGTGATCCCAATGAGCCTCAATGACGGCTTAATTACATGCAGATGTTTGCGTTCCCTGGGTTTTCGACTTTTTGGCTGATTGATACCTTTCAGTACCGGACATAATCTTATTCGCATCTCTGTTTTTCCTTCAATCATCAGTTTGTGCATCAATGGGTGGTTAAGGTTGATTTATAGGAACGTATTTTGTTTGGGAACATTTTTTGAATTTTTTCAACCGAAAAAAAATGTTCGGAAGAAGACTGTTGATTTTTGAACAAATTTAATTTTTCGTAATTTGAAAAATAACTTCTTGCCGTAGCCTTTAGAAGCATATACATTACCCAATTGAAGCTCCAACGCATATCATTATGACCGGAATTTTTTTCAGAAGAGCATCTCACGAAGTGCATCAGACTTGGTTGGATCGCCTGCAGAAAGTGACCGCAGGTATGAATTTCACGATTAAAGTCGACTTTTTTGTTTTTCCATTGCAGGAATCGATCGAATCGACGTTCGACAGCAGAACTCTTTCAGTTAGCACAGGAAGAAGGTCAAAGTAGGGATATTGAGAATGTTCATGGTGAGTGATGAGAAAGTGAGAGAGAGAGAGAGAGAGAGAGAGAGAGAGAGAGAGAGAGAGAGAGAGAGAGAGAGGGGGGGGAGAGAGAGGGAGAGAGAGAGAGAGAGAGAGAGAGAGAGAGAGAGAGAGAGAGAGAGAGAGGGGGGGGGGAGAGAGAGGGAGAGAGAGAGAGAGAGAGAGAGAGAGAGAGAGAGAGAGAGAGAGAGAGAGAGAGAGAGAGATGAAACAAAACCTGTGCAATTTTTCGTCAAGTAAATTTCTGTGCATACACTCGATTTTTAAATTCACACGAATTTCCAGATCAACCTCCAGTACTGAGAAAACGAAGGTTCACAAGAAAACAGAGAAAGTCTGTGACCATCGAAGGCGGAGTTATTCTTGGAGAGGTGCCAGAATCGTCCAGCGAAGACGAGAAAACGGGCACGAAACAAGAGCCGAACACAGTCGTTTTCAGATCGGTAATGCTTACACCTCCAACCGCTCTGCAAAGCCGCGTAGCGCATAGTAGGTGGAAAGTAGACGAAAAGCTGAAAAAAACGCGTCGCGATCCGCTTCGCGCTTGCAAGAGTTCCAGTTGGAATTTCAAAAGAATAAAAATTCTATCATGCTCAAAGCCGCTTTGCAAAGCCGCGTCGCGAGACAACCAGAGTTGCACGGAATTCCGACATTCGTTCAGAATTTTTTTGATATTGTGAATTTAATCAAAAAATGTGAAAAGTGTAAATTTTCCGGTATTTTCGACCTTTTTTCGATTTTGTCTTTCGTTTTGTGAAAATCACAAAAATTTGCAATTTTTATCACTCTGTGGAATAGGTTTAAAAAGATGAAACCGCTCTGCAACCGCATTTCGAGACTCTCCGCAGAGCGCATTTACATCATTATTCTATTTTCTACCTGTTTCAAACATTTTTCCGTTAAGATTCTTCGGATGAGAAAAGAAAGGAAAAATAAACATTTTTTGAACTACAGTTACTGAAATTTGATCTACTCTATCGATTGCCCCGCCCCTTACGTTGCTCACAGTTTTCAACTGATTACCCCTCTAGAAAAAAATTAATGTAGAGTTAATTGAGTGACACCAAAAAATTAACTCTGAATTAACTTTTTTTGCGAACATCTGAAAGTAGGATACCGAAATAGTAGAGACCCGGAGATGATTTTCAAAAGTTACTAGAATCAGTTTTAGTTGCTTTTCTCTTTTTAAGACTTCTGTGATCGTTCAACTTTATATGCAGTTAATTCAGAGTTAATTCCGGAGTACATTCAGAGTTATTTCCGGAGTAAGTTCAGAGTTAATTCCGAATAAATTCAGATTTAATTGTTTTGGTGCCACTCAATTGATCATGAAGTGAATTTGGCGAGATCATGAAGTGAATTTGGCGAGATCATGAAATGAATTTGGCGAGATCATGAAGTGAACATGAAGGGCATGGGTACCCCAGCTAATGCCCAGCTAATGCCCGTTTTTTTTTTAGAGAATTAACTCTATATTAATTTTTTTTCTAGAGCCCAATTGTAGGTCAAAATTCAAAAATGTCCTATCAACCCCCAAATTCACCGTATCGATCAACTTTTTGCCACCAGAGCAGAATAGAAGATAAGAGTAATTAAAGGAGTCATGTTAAAGATAAGACGTGTTAATTGAAATGTATGTTGTTCTTGTGCTCAACGTCACGGCTCTTTCGGTTTGATTGTCTAAACATAAGTTTGAAGTAGTACTTTCTCCGATTTTGGTTTGATTGTCCACAAGTTTGAGGTAATACTTTTCTGCAAGTGTAGGTCAAAAAAGTCTCCATATTTTTTCGAAGGATACTGTAATGATTCGAGTTTCATAAACTTTGGTTTGATTGTCCAAGTTTGAGGTAGTACTTTCCTTGATTGTAGTGGTTTGAAGATTTCTGTAGATTGAGTAGAATTGGGTCTAAATTTTTTTCGTGTTTCTTGAAGTTACTAAAGAAATGATGTAAATTTTTGAATAGTTATTCCTATTTTTCGTTGGACTCATAAGTACTTAACAAACTTGTAGATCTAAATTTTTCCAGTAATAAATTTAATTTTTTCATTTTTCAAATTTTTCATAAATTATCAAAACTATTTTCTCCGTTTCCGATCGGTTATCGAGCAGCGTGGTGATAACAACATTTTTGAACAAAATACTTATCGTCTTAACTGATGCATTTGCTCGTTGCAGTCATCACTTTCCATTGATTCTGTATATTTTCCTTTCCTAGTGCTGACTCACACTCGACACATTACAGAGTTCCCTTCGAGACTCGAGACCACAACAGGCGAATCAGTTACTAACGAGGAGAGAGTCTTCGCCGAGAAGGAAGTCGACTGGTAGAGGTGAGTTATGGATAGAGAGGGAGAGAATAAGAGATAGATGAAACTAAACCTGTGCAATCTTGCGTCAAGTAGCCTTATGTGTATACACTTTTTACCCACCAAATTCCCAGATCTACCTTCAGTGCTCTCACTCTTTTTTTCTCTCTCTCTCTGTCTGTCTTTCTGTCACAAACACACACTCTCTCTCTCTCTTTCTCTCTCTCTCATTACTTTCTCATTCTTCAACGATATGCTACGCGTTCAGAACGATTCTCTGAGCCGATTATGTGTCTCTTATCTTCTCAAATCGGAAGATTTTCACTTTTCATAGAAATCAGAATTTTCTCATATGAATTTTTCATTTAGGACCAGCAGCAAGACGGGCGTCACGATTACAAAAGAATCATCAGAAAAACGCTGCGTCAACGGGTCAGTTAAACATGTTGGGAGAGTCTTCATTCAGGTACGGTATTATTATCAGTTTTATGGTAGATCAAATTTGATTCCTGTAGTTGTTGATGTGTTACCTTTTCTCTGAATAATTTTTGGTAGATCAAATGTGGTTACGGTAGTTGTTATCGTTGTACTTTTCCTCATTTTTAGGGTGAATCAAATTTTGTTATTTTACTTGGGAAAAATGTGTTCGTTAGAGAAAACTTGTTCCAATATTGATCTCTTTCTTTTTTAGTAATATGAATTTTCAGACCACTCAAGAAGTTCAAATTTTTATTTTCAGAGACGATGCCAGGTCGATGAGCGTGAGAGACCTAAACGGAGAAAACATCGACTTCAGAAATCGGGATTCTGTAACGAAGTGAGTCAAAGAATCTATATTTTCCATCTAAATCCAAGTTTGTTACGAAACTAAGACAATTTTTCAGATGGACTTCGCAAATTCTAGCAGAGCTGAACTCTCTTCCATCCAGTCAAGTCGATTTAACTGTGGAGCCATCGAAGAATCGGTTCTCGATGCAACTACAACCGCCATCTTCACTGATGACGACGTCACTGTTTGCTCCGTCATCTTCAAGAGCAACGTCGTGGTTGGAACCGACGAGCTGTTCTGCTTGGGAGGTGAATTCAATCATTTCCAATCTGAAACTGACAAAATATTTGTTAAGAAGATTTTTTGCATAATTTCCGCGCTTTTAGATCTTTATCGAAAACTCAAACTCCTGGAGAATTTTCTCAAAAGCAAAGAACCGAAAAAGATTATGTCCGATAAGGTAGCTAGGAGAGGGAAAAGATGAACGAAGTTGTCTGCATTTAGAAGCACAAATCAGCTTACCTCATACTTGGGTAATCGAACCGCATTGTTGAAGTATCGTGCGTGCTCGACCTCCCGTGGGAACCTTTTTCGTTGACCTCAACGGAAACGCACATAGCTTCCTTTACCTGTAAAAAAAATCTGGCCTCCGTAAATCGAGTACTTAAGACCGTAGCAGTTTCGCCTCGAAATACGATCGATTTAAGTAATTCGCCTTTAATTTCAATGGACTGAAAGTAAGAATAATAATTTAAATGTTCGTTGTGAGAGTCCCGACCCTAGGGTAGGCCTACCGTACTCATTCTGCAAAATTGAGATTAGAGCGCGTTTGAAAACGGCCATGCTTCTAGCGATATATGTGAAACGTAGAAGACACAAAACTTGAACGATTTCGAAAATTGATAATTGTTTAGGTTGGAACGTCGACGTCGATGGTAGATCTGAACAGATCCCTCTTCGACTCGTCTATCATCGAGAAGACGATAAAGGACAGAGAAGGATCGATGCCTACCTCAACCCAAGGAAATTCATCGACAGAATCGGAAGGAGAAGAGGAAGGCACGCCAACCCTAAGGACACCCGAACCTATGGTGGAGATAAAGGTAGGACCACCCAAGAATTTGACTAATTTATCATCGTATCTTGCCCAATGATTGTGTAGACCACAGAAGAAGTTTATAATTTCCAGGTTGACGAAATAACACCTGAAGTACCACCTCGAACGTTTGTCCGGCATCCCAGTACAACAGTCATGACTCCTCCAACGGCTCGCGCGCCACCCATACCGGCGAAAAGGACGAAAATTGGGAAGGATGGTTGGTTTCTGTTATTTTTAATGAAAAAAGACTTTTTGGTCACTGCGCGGCACTAATTTGAGAATGAACATTTCAGATGATAGAAAACCGACATCGTCGTTCTTTGAAGATCTTCTGAAAGAAACTGATCGGAAGTTCCACGACTCGATTGCGAAAATCTCTAGGCTGAAAGATTCTGTGGTGAGTTTTAGCTCAAACGAACGAATATCTTTATGTCCGAAAATGATTCAGGCCTCCGCAAGGCTCTCCATCCCAACCATTAACAGCTCATGGACAAAGTCGGAAATGAGTCTTGACTCGTTGAAGAAGCCGGAAGACTCGCTCCTAAAGTGGAAATCGACCCAGGTGAGTTTTGTGTCTTTGGTGTAGTGGTTAGGCCGTTAGTTTTGAAGCGGAGAGTCACGAGTTCGAATCTCTAAGAAAATAATCTTTTTGTTTTTTTGTATTCAATCAAGTGAGCGTAATAGTTTTTTATTTGAACAAAAACTTTTGACCTCTTACAGTAACTTCTGATCTTTTTTATTCAACAAAAAGTCGCTAATTGTCCTCTGTCTTTAGATCACGTTAGTACACTTTAGCGTGTTCACAATCTAAAATCCACCCCGTGATGGCGTTTTTCTCATTGAGTCACCACGGCCAGCACAACCAGGTGCAGCCACACCCTTTTATGCTGATTTTATTGCCTTCACTCTTTTTGTCCCATCGTCTCTTCAAGCTTTGGTTGATTTGCATCTCTGTTAAGATTTAGATACCTTATGTGATATTCAAGTTAATTCTTGAAGAATATTGATTGATTAGATGGTTCAAGTTAGAGTAACCTTGAATATTAGCCACAAGTAGCCTTTATTGAGGTCAAACTTTGAAACTTAATGAGTTATCAAGATGAAATCCCAACCATTACACATAGTTTCCTATACATGTTAAAAAAGTCTGGCCTCCGTAAATCGGGTACTTAGTACTGTCTCAGTTTCGCCTCGAAATACAAGAACGAGAGTCGTTGTGAGAGTCTCGACTCCTTCCGTACTCATTCTGCAAAATAAAGATTAGAGCGCGTTTGAAAACAGCCATGCTTCTAGCGATATGTATGTGCATTATCGATTCAAACTTGACTTTAAATCGTAAATAAGCTCCAAGAAAATATCAAAAGTTAGGAGTTGATGCGAACGAGAAAGCTATAAAGAATCAGGAACCCTACGGTAATCTCGCTTAAAAGAAAAGAATACCTATCAAAAATTTTCGTTAAATTTCGTTAAATTTGGAATATAAGTTGATTTAACAATTAAAGGTATCGTTAAAAGACAAAAACCCGTTAATTTAGTGTTCAACAGTTTCGTTGAATCAGAAATTTCGTGAACCGAAACCACTGTTCCTAATAATGTCACATAGCCAAGGGTGATCCGTCAACTGGTTGGTGACAAGTTTAGGGTGTCTCCCACCAATATGTACACCCAACACTCAACAAACCCCCATCACTTTGCCCCAATCAATTTAATGTTGTTGTGTTCGCTCTGCGGATACCACTTGACCGGCCGAATTAGTGTATAATTATAACACTTGCGACCACTAACACCTCATAAACACTGCACATAGCTTCCTCTACCTGTAAAAAAGTCTGACCTCCGTAAATCGGGTATTTAGTACCGTAGCAGTTTCGCCTTGGAATACAAGAACGATTTAGTAATGAGCCTTTTATTTCAATGAACTGAAAATAAGAATAATAATTTAAATCCACAAAGATCTAACTGTTCGTTGTGAGAGTCCCGACCCTACCGTACTCATTCTGCAAAATGGAGATTAGAGTGCGGTTGAAAACGGTCATGCTTCTAGCGATATATGTGCACTAGATAGGCGGATTTGTGACTTTTTCGTCCCATTTTCTGCACTTTTTGCCGATTTTTCTTGTTTCACAGTTGATTCTGTCAGAAGTACATCCTTTTTTTGGTTATTTTTGAAACAAAGACAAGCGAGTCTGTGGCTTCTTTGTGCCAGGATTGTGCCATTTCCTGTTTATGATTTCACTATGTTCAGTTAGAAGTGGGGTATTTTTGTGCTTTTTAGTTGGGCCCAACAATTTATGAACATAGGCGGATTTGTGACTAGTTCGTGCCCAGATTGTGCTTTTTTGGTGTCTTTCTGGGTTTCCTCAAATTATCGTTACCTCTCACAGGAATATACTTTTTGTGCGTTCTTGATGCCTTTCAATGTTTCTCTTCATACTTCACATTTTATAAACACGATTTTGTGGCAATTTCGTGTCCTATCCGTGCTTCTTTCGTGGTTCCTCTATTTTATCGTCTATTCTACCAGAATTATAAAATTTTCCTGCGATTTCAGTGCCTCGATGATTATTTTGCTCATTCTTTGAGCTAGATTGTTAAACTTGTTCTCGTTTTGTGCCATTGTCCTGCCTTTTTGGTAGTTTTCTAGTAACTCTGAACCATTTCATATAGTTCCGGAACCCATTCCGGACACCATGGATATCACTCAAATGGCTGTTGGTTCCGTATTCCAACCACATGTGTCGGCCATCTTTCCATGAAACGCATCTGGTGAACGAAAGGAACTGCGAGTTTATGTGATAGTTGAACATCCAGCCCCAGCTGTTGTGTGTGGGGAAAAGTTAACTGCCGTGTTCGTCAGAACCAGCTTCGGTTGAGAATGACTTCAATGTGATTACATGCATTTTTGTGGTCAGTTCGAGCCTCGTTTGTGACTACCATGTGTCCTAATGGTGGTTGGCTGGTGACATTCTTTCATTGGTACCTCGTTTTTGATTTTTTTTTTCTTTTTGTGGTCGGTTCGTGCCTCTTCAGTGCCACACATGTGCTCGTTTAATTATACAATGGTGACATTCATGTGGTTCGCTGAGAACCGTTTTTACTAGTTTTTGTGAATTTTTGTCGCCGATTGGTGCCTGGATGGTGCGCCGATAAGTTTCTCTCTGGTGATCCGCTGGTGCCCAGTTGACGACCGTCATGTGCTATTTCTGTTACTGATTTTGACAGAGATCGATTCGGCATGAAGTCAGATGGTTCCCTAGTTGTGCCAAGATTGTGGCGTCCACGTGGCCCACTGGTACCATGTACGTGACTGAAACGAGCTCCACTCTGCAAATTCCAATAAAAAAGCTACCTATGAGCTCTCTAAGATCCGAAATAGACTAGCGTCGCCTCTTTTTCTCTTTGTCTCTCCGTCCTTATTCCACAAACTTTCATCAAGCTCTCCTTAGAGTTTTGGTCTAAATTACCCTTCATTTTTTCTTCTTTCTTCCACTTTTGGTTTTGTTTCAAATGTTGAGAGAAAGAGAGAGAGAGAGAGAGAGAGAGAGAGAGAGAGAGAGAGAGAGAGAGAAAGAGAGAGAGAGAGGAAGAGAGAGAAGGAGGGAGAGAGAGAGAGAGAGATAGAGAGAGAGATAGATAGAGAGAGAGAGAGAGAGAGAGAGAGAGAGAGAGAGAGAGAGAGAGAGAGAGAGAGAGAGTGAGAGAGAGAGAGTGAGAGATAGAAATATAGAGAAGGAAAAAGAGGGAAAGAGAGTTTGAAATGAAATAAAAACTGTGCAATCTTGCGTCAAGTAAACTTCTGTGAACACACTGAAAGTTCACAGTCGCCTAATTTGAGTGTAAGTTATAGTGCCCAAGCACGCAATTTATCTCTTTCTTTCCATCAAAGCGTGTCTCCCTAGTGCATTTGTGGATGTCTCCTGACTTTTTTGATCTCACAATTTTGCTGGTCATCTTTTGTTGAAACCGTGGTAAACTCTGGAATTGCTGTTACTTTTAAATTCGATGATTTATTTTCTATTTAATTTTTATGAATTTCTTCGGAATTTAACAAAGTTTTCACTTAATTCAAATTTTTTTGAAGTTCAGATGTGTATATTTGACTTTTCTGCAAAAGATGCGTGAAATTCAGTCCCAACAGGTGAGAGCAAATCACATGTGCCAATTCCTGTCGGGACGATCAAAAATTGTCGGTCAAAAACGCGTATAAAAGACACGAGAAAATGGTAGAAAACATTAGAAAAAATAGTCGAAAGTTGAATAATGCGCTCCGCAGAGGATCTTGCGATGCGGTTGGAGAGCGGTTTTCACCACTTATTCCTTTTACGCAGTGTAACACACCTAGGCAAAGGCATAAGACAATGAAACCGCTTCGCAACCGCTTTGCCGACCTCCCATTTCCTTTTCGAAAGTGTTTGTACTTTAATAAATGTTTCACTCGACATAATGAACGTTGCGGACTGTTCCTAACGATAGTTCTACCTATTTCAAACATTTTTACCGTACGATTTGTGAATCTTGGACGAACATATATCGCTAGAAGCATGGAGCATGGTCAAACGCGCTCTAATCTCAATTTCGCAGAATGAGTACGGTAGGGTCGGGACTCTCACAACGAACAGTTAGATCTTTGTTGATTTAAATTATTATTCTTACTTTCAGTGCATTGAAATTGAAGGCGCATTACTTAAATCGTTCTTGTATTTCGAGGCAAAACTGCTACGGTACTAAGTACCCGATTTACAGACGCCAGATTTTTTTTACAGGTAGAGGAAGCTATGTGTTCCTTTTGCGCAGCACATAGCTTCCTCTACCTGTAAAAAGTCTGACCTCCGTAAATCGGGTAGTTAGTACCGTAGCAGTTTCGCCTTGAAATACAAGAACGATTAAGTAATGCGCCTTCAATTTCAGAATGGACTGAAAATAAAAAAATAGCTCAAATTCACAAAGATCTAACTGTTCGATGTGAGAGTCCCGACTCCTACCGTACTCATTTTACAAAAATGCGACTGGCGCGCGTTTGAAATCGGTCAGACTTTTTGCTAGATACATATGTGCGTAGTGTAAACTGTGTGAAGTGAACAATTGAAGTTAACAGTTTTGTAGATCAAAAATCCTTGCAGTTCGAGCTTTGTAGTTTGGGGGCATGTTGAAATCTCCTACACATGTGATATTGAACGAGAACTTGTAAGAGCCGTATATATTTGCTCAGTACCAGTATCAGTCTGTTTGTGTTTCCCGATTCGCAACGTTCGGCGTAGATCATGATATCAAGTTTGAATTTCCCGCTGAATGATTCAGTATGTAGCGGACATAAAGATATTCGCGGTGGCTGTTTGACCTGACAATCTCACGATAACATTGCTTCCATCTTGAACCTCTTCATCCGCGTTTTTGAAATCTGAAAAATGTGTGCCAAAAATTGTTGATCTACTGATTTCACTACAGTAACCCATTTTCTTACAGTATCATCAATTTTTCAGTTCTATGAGTAGTACTAAAACTTCCTCGATTTCCCAATAATTTTTTCCCGCCATAATGATATTCGCTAGATTTTGATCCACTGATTGCTACAGTAACCTAATGCTGAGAATGTTTCCTCCATAATGATTTTTCGCTAAGAGATTATCTACCAGTTTTGATCTACGGGCTCCAGTCACCCAATTTCTTATTTCATATTTTCTTCCGTCATAAAGATATGCACATTATAACTTCTAAAAAGCTCAATTTTCCACCATATAATCATTTTTTCTTGATCTATTGATTCAGTTACAGTAACCCTGCATCTCAATCCACTTCAGTCAACCCGTTTCCCGTTTGTATTGAAATTTTACGATGTCGAGATACAGTGCGCTGGCTGCAGGTGTCGCTCTTTTTAGTTCTCTGCATCTGTTTGCTAGGCCTTTTTGGGTTGAATTCATGCCACCTGTCTGGGGTCGGTCTTCACACTCACTAATACCATTCAGTCGACTGTTTCGAATTCCATGCCATTTTTGAAAGCGTAACGGCCCGCGATGCGTTTGGTGTAGGTTTACGGGATATTTCGAGACACTTTTCACACTCTTCAATACCATTTTTCAATTTTTATTCCTGGAGTATGTCAAACGCGCTCTTCTGTACTGTTTTTGACGCGTCATGGTGCGATATCTTTCCCACACGCTCCGCATGACCGCGCCGCGTGATAGTGTTCCTGGAACCTGAGACACTAACCTTTGAACACTTGTTTTGCCCCTAAAAAGCTCCTCTTCTTCGTACTAATCGAGTTCCGCCAGTGCTGGCTAGTGTGATGGAACTGACATGTCCACTGGTCTCTCTCTCTCTCTCTCTCTCTCTCTCTCTCTCTCTCTCTCTCTTTCTCTCTTTCTCTCTCTCTCTCTCTCTCTCTCTCTTTCTCTCTGTCTCTCTCTCTCTCTCTCTCTCTCTCTCTCTCTCTCTCTCTCTCTCTCTCTCTTTCTCTCTGTCTCTCCCTCCCCCTCTCTCTCTCTCTCTCTCTCTCTCTCTCTCTTTTTTTTTTCTCTTTCTCTTTTTCTCTTTCTCTCTCTCTCTCTCTTTCTCTTTTTCTCTTTCTCTCTCTCTCTCTTTCTTTCTCTCTCTCTCTCTCTCTCTCTCTCTCTCTCTCTCTCTCTCTCTCTCTCTCTCTCTCTCTCTTTTTTCTCTTTCTCTTTTTCTCTTTCTCTCTCTCTCTCTTTCTCTTTTTCTCTTTCTCTCTCTCTCTCTCTCTCTCTCTCTCTCTTTTTTTTTCTCTTTCTCTTTTTCTCTTTCTCTCTCTCTCTCTTTCTCTTTTTCTCTTTCTCTCTCTCTCTTTCTCTCTCTCTCTCTCTCTCTCTCTCTCTCTCTCTCTCTCTCTCTCTCTCTCTCTCTCTTTTTCTTTCTTTCTCTTCTCATTTAAAAGCGAGAATTGAGATACGAAGTCACTTTGATACTATCGATCTGAATCGTCTCACTATCATCATAATTTCCCACATGAAGTTGTTTGTTTTGCTGGTCTTTCCTTTTTGACTAACTTTTTTCAGTGCCCGACCTGCCACAGGCACCCTTTTTGTCCGATCTTTGAAATGCGCACTTGGGATAGTCGTTAAATATAGTTTTCCACATTTTGAACGCATTTTTTCAGTCAATTTTGTTCACTTACCAAAAAAATCTAAATAACAAGTACGACCCTCCAGTTTACGTTGCGTAAGATTGGAATAATATTTGCCCTAAATATGAGATGAACTGCGAAAGTAAATAACTTGGGGGAGATTAGTCTCAACACAGTTCATAGTTTATGTATTGCTAGGTCATAATAATTTATGGGTACCCTTCACTACTAGTTAGCCTCTCCGAGTCTCAAAAGCCACGTTCGCCACGTTTCCCTCAAAATATCACGTTTTTTTTTAATAAAAATTTTTTGCATCCCCACTACCACGCTTCTTCACGTTTCTCGGCTTTTCAATTTTTTTTCTATTTTACCACGTTTGCACGTTTTTTAGTGTCATCGTTTTATGCATCTGCCAGTCCCTTTTTTGCCGATTTGGCACACTTTTCTTTGAAAAATTTCAATTTTGCTGAACCTAATAACTTCATTTTTTCACGCTTCTCAACTTGAGAAACGTGTATTTTCAGTGTTTCTATTGATTATTTGTATTTTTCTGCCACGTTCCATTCCACATGAAACGTGTAATTTTGAGGTCACGTTTTTTCCAGTTTTTTTCTTTCTTTTATGCTACTTTGTTGCTTTTCCACGTTTTCACGACAAAACGTGAAGTTCGAAGTTACTTTTTCACCAGTTAATACAAACTAAGAATATAGTGGGCACGTTTTTCCCACATGAAGCCACAAATTTACTTTGTAGGGGACACGTTTCTACCGTATGGAAATCACGTTTTTTCACGTTTTCAACCTTTATCAGCTACAAAATCATATAAGCAACTTCCGCCGAAGACAAGACCTAATCTGCTATCGTTCATTTTGATTCTAATCACGATGGACAACCGTCGTGTGTGTAAAATAAAATGGAACAACGACATTGACTTCTGAAGTCGGACGTTCTCTACGCATTCTATTCCCCCTTCTAACCAGATTCCGACCGACTTGTGGTCTCCGGAAAAGATCATTTTTCACTTGGCTAATCGCATCTTGCCAAAGGCCCACCAAATTGCCGCCTTTTGTACATATCGCGGCTTTATTTTTGTGGGACACCTGCATTTGTGTCTATATTATTGTAGGACATCTGATTGAATGGCTTCATTTTTGTGGGACACTTTATTGTGTGGCTTTTTTTAAAGGACACCTATGCATTCTGTTTATTTTATTCTGAGATACCTCAGTTAGTGATTTTTCTATGGGACATCTATGAGTGTTGTCAATTTTCTTTTGAGACACTCGAATTGGTGACTTTATTTTCATGGGACATATGGTTTTGTGGCTATTTTCACTGAACACTTTGAAAACTTGGCTATATTCTAACAAGACATCTTCTTTGTGTTCATATTCTCATGGAACACCTGAAAAATTTGACTATATTTTTTGTGGGACACTCATGAACTCATATGACCGTTGTGTCCTCCACGTGCTCTTTTGGTGACCCGATTGTTCTCTCTCTCCCACTCAAAAGTAAAATCGTGCAAAAAGGTAAAAAGTTTCCGCCTCGATGAGCATTTAATGTCCCAAGTCGACGGCTCCGTAGACTACATACATATCATTTCCTATTACTCAATTTTATACCGCAATGCGGCTCGCGTTGCGGTTATAAACCATAAGCTAACATTATTATCGACTTACCGTACAAGCAACCCAACGACTACATTTAATCCTAATTTAATTATCGATTAGTTGTCAGTTTTTGGCACAGTTGACCAAGTAGTTGAAGCGTAGGTTTTTGCCTCGAGTGCGGGTTCGAACCGCATCAATTCCCTGTCATTTTTGCTTTATTGCCCTCCCTCTTCCTACCTCAAAAATTTGCCTCACAAAATGTGGGCGGAGCTAAGGGGGCGTTCCCATTGTTTCATTATTCATTTCATCAAGATTAGTTTTTTTTTAACCTGAAACGGAGCAAAGTTCAAAGTCACTCTAAAATGCACGTATATCATGAGATAGAGAGAGACGGCTCCTTTAGAATTCATGACTTCAGCTCTCTCACAAATTTCTCCCCAGCAGCTGTTTTTTATTTTATTTCTGAATCTTCTATTCAGGCAGAGAATCGAGCGAAGGCAGAATCACAATTGGATGTCCGATTAAAAGAAACTGAGGAAATGGACATCAAACGGCCAGTGGTTTACGAGCAAAAGGTATTATTTCATTGAGTGTATGCACACTTTCGGACATGACGGGAAAATGCACGGATTTGAATATGATTGAACAAGCTATTGAAATTGTCACTTTGACGAGAAAATGCAAAATTTAGATAGAGATGGTGTCACCTATACGGAATGTGACATCCACTTGAACATTTTTTGTGTTTGCACACTTTTCGTAATGACGGGAGAATGCAGACCTATTGAACTTTTCACCTTGACGGAAGAATGCACAAATTTGATATAATTATCGAGTGAATGCACACTTTTGGGCATGACGGTAAAATGCAGATTGAGAATAATGAACTATACAAAGAACAACAAAAACTAACAAGTGAATGCACACTTTTGATTCTGACGGGAATTTGCACAAATTGAAAAATGAAATATTTATCTTAAGAAGTAGTACATTTTGGCACAATTTTGAGTGTATGCACATTTTTTGATCTTGACGGAAGATTGCACAAAAATACTTTTGACGAAGCCTTGCACGGAAGTGTTTTCATTATTGTGGCACTCGGAAAGTGGCTATATTCTTGATGGACAAAATTTTTTCCAGCCGATCAACAGCGTCGTGGCAGCACTGATCAAGACTGTGGAAGAATCAAGATTTACTGCAGCAGACCGTCCGTCTCATTTGAACTTGGCCCCGTCGCAGTACCAAGATCTTCTGACACCGCAGGATTCTGCCACTCAGACAACACCGTTTTCCGTATCCAGATCGTCATCTTTCGATTGGATCAATGAACCGAGTGAGAAGACCCTCAGAGATATCAAGACTCCAATGGAAACACCCAGGTGAGCTTATATCTTCTATCTTTGCATATTGAGCCAAGTTAGTCTCATAATCCATTAAATTATATCTCATAGACATTATTTCAATCTGTAAAGTCTTCTCTTCAGTTATTGTTAGAAAAATCTGATACAGAAAAAATCTGTTATGGAACGACATAATTTCAAAATAACCAGGTATTATAAAACGACCTGATTAATGCGAAAACTCATCAGGTCAGATTTTTCTAAATTGCTGGTCGTCACGACGCTTATGAAGTTTATTTCCAATGAATGAAGTTTTTATTTTTAAGGAACTGTTCTTATATGTCAGGTACTCAATTTATCAGGTTCAAAGTTATCCGATCAGATTTTTCTTGAGCTGAATTGCCAAGAATGTCCCATCTGTGCACTTCTGCTTGGAATAGTCACAAAATCGCCGGCATTTTCTAAAGAGTTTCTTTACAGATCAGAAGTGAGCCTCAACTTCAGCAAGATTACCGAGTCATCGAGCGACGAAGCTGACAGAGAAGTTGCGAGAATTTCGGGAAATTGTGAGAAGGCTGTGAGGGATGATAGGTATGGTTAGGGCCTTGGGGGCCTTAGGAGCCTTAGATACCTTGTGAGCCTTAGGTACCTTAAGAACCTTTGGAACTCTAGGAACCTTAAGAACCTGAAAAACTGAGAGTAAACGAACCTAACAGTTTTCTTTTCAGACTCACAAGAAAAATCGACGAAGGTATCGCCATGTTACTCGAAGCTGGAGATCACAGTGCTGAGGTTTCTGGAAAGGTGAGCAACCGCTTTGCAGTCCGCACTGCGTGAGCTGAATGTGGCAGAGCGCCGAGTTTCCTTCTTTCCAGTATAACTTTCGAATGGAACAAGTGACCACTGAAGCCACGCTTTTAGCTCCCCCGTTTATCAAGAATGATAATTAGAAAAAGCAAAAGTGACAGAGGGGCCTGAACTTTAGTAGTGCATGATAGATGTAATAAACAGTGGGGCTAGAAAGCTTTTATCTCATGCCTTTATCGGTAATAAGCAGAAACAGTGAGTAAAAATTTGAGCGAAGCGAGGTTTATCAAAGGTTCCTTTCAGCCGCCCGTGTCACCAGTCGTTCGGTCTACGAGAAGCAACTACGACTCGCTGCCATCTAGTGAGTCGCATTTTTCCCATTCACAGAGATGATTCATAAAATGGACACTGTTGTCTTCCCCTCCTTTTTCAACATTACGCTCTGCTCAAAAATGACAACAGACATCGATTGACTCTTTTTTCCATTTCTCGCTCTCTTTCTCTCTATCTATCTCTCGCGCACTCTCTCTCTCTCTGTCTCTGTCTCTCTCTCTCTCTCTGTCTCTCTCTCTCTCTCTCTCTCTCTCTCTCTCTCTCTCTCTCTCTCTCGCTCTCGCTCTCTCCCCCCGCTCTCGCTCTCTCCCCCTCTCCCTCTCTCTCTCTATCTCTCTCTCTCTCTCCTCTCTCTCTCTCTCCTCTCTCTCTCTACTCTCTCTCTCTCTCTCTCTCTCCCTCTCTCTATCATTTTCCCAGGGAGCACATTTACACACTCTTAAATCGAACTCAACGCAGCTTGTAACACGTCTACTTCTTGCAGAGCGGTCGAGCGACACGTTTTCCTCACTTGACTATTAGCAAAGCACATTTTCTCAATTCTAAATTCAACGCTGTTTTTCCTACCTTCTCCCTGTAGTCATGAGTCACGTCCGACTGTCTTTCTCCCTTCTTTCTTTCAGATTTTCTTATCTTTTTCTCAGACGTCACTTTTATGTTTTCGTCTGTCTTTCTGCAAGAAGTTTTCCATTAGACATCACTTCACCGAGATAAAGAGATGTCAGTGACACCGAAAAAAACTAGAAAACTGAAGATTTTTGCCGTAAATCTCGAATGTAATTGATATTTTTTTTGAAAAATTAAAAGTTAAAATTTTTCTTTTATATTTTTAATAATAACAACAGTTCAACTTCTCCCGTTTTCATTCTGAACCCGATTCATTCAATATTCTAAGGACTTAACTCTAATGCACAAAACTTTATTTTTTATTTTCACCTACATATTCTAATTTTCGAGTCTTCACAAATTTTTTGACTTTTTTTTCCAATGTATAGTTTTGATTCTGAACGCAACCTAAGCCTGTTGCGTTGGCTCCTTCGACACCTCCAAATGAACTTTCTTGAATAATTCAAATCAGGAAGGACTGGGGGTGGGTCCACTCATTACACATGGAACTTAATTAGGGACCCCCGTTCGCCCTTCACTAAGCGTGTGACCCACCCTCTCCAGTTTCATTAAACCATGGACAAATAATAAACGAGAACAGCCTAACCGATCTTTACTTCCGCCCTAGGGCATGCATGCAAAATTCCAATCTATGAACTTTATTTCTACTCTGATTTGTTGAAATTTAATAGTTTCATGAATTTTCTTCCA
>OZ022252.1:9875135-9890135 GCA_963978915.1 Caenorhabditis parvicauda
CTTGACGAAATACCACTCACTTTCTACTTTGTTCGTCTGTGCTGCGCAAAATCGTATCGATTCTTTGTTAGTGCATTCTTCTGAATTCGACAAAACTTTGCACACAAGACAACATTACGACACTTTTTCGTATAATACCGTGATGTGTGAAAATTGTGGTAACAACATTAAACTCTGAGTTTTACGCAAATATGCAGGACAGTAATTATAATCTGAACTAAGCGAACAGATTGTTGAATTTAATTTTTTTTTCGCAAATGAAGAGATGAATTCAGGGCGCTCTCTCGAGCAACTGGCGGTACAACAGAGTTTCGAATACGTGGTCGAGAGTCCCGAACGAGCCGATTTACGGAGTTAACGGAAGAATTGTATCGACGAAGCCGAACTGGAATCACCCTCTGATGGAGAGGTGAGAGAAAGAAAGAGAGTGAGAGAGAGAGTGAGAGAGAGAGAGAAAAAGAGAGAGAGAGAGAGAGAGAGAGAGAGAGAGAGAGAGAGAGAGAGATAGATAGAAAGAAAGAGAGAGAGAGATAGAAAGAAAGAGAGAGAGAGAGAGAGAGAGAGAGAGAGAGAGAGAGAGAGAGAGAGAGAGAGAGAGAGAGTGAGAGAGAGAAGTTCCATTAAAAACGCAACGGTCTTGCTTGGCAAAACAAAAGAAGAGAACGAATGGTTGGCAATTAGTCACTCTTGTGCTTTCTTTCATCTCATTCTCGACCCTCGAATCAGGTTTCAACTTTGGAAAAATGGATTTTGATCTACTACAGTAACCCATCTTTTATTGTTCCGAAGAAATTAGGTTGAGGCTTCTCAAAAACCGATTTTGAAATTTAGCGTTTCAGTGAAAGGTGGCCAAGAAATTTTGATTGTCCGATATTGCTTTAACTCAATGTCAAAACATCGAATGTACATTTTCTCTTCAACTTTCTCACTAAAAATGTTGGAATAACTGATTTTTTTAATTCTTTAACTATACTTCTCACCCAGGTAGTCGTTGAGAAACGTTGAGGAGATTTAGTGTTCCAAAAATGAATGGCCAGAACTTTATTTTAGTCAAAGAAGTCTCAATTTTTGTTCAAAATTGTTATTTTTGCTTCAATTTTTACTAGGAAAAGCTCATTTTTCAGATTTTTAATAGATATTCAAAAATTTCACATAATTCAACCTTTTCAATCCGACTTTTTTGCCCGTTCTGGGTGGTCGTTAAGGAACTTCTTAGAAACTGCGTAAGTAAGGTCTATCATCATCCCGTTCATTCATTATGACCTCGAACCGAAACCATTTGTCATTTGGAAACGTATCACTATTTCCAAGACGGCAAAATCACTTGCCAACTTGGCCCTTTTTTCGTTACGATCACACATAGCTTTCTCTACATGTGAAAAAATCTGGCCTCTGTAAATCGGATGTTTAGTACCGTAGCAGTTTCGCCTCAAAATACAAGAACGATTTAAGTAATGCGCCTTTAATTTCAATGGACTGAAAGTAAGAATAATAATATAAATCCACAAAGATCTAACTGTTCGTTGTGAGAGTCTCGACTCCTACCGCACATATATCGCTAGAAGCATGGCCGTTTTCAAACGCGCTCTAATCTCAATTTCGCAGAATGAGTACGGTAACTCTCACAACGAACAGTTAGATCTTTGTGGATTTAATTTATTATTCTTACTTACAGTTCATTGAAATTAAAGGCGCATCACTTAATCGTTCCTGTGTTTCAAGGCGAAACTGCTACAGTACTAAGTGACCGATTTACGGAGGCCAGATTTTTTTACAGGTAGAGGAAGCTATGTGTACCGTACTCATTCTGCAAAATTTAGGTTAGAGCGCGTTTAAAAACGGCCATGCTTCTAGCGATATATAAGGATCAAATTTGTCTAGAAAACGTAGACTCATTTTGTTTCTCTCTATAAAAGTTTGCACTTGAAAAAACAAGTTTTTCTGGTGTTTTTGAAGAATTCACAGAAGTCTTATTTGTACCCTAGCGAGGCTCGCTACTCTCGAATTGATTTGAAGATGTGAACTGCCTCTGTGCCTTCAGCAAGTAGAATCTTAGAATTTTTTTCTTATTTTCTGTTATAGGTGAAACTTGGTTTTTTCATTTTAGTTCACAGTAAGTTGTAAAATAACATTTTGCCGTTTTTTTGAATTATTTCTGTTGCACTGTCTTATTCTTAATGGCGAGACTCGCTACGTTCGTTCCAGATCATGGGTAGCATCAAAAACTGTCAGAAACAAAGTTATTTAGCGACTTCTCAGATTTTCCACATTATCGTTTGACCGAAGTTAACCTCACTGCGACCTCTCTTTTTTATGTTTGAGGATATGTTTTTTAATACTGAAGTGCAGAGTTTTAACAAATTTTAGCTTTGAAAAGAATTTGAAATTTTTCGTGTTTCTTTTGATGTTGATAAGGACGAGTTTCAATTTCCTACTCTACTTTTTCATAAACATTCACAGAAAGCAAGAATGTATACAAAAAAGGAACTTCTCGATCTTCATTCATTGAGCGAGATCCTAAATCATTTTTCCAGGTACGCCGGCTCCCATACCGACCGTGTGGTCACGAGGACCGACTGCTACGACGCCGCTAATTTGGAGCCGTCCAGACCTCCCATCGATCAAACTGTGCTGACGACAGGGTGAGTGACTACCTATCTCTCTCTCTCTCTCTCTCTCTCTCTCTCTCTCTCTCTCTCTCTCTCTCTCTCTCTCTCTCTCTCTCTCTCTCTCTCTCTCTCTTTCTTTCTCTCTCTCACTCTCTCTCCCTCTCTCTCTTTCTCTCTCTCTCCTCTCTCACTCTCTCTCTCTCTCTCTCTCTCTCTCTCTCTCTCTCTCTCTCTCTTTCTTTCTCTCTCTCTCACACTCTCTCTCCCTCTCTCTCTTTCTCTCTCTTCCTCTCTCTCTCTCTCTCTCTCTCTCTCTCTCTCTCTCACTCTCACTCTCACTCTCACTCTCTCTCTCTCTCTCTCTCTCTCTCTCTCTCTCTCTCTCTCTCTCTCTGTCTCTCTCTCTCTCTCTCTCTCTCTCTCTCTCTCTCTCTCTCTCTCTCTCTCTCTCTCTCTCTCTCTCTCTCCTTCTCATCTTATATTCCAGAACCACATCCAGCAGTAGCGGAATCGACTCAAGTGACACTGCGAAACTTCAACGCTCGCAATCTGAACGACTCAAAGAACGAGCCCGAGCTATCATGAAAAAAATGGACTTAAGGAATAATACGAGGTATTAAAAAGTAAAATAATTATATTGAGAAGCAAACTTGATAGCTTCGATACCAGAAAACTTGAAAAGTCGAAACCTCTCGCAAATACGTTTCAGCTTGAAGTGAAAAAGATGTTCAGATTGACAGAAGCATTCATGTCAAGTCTCGTGAGCAACAAAAATTATTCAGAAAAATGAAAATTTGCTCACAGTACTTGTTACTTTTCATAATTATTGCCCAGAGGACACTTGAACGAAGCGAAATTTTTCATAGTTAGCGTCTCAATTTTTAACGTCATCACAAAAAGATGCAAAAACTTAGCAAAACAACTTTATTCTTATTTTTGTCAACCTAAAATCTATTTCATACGTGTTCCACATGAAATATAAAACACAAAGTCCACAGTTGTCAAATGTTTCCACAAGGAAGAAATGAAACCACAAGTGAGAAGAGTACTTGAACGGTTGCATAACAGTTTGGGGAAGAGAGAGAGAAAGAGAGAAATGTACACCTCACGCATTCTAAATGACCACTTGTACTCTATTCGAAGACAGGAATATCCGCTTTTCTTTTGGTTTCACCATCCACCAAGACGTCATTACACCCATCTGCCAATTTCATTTAATCGATATCTGGCCAGCAGACTTGCACGGAAGTCGAAATTCCATGAAACTCTGCTGGCCACCTTTTCTTGAAACGATTCCAGAAAAAAATGAATCGACAACTTCTCGTCACATTTTCTGAAATTTTATATTGCTAAACTTGAGAAAGAAGAAAAAGTTCTTGGAAAATTTTTAAAAAAATTAAAAAAAGAAATTGGAAAATTAAGTTTCTTTTGTTACTTCTCATGAAAAAAGTGTCTTATTCCAAAAAGTCTTTCCAACTCGAAGCCTCTTCCGGAGAAAAATCAAGAATTTTCAGAAGACGAAAAGATTCACGCACTAGGGACACCACGGCGGCACCAAGAGTCATAGGTGATCCAGTGCTGATCTCGTACGACACCGCGTCTCCAGAGTCGCTCAGAATGTTGCAGACAGCAAGGCCTACGAATCTTCAAGGTAAGAATCGTAAAGGTTGCAAAATAAGCCTTTTTTGATCTTTTTTGCCTAGTTTGAAATAAAACTGCTGATTTTCCACATTTTAGAGCTCATTTGAGAGAGAGAGAGAGAGAGAGAGAGAGAGAGAGAGAGAGAGAGAGAGAGAGAGAGATGTAGTGATCAATGTCAAAAAACGTTGTGTTCAGCATGATTCTGAGCTTACATTACCGGACATAATCATATTCGCCCGCCTCCTCCGATTGAAGTTTTGCATGTTGGTAGAATTTTTAATGAAGAAGAAGTCTGAAAAAGCAAAAATCCAAAGACCACCGCGCGGATCGATCCAGCGATACCAATATTCACCCGAAAAATATTGATTCGTATTATAATTAATAAATCGATTTCTAGCTCGGATAGATTACCCAAGTTTAGGGTAAATCTAAAAAGTAGCAAAAATTCAATATCGCCGGAAAGATCGATCCGACGCCACCACCCTCGTTCTATAATAACTATTGGGTCGTTTGCTAGTTTGCCGTGTTCTATCCCCTTACTAACCATAAACTCCACCATTATAGGTGCACCATCCACCACTCGACCAAGTCGTGCCTACTACTCCGATCACCATTCGCAACGTAGCAAGTCCGCCAGAAGACAGGGGGTCGTCATGCTGACACCTTCAAGTCCCGAATCGTCTACAGACGACTCGAGCAGTTTTTTCTCGCCGCCCGTTAACCGAGATTATTCCTCGTCACAGCGAAGAAGAGACTACAGTATGCCACCAGCACCAAGGGACTATCGTGGTGGGAGCATGGTGCAACGAAGCAGCAGGGAGTACACCATGGGTGAACCCAGGAGGGGAAGAAACCCGTTCGATGCGTATCTATTCCCGGAGACGTCAGCATCGTTGAGCAGGTAAAGATTTTAAGACTCCCCGAGTCGCCATGACTGAAAACTTATTTCGAATCGCTGAAAAACATTATAAGTGAAACACAAAAAAGTGGGCTCTATTTTTTACTAGTCCAGATTATATGACTCTCCAAGTCACCATAACTGAAAACTTTCATTTTCATTCTATATTTTAGGCGCAGCTTTATTTCTCCTCCTTACTTAATATTTGGAGTGGATTATAAGAATTCAAACTATTTTTCAAAATTTCAAGACTCTCCGAGTCACTATGACTGAAAAGCTTCATGACAAATCCAGATCAATATACAAGAAATTGCAGATCCACCGCACTGTCCCGAAACGGCGTGGGTAGCGTGATCAACGTGCCGCCACGTGGAATTCCATCGAGACAACTCTACGACACGTCTGCAGCATCCACGTCACCAAACTTCTACACTCCAGCACCACAGAGGCGAAACTCGAGGGAATATAGTCTACCATCTTCTAGGATCTACATCGATTCGGCTTCAAGCTACAAGCCAGTGCTACCCGATTATCCGCATGGTTTGGCTTGTCTATTGACCTTTTTTAACATTAACAGTTTTCCCTGGTAATATAACCCTCGCGAGTGCTAAATTTCCCTTTTCCAAGTTTAGAATTAACCGCAAACTGCGCTCAGCCCATAGGAGCCTCAAACCAGAACTCGGAGATCCTATGTACATATATTAGACAGAATATTCTTCAGATTTATATGAAATTAAGTTTCAATTTTGATCATTTATATTACTCTGAGCGGCGAAAAAGTATCGAAAACGGAAGTGAACGGTGTTTGATGATGTCATCTACCAAGAATTCTACTTGAATAGTCGATTCAATTTCAGAATCGATCGATGTTAGGCAGCGCAGGATGGAGTCATCACCGTCAACAAGTCATGCGAGCCATCTTAAAGTCGATGTTAACAAGGTAAAATTGATTTTTTTTCCAAAGATTGGAGTACTTTGAGTATTTTGCATGCTTTTCCCAAGCCTCTCAGAAAAAAGCAAGCAATGTTCAGAGTGAATCAAGCGTAGAGCCCACGGACGAAGAGAATCTGACCTCTACACTCCATCGACGTCGAGATTCCGGCGTTGGGTCGAGCTTGTCCCGTTCACCATCAGGACCATCAACCCAAAGGCTCAGACAATCAGTACTACAGTACGCGTCAATGAGCACATCGACAATGTCCAACGGTAGTAGTAATAATGGAACATGGCAGACGAAAAAACGTCTCAACGCCATCAACATGTCGTCGTCAATCGCATCCAGTGTCAATAGCGAGGAATCTTTCTTTACTGAAGTCGAGTTGACCTTGTGCATCGATACACTATCTGTTATAGAGTTGGTGAGTGGTTTTTCAGAAAATAGCGGACATAATCATATTCGCACTGTACCTCCATCGGAACCGTCTGTATTAATCAGAAAAGTGTTTTGAACATGATCACATTGTACTCTCAAACTGCCTCTTCTTGATCAAAAACCTGCGGACATATTCATATTCGCACTTTACTCGCCGGGATCAACTTTATGAACTAGAAAAAATATAGTAAATAATAGTATTTGCACTGCATTTCTCAAATTTGTCTGTTTAAATCAGAAGACTTCAGTTTAAGGCTAACCCGACCCAACATGGCTAAAATTATTTCATAGGAATCCGTTTCGCGTCTTAAACTAACTTGCCAGCCGGAAACTTGAATCGGCGCAGAGAGAATAAGATTATGTCCGATACCGTAACTCCCGAGAGAAGTGAAAATGTGAGAATTCGATAAGTTCGACTATTTTTTATATTTTAATCTAGATCAAAATCAGTAAGCCAATATGATTATGTCTGGTATCTTTCGCCAAGAAAAATAAGATGAATCCAAAGTTAAATTCTAGATCCGTCTACGAAAAATGGCCTATCTACGCGTCAGCGCCATGCTGGAGAAGACCATGGGCTCCGGCGTCATGAAGCTCAACGGAGTGGTCGCTGGAAGTTCAGAAGACAACGAGGAATCATCAAACGCAACGAAGCAAAACTGGAGTGTTCAACGTTGGATGAAACGAATGAAGATGACGGATTCAAAGGCAGCCAGGGACGAAGAAAACGCTGTGTTTGGAGTGGCACTTGGTACAATCTACAAGAAGTGCGGAATGTCCCTCCCTCGATCGATTCTCGAAGTTTTACGTTACTTACGCCAATTGGCACCGGATACAGTAGGCATGTTCCGGAAGAATGGGGTCAAGAGCAGAATCGCAGAGCTCCGTGCCATATGCGACAAGGTCTCTGAAACTGACGTATTTGTCGGAGACAACAAACTCGATGCAGGACAGGTTCACGACGTGGCAGACCTTCTGAAGCAGTACTTGCGCGAACTCCCAGAACCACTGATGACCGTCAGACTGTCAGAAGTGTTTGCCAACATCTTCACACATGTGCCAGAGGTTGAAAGGTTGGTTATTTATGAAGTTCCAAACTATATTACTAACCCTCCCTGTGCTAAAGATCGGTTAAATAAAGAGATTAAATGGGTACCCGCCCCAGGTCGAACAATCAAAAACTAAGAATGTTTCAGACTGACAACCCTACAGTACGCCTTACTACTCCTACCTGATGAGAACAGAGAGGCTGTACAGTCACTCTTGTTCTTCCTCCACGACGTGGCGAAATGCTCAGAAGTAAATAATGTAAGTTGGTGAAGAACGCCATAACGATAACTTATTCGCGCTGGTTGCTCAAACTCACTTACTTGCAAGTTGTTGAAATTTTCCGAGAAGTACACGGAGTGCCAAGATCAAAAAAATCGAGTAGGAGTGGTGTTTCAAAAAAGGCGCGAATCATTCGATCCCAATCAATAGATTTGAATTTTCGCTCCGGATGACCGCTTTGCAGCCGTCTATTGGTATTTTTACCCATTTAATCCATGTATTCTGTTCAATTTTAGTCTTTAATGAACAAGAAAATTGTTGTTAAAGTTGTTGTAAGATATTTTGGGTAGACTAACCTGATATCGAAAATGTAGTTAAGATCTCGATTTGAAAATTTTGCAACTAAGCGATTTTTGACCGACAATCCTTGGCTGTCCCACCCCCCGTTACGCCCACTTTTGGAGTGGCCAAATGTGTAACACCGTGGAGTATGAGATCAACTTTTGAATTTTAAAACTCTCCATTAATTTTGTTGAAACGATTCTGAAAAAAACCAAATAAGATTTTGTCCGATTCGGTTGCTAGTCAGAACATCTATAAAAATTCAATAATTGTAGATGACCAGCCAAAACCTGGCGGTCTGCTTCACACCGTCCATCTTCCAACTTTCTGCATCACGTCTCGACAAGATTTCTTCATCACGACGTCACAAGACCATCGGAGCTGCTGGTATGCCGACAGCTGCTGAGATGAAAGAAACACAAGCATGTCAATTGTGCTTGACGACGATGATTGAATACGCAAGGACCATTTTCATGATTCCGGATGCGGTTGAAGACAGGTGAGTAATGATGAGATTGACCGCAACGCTTGACTGCGCCGCGCCATACGATCATAGTTTTCGTCGTGAATTCTGAAGTGTCGTCTCGATTATATTATCCTCTAATTGAAAATAACCTTCTCAACTTGTGTAAGAGCTACCAAGTCGCAACGCGAGCTGAATTTATGACTAATCCAAGTCAACCACACAAGAGCAAGTGGGTTCTAGGCTTTTCGACTGCGCTGAGAAAGATAAAACTTGTTTCGAGGTAGTAATCGATAACTTTCCAGAACCGACTATGAAGACGATTTGCCATCTGTAAAGGACCTCGGGCTCAAAGGACCAAGATCTTATCTGATCGACAAGGTCGTCGACATGATCAAAGACCACGGAGACAAGTGGAAAACTTGGATTCTGGAAGGTGTCGTCGATGGGTTGGAAGTATCTTCGAAAAAAGACGTCGACAGTCATCCATTGAAGACATTCCGCGTTTGGGTCGATGTCGCAGCTCCACCGAAAGAGGTCATGCATCGAATCATGAAGGAAAGGTAAGACTAGTTCAAGTCAACAGGGCTTGAAATAAGTTTTCTTCAGAGCCGTCTGGGACACGTCGGTCATCAATTGGAGATCGGTAGAGATGGTCGCTGCTCCAGATACCGATATTCATCAATACGTCATCAATGACACTGTTGGACATCCGACTAGGGACTGCTATTTGGCTAGGTATGACGTCATCGTGAGATTCAATAGTGAAGAAATATCCAACAGTGCTGCGATACGCGACGCTTTGGCGGGAAATCCATTCTTGATCAGAAAGAATTATTATTCGAATATTTTTAATTTCCGCGACGCAGCACGCTACGCTTTAACAATTAATCGAACACAAGCAGGAAGTAGCCAAAATCAGCGAATTCGAACTGAAAAAACACCGTAATCTTACAGGTTTCACTCATCCGGCCTCACGGAAATCAGAGGAGCCTGTGCCATCGCTGAACGGAGTGTTAGATGCGCGGAAGCTCAGATGCTCGGTGGCATCACGGCAACAGTACTCGATCAACGGTTCCTTGTCGAACCGAAAAGTGGCCATTCGAGAGTCACGTATATCGCAAGAGTCGATTTGAAGTGAGTTTGGGACGACGTTCATGAAAATACGAACGATGAATTTTCGCTATGTAGAGGAAATTTGATTGTTTCCAATGGTTTTCTTACTTTTGAACGTTCTCTTCGTTCATAAGTTTGTGAAAGATAACATTTTTGATGTGAAAGTTAGAAAATATATTTTTTTCATTGTTTTTGTCGCCTGTTCAGCTTATTAAGCGACCGTTTACGAATATATTTTGTATGGAACTGTAAAAAGAAAAAATAAATAATAAATTACAGAGGTAGAAGCACCCGCTGGTACAACACCATCTACGGTTCGCTAATGGCAAAACAGATGAATCGTCTGAAAGAGTCATTTCAGTCAGTAGAAGACCTCGGACCAGAGACTAAAGTCTAACTTTCCTAATTTCTCTCCCACTCTTTCATTTAGACAATACGAAAAACGGGCCATTTATTCACAAACTTGCGCATTATTCTGCTCACCAACCATCATGTGTCTTCATTTTTCTTGTTTTTAAGTTATTTTTCACCCCGGATGACGCGATCCCGGTAGTTTCTGTGTCCCATTGTTCACTTATACCCACTAGAAGCTGTTCCCCCATATCAAATAAGAACCGCTTATTTCGGATTTTAACGCTCAAGTTTGATTTTTAGCTATGTTTTTTTAATGAAATAAAGTTTTTATTGAAAATTTCTAATGGAGACATTATGGAGAAAGAAAGTTGGATTAAAACGTGTGAAAAATGTTCTTTTGAAATGACGTGAAGAGATTACTGTAGATCATTCCATCTGTATACGGACGGTCATGGCCGAGTTGTTTTACAGAATCAAGAACAACGTGTCCCTTGGAAAGAATACAGATGGAAATGTTACAAGGTTTTCAATTTAAAGAATCGACGCATTAGCAGTAGGCTCACATAGCTTCCTCTACCTGTAAAAAAATCTGGCCTTCGTAAATCGGGTACTTAGTACCGTAGCAGTTTCGCCTTGAAAAACAAGAACGATTCACGTAATGAACCTTTAATTTCAATGGACTGAAAGTAAGAACAATAATTTAAATCCACAAAGATCTAACTGTTCGTTGTGAGAGTCCCGACCTTAAGGTAGGCCTACCGTACTCATTCTGCAAAATTGAGATTAGAGCGCGTTTGAAAACGGCCATGCTTCTAGCGATATATGTGTAGGCTGTCATCAAGCACATTGTATACATTGTGGTATGAAAAACATTTTAAAATGGATTTCTAAATCGATCAACTTTACAAGAATGGAAACAGCGTTAGAAGAAATTCATCATAAGATTTAATGAAAAAAAATTTAAATAATTGAAAAAAGTGTGCATAGTTGCGTCAAGCCCATTTGTCTGCATTCTTTCGTACGACATGTTTTTTCTCGTATTCCATTTCTCTCTTTTATTCATTGCGAAATTCATCAGTTTAGCTCGAAATGTCACTCGTGGCTAAAGAAGAGATCTACGAGACTGAAGACGTACCCGTTGTACCCGATGAGGAAGAATTTTCCAACCGTGATGACAAAAATCCAGACATTGAAAAGGTTTTCATTTCTTTTAGCTCTTTCTCATGATTATTTCTCAGATTGGTATTGATATTGATGCCGTTTTGAAGAAGTTTGGTGACCGTGTCTTGAATCTGAAGTCAGTTGGTGAGTTATTGATCTTCTCAGAAAGCGGTTGGCACTGGTGCATTTAGGCTTATTGTTCTTGTTTTCAAGTTTCTATGAAAATCTATTTAGACTTCTCCGATTCGATCGCTAAAAAGAGGAGAAACAACTACGGCGGAGGAAACTATGTTTTGGAGGTTGTCGGCAGTGGTGAGATTTAATTTTTCAGAAAAATTTGAATCAAAATTTTTGGAAAATTTCCTAAAATAAAAATAACGTTATTTTTCAGTGTAAGAATGATTCTTTTAGCATACGGTGATAAAGAAACACTTGAACAGAAATTGAACAGAATCGTCTATGAAATCTCCGAACTTAATGAATCCATCTCCGTAAGTATCTGTTTCTTGTTCATATCTGAAGTCTGATTCAGAACAATTCCGCTGACAAAACAGATCTGCTAAACGAGGAAACCATAAAAGCGCTGACTTCTGAAGTTAACGTAAGCTAAAATTCTCATTTCTTTTTCTTATGCATTATTTCAGAACCTGAAAGTTCGAAAGGAAATCTCCGAAAATGTTTTCCAAGACACGACTCCTCAGCAACTTCCAGATGTTAAAACTTCTCCACAGGTTTTTTTCTAAATTGTAACAAAATTGAATGGAACTCTTGCAAATGTGTATTTTATATAAAATATATGGCTCGGAAAGATTGAATTTTTACCACATATTCTTAAAAGAATTTTATTCAGCTGAAAGAGTTGGAAGGTAGACTCCGTCGTCTTGAAGGACTTCTTCTTGGTTCAACACAACCGTCTGCTCCAATTCTGGATACCATTGAGAATTTGAAATTGAGGTGATTTTTTTATAATTCTAAGATTTTTATTTATTTTGAAGATAAATGTTGGTTAGAAATAATAGACACTTTTTTTAACTTTAGCGAAAAACTCTTGTTCAGTAATCTAGATTTTTTTGAACATTGTCATTAGCATCTCCTCTATTATATGATACTCATTCAAAAGATCATTTTGAACATGAAATATCATTTTTTTTAGTCTGTCGAAGTTTTTTTTTTGAATGTTGATTATAATGCCGAGTTAGAAATATCGAATAATTGAAACATGAAAAGTTGTTTCGATGCAAATAGAATTTATCCGGAAAATTGGAGAGACGTTCCCACCAGCTTACTTCTTACTTAAGATACTTCAGAGATCCATTGTTCGTATCTGAAGTAAGAAGTCTTAAGTAAAGTAAAAAAAAGTTAATTTGTAAAAAGTACAAACAGTATCTTGTTAGGAAACAGTAATAAACTCTCAGTTTTAATCAACCCAAATATGAAATTCGGAATCAAATTAAGACGAGAACACCGCAGGCGAAAATCATTATTTAAGTAGATATTTTCGAAATTTAGAAATTTTTTCATCATACAAATTTTGAACTGATTTACCCGATCAATGTTTAAAAAGTGCTTTATGAAGTAGAGCCGGGAGATTTCTGTATAAAACTCAATGTTTGACGATTATCGCCGTTTTTTTCCAGATGCGAGGCTCTGAACGCCAAATATGTAGAAGGTGTCGAAGAACGTTTGTTCAAGATGGTCGACAAGCTGAAAGAAACGAACGATTCGAGTCAATTGAACCCAGAACTCACCAAGAAGGTCGATGAGATCCACGATATGATGGCCAAGTATGTTTTTTTTTTCTTGAAATACATGATGATTTTATTTTTTTTAGTTTTCAAAAATCTCAAATTCAAAAAAATAATACTTTTTTTTAAATTTTTTTAACCGTAATTCAACGTTCAACGGTTTGGTTTGAAATAGAAAAACCGTCAATTCAACGATCGATAATTCCGTTAAAATTAAAAGTTGAAAACCATAAATTAGTGATTTTTTTCCTGTTACAATTTTGGTCAATAATACATTTTTCAACAGTTGTAGCATTCAAAAAAGAAAAAAAACGAAGTCGACAGCTTTAACAAAATGTTCCGTTAAAAATTTGGAATATTAGCTGATTTAAGGTTTAACGGTTTCGTTAAATCGGAAATTTCGTAATAACCCCAGTGTGTAAACTTTGATCCGTGAATAATAATAACATTTCATCATTCCAGATGGGACGTCGAATGCTCTTCACTAGCCAGTTCAACGAAGAAAGTCAACTCTCTGAGTGAATTACATGAACAAGCAAAGTCGTTTGCTGAAAACCTGGCACACCTCAAAGCAGTCAAGGACAAGTTGGAAGCTGAAGTTGTAGAAGGAAAAACTGTCATCAACGATATTCTCGTTAGTTTTTTTTATAGAAAAACTAACTTTTTAAGAATGGTAGTTCAGAAATATGTTAAAGAGCTTTGAAATTTCACTCTATTAAAAAAAACTGAAGGAAAAATATTTTTAAAAGTTTTTATGAAAAATGGAATTTATTGAATAACTATCTACATTTAGCGAAATGTCCTTTTGAAAAAATTCGGAATTGGAACATTTTAAAATTGATTTTTTTTGCAAAAGTTAGTTTTTTAAACAAAATGCTTAATTTTTTGAAAGTTTAAAAAATTAATTTATAACACAAAACGGGATTACGAAACACTGGAAATTTAAAATTTTGACAAAATTCAGAAATTTAAAAAATACTAAAATAAATCGCTTCAACTTCACGAAGTACACAACGCAGCGTGTTTTCAATTTCTATGACCTCTCTGCAACCTCCAATCTCTCACTCACTATTACCTCTCTAATTCTTTTGATCTCTTTCCTGGCAGAATGTTGTCTCACAGGGTGAATTATACTGATGCGAGAAAAATGGTTACTTTAATAAAGTATCATTTAAATAAAGGATTTGTAGATGAATTTGTCTGGAATGACGGACACGGTAGAAAATTTGTGAACAGTAGTAAATTTTATTCGAAATTTTTCTTGTTTTCTTTATATTTTCAAAGGGTTTGGATTGTTTTTAACAAATGTTTTAAAATTGAGAAAGTTTTGAAAGAGAAAGAATTAATGGAGCTCGAGATATGATAGTTCACCATACCGGAGTGCTAGGAATGTATGAAAGTGAGCTATAGAAAAAAATTGGAGAAGAGTTGTATACTAAAAATGAAGAAAGTATCTTTCATATTTCATGAAACTGACATATTTTTTCTTTTCTAAAGTATTTTTCCTGATTAAAATTTGATTTTTTCAGCACTCCGACCAGCAGGTGCTCAAGACCTTGACAGAATCTATGGCGAAAGTCGAGAAGATGGTAAATGAGTTGAAATAAGGTAAAATTGTATTTACTCACTTATGTGCTTTATTCTTTCCGGTATTTTAAGTTCTGCATAAAATATTTATTACAAGTAAATGTGGGATATTTCTTCTTTCAAAGAAAGAAAACGGAACAATGAGGGGTTGGGTGAAATGTGCAAGAATCTTAAGTATTAACTCGTCACCTTAGCCCTGCCTTACTTAAGTAGGTTAGGTGTGATCGGGTAAAATGTTTCAAATTCAAGAATTACCTTTTACCCTAAACCGGACTAACCAAAAAGGGTATTAAGATGAAGTTGGGTAGGGTAAATGTATGAAACTTAGTTTAAAATTTTAACGTTTCACCCCAACCCAACCTAACCAAATAAGGTCTTGCGTTGCGCTTCCTCTGCCTACGATGATTTTTTCTCTCCATGGAACACGTATAAGAAACGTGTGA
>OZ022252.1:9895135-9912635 GCA_963978915.1 Caenorhabditis parvicauda
TTACAAAGCAAGACAGTTGCGTTTTTAATGGAACTTCGTTTCCTCTCCCTCTCTCTCTCCCTCTCTCTCTCTCTCTCTCTCTCTCTCTCTCTCTCTCTCTCTCTCTCTCTCTCTCTTTCCCAACTCACATTTTTCCAGAATCCGCCTTTCTACACCCATACACTTCACCAAATCCACCTCTTCCGATGATTCTGTGAACAGAAAAGTCATTCATCGTCAGTTGCATGTTCAATTCAAGGTTCTTCCATTGGCAGAACCTGGTGAACTTGTCACTAAAAACAAATATCGATTGATTATCGATCGGATTGATGACGTCACCTTTCCAAAAACTTCTGGAACACGTCGCCTTTCAGTGAAGTACAGATTTCGTCCACGTATGCTTCGAAAAGATCAGGAGGGACATTGCCTTTAAGAAGATGGTACTGAACGTTTTGGAGAGCTTCTTTCGAATAGTTCTGCAACGTTTCAATTCTTGTATTTTTTTTAGTTTTTTTCTGTGTTTCATATTAATTTTTATATTGTCAAAAGCTCTTTGTAGAAAAATCTACCGGAATTCTTTCGATTTTGCCTTTAAACTTCAAAAGTTTTCCACCATATGACTATTCTAGTCGCTTTTCAAAAACTCCATAGGTAAAAGTTTTCTGCGATTTCAATATTTCTTACAATTTCTTCTACTTTTCGTGATTCTTTTCTGTATTTTTTCTAATTTTCCAGGTTCTCTCAATTTTGTAATTTCTCGAAAATCTCATAAAACATACATGGGAGTGAGCCAACATCTCCACCATGATATGGTGATCGTAAATTTCTCGAGCCTTCGTTAGTCTTTCTTCCGGGGTCTCCATCCGTTCGAACTCTTTGATCTGTAATTCGTCTCATGCGGCGCGGTTGAGCGTTGCAGTGAGGTGCGGTTGAGCGTTGCAGCGAGGTGCGGTTGAGCGTTGCAGCGAGGTGCGGTTGAGCGTTGCAGCGAGGTGCGGTTGAGCGTTGCAGCGCGGGTGCGGTTGAGCGTTGCAGCGAGGTGCGGTTGAGGGTTGCAGCGAGGTGCGGTTGAGCGTTGCAGCGAGGTGCGGTTGAGCGTTGCAGCGAGGTGCGGTTGAGCGTTGCAGCGAGGTGCGGTTGAGCGTTGCAGCGCGGCGCGGTTGAGCGTTGCAGTGAGGTGCGGTTGAGCGTTGCAGCGAGGTGCGGTTGAGCGTTGCAGCGAGGTGCGGTTGAGCGTTGCAGCGAGGTGCGGTTGAGCGTTGCAGCAAGGTGCGGTTGAGCGTTGCAGCGAGGTGCGGTTGAGCGTTGCAGCGAGGTGCGGTTGAGCGTTGCAGCGAGGTGCGCTTGAGCGTTGCAGCGAGGTGCGGTTGAGCGTTGCAGCGAGGTGCGGTTGAGCGTTGCAGCGAGGTGCGGTTGAGCGTTGCAGCGAGGTGCGGTTGAGCGTTGCAGCGAGGTGCGGTTGAGCGTTGCAGCGTTAAATTCAAAAACAGCGCGATGCAAACTACTTCAATCAATACTTAATTCCGTGTTCCACAAGGCCAGAAAACTTTTATTCATATTCCGCGAAGACTTCATTGATTTTTAATATTGGTATCAAAAAATAAGTCAACTCTCACATCAATAATTTTGCAGATAACTGATTTTTGACCATCCGACACGCCTACTTTTAAAATGGAGTGCGTTGCACACTGCGGATCAGGGATAAGTGAATATAACCGCCCTGCAACCGCTTTGCGAGACCCTCCGCGGAGCGCACTTACCTCATTATTTTATTTTCGAATATTTCTGCTAATATTTTAACCCATTTTTCTCGTTTTCTCATTTCTATCAACATTGTGGATTAGTCCCAAGATTAGGTTAAAGTTAGTTTTACATACTTCATACATTTTTCCGTTACCATTTGTGACTCTGGGATGAGAAAGGTAGGAAGAATATTTTTTTGAACTACAGTAGCCAAAATTTGATCTACTCTATCAATTTCCCGCCGCATTGTCATCACTCACAGCCTCGTAGAATTTGATCTGTGGACATGAGCTATCGGCCACGTTCTCTGCGAAATCTTTCAGAAGCAGGAAGCCGAGTCGTTGGTTGAAGATTTTCTCGAATTTTATTTCTCCCGTCTTTTCGAGGTATTTCTGCATGATGCTTCGGACGCTGGAAAACACTGTACAGTGTCATATTTATGAGAGAACCTTACGAGAATTGGGAATAATTGAACTATATGAAATACACAAGTTTCAGGCGTCTTTTGAAGTTATCTAACTTTTCTTCCTTTTCTCTCTCTCTCTCTCTCTCTCTCCCTCTCTCTCTCTCTCTCCCCTCTCTCTCTCCCTCTCTCTCTCTCTCTCTCTCTCTCTCTCTCTCTCTCTCCTACCCTCTTACCTCGGGTCTGGTAGCACTATCCTTTTACTGGCTCTGGCTGCTGGTTGACTTCGACTTTTCTCCATCGCCATGAGATAGCTGACATCTGCCAGCACAGCTTCCAAGTCGGCCATTGTGAAAACAAAGTTGGGATTTGGTCAAAAACCTGAAAGAGGTATATGAAAAGAGAGAGAGAGAGAGAGAGAGAGAGAGAGAGAGAGAGAGAGAGAGAGAGAAAGAGAGAGAGAGAGAGAGAGAGAGAGAGAGAGAGAAAGAAAGAGAGAGAGAGAGAGAGAGAGAGAGAGAGAGAGAGAGAGAAAGAGAGAGAGAGAGAAAGAAAGAGAGAGAGAGAGAGAGAGAGAGAGAGAGAGAGAGAGAGAGAGACTACCATGACAATAAAGTTTTATGCCGTATGAATGTGCAATATCTTATCGGCTGAGCGAAGTATCCTTCTTTCCATCCCTCTCTTTCTCATTCTCGAAATGAATAATTAATACGAGTGCATCTAACCTAGTCGTAGGCTGCCGTGCCATTCTCTCTCTCTCTCTCTTCATACAGCAGTAAACTCTCAAATTACATACTCGTTACGAGATTCCCTCTTTCGGGTTTTTTCTCCGTCCACACATGACAAGAAAAGGGTCGGGAACGGCATTTAATGGTATCGTAGGTTGTGATCTCAATTGACTACCGCCGTACAAGGTGTGAGTTCGATCCGTGTGATGACAGATGTAGAACCGGACATGAAGCTATTCGCGACAGTTCTAAGCGTGACGGAGAAGAACAGTGATACAAGATAGGACGAAATGATATTCGTTTCTGTTGGAATAAATGCAGTCGTCACCGTCCCGATAACCTCAACGGGTTATCTGTTCTTCATCTCTGAGTATTCTTTAAGGAACATTGGAGTTCATATTATTTTGAGACGAAGCTCAGTGGGGCGATTGAAAGACGTAGAGAACACTGACTAGGTTGTCTTCCGGCTCCGAAGAACTCGTTACGTAGGTGGAATGAGAACTAGACTAATCAGGTAAGACAATGGCTGTCACCTCGATGGATACTACCTTGGCTGATGTTTATGGGATGGAAAGGTAACATACAGTAGATTCATGAAAAATGAATTCTATCAGCTCATTGGAAACTCAAGAAGTGGTATTAAAAACGGAAAATAGGTAGGGAGTACTGTATCTACAGTATGGGGAGCTGATTGTCTAGAAACATGATTTAGGAATACACAATTCTAGATGGACTAACTTTTCAAGAAGCTCGGTCTAGGAATTCTCAACAATCGCAATGCCGGGCCACATCGTGAGTGATATTGAAAAGAATTTGGAGATGAATTGAAGAATGAGTGATGAATTACGTTTTCAGAATCGTTTTCTGGGCTTGTAGTGAATAAGCTCACTGTGAATCAGTGATAAGCTTAAAAACCGCGCCGCCCAGCCGCTGCGCGAGTAATAATCGAAAAAAGATTCGAAGGTGCATCAAGAGTAGGCCTTATTCAGAAATTTGATTTCTCTCCGGCCCTCTTCTGCAAAACAATTTGAGTGTCTGCACGTGTTTCTTCACTCAATTCTCGAGATTTCGCAGCGACCCGCGGGTGACTGCGACATAAAGATATTCGCGTCTTCATTGTCTGACTGTGTTTTTCAATAGGAAAAGGAGCGAGTGAGATACGGGACATAAAGATATTCACATTATTATATCTCAAGTTGCACGATTCGACATCAAGCTGTAAATGAAGAGATCAGTTTAAAAGATTTGGAAGCAATTTCGCGCACTCAGTTTGTGTTTTCAGACGCATTATCGATGATAAGGCGTCTTCCACGATCACTCAGAATCTTCAAATTTCTGCTTCGTTTGAGTTAACATGATGAATGACATCTCTTGAGATATCCAATTCTACAAGAACTTGTTTCGCATAAGTTTTCTGTGATTTTCCGTGTGAACTAGCCGTTTTTCGAAAAAAGATTTTCTGAATCAGAGAGATGCTTTATGTCGCTCATCACATTGGAAAATGACTTGTTAGTGAATAAAAACAAAAAAAACTGAAAGAGTAATGAAGTTTTACCTACAGCGCAACCTGATTTCTTACCGTAATCGAGTGTTCTTGTTTTTTGGGACGCGCCGTTTTTGACATTTTTGGTTATAACTTCTGAATAAACTGATCAATTGAGCTGAAATTTGGCACATGACATTGGTTCAGCATCTTCAAAACGTCACTGTGGTGAAATATTTCCAAAATAAAAATTAGCTGAGAAATTTGAGAAAATATGGGTGTTCTTGTTTTTTGGGACAGGGTGTAGATATATTTGCGCTGATAAGATCCGAGTTTCACTGCTACCACAACGTGAAGGACTGGCAAACAGTAGTGCATAATTGGACATAAAGATATTCGCTTCAATATTCTCTCCTCTAAGTCTTCCAATGAAATACGTAACTTTTCTCGTTTCACTGGGATCATATTTTGAAGGTACATTGTATGTTCTTATTACTTTGAGACAACGCCCAGTAACGTTTTTAAGAAAGTGTACTCAAAAACACTGACTAAAATGTCTTCCGGCTCCGATGAAGTCGTTACGTAGATGTAATGATGACTAGACTAACTAGGGTGGACAGCAGATGTCACTTCGATGGATATTACCTTGTTTGATGTAAGGAGAATGAGAAGTCTAGTGGTAGAAAATGTCTATAATCATCAGAGAATGAACAAAACAGTCTACTTTATTCCAAATAACTTTCAACCTGGTGTCACAAAGAAGGTCACTTGAGAATGTGAACTCTTCCTACTTTCATGTTTGAAGAATAGTTGAAATGCAAAAATGCTTTTTCGTTTGCGTTCTTTCATTAAAAAAAAAATGCTACACATACATATATCGCTAGAAGCATGGCCGTTTTCAAACGCTCTCTAATCTCAATTTTGCAGAATGAGTACGGTAGGTCTAGCTTGGGGTCGGGACTCTCACAACGAACAGTTAGATCTTTGTGGATTTAAATTATTATTTTTACTTTCAGTCCATTGAAATTAAAGGCGCATTACTTAAATCGTTATGTGTTTCGAGGCGAAACTGCTACGGTACTAAGTACCCGATTTACGGAGGCCGGATTGACAATTGAATTTTCGGAGAACGGTCGCATTTTTCAAGATCTGATATTCCAAAGTAACACTCAAGATGATGGTGAAATGATGATGAGAGGTGAAAAATACATTTGAGTCACAGTAAAAAATTACCAGAATTGAAAAATTGTTGTCGTTTTGACCTTTGTTGGTTGAGATTTTGTGGGAAAAAAGTGGATCATAGCTTCAATATGTCATGAGAGTTGCAGTATGACGTCGAACAAGGCAAAAGTACGTTCGGACAAGAGTACACGACAAAATTTGGTCTAGAGTTAGAAAGGGAGGTAGAGCCCCAGGCGAAATGGCGGCAACCAATTATGCACTTCATCCGGCAGACGACCAGCCGCTATTTCTCTCTCTCTCTCTCTCTCTCTCTCTCTCTCTCTCTCTCTCTCTCTCTCTCTCTCTCTCTCTCTCCCTCTCTCTCTCCCTTCCCCTCTCTCTCTCTCTCTCTCTCTCTCTCTCTCTCTCTCTCTCTCTCTCTCTCTCTCTCTCTCTCTTTCTTTCTCTTCTTTTCTCTCTCCTTCGCGAATACCTTTATGTCTAGTTCCACTGTATCGACCCAAGTCAATATTTTTGTGTTTCAACTATTTTTGAAACATGAAAAAGAGGTGGATTTCACAATTCACTTGACTTGAGTTTCAGGTTGAATGTGATTCTAAATGAGCTAGACTTGACTGTTCGTGTGTTTTTCATTCTCGGCTGATTTTAGACCTTATCTGTCAGTAGACTTCGCATTACACTGAAATAAACCAAGGATATTTCGGAGTCTCTCATTTTTCATGAATCCACTGTATGTTATTTTTTGAGCTTTCTTATCCCATAAACATCAGCCAAGGTAGTATCCATCGAGGTGACAGCCGCTGTCTTACCTGGTAAGTCTAATTCTCATTCTACCTACGTAACGACTCCATCAGAGCCAGAAAATGAAAATTGCAGACCGCATAGTCAGTGTTTAATAGGTCTTCCCAGCTCTGTAATTTTTGAGTTGTCTGAAGACCTGTCCCAAAAGAGTAAGTTAACTAAAATTCGTATAAAATTCGGTGAGAGTGAGTTAGAGAAACGGAAAGATTATGATAATCTCAAGTCGGAGAGCAGACGACAAAAAAAGTCGATTTCTATAAGTGTGACACAAAAAAGTTTTCCGCTAGAATGGGCTGTCAACAATGAACTACTTAGGTATGGAAGCTGTGAGGGATGGGGAGAGAGAGAGAGAGAGAGAGAGAGAGAGAGAGAGAGAGAGAGAGAGAGAGAGAGAGAGAGAGGAGAGAGAGGAGGAGAGGGAGAAAAACAGGGGAAGAGAGAGATTGGCGCAAAAAATGGCAAAACAAAGAAAAATGATAAAAATGACAAAAAAATGACAAAACAAAGAAAAATGACAAAAAATGACAAAAAAATTGAAAACAAAAAATCGACAAATCAAAAATCATCAAAACCTAAACCGATAAGATTTCAACAACGAATCGATGACAAAAAAACATTAGGAATTCTGAAAATCCGGAATTAAAGGCGTGCGAAGAGGAATTGATTTTAACAAGTTGACAATTTGATGACAAAAAGTCGACAAATCGATGATGAGAGGTAGACAATGATAATAACTTTATTCATTAAGAATAAGTTCATAAGCATCGTGACGCCCAACAAGAGCTGCTACGAAATAACCGCTACGAAGAGTGGAAACCGTAAAGAGAGCCCGTTTAGAAGCTGCTCCGGCCAGGAGAGTTATGCGACGTTTTGGCAAAAATAACTTTGGATAAGTCTTTTTCAAATTACCAGAAGCAGAAAAAACTGAATAGGATTTTTAGTATTGGTAGAACATTGGTGTTAGTACTTCCATCAGGATATTCAGATCAATTCCAACCAGTAGTCTGACAAATTGTGTTTGACCATAATTTAGGAAAGTTCCCGTTAGTTAATGTAACAAGGCCTAGAAAAAGGAGAACAAAATGATAATTATAAGAACTGTGGGGGGAACAAAGAAAAAGTTGACCGAATGATGACAAAACTTTCTAGATGCTATAGAAAAATGATGAAAATCCAATGGCAAACTTGAACGAAGGGGGATAATCTGTTGATAAATGAGGCTCCGGGTGTACACACTTCATATCGGAAATGGCCCAAAACAAGCTCCCGAATATGCCACTTCCAGAATTTTTCTAATAAAAAACACGTCTGGAGGAAATTGATCGCAAGTGTCCTAATAGAATATGCACATGGATGATACATAATCAGACATAAAGATATTCGCACCAAAACTTCCCCTACAGGGTTTTGCATTGGAATAAGTACAAGGAGAGAGCGATGCAAAATCGGACATAAAGATATTCGTGTCAGCATTTCTTCCTACAATATTTTCCAATAGAATATGCACACAGAAACTGACGAAGAATCGGACAAAAAGATATTCGCTATTTTGTTACATCGGTCGATACGGTGCTGGAATCGGACGTAAAGGTATTTGTGAAGGAAAGAGAAAGAGAGAGAGAGAGAGTGAGAGAGAGAGAGAGAGGGAGGGAGAGAGAGAGAGAGAGAGAGAGAGAGAGAGAGGAGAGAGAGAGAGGGGAGGGAGAGGGGGGGAGAGAGATTTAGAGATTCTCTACTGAAATCCACATAAACCTGATAAAAACATATTCTTTTCTGCAGAAGGAAAGTTTTAATAAGGGTTGAGTGGTTCTGTTCGTAAGGAATGTCCAAAAGCGAGAGGGAGAGAGAGAAAGATTGTCTGTCGTCTCTCAAACTCACACACTCTCTCACCATCTTCCTCCTCCTCCTTCTTCTTCTTCTTCCGACTTTGATAGGAAGTAAGAATTTCGAACACACTCGAGTCGCACCTAGTAGCTCACTGGGAAGTCGGCAGCAAATTCATCATATAGAGTGCGCTGGTTCAATTACCCAAGTTTGAAGTCGGTTGAGTTATTTAACTTTGAGGAAGTTGGAAGTCCAGTAGGATGTAATTAAGTGTTTAATTAAAAATGCAAAAATTGCAAGTACACCGGAAGGATCGATCCAGCGACCTCTCGCACGTCAGTCTCACAAAAAACCACTAGACTACTTTCACCAAGAAAACAAAAGCGGGTGAGAACAGCAGAATTCTCCCAGAATCGAATTTATGACGAGTCGCATGCAATTTCATAGGCGTGTTTATGCTTGTTTTGTGACAAAAAATTAGATCAACCGCGATCGCTGAATTAACTGCGATTGTCTGGGAAATCAGACCGTCTAGTCGAAAAATTAAAGAGAAAATGTGAAAAACGTGATGTTTCGCTGAAACCGTGCCATATTGATTACTGTAGGTCACTGGGTAGATCAAAACATTTGATGGAAACAGATTGTCTAAAAGTCAGACCGTCTAGTCAAAAAAATTGAATAGAAAATGTGAAAAACACGATATTTCACTGAAGTCGTGCCAAATTGATTACTGTAGGTCATTGGGTAGATCAAAACATTTGATAGAACTTTTCACCAAGAACTGTCATCGAAATGGAATGCTTTTCATCTAAACTTCAACAAAAAAGAGCAAAAGTAATACTACTGTAATAGTAGAAGTCTCGTTTACTTCATATTTTTATCTATACGGACAACTAATTTCCTTTCGATTGAGAGTTATGAATAGCTACATAATTGAATACTTTACGGACATCTAAGCAATCAGACCACACACGAAGATACTGGTATAGGTTTAGCAGAGCTTTAAGAGGTTGAGATAAGGTCGCAAACGTTAAGATTATCAAAAGAGTTGCTTTAAAACTTTAGGACTTCACCTTAGCAGTAAGGTTCCCCCTAGGGGCTTTGTTGTGTAAAGGTATGCAAGGCGAGAAAATCTGAAATGCATAAAAACAAGAAATAGGTAGTAGTAGGAGTGTTATTTTTAGGTTTTCTCTGCGTTTTTTGATCCAAACCGTTAGGCGGGAATAATGGAGCGCTGATGTGAGAATCGAACTTCCGTCGTGTATACTTGTGGGTGAGGAGATAGACCACTACACCAAGAATTTGGAGCATGGTAGATGATAACATTTTTCATGCCTACCTTGCTGGACGTCAGCTGTCGAGATTCGAACTCTTGCATAGTAAAGTGGTAGGCTAACTAACTAACCATTACTTTACGTTATCTATGTTGATCAAGAAATCATCACAGAATGAGTCACAACAGTACCTATCCGACTGTGGAAGAAGTCGAACTCTTCTCATGTTTGGTGGTATACCTCTTTCACCACTACACCACTCTACCCCTGATTATCAATAAGCTATCAACTGGATAAACCAAAAATGCAAGAATGGATCGAGACCAGGTAAAAGTTGGGAGACATGTTGGACCGCAAGGACCTCCCTCTCTCTCTCCCTCGTGCTCTCTATAGCCTCAGGGAGCTGCAGTTGTATTGATTTTCTCTCTCTCTCTCTCTTCCTTCTGCATGATAGAGAGAGAGAGGGAGAACGAGTGGGTTGTGCCACAATTTGCCTCCCCTTCAAAGGCAGCCAAAACACGAGTATGCAGGACATCTTTCACAAGTGGAACGACATGTTAACGCCCGATGTATTACGCGGCTATATAGCGCGTTGCTCTGTAAATACAGCCAGCGGAATCAGCCCAACTCGGAACGGCTTTGGTGTCAAGACAACGGCAACAAAATCCGACAGTTTTCGAAGAGCACGGTCGTTTCTTTGAGCCATGTAGTTCAGGCGAGCAGCTTCGGTATCAAAAACAAATAGTCGCACCTAGCTTACTCTAGTTTTGGTCGATCGGCAACGGACCGTAAATGGGCGACGTCCCGCACATCTGGAGCCCATTTACAGTCCAATGCCGGGTCCCCAAAAACTGGAGTTATGTTCTCTCTCTCTCTCTTTCACTATCTCAGTCTCACTCTCTCTCTCTTTCTCTATCTCCTGTTTCCCTCTCTCTCTCCTTTTCCCTCTCTCTCTCTCCTTCTCTCTCTCCCTCTCTCTCTCTCTCTCTCTCTCTCTCTCTCTCTCTCTTTCTCTCTTTTTCTATAAAAATCTCACTTCCGAGAGCATTCTTTCCTGGTGCAAACGTGGACTCTCCAGCTGGTTGCCTTCTACGTTTCACGAAAAGTACAAAGGCGACTGACAACTTCCACATACTATTTTTTCATATCAAGTGAGTTTGTCTGCCTTTTAATTCTGAAAATATATCTCTTACACACACACACCCTCAGTCTCTCTCTCTCTCTCTCTCTCTCTCTCTCTCTCTCTCTCTATCTATCTATCTATCTATCTATCTCTTCCCCTCAAACTATTGTAGATGATTTTCCAATTTCCGCTGCTTTTACAATTTTCATCATCAGAGAACAAAGCGACTCTCACTGCAGTCTCTCACATCGAGTATATAAAAGTTGATGGGAGAATCTCACGATCGAGAATTCTAAATGTTGCTGACGCCCCGTCGTCACACATACACTCACACTCGGGAATGTTTTCACCGGTTTTGTTGAGCCGGTGAGTGTAATATTCTCCAACAAGCACTACAAAGAGAACAGAAAAAGAAGAAGAAGAAGAAGAAGAAGAAGAAGAGAGAGAGAGAGAGAGAGAGAGAGAGAGAGAGAGAGAGAGAGAGAGAGAGAGATAGAGAGAGATCATCGATCGGAAAAAAAAATCATTAAACTATGGACAACCTTCATTTCATTCATTTAGTTACTGTGAGACAAACTTTTTCACAAAACCGCGTTTGATTTTTTGTTTCTGTCAAAACTGCTTCAATTTTGGAGTGAATGCCGTTTTCAGTGATGACAAACATGCTACCCCAGAATGACTTCATGTTGAACATCGTAAGTTCCATCTATCACCTCAACAACAACAAGTTCTCATGAACTCAAAATAGTTTATGACCATAACATAGTATTTACATGGAATCGGATTGTAATAGGAAGGGGTTGGTACAATTGCGCTTCATTTCTCGTCCCAAAATTCCAGTGCGGCCGTCTCTTCTTGATCGCTGCTTGGTACTTCTCTGTTGCTGATGAGAGTGAATGACTTTGCTGGAACACATATGAGACGTTTCACGAGAGAAACGACCAAAATCGACCAAAAAGTGCGCTAGGCTCCTGATGAACCGATTGAGTTGAAATTTGGTGAACAAGTAGATTCGAGAGCGCTGAATTCAAATATGTTGGTTTTGTTTCATTTGGTCCTGCCAGAGTCTTGCAGTACTGTCCAGGGCTGGTTACGAAATTTAACGAAATTAACGATTTAACGAATTTAACGAAATTTTTCGTTAAATCTGATTTAACGATTAACGGATTCGTTAAATTTGGAAAAACCGTTAATTTAACGATTAACGGTTTCGTTAAATTTGGAAAACCCGTTAATTTAACGATTAACGGATTCGTTAAATTTGGAAAAACCGTTAAATTAACGATTAACGGATTCGTTAAATTTGAAAAAACCGTTAATTTAACGATTAACGGATTCGTTAAATTTGGAAAAACCGTTAATTTAACGATTAACGGATTCGTTAAATTTGAAAAAAACGTTAATTTAACGATCAATAATTCCGTTAAAATTAGAAGTTGAACACCATAGTTGAGTGATTTTTCTGTCACAATCTTGGTCAATAATGCATTTTTCAACAATCGTAGTACTTAAAAAATTAACAAAATCCCAATTTTATGTTCAATTGACCGATTTACCAAAAATTTCCGTTAAATTTCGTTAAATTTGGAATATTGGCTGATTTAACGATTAACGGTTTCGTTAAATTTGGAAAAACCGTTAATTTAACGATTAACGGTTTCGTTAAATTTGGAAAACCCGTTAATTTAACGATTAACGGATTCGTTAAATTTGAAAAAAACCGTTAATTTAACGATTAACGGTTTCGTTAAATTTGGAAAAACCGTTAATTTAACGATTAACGGATTCGTTAAATTTGAAAAAACCGTTAATTTAACGATTAACGGTTTCGTTAAATTTAGAAAAACCGTTAATTTAACGTTTAACGGTTTCGTTAAATCCGAAATTTCGTAACCAGCCCTGGTACTGTCCCAAACTTCGCACTTTTTGGAGTTCAGACGTTCATAACTCACTGGAAAAGTGTTTTTATTCCAACATACTTCGGAAACTTGAAGAGTTGACAATGAAAAATCGATCAATGTGAAAAAAATTTCTGATTATCGATTGATTTTTGCGTCACAGAGTTTTGTCAATAACTTTTTTCATTGACGAGCGAGCACCGTAATTTTTTGTCAGGTGAACGCGGATAAGAAATACGCTTCGTTTAATGTTCAAAAATCAAAAATAAATTTTTATCAGCGGTATGTTATGGACCATCGAAAAATAATTTTCCCAGAACTACCCTTCAAAATGGTTTTTTAGACTTTTTCAATGACTGAATCGTAATTTTACCTCAAAAAACACCCTAGTACAAAAATTTGCACGAAAAGTCTGAACAGTTCTCAGGATACGGTACTCACTTTTTTCAGTTTTCTGCATGTTTGAGCACATGTATCTCAGTAATCATACAACCTTTTAACCTTTTTTTTTGACTCAAAAACATCAATCAATCTAGATCTTCAGTTCCGAAGTAATCTCAATGTATCCCGTTTAAAATCAGCAAAGTTATCACAATTCAAATCAACCCTACATAAAGTCTATTTTCACATGATTATTGACTGTCTGAAACAATTGCTGCAGGTTTGTTTCATGGGGTTTTGGTTGTTTATTCGTTTTTTTGAAGAAAATAGCTTATTTGAAAGAAAAACACTAATTTTGACAGTGAAAACTTGATTTTTGTGAAAAATGGACGATTTCAGAGTTAGAATACAACCTAGAACATCGAAATTACCATCAATCGACGTGAAATAATTTTCTGATCCGATTAAACACAAAAATCTTGAAATTTGGTCCAATTTCAACTAAAATACGCAGCAAAACGTCGAAAAACTTAACAGATAGAATAAAATAGAGAAGGAAGGCAGTTACTGTAGGTGCGCTCTTGTTGTTTCCACTTCTTTTTTTCCGGTTCATTTTCTTTAAAATGTGTGTATTTTTGTTAATATCGGACCGAATTTCAAGATTTTTGTGTTAAATCGGATCAGAAAATTATTTCACGTCGATTGGTGGTAGTTTCGATGTTCTAGTTTGCATTCTAACTCTGCAATCGTCCATTTTTCACAAAAATCAAGTTTTCACTATCAAAATGAGTGTTTTTCTCTCAAATAAGCTACTTTCTTCAACAAAACAAATAAACAACCAAAACCCATGATACAAACCTGCAGCAATTGTTTCACACAGTCAATAATCATGTGGAAACGGATTTTATGTAGGGTTTTTCTGAATTGTGATAACTTTGCTGATTTTAAACGGGATACATTGAGATTACTTCGGAACTGAAGATCTAGATTGATTGATGTTTTTGAGTTAAAAAAAAGGTTAAAAGGTTGTATGATTACTGAGATACATGTGCTCAAACATGCAGAAAACTGAAAAAAGTGAGTACCGTATCCTGAGAACTGTTCAGACTTTTCGTGCAAATTTTTGTACTAGGGTGTTTTTTGAGGTACAATTACGATCCAGTCATTGAAAAAGTCTAAAAAATCATTTTCAAGGGTAGTTCTGGGAAAATTATTTTTCGATGGTCCATAACATACCGCTGATAAAAATTTATTTTTGATTTTTGAACATTAAACGAAGCGTATTTCTTATCCGCGTTCACCTGACAAAAAATTACGGTGCTCGCTCGTCAATGAAAAAAGTTATTGACAAAACTCTGTGACGCAAAAATCAATCGATAATCAGAAATTTTTTTCACATTGATCGATTTTTCATAGTCAACTCTTCAAGTTTCCAAAGTATGTTGGAATAAAAACACTTTTCCAGAAAGTTATGAACGTCTAAACTTCAAAAAGTGCGAAGTTTGGGACAGTACTGCAAGACTCTGGCAGGACCAAATGAAACAAAACCAACATATTTGAATTCAGCGCTCTCGAATCTACTTGTTCACCAAATTTCAACTCAATCGGTTCATCAGGAGCCTAGCGCACTTTTTGGTTGAATCTCTCGTGAAACGTCTCATATATCGCTAGAAGAATGACCGTTTTCAAACGCGCTCTAATCTCCATTTTGCAGAATGAGTACGGTAGGCCTACCCTAGGGTCGGGACTCTCACAACGAACAGTTAGATCTTTGTGGATGGCAATGCATATGACTTGGATTTTGATGGCTAGGCCTTCTTGACGTTAAAGATGGTGTTATAACAAACTGCATTGCAAATAGCATCGCCAATCGTTTGCCAATGCTATTGGCAATGGAGAAGAGGCATTGCCAATCGACTGCCAATGGTTGGCAATATGCCCATGCCTAGTTCAGCGTCTTTTTGTTAGCCCCGAACTCTTGGTGGCGACGCCAGGTCCGTTTTGCGCCCTGCGTCCGCCCGAGAAAAATTTTGGAGGATCTCTTTGCATGAATAACGGTAATCTGATTGACTAACCACTACAACACTCTATCCACGATAATCAGGTGACTAAAACTGGCAAAGGCTTGGAAGTAGTTCACAACAGTGCACATTCGATCTCGGCATGGAAAATATTGCTAGGTTACTCACAAACCACTTCACCGTGGTACCCGCTGAGATGATGACCTTTTACCGGCCGGGGTAACCTTTTGGCCCCATAGTGTATATACAACCCACATCATTTTAATTAAAAGTCACTTGTTCGAACAGCCCCGATTGCAATTTCACAATGGGCAAAACTAACAGAGAGGTTTAGAGGGGCCTCGTCTGGATTCTGACAACCTAGGGGGTGGGAACTTTTCAAAAAAGGGGTATAGAGTAGTGTATTGGTTCCCGATCACTGCCGCAGAAGATAGAGGTTCGATCCTGCCCGCTGCTTATGGGAAATTGGGTCTGGGAGGTTACAGGATCATAATTACAATACCCACTTTTCTACCGTAACACTTAGTGATCAATGGATGAGTAGGTGAAATCAACATCTCTCTTTTTACCCGCCTGTGATTACTGTAACTACAGTACCGATGAGTCCGGGGAGAGAGAACACGGAATCATTACTACAGTAACCAACTTCCTACTGTGACAGAACGTATTAGTGGTAGAACTCGGGATAATTGTTGGAAAACATCAGGTTGGCACTCTTTTCATGACACAGAATCTACAAGAGAGGAATAAAACTCACAATCACCCATGAATTCGAAAAACGCTGCATGTTCCGAACTACTTCGAATGTTGAAAAGAAGATTGTTGAATGGTTTCCACACTTCGTTCTTAACACATGTAGATCTGAGCGACTTCAGACTTTCTTCTGCTACCTGAAAACCAGATTAACTTTTTTGTGAATTTCATATTCCAATGGCAGTCCTTTTTTTTCCAATTTGTTTTACTGACGGCATGTAAGTTTCTCTAGTCGATCTCTTTTAGTTCCTTAACTTAAAAGAATCCAACTCTCAACTTTTGCCGGATTTTTTTTTGAATTCGTATCCAAACAGTTAAGACCATCTAAAAATTCATCTTTGTTATTTAGAGGTTCGCAGTTATCAACCTCACTTCATATTGAAACATTGAAAATTTTAAAAAATGAATGTTCATTTTTCTCACCAAAATTTTACCTCAAACAACCTCTTCGTGTACGATCCAGCCGGTATTTGACACAATGAACGGATCGAGTGAAACTGTTCGTCACAGGACTGTTCTGCTGCTTGATTTGATTCAACTTCAGCGGCAACCACTTCTTCACTCTTGTTCTCCTCCTCTTTCGCCTTTTTCAGAAGAGTCTTGGCTCTTTCGATGTCTTCACGGATATCGATCGTTTGCTTTTCCTTCACTCCCTTTTTCTGCTTCACTACTGGTTGAAGGTTGAATTCATCGGCAAACCTCGCGAAGAAGTCTCTGAAAGCTTAGACCGTAGTTCAAAATTTTAGACAAAAACGGAGGTATCCTCAATGGCTCACTTTAATATTTGAAATAATGTTTGACACATATCCACTGTTAAAATGTATTTCAAACAAGACAAGCCGCAGACGCCATAATCTGCCGACCCTCAAGGCATCATATTTGCTTGATTAAATGCTTAATTTCGGTATCCAAAACTTTGTTCTTCACAAAAGTTGTTCTCCCAACCTAACCTAAGCTTATTATAAAAGGAAATCACTTTTGGTTGGAGTTTGCAAATTGAGAAAAATTCATGATACAGGCGTGAGGGTCGGCAGATTATGGCGTCTCCAACGGACTTTTTCAAACACTTCAGTCATTTTTTGAATGTTCATTTTTTGAATAATCCTTTTTCGTGAATTTGAAGTTCATCCATAATATTTTCATCACAAGTGGAGACTCACGCATTTTTCTCAATCACTTCTCCTTTTGGGCATAAATTCCTTTGGATAATGGAAGATGTTGCAGTGAGAGATGGAGGTTCTGAATTTAATTCTAAACATTTTCCGGCATACCTAAAAGCAGGAATTCCATACCAATCTGATACTTTTCTTGTTGGAAAGATATTATTATTCACCTAGAAAAAAAAAGATATGGATTGCGTGTAGGCATGGACATATTTCCACTCATTGGCAGTCGGTTGGCAATGCCTTTTTTCCATTGCCAATAGCATTGGCTGTAGGTTGGCAATGCAATTGACTTGGATTTTGATTTCTAGGCCTTCTTGACGTTAAAGATGGTGTTATAACAAACTGCATTGTCAATCGACTGCCAATGCTATTGGAAATGGAAAAGAGGCATTGCCAACCGACTGCCAATGACTGGCAATATGCCCATGCCTAATTGCGTGTATACCTTCCGCGAAAAGAATACAATTAGATTATTTTTAAGATAAAACTCACCATTGGGTCGTAGCACTTTGTTCTTGACGTATTGACATTGAAGTTGGAGGTGTGGATCTAGGACTTTACCCGCCAGAAAACTTTCTCTGAATTAGTTCATTGAATCAGATTACGCAGTGGGTGAGTAGTGGGAACATTGAGGTTATAGAATCTGACCCTATTCTGGTGACGACGTTTCAAAATGACTTATTAATCGTACAGTACTTGACAGTACCAACTCTAACACATAGTTTCAATAGCAAAACCTTA
>OZ022252.1:9917635-9945135 GCA_963978915.1 Caenorhabditis parvicauda
CAACGCCCAGTTCGAAGTCGCTCTTCGTCTCCCCATCCGATACCTTGTCCATTTCTGGAGAGCAGTCTACGACTATCACCACAGCATCCGTCTTTTTCGGTATCTTTGATCTGGGAGTCCTCGGCGTCATGTTCTAAATGATTCTAATCAGAATAGAAATTTTTCAGATTCTAAATTTTTAAAAATCAGAAACAGAACTTCTCATCAAACATGAGAAGAAGGCATATTAATTCGAAATTAGTAAACTCGTGATCAATTTTTCTCAACTGCAACCATACGGAAAAGCTTGTTTTGGAAAATTTTAGAAATAATCGCACTTTTAGAAAAAAAATAAAAGAATCATGGTAAAAATTGTAAAACCCTTTTGAACTGAAACAACTTCAGATAGCCAATGAACAAGAATCATGCACACAAACCGACGTACAATATTACAATAATTTATTTGAATAAATGTCCGTGGATCAATACACTACATATAATACAATTGAGAACATTTTGGGGTGATGAATGGCAAGAGAGTGGAAAGATTCAAATAGAAGTTCAGTTGCTGTCGAGCTTATGAAGATCCAACTGGGAGACGGTCAGTCGATTTCGCATCTGTTGTCTTTGATTACTTCCGACCACTTCTGACGCCACTTCCAACGCGTAGTTTTGCATTATCTGTGAAGAAATAATTTTTCAAGGTTACTAGGAGTATTTACGAAGACCTTCTGGTCTTTAATGAAAATGCCTGGTGATAAAACAGTATTTCAAAACTAAGAAGCAGCGCGTGGTTAGATTGAGTTATGAAGTTGATGCGAAATTCCACGCCAACGGAACCTATCCGATGGCGCTCAGTTTGATTAGATTCAATGCCTATGCACTGAAAAAGGGGCAACTTTAAGATAGCCTTTTAAAATTAGAGCAGACTTCACAATCTCAGCTTCGCCCTAAGCAAATTGACAGCTAGAATGTGAAAACTTTGAAATCTCAATTAAAATTTGATATTTCAGAAAAACAATTCAGAATTTAACTGCAATATACCTCACAGAAAGAATTTAACACTCACCAAATTTCTATCCAATGGATCAACGCGACCCCGGTTCTTGGGCGTCTTCAAATCTTGCGCAGTCAATCTCCGCTTTTTGAAGTTTTCAACGTCTTCTTTGGATGACCGAGTTCGTTTGGCACATCCTTCTGACATGGAAAGAACCTCTGAAAACAAATTAGGATTGGAAAATTGAGAAAAGTGAATTTACCTTTGTTCTTTTTCTCGACCCCGTCAAGGAGGTTCATCTTCCAATTCATTTGTGATTGGAAGTCCGCGAACTGTTCGGCAATTTCAGCCTGTCGAGTTCTGAAACGAGGTAATTTCAGTATGGAAAGTTGAATGAACGAACTACAAGCATTTGTTATTTAATCAAAAACGAAAACTTACTCAAACTGTTGTTTGACCTCTTCAATTGAAAACGACGAAAGTGGTTGATAAAGCACGTTAGACTTGGTTATGCCACTCTCAACTTCCAACCGTTTAGCCATATTCCTTGTTAATGGCTTTTTGTCGCAAAGTAGTTTGGCTCCGGCGATACAAGCCTGTATTCAAATTTATAAAACATTCAAGTTTAACACTTACCCCATTGACGTTCAATTCAGTTTTCATATCAAAAATCGATGGATCTGGCAGTTGCATTCTTATTTCTTCTCGTTTTTGAATGAACTCGTCCAAAGTCATGTTCTAAATTCAATCATGACTATTGTTTCGAAAACAACTTATACCGCTGATTCTAATCCTTGTAGCTCCAGTTGAACTGACTGCGGTAGATTCCGCAATGACCCAACAGCTGCTTTGAAATTAGCCAACTAAACTTACATGTCAAAAGCTAAGCATGAATAAAAACTTACGCATTCTGCAAGAGCCATGGGAGTGAACATGGCTGCTTTTGAGCTTGTTGGAGAACATGAAGACTCGTGGACGAAGGTATTATTAGTGAGAATTGTTTCATTATTTCCACCAAGCGACTGATATTTACGTTTCTGAAAATTTATATCCTGAAGTGGGTACTTGAAAAAGTTACCTTGATTGGAATTTGTGGTGTTTCGTAGAGAAGCGAATGTCTTCTACGCATCTTTTTATCAATTTTCTGCAAATTGAACATGTGTTACCACAGAAAAATTGAAAAAAACAGAGAGTGAAAGAAGGAAAAATAAAAGAAAAAACTCAGTTTGAATTGTGCGCCAACACATAATGACGACACATTGCACAGTGTACGCGGCGTTCCCTATTATGTTACGACATTTCCTTCATTTTTCTTTTATTTTTTGGATCCCACCATAATTTTCAAAGCTACATATCATAAACTTTTTTTGCAGCCTTACAATGTATTCTGCTAACCGATCTCACAGAGCCGAAACAAGAAACCGTACGAAAGATGAGCTCAGAAAGGTGATATTTTGGTGAATATTTTAAAATTAGTGTTCAGGTCATAAACTCTGTCGAGAAGGTTCGCAAGTGGGAGAAGAAACTTGTTCTAATCAAAGATACGAGTATAAAGATCTACAAATGGGTCCCAGTGTCAGCTCAAAACATTCTTCCTGCGGTCAAACCAAAGTTAGCGGAAGAGGAAAACTCTAACACTGTAAACTCCAATGAGGAGAACACTCAAGGTTCGGTTTTCTTTCCAATTTTTATCCACTTGATTTTTTCAGACTCTACCAGCGTGGCAAACCCAGTGAGGTTTGATATTAACGAAGATTCCAACTTCTCTGAAACTAACCATTTCGACAGTGATTCCAATCAAACGTTTGAACCGCAAAACTATCAGGTTTCTTTTCGTTCAAGATACTTGATGTTTGCTTGATTCCTACTAGATTTCATCGTAAATCCGGTTTCAGGCCGCCGCCAACAGTTCAACTGACTTTTCGGCTCTTCGTGATGACATGTCCAAGTAATTTTATCCAACTTTTTATATTGATCTCGATTGGCTGTAAATATAATTGCATAACTTATAAACCCGTTTATTATAAGTGACTTTCACCGAAAGAACAAAATCGTAAGGAAGATTAGTAGCGTTGGAGCTGAAGATGAGATGCCGGTGCTCACGAGCGATTCACTCTTGGGAGTACAAAAGCCCCAGAGAGAATTCAATTCTTTGGGATAACCCTTCTCGGTTTCAATCGAGGGCTTTGAATGGTTCATCCGGTAGACTTGGTCTCCTTTGATGAAGTGCATGTCTGTAAAATATTTTTTCCAAAATCAGAGTTGCACGGAAGTAAAATTTTTCTGAACAGAAGTCCGTATAAAGAAGCGAAGTCGGAAATTCATGTAACTCTGCGTTCAGTCGATTTATAAGAATCTTGAGTGAAGTAAGTGGAAATTTGTCAGTTTTAAAACTGACAAATTTCCACTTACTAAATTTCTTGATAGGTTTTTCGGATTTATACTAATATTCTTTTCAGAATCAATTTGTTTCAAAAACGGTTTTTTTCTGATTACACTGAACATCTATACCCGACTGAAATCAGAAAATCCTTTTATAAACTTGCCTTTTTCCAAAGTGAATGCGCTGCTCACACCTTTTGGTACTGTGGCCCAGTTGAAAGATATCTTTTTCGGATACCTTTCGTCAGCTTTCCGATATGACATCTTCTCATCAAGGCGCCAGTACTGGTCTTCGCCCCAGATGTAGATTCCGGGTGGGCTGAAATGTTCGCAAATCTTGTATTTTTCTTCCACGGTGAGCGGTCTTGCGGCGCTGTCAACCGAACCTGGTCACAGTGAACTCGCATGTAAGCAAGCAAAAGTTATCAATTTGAATCTCGCGCGACTTTTAGAATTTTACAATGAAGTGTCAACTGTTAGAGAGACCATCTTGGTCTCGAAGAAAATACTACAAAATACTACTCGTTTTCAGATATTTACAAAGCGCATTGGCGGCTTTTTGAAGACTACTGAAAACGATCGCACCCCAGTGCCTCTCACTACATGTTCTCAAAGCGAAGCGGGCTTGCAGCGCGGTCAACTTTTCACTCAATTCGTGTGAATGTGTGTGACTTATCAACTCACTTGAAATAATGCCAATCATAGGCCAGCCTAACATGTCGTTGCTTGATATTCATGTCTGATAACTTCATCGGTGCGTAGAGTGTTCGAACACCGTCTGTTACGTAAACTTCATCGGCTGAGAACAACCACAGTTGCTGTTGAACGAGAACCGCAGCGTCGATGGTCGAAGGTCCTCCTCGGATCATTTCTGTTATCAACCGCGGTTCGGTGATTTGACGACGCCAGTCAATGCTCACTCTCCAGCCGTAATTGTTCTGGAAGAATGATGTGAATTAGAAAGTTTTTGAAATTTTCATTCTTATGGCTTCCACTACCCAGACTACCAAAACCAAAAACGGTAACTAAAATAACCAACTTTCTAGCGTTCCCAACAAAAGATTTAGGGACTTCACCCCTACTAAACGTCGATACGGTAACTACAGTAGCCAACTTACTTGCTTTCGAAAATTCTTCTAGGCATCTCAAGTCACGTTCCAATTCTTAATTACGATACTTCTGCAATGGAGCCTACTAAAATTGGATACGGTAACTACAGTAACCGACTTTCTACCATTTTCAACTAAAGATCTATAAACATCATGTTTCATGTCAATTCTCAGCTACGATAGTTCCAACCTTACGCCTATTAAAACCGGATACGGTAAATACAGTAACCAACTTTCTACCGTTCCCAACTTAATTCTAGACACATCGAATTACCATTCAACTCTCTCCAGGAAAATTCCCCCTGCGGAACAATATTCTGCTGGAAGGGAGAGAGTGAGAGGATCAGAGAGGTCAGCGTGTCGAAGGAAAATAAGAGGCAGAGAGGTCAGAGAGAATGCAACTGCGCTGCGTTGTGGCGAGCTAGCCCAGAGGAGATATTTTGAAAATGACTAGCTTAAAATCAGCCAATATTTAATTTTTGTAAATGAATGAGAAACAAGCTCGAAACCAGCCGATATTCACAAGTATTCTAGCTATTTTTAAGAGTGAAAAAAAACTTCCAAAAAATGTAATTTTCAAATGAACAGTGAAAGGAATCCTTTATATTTTCAAAACTCGTAGCTTTCGAACTCTGTTCTATCGTCTTTCACCATATTCGAAAGCCTATGAGACTCCAATTTGATGTTTAGAAACGTGTTCGGTGATTTAACAGTCGTTTTTGTCATTTTTCAAGAACAAAAGTTGCAAAACACATTCCATTCACATCGCCCAAACTCACTTTAAAAACGAAAATCTCATTTCGATAGACCACAAGTACAGGATCTTTGAGATGACATGGATCCGGCTTGATCGTGTCAACCTCCTTCACTCTGTTGTCTTCATCGGCCTTCCCTGTCGGCACTGCGGCAACCTTTTCTGTCGGTGCCGCTTGAGACGTTTTCTTGGTTCCATAGAAGTGTCTCATCAACTTCTTGTCGTAGTCGGTGAACGACCAACGTCGTGGGATGTCGTAGGCATACATGATGCTCTGTGGTTGTGAACTGTGACCGAAACCAAGCGTGTGGCCGATTTCGTGGGCTACAACGGCGTAGAGGGACGGTGCTGAATTTTACTTTTACCGGTTTTCCGAAACCTCGTGTTGGTTCGTGTACCCAATTATGAGAAGTTAGAACAACAGAGACCGGGAGTCAGAGAAAAATAAGGGAATTTCTCGATACAGAACCGTCAAAAGCATTACGAAATCACGCGGTTTTAATTGGAAGTAACAGACTTTCCAGAAGAGAGCCTATTCCACTTCTCCTTGCTTACTGCTTGGAGATGTACAGACTGTAACACACTCCAACAATATCATACTGTATCGCCGCATCTGCGTCTCGCCCCCCCCCCCCCTCCCCCTGGCGCTAGCACGCTCTGGCAGCAGGTACTACAGTAACTCGCAAATTGTAATTTTTGTATGAAACATTCGAACTTTCTGATTATATATAAGGAGAGAATATCGATTGGCCCCGTAAACCTACACAAAACACTCTCTAACCGCAAATTGTCTCTGTGCTCTCTCATTTCCGCCGCTGTTCTCACTTCGGCGTAAAAACAGGAAGATGTGTGCCGGTTCAATTATCCAAGTTTTGAGTATTTCGTGATCAATCAATACTGTCCCTATCCCCGACTCACCGTCAACATCAGTGAAATTCCGGGTCGAGAACTGAACATCGTCGTTTATATGAAGATCTCCATGTGGTGGCATGAACGCATGCGCGAGGACATTTCCTTGAAACCCGAATGTGCACGTTCTGTGAAGGGATTTCTGAAAACGCTGCTCTGTTTCTCTACTCAGATAGAGATGCAGAAATTACTCTCGCTCATCATTTACACTGTTATGAACGATATTTTCAGTTTCCTAAGTACGTGAACAATTAAACTTACAGGAAATACGTTTCAGATAGTACTGAAACATATTTTTAATTGAGAAAAAATGATTGAATCCTAAACTCTTCAAGAAAATATGCCAACTCCAGAATTGCACTCGGAGTGTCCAAATTTCTTCGTAAAAAGAGAAAATTCAAAATCACATCATAGTAAAAGACAAAACCTCGCGTTCTGGCACTACACATGAGCCTACCTACGATAATTAAGTCAAATTTGTCACTAATCCAACTCGACATACACCGAGATCGGACCCCACTCACATCTGCCGAAACCCTAATATTGGCCTTCTCCGCGTTCGTTTCTTCAATTGTGATATCAGCCAATTCACTCCATTGACGGGCGGCCTGTTGTACTGCCCGTCTGATGTCATCCTTTCTGTTCTTGCTATTTGTGCCTCCGTTCACCCTAAATCCATCCACCATTACACACTGTGACACCATGGCGGGGAAAAGAGGGCGATCTGGTGTAAAGTGGGGGTCTGTGTGCGAGCCGCTGCTCATATCATCGCCAGATGTGTGCCATTAAAACTTTACAAAAACACTCGGGCACTACTCTCTGGTGATGGGTTGGGTTACTTCTGGTGCATACTGCAATATGTGTTACTACTGTCAGTGTATTAAATTGTGACATGTGGGTTACTGTAGCTCCATGTGTTGTGTATGAGTTGTTGTCGGTACATATTGCAATAGAGATTACTGTAAGTGCACTGTGTAATGTTATAGGGATACTGTATGTGCATTTTGCAAAATGGGTTACTACTATCAGTGCTCTAAATTGTGACATGTTGATTACTGTAGGTCTATTATTCGGTGCTGATAATGATAATTAAATACATTCTTTTATCTCTAATGTTGTCAAAATCTCGTTTTTCTGTTGGTGAATGTTTAGTTTAGGTAACTTCACAATTTTTCTAAACAAATGTTGTAGATAAATCTTCTAGATTTTTAATGGAAACCACAAGAATTTCTATCTGAATTCCAGCTTCTAATCAATCGAATTTTTCCAACTGATGTTCTCTAGTCTTTTCAATCTTCAATCATCAGATTTCTCTCTAACAACACAAAACTTTCCGCTGCGATGAAGCAGATGCTAAGACGTGAACATCCCTTCGTTTCCCTTCATCATTTATCTTTAAAGGTAGCATTTACAATTTCATAGGCCCATAATTAAAATGTCGTTCAAAACAACACCGCAAAACGGCCATCAATCAAGTACAGGGTGGTTACTATTTACGTGCACAAGATAAAACTGTTATAAAACCAAAAGTAGAAGTCAGAAAACCGTGCAAGTTAACAGAAAGTTCATTCGTGATCATAACAACAATTACCAGATGGTCTCGTTTCGTACGACCAACTTCGTCACCAATGACAGAGCAAAGTTGTCTCGGGTAGGCGTCGGCGGTCGCACGCAGGTAGTCTGGGGACAAATCGTTCTATTTCTCGGCCAGAGTCTTTCCCAGGGTTTTTAAACTTGGGTGGGGTTTAGTCTTCATCTTTTTCTGCAAGGCCCTTAAGATGGAATAGTCCAACGGATTCAGGTCCGGCGACGACGGTGGAAATTGTTCCTCGGGGTGAATGCGGGCAAGTGGGTCTCGCAATCCTGTTGCGACGTCTTGGCTGTTTGTGCAGGCGAACCGTTTTTCTAGAACACTCAGTAACATCCAATGAAATGAAATCGGGTCCACAGAAGATGTATCTACTTCAAGATGACCAGAATATGAACTTCTTTGTTGATTTTGACAGAATGATCGACGAAAAACGACGGTGACTTGCCAATGGCACACTGTTTCAGAAACCGTCTCACTAGCGGGGTGAGAAGCTTGATGGATGGCCCTATCTTTGTTAGAAGCTACCTTAGACGTCTGAGCAACAACTCAATAAGTTTTGGAATCGAATTCAGTCTGCACCATCAACAACTGCTCGTCAGAGAATACTATCACCAAGTGTTCACAGGGCGCGTGCACTGGAAGAGCTGTTGCGACCTTTCGAGTCGTTTCGTGGTTATATCCTACAGGGGCATGGCTGTTTCTCTTACACTCTAACAAACAATCTTCAGCTTGAATTTGAGCATTGTTTCCATAAAATTATGATCGTTCTTCATATCGATTGCCATCTTTCTAATAATCCGATGTGAATTTCTCCTGAACTTGACTTTCACAGTGTTGGTCATCTTTGGAATGATAACTATTCGTGTTGTTTCTTCTCCATGCTTCTACAGAAAGGCACCAAGCTGTTCAGAATCAAAAACTGACTCATAGACGGTTCTGCTCGGGTTTACAAGCTGTTTCGTGATGCCACCTAGGCGGGCTACTGCCGCAGAACAGAAGGGCGGTGGGAACTTGGTGTCCCCATTCAGCTAAAAGACATACGATTGTTCTCAAATTTGGTAATACAGTAAAAAAAGAAACAAAGAGTGAAAATTTGGATGAAAAATACACCAAAAGTGCGTCAAAACATTGCAATATGAAGTAAAACTTTTGTGCACGTAAATAGTAACCACCCTGTAGTTTCGAGCCGGAGAAATATTTTCTTTTGTATAGTAAGAAAGGAATTTAGTAAATGTATAATTCCAGTGTCTGGAATACTTAGTCACCGCAGTTTATGACTCACATTTAAGGAAAAAATACCGCTTGGTTATGGTAAAATTGAAACCTAATGCTCATCTTGGCGCTAGCATAACCTATAAGATGGAGTTTGGACCGTTTTGAACTGATATCTATGAGCTTACAACGTGTTGCGAAAAGACAGCGTGATAAAATTGCATTTTCCATAGATGACATAGGTTTTTCTGATATTTTGGTAAGATCCTCAGATTAGCAATCTTCGCTCGAAGACTTGGCCTACTGCTACTTCGACACAGGGTAAAATCATGACATCGTCCATCAGCGTATTCAAGGAGGTTGTGATGTGACAGTCAACACCTACAACCCTCTGAATATGCGGACAGGCGGTCATCTGAATGGGGTGGAGGTACAGGACGTGTTGAGGGGTTGTGCTGTGGCAGTAGTAGTAGAGCTGGTCACCTCTCAGGACCGGAGGAATGGAAGACAATGAGTGTGGTGTGGTGCACAATGTGTTAGGGGCGGTGATGGGCGGTTCCTAGGGGGTTCTGCTGGTCAGTGTACTAATACAAGAGGCGTCTGCTGACAACTGTTCGCCAGCAGCCTCCTTTCAACCCTTCGGATTGAGTCTTTGGACAACGGCCAAGTCATCGGACGAGCGTATCTTTAGGTGTGTACACGGTGGTGTGAAGCAATATGTGACTATCGGAGGAATGTTTATATGTGTGAAGAATATAATAAACAAACTCACTTGAATGTGATCAGCTTCTCTTTCCATGGGCTGATTGGTGAACTTCGCTTTTGGCGGAGACTGAAACTTTAAAAGTGAGATATAAAATTTTATCTTCGTATGAAATACGGTATTCAACTTTTCGATATAAATCTATCTTTTCGACTAGAACCTAAGAGACCAGCTCGGTTCCGCAACTTTCAATCAGCTTAGCCTATGAAACCTAGAAGACCTACCATATCTTCCAATTTAAGCTTCAGAGCACTGACCAAAATCCATAGTACTGAAAGACCTACTGCACGAAAATAGTACTTGAAACATTCAAGTTTTAAGTTGAAACTGTTGTGAAGGCACACCTACAAGGACCAACAGGACTTTGACACTCAGGAGCTTCGAAGTTGTATGGAAATATGAAATCGTACGAAAAGGTGGTAGTTTGTTTTGAATTTCAGCAAAATTTAACTAAATTTCTTTTCCATTTTAACAATTTTAATGAATTCATTGTGATATGATACCCCTATCACTGTCCCCTGTACGATGAATTTATAGAAATTACCTCTCCGAGCCTTTATCAGGCATACCGCATCTTCTTGTTTTCATGATCCGCTTGGTCCAATTGTCCAGTTGGCCTGTCTGTGGGATTCCTGCTAGTCTGAATCTTCTTTTCATTCTGAACAACATAAAATCGAACCTCTGAACTTCTTTCAATGCATCTTCCAACGCACTGCCGCTCATCTGTGCGGCTGACAGACCTTTTGGCACGTAGCCAAATCTTTCGAGGAATTGGGTCTGAATTTCACAGTATGATTTTTTGATTGGCTAATAAATTTTAGCAAACTTTCATGGAAGGTTCATTGTAATCGCTCGTAAACGGCAAAAACTGCTCAAACTTCTTAATAACCATTTTTTTAAAACAGGAGTTGACCTTAAACGTTATTGGGATCTAGAGTTGAGACCTAGCGAGATGTATTCATCAGTTCGAACAATGAAGTGTTCATGTAGAAAAATTTTGCGCATTTTTTTGTTTCAAGCGAGATATTCTAATTGAAGCAGGACCACAACCCACTCTACCACGCCGCTGGTGATTTCGCTGTTATATCCATTTGTGTAGTGAGTGAGGTCAAAACGGCCTTGTGTGTTGAATTTTTAAAAAGGAATTTTTCAAATTAAAATATCTCGCTTGAAACAGAGAACGCACAAAAATTTTCTACATGAAAACTTTATTATTCGACCTGACCTAAACTCTGGATCTCAATAACGATCGAAGTCAACTCCTGTTCAGTTTAATGTAAGTTTTTCATTCAATCACGATCGATTCAGTAAAAAATCTCTCTAATCTCGTCGCGAAAACCAAAGGATTTTTTCGAGGTTCTGCGTAGTACATTTATTACACAGCTGCATCAGACAAAATCGTTCACGAGTCTAGTACACTGCTGTTCGCTTAATGAGTATCGAGATCGAGCGGCAAGTGATTTGTCAATGGGCAAGTGCTCGGACCCGTGACAGTCACCTCTTTTCCAAAGGTTTTTCGTGATTTTGCTAGAATACGCCTTGAAATTTGATTTTCAATGCTGATCGAAGATTGTTCAGCACATTTTCAACTGGTATCAATCAGACATGAGAACAGAAGTACAGCCCCCCCCCCCCACATTTTTCTCTAACTCTATGGAACGAACTCCAAAAAGAGAATCTCACCAATTCAGCATGAAATTCTCTGATGCATGAACACGCAAAAAAGGGGTAACGTCTACTCAAACTCACATATTCATCCTGTAACGACCCATCAAAGAACGCGAACGGTAAGAGCAGCTGTATGAGTACCATCTTCCTACTTATGGACCGCTAATCAGTTTGCCTGATGCGGCGATGCGATGATTCATTCGTGGGCGTGCTTCTACTTTTCCGGCTGAAATCGAATTGAAGATGCACGAGTTGGATAAAAGAGGCACGAACACCTGTGTGCGAAAAAGTGTTCAACGAGATTTGTGTATAGTAGTCGAAAAAACCAATGCGATCAGCCGAATGAGTTATGGATGTACGTCCGTGGACACGAATCGTCATTGAAAAGGTTTTGGTGATTGAAGAGAGAGAGAGAAAGAGAGGGAGCAAACAGACAAGAGTGACAGAGAAAGGGGATACAGTAGTTGTTTTAGCATATTAAAATGAAGAATATGGCAACTACCAGAGTTGGACAGAATGATGGGAGTTGTAAGTGCATTCTACTCTGTCATCTACTTATAATTACTTTAAAGACTTACTTGTATGAGTAATACAATGTAGCTCTTGAAATGAAACCGAAGAAACTTACTCGCGTTCGAGAACCTACAACATGCGGAAACGTGTTTACACTTCAGAAATCATCGTTATGTGCCAGGCGCAAAGCCTATAATAACGGCTCGAGCCCAAAGTGAACATAAAAGGCGGGTTTAATGCAATTGCGAAACACAAAGTACTCAGGGCTCATTTATATCCCTCGGGCTTTTATGATCTGTGAAGAAATCTGGTCGCGCTAGTTTTCGTGGAGGCCTCAGTTTCATGTGTGATGAAGGCGTCCAAAGGGTTCTAACAGTAAGAACGATATTAAATAGAGATTTCTCGAGTAAGAGTTGCAGGAAACGACAAAAACGTCCATTTGTACTACAGTAATACGTATGCATCCACTAGTAGTGTCGTGATAATATGAGCAATAGATTAGACTTATTGAATATAAAAAGAATGACACTACAACTGTGAAACTCATAATAGATATTCGAAATTAGGAGAAAAATAGAAAATAGAAAATTATAATTTTAATATTTTGAAAAATTAAAAGTGCAAACGTGCCCCTATGACAATTTAGGTCTGCCTCTCTGCGTCTCCACGGGTTAGAGACTTCAATCGATACGTGGACCACTTCCTTTTCCGGCTCCTCTTCTTTTCATGTGACTTCATTCAATTGGCTTCAATTTCATGCATTTTCTTCTTTGAACGCACAAAGATCAATATGTGACGGCATCCTTATCTCTTTATTGCTTCCGTAGCTCGCTGTCAGCTGTAAAACCGGTTATTCGCTCATTTTCCACGTTTCAATGTACACAAGTTGACTATTTGCTATACAACTGCTTTCAGGTAATGGTTTTCGAATTTTCGCTTGATGATGATGAGCTACAAGATGTGGAAATCAAGAAGCTTGTACTGCCACCTAGTGCAGCGCTACTCAGCAGACAGATAGCTAAATCGCAGGCCAAAAGAGGTTTTTTTTTGTTTAAAACTATATTTTTGAACTTTTCACATTTTTTGTTGATATTAACGTATCTACAAGAGAAAGTTTTTTGTGAAAAATAGTTTCATCTCAGTTCAGTTTTTTTTTTGATAAAATTGAGTGGTAAATTTTCTGAAAATCATATATTTTTTCTTATTGTTTTTGTTAGGCGTCAAAAAAAACTTGGTTTTGCCAAGGGTTTTAGTTTCTTCTTGAATAGCGTTTTTTTTCGATAAAACCAAATAGTTACATTAAAAATTGTGTTTGTTTGTGGAAAAAGTGCAGTTTTAAAAACCTGATTTTGTGTTGGTTGTGTTGTTTTTGAAAAGTTTGATCCAGAAATATTAAAACGATAATCACGAAAATGTAATTTGTAGATTTCACACCACATTTCCCTCTATTTGGGTATAGTTCCTACCCTTGCACTTTGTGTTCAAAAACCACCATTCAATGTCGTATTGTGTTTTACAGCTGAGAAGAAACGCCGCATGCGTGTTGACTTGTCAACGGTCAGAGAACGCGATGAGACAGCGTCTGCATCTCCTGTACAGCCAAGTACTGCGAGGGGCAGTGCTCCAAGTACCGTACTCGATGAACCGATGACCCCTGAGAAAGAACCAATGGACGATGAGGAGGCGAAGCTGTTGTTTATGTTGCTCAGTGGCTGCAAGGGAATGAACAACTGGGAGTTGAAAGAACCATTGACGGTCACAAAGGATGACGTGACGAATGGCAACGATGAAACGGACAATGCAAGGACTCGTCCTGCCTTCTCGTCAGCTGACTGGTACACGCTCAATCAGCGTTTGAAGCATGAACAACAACCACAAAACGTGCAGCAAACACCTAGAACCAAAGTAACTGACTGGTTGGCAACTGCGTCATCGTCGCCATCACAGTCTGTCGCAGCTTCGGTCATTCTTGATGATCTGAATTGTGAAGAAGACGACGACGATGAGTTCTTCGACGCCATTGGAGTTGAAGAAATGGCAAAGAAAGTGGACGTGAAAGAGGTTGAGGCAAAGTTGCAAGGTTTGATGTTGTGTTTTGTTCGAAAAATTGGCATGCTGGTAAATCTGTTGTGGCTTTCGATTGGTTGAATATTTTTCTGGCTCGTCAACAGTGGTCGAAAACAATTTATCCGATTGAAAATTGAAAAACAGTGTGATTTTCGGTCGTAATGCCAATATCATCTTGTTCAAAAGATTCGAGATCCTTTCATTTGTCAAAGTTCCCTATGATGAGTCAGAAAAGTCATCCTCAAATATCAAATTTCGCACTCTACGTATTGTTTTTCACTGATAATCTACTCAACGCGCCTACTCATTTTCCGTTATCAGTTGAAAACTAATTTTTAGGGTTATCGCTGAACCGGTTCGCAAACCAGATGACGTCATCACTGGTAAAAGTTGAAGAAGAAATTACCACAGACGGAGTCAAGGTGTTCACGACCAAGGCGGAGAGTGCGGAGAATGGGAAAAAATTGAGGTGAACTTGAGTAAAATGAAAATTAAATGCTTCAATTTGATTAAAGGAGGAAATGACCAAATTGTTGTGAGCATGTTTGAATTGAAATGCGTTCAACAAGATTTTATTTCAGATCGAGCTCTGTAAGCCCTAGGCCACTGAGTGGACAGCAACTCTCATTCGAACGCAATGTTCCAGCTCTTGCATCTTTCTCAACGAAACATCAGGTATTTAAGCATTTTGCTCGCACACTGATAGGAGACTAATAGTTCGCTAACAAGTCATGAACGATACGCTATTTAACTGTTTCTTCCAAGAACTAACCAATCTTGTCATGAAAAATTCTAGTTCTGCGAGAATGAACGGCTCTCTTGGGAATGACTACAAGGTGACTCGCTTTTGAAAAAAACATCGAAGTTATCGTATTTTGTCCTTAATAACGGTAAAATTCAAGTTCCGACACGATTTTTACGCTACCTAGTATAAAATAATTAAAAAGTAAATGTAAATAACTTTAGGATTTTCTTTAAAAAATAGTTTGTCGCTACGATTTTAACGCTAACTGGGATAAAATACTCAGAAAGTAAATGTAAAATAACTTTAGAATCTGGCCTTTCGCTAAAAAAATAGTTTATCCATAGTAAAAATTGGTATAAAATATTCAAACAGTGAGTGCATCCTCTATAAATTATTAATAATATTGTTATGAAAACAAATTAAAAAATTCAGCGGCAAGCTTGGGGATCGCATTCTGACTATAAGATGTATACAGACCCTCCTGACTCATACCATTTTTAACAACTAATTCCCACAGGCAACACAACGTGCCCGTCTACCGATGCCACGTCTTCAACCGAGGTCAGCACCGCAGATACAAAATGGAAACACTCGGTCGACAGCGACCTCGACTACCACTCCTGTTTCACGTGCAGGAAGATCTGTCCTCAAGGTGCAGAACACCAACTCGCACACGACCAATAACAATGTAACGCCTAACAATTCACTGACTGCTCGGGACCGACCTTCGGTAACTTTTCTTTTTAGCTATCAAACATACGAATAATTTTCGTAAATGCAAAAAAAAACAATATTTGATTCAAGTACAGTTTTTGAAAATTACCATACAATCTGGTTTAACACTCGAATACGCGATTTCTTGTTCCACAAAGAGAAAATTATTGCGAAATATGTTCACTCCTACAATGAGAACGTCTCTTATTCTTCTGAAAAATCATCTTTAATTGTTGAAAACCAAAAATTTGGTCTTGTTTTCATAATAATTCAATTTTGATTGTCTTTTCCTTGGTTCAAAGGCTGAGAATAGTTTGGTTATTTTTTTTCACAAACTTTATTTTTTGGCACGAGAGAAGATATAATTTCCGACTATCCTAGACATACAATTTTCTTGTACACCATGATTTCAGACACCAGACTCAATGAACCGCCCGTCCTCGGTGGCGTCGAACGTGTCTGCCGGCAACACTCCTCGTTCCCGCATTCAGAACGCGCATCTACTTGCCAACGCGACAGACTTTGATAGCCTACGTGACATTGTATTGCATCAAGAGGAAGGTTTGTAACATAGTTGGTTATCGATCATCATGTCCTTCTTGTAGAGCTACGACGTAAAGCGGCACAAGAAGAAGTCGGTGAGGTGGATCGTAAGGCGTCGTGGCACAGTGAACACGATATGCTCCACAAACAGGTGATTTTTGTTAATCTGAATAAGTTGGGACGCACAGATATGTGGAAAAGTGGTTGGTCCAACATCCAAGTTTGAGGTAAAATAGATCGGTTAGTGATATGGACAATAGTTTTGTCATATAGATGTTCGTTCACAGATCGTTATCGAAAATTAAACGTATCGGGATTAAATTAAGCAGGTTTTTGAAAATCGAAATGGCAAGTTTAGTAGCACAGGATGTAAGAAAGAGTTGTTTTCGTTGCCAAATTTTGAGGTAACGTAGATGACTGCAGTCATTTCATAAAAATATGTGTACTGTAATTGAGTCAGTGAATGCAATACAGTGTAATTGATTCAAAAGTTTGAATATTGTAAACTTAATTGTAATTGATTCAAAAGTTTTAATATTGTAAACTTTACAAAAATTTGAATATTGTAAACCCAAAAAATTACAAATCACAAAGAAGCATATTACCTGACCATCAGTAGTTGGTACGTGCCCGTGAGACAATGGGAATACTGAATTTGAATCGGAAACCTGTGTAAAAGAGCTGTTGCGGTCATACGCAACTTTATAAAGCAAACTTTTAACAAGTCGTAATTATTTTTTGGTTAAAAAAGATCCTCAAAGTATTCCTTTTCAGTCGGCCAGTGTCCACTCGTCAGTCTCTTCATTGACCTCCAGCAAGTCGATGGAAGTTCCGAAGCAAACGGGCACGCTGAGAACACCATCGGTGAGAGTTTCCTTGACCTTCAACGAATTTTACATTACAGAGGATCCCCCAACGATCAATGCTGCCGGTACCCAAAGTTTCGGTGAAACGAGTGTGAGTTTATAAATTTTCACTTTGTTTTCTTCCTCTGTCTTCCTCTCTCTCTCCTCCTCTCTCATTTTCTGTCTCTTCCCACAATCTTTAACAGGTTTGAATATGTTTCAGCTAATCTCACAGTCTGAAAATACTTCAAATGAGTGCATGTGGCTCATGAGTTCTCATAGCCAATTCATCGATCATGAGTCCTCAATTGATATGGGTTTCAATTTACAATTCATTCTCCCACTGTTGCTCAGCTCAAACCCGTTTTAATCTTAAAACCAATAATCGTTTCCAGTTCGATTGGAATCCAAACAGGTAACAATCACTGAGATTCTATTTGAGTGTATCGCTCATTTTTGCATTTCTTTTGCTTCTCCACAAACTATTGTGCACTCACACTCACCAAGAGATGCCATTGAAGTGTGTTTTGCAACACGTTCACCACTTTTCTTCTTGATAAATGTTTCCTGATGAAGCGAATAGATTCGCTAAATTCGTCAAGCTATTAGTTATGTTGAATTTCGTGATCAACTCTGGTCAACTACTAGTCATTCAAAAATACATTTGTTCAGATCATCTGTCTCCGCACCGACTCGAACTCCAACGCAGCTTCAGCACACCGCAACTCGCCCATCTGCCACCCAGGCCGCCGCCAGTCCAGCGACGACTACCGACGAGTGCTTCTAGGCACATGATTGTGGTCTTTACGAGTATGTTTTTCCAGTTTTCATGCACTCTGCGGCACACTGTGGTGAACATCGTTGAAAATTGTAAGCAAAGCATGCGGCTTGGAAATCGATATAGTAGATCAAATTTCAGTTACTGTAGTTAGAAAGTTTATGGAGATGATGAAACGTAAGAGATGAGAAAACCCATAAGTTTTCTTATATAAATCATCAAAAAAGGAAGGTTGGACTGAGAATTTTGGCGCGTTCTTGAAAAAAAAGCGAGCAGCTTGCACATATCTAGCAAAAAGTCTGACCGATTTCAAACTCGCGGCGGTCGCATTTTTGTAAAATGAGTACGGTAGGGTCGGACTCTCACAACGAACAGTTAGATCTTTGTGGATTTAAATTATTATTCTTACTTTCAGTCTATTGAAATTAAAAGCGCATTACTTAATCGTTCTTCTATTTCAAGGCGAAACTGCTACAGTAATAAGTAACCGATTTACGGAGGTCAGACTTTTTTACAGGTAGAGGAAGCTATGTGGCCTGTTATCAAGCAGCCCGAATTTTACTACCTTAAAAATTAAAATTTAAAATCGAGCAGCCTGAATTTTACTGAATACCTTTAAAAATTAATAGTATAAGAAATCCTTGCAGACAATGACCAACGATTTGGATCTCTGGGTAGAAGGTCAATGACAACATCGATGTTCCCATGATTTTTCTTCTACTTACGCAGAGCGCCATTCCACTAACTAGGTGTACTATTTTCATACCTGTCTTACTCTCTCTCTCTATCTCTATGCTTTTATGTACTCAACTAAGGGTTCTTTCTTTTAAGCTAAAAGGTTGTGTACTTTTTGATTGTCATGTTGTTTTTCATAGTCCAGTGGTCATTCTATTATTCACAGTGGCATAATAATTATAATGAGAACTTTCGATCTGATTTGTGTCTTGTAGCGTTTCATAGTGTGGTGCTACACATTGTACACCAATTTGCCACAAAAAAATGCACTAGTAATTTCGTACATTTCTCCGAGCTTCAGTCGTACCCCTCTTTCACTTATTCCACAATGTAAATGAAGTAGTCTACGAGTATTTTTAGTGGTACCCTTCTCCCCCCCTCCGTATGTACCGAATCAAGTTTTACTGTATAAAAATGAATTATTTGAATAAATCGGTATCCTGCTTGTCGAGATGGGTTAGTTTTGTTTGAAATCGAAGAGTGAAACGCGGTTCATGGGAAAGTTTTGTCACAGTAACTTCCATTACATCATACGTTTTAGTGTATGTAAGATGGCTTGATCAAAATTCAAAAGCGACCAATAAGCAGCGAGCACTAACCCCGCCCCTTCGTTTTTTTTCCATTCTCGATACAGTAACCAGAGGCTAGGTCGAAACGCCGTGTTACAAAGACGGGGGTGAGGAATTTGACACATCATAAAATGGTTAATTTCGCAGTGTACTTGGGTATCCAAGAAATGGCTCTTCACAAAAGCTGTTCTTCCAACCTAACCTAAGCTTATTATAAAAGGAAATAACTGTTGGCTGCAGATTGCAGATCGAGATTAATACATGATGTTATGAACACGGGTTTTTCAATGTGTCAAATTCCTCACTCCCGTCTTTTTAGGACTCCGTTAGGTCGAACATTTACTGAGCATTTTGAATTCCCGCCTCGAAATAAAGTTTCACGTCTCCACGTTTTTATTCCCTTCTCGATACAGTAACCAGAGGCTAGGACTAACATTTACTGAGCATTTTGAATTCCCGCCTCGAAATAAAGTTTCACGTCTCCAAGTTTTTATTCCCTTCTCGATACAGTAACCAGAGGCTAGGACTAACATTTACTGAGCATTTTGAATTCCCGCCTCGAAATAAAGTTTCACGTCTCCACGTTTTTATTCCCTTCTCGATACAGTAACCAGAGGCTAGGACTAACATTTACTGAGCATTTTGAATTCCCGCCTCGAAATAAAGTTTCACGTCTCCAAGTTTTTATTCCCTTCTCGATACAGTAACCAGAGGCTAGGACTAACATTTACTGAGCATTTTGAATTCCCGCCTCGAAATAAAGTTTCACGTCTCCACGTTTTTATTCCCTTCTCGATACAGTAACCAGAGGCTAGGACTAACATTTACTGAGCATTTTGAATTCCCGCCTCGAAATAAAGTTTCACGTCTCCACGTTTTTATTCCCTTCTCGATACAGTAACCAGAGGCTAGGACTAACATTTACTGAGCATTTTGAATTCCCGCCTCGAAATAAAGTTTCACGTCTCCACGTTTTTATTCCCTTCTCGATACAGTAACCAGAGGCTAGGACTAACATTTACTGAGCATTTTGAATTCCCGCCTCGAAATAAAGTTTCACGTATCCACGTTTTTATTCCCTTCTCGATACAGTAACCAGAGGCTAGGACTAACATTTACTGAGCATTTTGAATTCCCGCCTTGAAATAAAGTTTCACGTATCCACGTTTTTATTCCCTTCTCGATACAGTAACCAGAGGCTAGGACTAACATTTACTGAGCATTTTGAATTCCCGCCTCGAAATAAAGTTTCACGTCTCCACGTTTTTATTCCCTTCTCGATACAGTAACCAGAGGCTAGGACTAACATTTACTGAGCATTTTGAATTCCCGCCTCGAAATAAAGTTTCACGTATCCACGTTTTTATTCCCTTCTCGATACAGTAACCAGAGGCTAGGACTAACATTTACTGAGCATTTTGAATTCCCGCCTCGAAATAAAGTTTCACGTCTTCACGTTTTTATTCCCTTCTCGATACAGTAACCAGAGGCTAGGACTAACATTTACTGAGCATTTTGAATTCCCGTCTCGAAATAAAGTTTCACGTATCCACGTTTTTATTCCCTTCTCGATACAGTAACCAGAGGCTAGGACTAACATTTACTGAGAATTTTGAATTCCCGCCTCGAAATAAAGTTTCACGTCTCCACGTTTTTATTCCCTTCTCGATACAGTAACCAGAGGCTAGGACTAACATTTACTGAGCATTTTGAATTCCCGCCTCGAATTAAAGTTTCACGTATCCACGTTTTTATTCTCTTCTTGATACATGGTTCTGTTTGAAATCGAAAAGTGAAACGCGGTTCATGGAAAATTTTTGTCACAGTACCTTCCACTACATCATACGTTTCAGTGTACGTAAAATGGCTTCATCAAAATTCTTTCTCTCTCTTTTCAGGAAGCTAACCTTCGAAGTCGGTCAATACGCTTTTACAATTACGGTAGCTGAAGAAAAATTGCCCTCTCACACTTGTCCAGGACATCAAAATTTTGTATTTCTCGTCTCCCGAGCACTTTTCAAAATAAATTGGAGCCAATCTGTTGAAAGTGAGCCAATATTCGAGCGATACGAAGAATCGTCTTCTCCTCCTCCTTCTTCTTGCGCAGTGCCATGACACTCATCCTTCTTGTTTGTTTTTGTTTCCAAGATTTGTCTGGTGCAGCACACAATGACGAAAACAACAACGAGTTGGTGGGAAAGGCGAGCAAAGCCATGACGGGAACCCGGCCAAAATTACCCATTCCCCCTCTTTCTCTCCCAAAAACGTCACACAAAAAGATGCGCACACTTGTTTTTGAATGTTTCTTCGTTTCTGTCCAACATGATACGTTATACATAAGATGCCCTCATGGGACCGCCCGACGGACGCCAAAAACTCGTATTTTTAAGCAGCACATTTCATAAATGCGAAACTTGTTCTTCATGCCAACAAATGGGGCGACGCGGTTGTCTGCGGATGTTTGTCATACAGTAACTGTCTCGTGATTTTGATCTACGAAAATTTCGTTTTTTTTTCAATTCTCCACTTTCTCTCCTAATTTCTTCAATTCTCGGACTGTTCTTTCTTAATTTGGCAAATTATATGGTAAAGATCACCTCGAATTCGTTTCTAAAGTTGGTCATACAGTAACTGTGTCAAGGCTTTGATCTACAGATTTTTGTTGCCTACACTTTTCTTCCTCTCGCATATTTCTGTTCCGAAGGCTGAGAAGTTAACCTAATGCTCGGCAACAGTATCTCAGTCTCAGTGGTTGCTTTCGTTCTACAATTTTTTTCAAGACGACTCTCCACTTCCAAATTCTACTTCTGACGATTCCTTCTCGGTTTTAAATCTCATTGAGTGAACTGGTGCTTTATCCATAATTTATCGTATCAAAAGGTAATAATAGGGTCCTGTCTCAAAACATGAAATCTGACCAAAGCGACTTTCCTCCTTTTCGCATGAAAACAATTTTCTTGTTGAGAAGCACGAAAAACAAAAACTCGCACATTTCCCGCAGAAAGCGTCTTACTGCGGATCAGGGATAAGTGGGTATAGCCGCTCTACAACCGCTTTGCAAGGCCCTCCGCAGAGCGCACTTACCTCATTTTATTTGTTCTCTAATGTTTTAATATGTTTTCCTCGTTTTCTCATCTCTATGAACGTTGAGGGTTGTTCCCAAAGTTAGTTTTACCTTCTTCAAACATTCTCCCCTTAAGATTTGTGACTCTGGGATGAGAAAGGTAGGAAAATGAAAAATTGAGCTACAGTAACTGAAATTTGATCTAGTATATCGACTTCCAAACCACATACTTTGCTTACACTTTTCAACGATGTTCACCACAGTGTTCCGCAGAGTGCATGAAACCGGGAAAAACATACTCGTAAAGATTTTGCTTACACTTCTCAATAGCGTTTTTTGCAATGTGCTGCGCAATCAATGAGTTCAAAGTTTTTCGCAAGTTCGGCAAAAGTGTGAGTTAGCGTACATAGGGTTGGAATTCGGACGGCGATAATTGCGTCACAGCGCGTTTCCGTCTCTATCTCTCACCCTCCAAAACCTTCCGCTTAGAATTAACAATGAGGGAGAGAAGAAGGAGGACAAAAAGAATGGACTCTTTTCAAGAATGAGCGTCTTTTGATTCGTACGGCTATTGTAGTGTATTCGACCGACGAAATTTTGCACTTTGGGCGCTTTACTTGACGCCACTTTGTCATTCATCTAGAGTACTGCGGTGTATGCGGCTGACGACATATCGCAGACCGGATGTTTTTTTTGACGATGTAGTAGATCAAATTTCAGTTACTGTAGTTCAAAATTTTTTATTTTTTCTATCTTTTTCCATCCCAAAGTCACGAATCTAACGTGAAAATGTTTGAAGTAGGTAAAACTATCGTCGGGAACAGGCCGCAACTTATATAGAAAAAATTTTGTCATACAGTAACCAACACACACCGCGGCAAACGCAGTTGAAAAGTGTAAGCAAAGAAAAGCGATAGAGTAGATCAAATTTCAGTTACTGTAGTTCAAAAATTTTACTTTTCCTAATTTTTTTCATCCCAGATTCAAAAATCGTAACGGAAAAACGTTCGAAGTAGGTGAAACTATTGTTGGGAACAGTCTGCAACGTTCATTATGTCAAGTAAACATTCATTAAAGGAAAAAAAACACTTTCGAAAATGAAAGCGGAGGCCCGCAAAGCGGTTGCGAAGCGGTTTTTTTGTCTTTTTCCTTTGCCTAGGTGTGCAACATGTATTTCTTTCTCGAAAAATTATATTCCCCATGACTTCTCTACGTTTCACATACTGTCTCTACTGGGTCCTCTCCCCGGTCAGAGACGCAGAGCCCTATTAAATTTCATGATTCGTCCCTGTGGCTTTTGAACGTTCAATTGGAATCTTCCCCTTTAAGTCGTCCAATTCGACTTATGCGAGATTTAGTTGAGAAAAAGCGTCTGAAAAATTCATGGAATCCTGCAAAAGTCGTGTGGCATGTGTTGTGTGTGTGTGTGTGCTAAAGGAAGTGAAATATAAAAATGAGCAAAGAGTAAATTCCGATGTCCGGAGTGAGCGAGCAACTAACTTGTGTGCGCGCGTGTGTGTGTGTGAATGTCCATGTGTCTCTCAGCTAGAACATATTCAAGGCCCTAACGCAACGTTTTGCCGTTTTCATGCACATTTCCCATCTGCGGAATGAGAAATTAAAAGTAAAAACGGCGCGCCGCAAGCTACAGTAACCTATTGATTAGCGCGTTTTCGTTTCTTTTTTTTGAAATCTATCCGTTTGTTTTGTGCATTTCGCAGTATTCAATTTCAAAACTGAGCGTTTTTATAGGTATTGACAAGGTTTTCATTGCTATAAACATGGTATCATATAAAAAAAAGTCGTGATCTTTGTTCTATTCCCGATTCTTTTGCAAGATAGGTTGCGGCAAACTCTTTCTTTCTTTTTCTCTCTCGAATCATCTTGTCAGCTTCACTCCAATTATCTCTTCTAATGACTGAATGTTGGAACATGCGAAAAAAGCTGTGTCCTCGTCTGTTGTTTTTCTTCAAATCTTTTGTTTTGCGCTCGCATAACTTTAGTTTCTTCAATCTCTTCTCCCGAAAACGTCGTTCTTCCGGCTTCTTCTATATGGGATTTTTTCTTTCTCTATGTTTTCTCAGCCAAGTGTTTTGCTGAAGTGAAATCTTTGTTGAAGAAACAAAATTTAGAAAAATAATAAAAATCCCATATCAAAAGCTCGATAGATATAACTATTCAGGAAAGTGGATGTGAATTAGATTTGCCAGAAGTGAATTAGATTCAGAAAGTACCTCTAATAGTGACCCATTCGTCTATCTTTGATCATTCGTCTATCTTTGACCATTCGTCTATCTTTGACCATTCGTCTATCTTTGACCATGGAGGAACGTGACCTAATGTCATCCTCTCCCTATTTCACCACTCCCCCGTCTGCCACCTACGCCGAAAAGCTGAAGAGCACAACTACAACTTCAAAACGTCCCCCTTCCTCGCCAATCATGTCCGCTGCAAAACGCATGTCCGTCGTTCCACCATCGGAGCTCGTTCACCCGCTCGACATTTCTGCTGCTCTTGCCGATTACACTCAACAGCTGGACAATCTCAAGGTATGCCAGGATCAATCGCTCCTCAGTGCACTAAACAGTATCCATAACTTGGTTTCTTGTCTTATTAGGGACAACAAATCGATGAGATCTGAAATAGTGAAACTGAGAAGCGAGATCGATGCTAAATCTTTTAAGCAGGCCAAGGCGAACGAAAAAGAAACTGAAGTCAAGGTGGCAAACCTTGTTCAAGAACATTTGGTTAATCTTCCTAGAAACTCCTCGTTATGTAAGGAAATAGCCGAGACCGTTGAGAGACCTCGATCTCTCGTCATTGAAAATTTTCCGTTTCTCAAGAAATCTGAATCTTTCAGCCCCGTTGATGACTACAACAGTATTCTTGATCTCTGTCGCCTACTCAGTATCGATGCTATACCGGTCTCCACCTTCAGGATGGGCAACCAAAGGGGAAGAGCAAAACCGCCACTACTAAAGGTGATATTTTCCAACTCTAGAGGTGCTTCTTCTCTGTACGATTGCTCCAGAGTCAAGGGAGCACTTTCAAACTCCTGCTTTTCCAAAATTTATGTAAGAAAATCGCTACCGAAAGAAGTCCGTGACCGCCTAGCCTCAGAACGCAAAATTCGCTTTGAGAAAAATAGGTACAATAAGTACAAAAATCAGTCTTCTGCTCCCCACCAGCCTACACCAACTCCTTCTCCAGCTCTTTCCTCTACCCACCAAGACGCCCTGCGTTCAAAAAACCTCTAAGTTCCGTAAGGCTCTCCAACCCCAGTGATGAAACTCTTCCCTATCTCCTCACGCCTCCTTTTCCTCCGTATCTTCAACCACGCGTAACGTCATCTCCTCTATCTACTCAGCCCTCGTCTTCCAACCCTGAACATAAGATACAAGCACTGTTCTACAACGCCCGATCATTAGTATCCAACAGACTTGCCCTCATAAACGAAATCAGTTCCAACAAATACGCAATGATTTTTATTGTCGAAACCTGGCTGAAGGATTCTTTCACCAGCTCCAATCTCATCAATGAGGTTTCTGGCTATTCCTGTTTCCGTCAAGACCGCATCAAAAAACGAGGCGGTGGTGTAGCCATTATCGTCAATGACTCAATTAAGGCTCACATTACCTTATCGCTGTCTCATCCTGGATCCTTTGAGCTTCTTGCGATCGACGTCCACCATGAAGATGGATCGTCATCGCGATTCATTTTAGCTTATCGGCCCCCATCATGTAGTGACCCGAACACCGCTCTTCTCATCAATTCCCTGAGTGACCTCCTCTCTTGCAATTTCCCATGCTATTGCCTCGGAGATTTTAATTTTCCTTCTATTTGCTGGCGTACACTCTCCTCTCCTAAAAAGATAGACAAGGAGTTCATCACCTTTACTACAACACATCAATTGACCCAAATTGTCAACGCCCCCACTAGGGCTGACAACATCTTGGATATTGTTCTTGTCAGTAATCCTTCCATCTCCATCAACTCTATCCAAAAACCTATTGGACTTTCCGATCATAACTCGATTATTCTTGACCTATCCAATCTCATTATCAACGACGAAGAAATACTTGTCAGGTCATATCGTAACCTGGACACTCAAGTGCCCGAAGCCATTCTGGCCTCTATCAACTGGACTACTCTTTTCGCCAACTCAATTGATGCGAACAAGTGCTATGAGATATTCATTTCTATCCTTTCCGATCTCTTCGACGAATTTGTCCCTATTGTCAAAGTACGGACCTCACATGGAATCCTCCCTACGCATCTCCAACGCATGTACGATCACCGGTCTTATCTCTGGTCGCGTTATGCTGATTCGAAGCTTCCCATTAATCTTTCCAAATTCCGGGAATACTCTAGAGTATTCAAAAAACAACTCGAAACCTATAACCGATACATTGAATCTCAAATCATCCATCGCCCTAAAAAACTATTCTATAAATTCGTCGCTAACCGTATCAGAGGACACCCCAAATCCATACCATTCAGAGATGGCCTGGGTAACCTGCTCCTTTCTGATCAGGAAAAAGCTGAGGCCCTTGCTGAATATTTCTCCACACAGTTCTCAACCGATTCCCAAACTTCCTCCTCCTCTTCGTCATTCTCCCAGCACCCCACTGCTCTTTCCCAGTCCAGCATACCTTGGTTTCTAGTTGAAGAGGTTGCTAAATCTCTCTCCACGACGAAACCCTCAAGGTCCCTCACCTCAGACCGTGTCGAATTCAAATTCTGCAAACTCTTCTCTAATCTCATCGCTTCTCCTTTGACCCACATATATAATCTTTCTATCATGCATGGAACTGTTCCCTGCAGATGGAAGCATTCTATTGTGCTTGCCTTCCCCAAATCATCAACTCCGTCGTCTCCTAAAGATTTCAGACCCATCAGTCTTACCTCTGTCTTTGCAAGGATCTTTGAGAGACTTCTCCTTCGCCACATAAACTCTCACCTTAATCTTTACAATATTATCCCGAACATCCAACACGGGTTCCGCCGCAACCGTTCCACAGAGTCCCAAATGGTGTTGGCAATCAACGAGTGGACCTCCGCAATTGATGCAGGTAGCCAGGTTGACGTAATTTATTTTGACTTCGAAAAAGCCTTTGACAAGGTGAATCATTCCATCCTTCTCTCCAAGTTGAGCGCAATTGGTCTCAATGTCCAAATTGTCAATTGGATCTCTGATTTCCTATCATCACGCACTTTCGTAGTTCGCCACGGAACAGCCTTCTCTTCCCTGAAAAAAGCGCTAAGCGGTGTTCCCCAAGGTGGCGTATTATCCCCAACTTTATTCGCTATCTTCTCGGCTGACCTTGCTACTTGCGCCGCTACTAACATGGTGTCTTGTCTCGTCTTCGCCGACGATGTAAAAATATTTCATCCTATTAACTCTATCGCCGACAGCTCCCACCTTCAAGATACCATTGCCTCAATTCACAAGTGGTCTGAAGATCATCGTCTCCCTCTTTCCTTTTCCAAAACCAAATTCATCACACTTGGCAACAGGAAAATAAGCACGTCTTACTCCATTGCCCTTACCGACATTCCAAGA
>OZ022252.1:9950135-10035135 GCA_963978915.1 Caenorhabditis parvicauda
GCTCCATCACGGCTACACATAGCTTCCTCTACCTGTAAAAAAGTCTGGCCTCCGTAAATCGAGTACTTAGTACTGTAGCAGTTTCGCCTTGAAACACAAGAACGATTAAGCAATGCGCCTTTAATTTCAATGGACTGAAAGTAAAAATAATAATTTAAATCCACAAAGATCTAACTGTTCGTTGTGAGAGTCCCGACTCTAGGGTAGGCCTACCGTACTCATTCTGCAAAATTGAGATTAGAGCGCGTTTGAAAACGGCCATGCTTCTAGCGATATATGTGCGGCTAGTTATTCAATTTTTTCACATCAAAATTGATCAGTTGATTGCATGATGTGGACTACCTCACATTGCTCCTTTTGTTTGTTATTCCGTCACTTCTGTATCGTTGGTTTGCCAATGATCACACATCAAAAAAGACATTTACATAGTCATCATCCATTTTCGCATTCCATAAAAACCAAAAGTGTGCACTGTTCGCACCTCGTGTTCCTCTCGTTTTCTATTTTTATTTCGTATTTCTGCTACAACTGAGAGTACTGTTGTTACTTTTTCCCCTATGATCTTCTGAAAGTTTGAATTTCGAATGTTTTTTTCCACAAAGTGTATCCAGTGGAAATGCAGCGCATAACCGCACGCATCAGATTTTCCATAGGGTTTTATAATTTTAAGTACTAACTACTACTTTTTAACTTATTTTCCTCATTTCTGATATTGCCGACAATAGATCTGTATTGGTTCAATGTTTCTTTTTTTAGTATTTTCGAGAGTTGGAAGATTTTGAATCGAAGGAAAAATATTCTTCCAATATTTATTCGTAAACAAACTATATTCACAAAATATCGTTTTGCACAAAGTTGAGCCAATATTCATCTTATTTATTCGTGCAATCTTTCACTGGTCAAACAAAACGTCCTCTGTTCTTAATTAAATCTTTAATTTCGTCCCTTCAGTTTGTTTCGTTTCTTTCCCGAGTTGAAAGAAGTTTTATTTATGGAAATGCAAGCTTTTTTTCTCGCTACGCTCATGTTGCTCGATTTTTTTCAAAAACGCGCCAAAATTATCGGTCCAACCTGATTGAATGATTTTTATGTACGCCCTACTTTCAATTCTCACTGAAGAAAACCTGGGGAGTGGGGTTGTGCACTGCGGATCAGGGATAAGGGAGAATAGCCGCTCTGCAGCCGCTTTGCGAGACCATCCGCGGAGCGCACTTTCCCAATTATTTTCTTTTCGAAATTTTTTGCTAATGTTCAAACCTATTTTTCTCATCTCTATGAATGTAGCGGATTGTTATTTAGACTAGTTTTACCTACTTCAAACATTTGTTCCCTGAAAAAGGTATGAAAAATGAAAATTTTAAATTACAGTAACTGAAATTTGATGTACAATATCGCTTGCCCCGCCCCTTTCTTCGATTACACTTTTCAACTACATTTACCGCAGTGTGCAACTTTTTTGTGCGGGTTTGAAGCGGAGCGCGGTGAAAAATGAGTAGCTGTCCTCAAGAAAGAAGTACCCGGTTGGTCCCCCAGGAACCACTGCCACTTTCTTCACTTTCCCCCGGACTCACTCAAGTCAAAGTGTGGTTTACGCCAGTTCTTGAATTTGACACCCCTTCTTAAGAATTTCGGTCGAAGCTGGTGGTGCCCGACCTGAATCGGTTCCCCTTATTGTCTGATCTTGGTTATGTTGACTCGGAAAAGTCATAAGATTGATAATTTCAAGAATTGGCTGAATTTTCTAGACGAGCCTTGAGCAGTGTCCGACCCGAAACGATTCCCTATACTGTCCGATCTTGGTTATGTCGACTTGGAGAAGTTATAAGATTGAAAATTTTGAGATGTGCTTGAGTTCTCCAGGCGAGACGTGAGTAGTGTCCGACCCCAAACGGGTACCTTTCCCTGTCTTTTTTGCGATGTTGACGTGGATAAGACATAAGTTGTGCGTTCTTGACTTCTCACATTTCTGCCCCAAAAATCAAGCAGATCATGAACATCTAGTGCCTGACCTGACACAGGAACCCCTCCCTATCCGATCTTGATCATTTTGACTCGAGTTAGTCACAAAATGTCAAATTCCCGCAATTTCCCATCTAAACGCCCTACCGTGAGCTACAGCCATTAGTTTGTTTATCCACACTAAATGTGTTTATGCGTCGTCCCGTTTTTTGTTCTCATTTTTGTTCATTCACCTCAAATCGGAGTGAAATGGACGCATTTGAATAATAGCTTAAATTACACATGATCATAGTGTAGTGGTTAAGACTTTTGCCTCTTAATCGTCATACCCGAGTTTGCTCCCTTACGGAAGTTTTTGCTTTTTCAAAGTAATACTTAAGCAATCGCTGATATTCCGGCTGACAAATTGATCTGAAACTCACAAGGCTCGGGTTCGATCTTCTTTGGAATTATTTTTCTGTTTTGTCTTTAATAAGAACCTCATGAACACTCAATGAGTGTTGTGCGGTTATCACACTCAACTCAAAAGACTCGAGTTCGAACCCCTATCGAGACCATCATTTTTTCTTTTTCTCAAGTTCGAAACTACAATATAGCAAACCGATGAACACATTTGACCGTAACTCGCAAGACTCGAGTTCGAACCTCCGCTGAGAATAACTTTTGCTTTTTCTCAGTTTATGTACTCTGCTCACATCATCCGCCCAATATAAATGCCACATAAATTTTATGAGGATGGATTTAGAGTAAATATTGGTTTCTTAATCTCATTTGGAAGAGATTTCGTCCGATTCCTATAATGGCATAAAGCTTATGGCAAGAATAGACTATGACGAGGATGTTGACTTTGAGAAGTTCTTCTTTTGCTTTTTGATCTGCTTGCGTTGTCCTCGTTTCATTTGTCTCTGATGTAATGGTTAGGCCGTATAGTTTGCACCGACAACTCTCATGTTCGATCCTTCTAGCTACAACGTTTTTGTTTTTTCTCCCCATGTAAACCGGATGTAACCTTGACCTTGTGGTTTAGTAACCTGTGAGATGCAGGTTCGATCCTCCTCGTTCACCATATTTTTTGCCTTTTCCACGATTTTTCAATATTCAACAAAAAGTGAGCCGAAAGGTCTCGTTCAGAAATCAGAAGGTGAAAGTTCGATCCATCTCGTTAACCTTATTTTTCGCTTTTTCAATATTTTCAATAGAAAAATACAAAAATATTTTTTTCAAACATGGGCGGTCCCAAACTACATTTTGTCGTTGTAGTTACACTACACCGATCAAGACAGTAGATATTGACCTTCCATTGGCCTTCTGAATTCAACAAACACAGTTTCCCAAACACTCGTGGGGGGTGCAAAACAAAAGTACATCACATATGGTTTCATTTCAACGTTGTTTTTCCTTCGTGGAATTCGCCTGAACGACGTCTCTGATGAGTTTTACGTTAGATTTTGAGATCCAGTTTTGTTCAAAAAACTTTTCATAGGGGAATCGCTAACTTTTCCGTTATTCGGAGTAGTCAGTGATCAAAATGAGTTATTCTGATGTAATGTCCTGAAAATATGTTGAAAGTACTCAAAGTCAAGAACTGTTCCTCGAAAATGGTTGGAATAATGCTTGCTAACGAATTTTATCTCAAGCCTTTTTCAACAAGCAACGCGGTCAAGCCACGCGGTTTCTCCGCGTTCAAAAAATTGAAAAGTGAGTTAACTTAATGTAGTGTCCTGTAGAAAAAAGTACCCCCCCCCCCTAATCCATTAGAAACCTAAAAAATTAGTAAATTCGAGCTCTAATTCAATGTTCATCAACAAGTTTTTAATTCGACCCTCTTTCAAGAAGCAACGTGGTCAGGCCAAGCGGCATTTTCTGCACTCAAAAAAATTGAAAAGTGAGTTAACTTAATGTAGTGTCCTGTAGAAAAAGTACTCCCCTAACCCATTAGAAACCTAAACAATTAGTAAATTCGAGCTCTTATTCAATGTTCATCAACAAGTTTTTAATTCGACCCTCTTTCAAGAAGCAACGCGGTCACGCCACGCGGATAAGACTTCCGCATCCGAAGAAAAAAGATTGAACCTTGAGAAAGGGCACGAAACCTGGTGTAATTTGTCATATTTAAGAGGGCAGCGGAACGTCCCGCTCCCCCCACATATGCATAAATTTTGAGCATCTCTTTTTCAAACGAACCCGCTTCTTCCTGGTTCTCGAAGATCGAGAGTGGCTACGCTCAAAATGAGGAAATAAGCGGTGTCGGCAGGTTTTGATGTTCGAATGGAGTGCGCCATTTTCAGTAGAGAGAACAACATCTTTTCATTTTCTGCTTTCGAAGTCTTTTTCTTGATAATATTGATAAGCTCGCTTCGCTCAGAGAGAAAAAATAAGAATTTTTCAAACAGATTCGACTTTTTAAGATTCGCTACGCTCGCGCGGGCGAAGTTTCTGCTCGCGAACGACAAAGTGCGCAGATGTTAGCATAGTCAAAGTCACATGAGCTACTTTTTTTTTCATTTTTGCCCCCCTTCTCTCACGAAATTCTCTAATTTTATGAACCAGAGTCAATCGTTATCCGGAGTTGAGGTTTGGACTGTATATATATTTTTAAAGAATGATAACTTTATTCATTGAAAAATAAAGTTCATAAGCTTAGGAGCACAGATAATGGGCGTGGGAACCGTAGGAGAACCTTTTTTAAATAAAAGCTTGAAATTTCTTTGTTTCCTTAATCATTATACTCACTACGCTCGGATCAGTAGAATGTTTATTTAGTTACAGGCATTTTTATCTACATTTTTAAACATTTATTCTTGCCACAATTCCAAGAAACTTGGTTCTTTGACTATAAGATTCACTTTCTTCTTCTTCTCACTTCAGATATTCCATGTCTGACCTTTCCGCTACACTCGGGCTGGTAAAGTAAAGTTTGAAAGCACCTTGTGAAGGTTTTCATCATTTTTTAAAATCACATTCCTGTTCAAAGTACTCATGAATCAAAGTCTCGACTCAAATCACTCTTGTTTTCTCCCTCCAGCAGACTAATGTTGTTTTTAAACTCGAGGATGAATGTTGTCAGTCAGAGTGTGAAAATGAGTGATTGCTCGACTGTCTCAGAGAACTTAGGTTCCGCGTTTTTTTTTGCTCAGAGAAAAAGAGAAACGCGGCGAAATTAAGCCGCATGTATCTTCTATCAGAACCTTTGATGCGGTAGGATTCTGCCTATGATAGTCCGGAGAGTACTGCCGTGATATGATAAGATGGTTGCGTCAGCTTTCTGACGCTGCAGGCGAATCTTCCAGGTTTCTCTGTAATTTCAATGTGGCAGGTACGCAGCATAATTGCGTCCGGACAGTGGTCGCACATTCGTGGACAGATGAAGACGCGTTCCTGCGACTATTGATACGCGTGCCTGCTCTATTTGCCATATTGAAGTTTCAGAGACTCGATTGAGGCAGGCACGCGTATGGATAGTAGCCGGCACACGCCTTCATCTGTCCACAAATGTGCAGGACGTGTTCCCGCCACATTGAAATTACAGAGTTTCTGCGGCTGAATTTTGCCGCATGTTACACTGATTCTGTTAATTTTTCACCTACCTCCTTATTTGAATGCGGCAGCTTTCTGACGCATCTTCAACTTGGCATTTTTCCTATACAAATCCTGTCGCATTCAGTTCCACTGTGTTTTCATCTCTTACAGATCTTAAATTGTATACTGCGGCCAATATCAGTCGCCAATTGCCTACGCGGCAAAATCCTGCCGCAACTCTTCACCGCGTTCTCGTTATCCAATTTTCTCTGCAACCAAAAAGTGGGCTCTTCGTAGTGGACCAGTGTCAACCGGATACGAGTCTTGGCATAATGACTGAAGAGTGCGTCAAGCCAAGAACGTATCGCCTTTCACCTCAAACCACCATCAATTTCTGCCTTTTTTGTCCTTCACTTTCTCAATTAAGCCCCCCCATCTCTCAGACGAACCCGTTCGGATGTTCTTATCGAGATCGCTGAAGAAGTTTTGTCCTCATAGTATTATTCCTGTGCCGCGGTTCTGCCCGCCACGAAGGGAACATGTGTCTCGTTTGTGCGCCGTTCGTGCCTTGCCAAATGCCGATGATGTACCCGCCGAGAGGAAAACATGTGTCTCGTTTATGCTCCTTTCTTACCTTGTCATGTCACAAGATTCTGCTTGTATATCCATGTGTCAGTAACGTAGCTGCCACGAACGGGACACGCGATTCATATTCATCTTCATGGTTCCATTTTCTTGAAAATTCTGATAAGTATGCTCACCAAGATGGGAACATGTGTCTCGTTTGTGCCCCGTTCGTGCATTGTAATGATTTAAGATCTTGCTTGGATGTATTTCAGCACTGGCACCGGTATGGTAATCCACATGTTTCAGTAACGTAGCCGTCACGAATTGATCACGTGGTACATTGGTGCTCGGTTTGTAGCTCTCAAATCTTATCTACATCTGTCAATTACGTAGCTGTGTCGGAAGAGGCACGTGTTTCGTTAGTGACTCTTATGTAGCTCCCAGCCGTTCAACCTCTCTCTCTCTCTCTCTCTCTCTCTCTCTCTCTCTCTCCCATTCCGAACTAATATTGTTTCACGGCCAAATTTTAGGCAAAAAACACAAATTGCGCCTTCTGTAATAGCATTAGGCAGTCACAAAACGAACCCCAACATCTGTGTTTTTGCCAGTCGTTTTGCCACGTCATCATTCTCCTATCCCATCCCAGACGACACCATCATCACCAACCTCATTTGCAGATGATAAAATCTCGAAGTCTGACGTTCCACTCGTCGCCACGCAAGACCATCCCATGCTCGGGGAGCATTGATGAAATCAAAGATTTTATGTAAGGAGTTGGAAAAGATGGAAATTGTGATAATTTGTACAATGACGTTATAATGGTGTACTAATCGCCAACAACCCAGACACCAAAGCTTCTCATTAAAAACTACAAAAATAAAATTTGATCGGTAGCGCCAGAAACCAAACTGTCTCAACTTGACGTCACCAATTTCAGTCATCGGAGTAACACCTCGTTCTGGGAACCACCATGGGCGTCGTGGAGATGTCGTCTTGGTCTCCCATACGGCTGGGAGCAAGCTCTGGATTCTGATGGCAACTGTTACTATATTGAGTGAGTTGAATAATTGAAATTCATTTTTTTCTTCTCTCATCTCTCTAAACTTGACATTTTTTTCTCCAAAAGCATGAATCATATCATGAGTATTAGACCTGTAATGATTCATGAAGGTAGTTAGAACCCTGGGAAGATTTCCATAAGATCCACTGTGAAGTGTTCTTCCATTCGTGGCCGAATCCTGCCGCAGTACCTCATTCAAGTTTTCTTGCCGGCAGGTCTGTGATTATCATCTATCCATTCTCAACCGGTTCAAAATCTTCCGTGATTAGTGAAAGATCTTGTACATAAATAAGGATTTACATAATTTAATCTTTCTGGGGAAGTAGAGAGAGAGAGAGAGAGAGAGAGAGAGAGAGAGAGAGAGAGAGTTAGTTCAATTTTCAGTCACCTAACTCGAAGCACAACTTACGAAGACCCTCGACAGTCGCAGGCTCCTCAAGGAACAAGAACAGTTACGATAAATCGAAGGTCAGTAGTGCCCCGTCCCTTGCTTCGTCCCTTTTTCATCGAATAGTAGTCCATTGTGATGCTGAATTTCAGCCCCGAAATCGGCTTCGGATTCGTCGCAGCTGGTCAAGAACCTACGGTCATACAGTTTGTATCTCCTGGTAAGTTATGTTAATTTTTCCTTGTCCCGAGAAAACAGTGCAAGTCAAGCCACGCCCCCTTGACACGCGCGAAATCCTCCTCTCACCTAAGGTGTTTGATCTCTTTACTTGGATTTGTCATAAACTTGGTCATGGCTCATGTTTCAGAAGGGCCCTATTTTCCATGATTTTTTTTTCCATTTTTCAACAAAACAGTGCCAGTTAAGTCACGCTCCCTTGACACGCTTGAAATTCTCCAAAGAATTTTCGTTTTGTTCACTTGTGTGTATGTATAAGTCAAAAAGTCGGTCACGGAGAGTGTTTCAGAAGGACCCTCTTTTCCATAAATTTTCTAAATTTCATAAAAACAGTGCCAGTCAAGCCACGCCCCCTTGACACGCTCGAAATCCCCCAAAAATTTTTGATCTGTTCACTTGGATTAGTCATAAATTCCATTAGGGAAAATATTTCAGAAGGACCCTCAGACGGCCTCTTGTACGCAAACGATCAAATTCTTGAAGTCAATGGAGTCGATATGAGACAAGTGTCGAAAGATGAGGTAATCTTACCCTACTTTACCCTAATTAAGGTCATTTTTAGGTAGTTAATGCGGTCAGGGCGGCTAGGGATCAATTGAGGATTACAGTGCTGCAGATCCCTCAGAAGACCGTGAGTTTAACATAATTAAAAGTGTTGCTGAAATGAAGTTCATAGGCTGTTGATATCAATAGTGCACACGGCGATAAACGAAATTTAAGCAAAACAAGGGGCGGCACATAGCTTTCTCTACCTGTAAAAAGTCTGACCTCCGTAAATCGGTTACTTAGTACCGTAGCAGTTTAGCCTCGAAATATGAGAACGATTTAAGTAATGCGCCTTTAATTTCAATGGACTGAAAGTAAGAATAATAATCTGAATCCACAAAGATCTAACTGTTCGTTGTGAGAGTCCCAACCCTACCGTACTTATTTTACAAAAATGCGATTGGCGCGCGTTTGAAATTGGTCAGATTTTTTGCTAGATATGTGGGCGGGGCTCAAGTAGATAAAATTTCAGTTACCGTAGTTAAAAAATTTTATTCTTCCTACCTTTTTTTCATAGCAAAGTCTCAAATCGTTACGGGAAAATGTTCGAAGTAGGTAAAACTGATCTTGATAACAATCCGCAACGTTCATAGAGATGAGGAAACGAGGAAAATAGGTTGAAACATTCGCAAAAAATAATGATGTAAATGCGCTCTGAGGAAGGTTTTGCAATACGGTCGCAGAGCGGTTATATCCACTTATCCCAGTTACGTAGAGCACATCGCATCAGAAGCTTCATAAATTTCTATCGACAGCACATGAACTTCATTTCAATGGTATTCTGGTTGATGAAAAACCTTTCAGAAAAACAAAAAGAATCACAAAGTGCGGTTTACGGATCGAGTGTTGGTCTCGTCGCTTTCCGGATCGGTTAGTTTGTTTTCCGCGCAAGCGGTCCTGCGATGCGGTCTGAGCTCAGAGATTATCAGGGATGCGGAAAGTAGGAATATCGTTTAAAGATTCAGAAAAAATGTACCAGGCAGTTGTAAAAAAATAACGAAAAGTTTAAATTTTTATACCCAAAAAAACTTTTTTAAAAATTACTCAGTGATGGACTGTATCAAAAAAATGAGGAAAACCTTGAAAAGTACAAAAAATTAACTTTTTCAACAGCAGAAAAAACCAATTAAAATATACTTAACGTTGAATGATAAGTCACTGGAAGGTATTTTATGTGATAAAATTACCAAAACTATAAATATTTTAACTTTAAAAACCAATATCTGAATATCTAATCTAACATGGATGAGAAGAAAAAAAATATTGATACCATAAAAAGTTGGAAAAAAATGAATTTTTCCGAAAAATCAATTTTCAAAAGTTTACAAAATTGGATGAGAATGAAAAAAATGGAAACCATGAAATTAACAATATTAAATTTGAAAAAATATGAATTCTCAAATATTAGATGTGAAGAAAAAACGTATTGATAGGCATTTAGGAAAACACGGGCACCGGCAGACCACCTCTTTTTCTAGGCTCAGGTAAGTTTGGGACCCCAACTGTTTTGTGGATCTTGATCAGCACAATTTGTAGGCTTAGCCCACGTTCAAACAGGGGGTCCCAACCTTACCCTAGCCTAGAAAAAGAGGTGGTCTGTCGGTGTCCTTGTTTTCCTAAATGCCATGAAATTTTAAAAATTACAAAATATTCCAGAAACGCGAAGAATTCCCACCACCAGCACTACCCAACGTCGTCAGGATTTACCTGGAAAACGGTCAGACGAGATCTTTCAAGTTCAACGACGCCACGACCTGCAGCGACCTGGAGAAGCTGATCATGGACAAACTGCATCTCTCAGCGCGGTCACACTTCTGTCTAGCTATGGAATATTCGCTGGGAGCAAAGTCTAGCAGGATAAGCCTTCTGAGGTCGAACACCACTATCAAATCGGTAGGGTATTCCTTCTTACTACTTGGCCTGTCGTAAAGATGAGAGTATGGTAGGTCAAAAAGTTTGGGTTACTGTAGTTTGAAAAAATTATTAATTACTGTACTTCTTCATTTTATGTTGATGAAGTGAGTGGTAGGTCAGAAGTAGGGTTACTGTAGTTTACTGTATTTATTATTTATTTCTCGTTGGTTTTGATGTAAAGCTTATAATTAGATTACTCTAATTTTTACATTTTTTCAAAGTACTTTTGTGAATTGTATAAATTGTATAATGGAATAGATCGTAGGTTAGTGGTAGATCAAAAACTTGGTCCCTATAGATTCTCGCTCTCTCTCTCTCTCTCTCTCTCTCTCTCTCTCTCTCTCTCTCTCTCTCTCTCTCTCTCTCTCTCTCTCTCTTTCTCTCTTTCTCTCTTTCTTTCTTTCTTTCTTTCTTTCTCTCTATCTCTCTCTCTCTCTCTCTCTCTCTCTCCCCCTCTCTCTCTTTCTCTCTTTCTCTCTTTCTTTCTTTCTTTCTCTCTATCTCTCTCTCTCTCTCTCTCTCTCTCTCTCTCTCTCTCTCTCGCTTTCTCTCTCTCTCTCTATCAAACCTCCAACTTTCAGATCATGGCGATGCCGAACTCGGAACATCTGAAATGTGTATTCCGATTCGCTTTCATTCCTTCTGATGCCTTCACGCTGTTCAGCGAAGACCCAAAAGCCCTAGAATACTACTATCAACAGTGCGTTAACGATGTGGTAAAAGGACGATATGCTTACGAAATGAGGTAAATTTTATACGTAAATATGAAAATTGACCTTTATTACTGTAGAATTTTTTAAAACACATTTTGTTGGTATGAAACAAGTTTGAAGATGATAGCTCATTTTCGAGAAAATGACTGGAAAATGAACTCAAAGATTCTAAACGAACAACACTCCAGCTAACACAGCCTATTTTTCCAGATACGAAGCATGCGTCCGACTGGCAGCACTCCACATTCAGCAAATCGCGTTCGACTGCAACGTCCTGAAAGATGGGAAAGTGTCAGTGAACAAGGTCGAAAAAGAGTATGGACTACATGTCTTCCTACCGCCCATCGTCCTGGAGAACGTAAAGAAAAGAGAAATTAGGAAACATCTTAGGTTTTACCTAAAAAGGGACTCGACTAGGTCTATGCCCTGTATATCGAATTCGAAGTGTTCGGAAGAGGAGCCATGTGAGTTTTTGTCTGCGGTAGGAAGCGCGGCAGAATTTGGCCGCAGGAAATGGAATGGACTATAGGATGGAACAAGAAGGTGGCGGCAAAATTGGCATGGGATTGATGCGATAGAATTCGGCCGCGAAAAACTGGAATGCGGAGAGTTGTGCTAGAATTTTTCCGTGAAAAAATGAGATGGAATATGTTGCGGCAGAAATTTGCCGCGCCAAATTTTGAATGAGGATACTTGCGATAAAATTGTGCCGCGAAGAAAGTGGGATGGAGTGCATCGCGGAAGAATATTACCGCGTCAAAACTCGAATGAAAATAATGCAGAAGAATTTTGCCGCGAAAAAAGTGGGATAGGAAACTGCGCAGAATGTGGAAACAAAATGATCGCGTCAACTTTGTCAGATTAGAAGCAAAAGGAAAGCGTCAATATTCTGCCGCTGGGAGAAAGAAGACGCGGAAGAGACCGGCCGCACCTCTCGAATATTCAAATTTTCAGCGACAGCGTCGTCAGCGACATCAGAACCTTCGTCGATGGCCAGAATCAAATACATTCATATCGTCTCTCACCTGCCTTCGTTTGGTGGAAGAGCCTTCTCTGTAACGTTCAAAGAGAGTCAAATCGATATGATTATGCAGGTAATTCTTGTCAGAATGGGTAAATTATCGAAATCTTACAAGTGGCCATGTTTTTTTGAAACACTCTTTCGGCACAACCTTCTTCACTATGAATCATATCTCACTGCCCAGAGGGATAGGAATTCTAACAGTATGACACTGCACACTACGGTAAACGCAGTGTAGGCAAAGAAATGGGCGGGGCAAACGATTTAGTAGATCAAATTTCAGTTACTGTAGTTCAAAAAAATTTTTTCCTACCTTTTTTTCATCCCAGAGTCACGAATCGTAACGGAAAAGTAACTTCGTTTTTATTTCATTTACTGAGTATTTTGAATTCCCGCCTCGAAATAAAGTTTCACGTCTCCACGTTTTTATTCCCTTCTCGATACAGTAACCAGAGGCTAGGACTAACATTTACTGAGTATTTTGAATTCCCGCCTCGAAATAAAGTTTCACGTCTCCACGTTTTTATTCCCTTCTCGATACAGTAACCAGAGGCTAGGACTAACATTTACTGAGCATTTTGAATTGCCGCCTCGAAATAAAGTTTCACGTCTCCACGTTTTTATTCCCTTTTCGATACAGTAACCAGAGGCTAGGACTAACATTTACTGAGCATTTTGAATTCCCGCCTCGAAATAAAGTTTCACGTCTCCACGTTTTTATTCCCTTCTCGATACAGTAACCAGAGGCTAGGACTAACATTTACTGAGCATTTTGAATTCCCGCCTCGAAATAAAGTTTCACGTCTCCACGTTTTTATTCCCTTCTCGATACAGTAATCAGAGGCTCGATAACATTCCGCAACGTTTTTAGAGATGAGAAAACGAGGAAAATAGCTTCAAACATTAGCAAAAAAATGAGGTAAGCGCGCTCCGCAGAGAATCTTTCGAAGCGGTTGCAAACCGGTTATATCCACTTTTTTCTCATCCGCAGTGTGCACTATCTCGCCCCCAGGCGCTAGCTCGATCTGGCAGCAGGAACTACAGAAACAAGCAAATTTTACCTCTAAAGAAAGATGTATACGGTAGTAAATAGAGCGTCTAGAAAACCCTTAAAACTAGATGACTTGCAGGTGGAACCCCGATCCGGCTTACTAGTACGGCATCCAGGCCGAACGGGCCAGCCATCGATATCGATTGGTTTCGATCTGATTGGGAAGCTTGTCGTGACTAGAGACACTGAAGTTGCATCTATGATCAGCATCCGACTCGCAAGCAATCCACAGCAAGGACTCGAATTCCTAATGGACAAAGACGACATTGATGACCTGGTGATGTACATAGTAGGGTACCACAAGGTCATCTACAGCACCGACCTGGAAGTCGAAGTAGACGACACTCCGCCACGAGTCAAGAAGATTCCAGAAACCCCGCCCCCCTATGCAGCAACTCACAAGGTGGTCCCATCCACGTGGAATTACAGCGACGACGTATCGATGACGGAGAAGAGTGTGGATTTCTCCGACGGGCCGCCTTCCTACCAGATCGCCAGTGCGTTTGTGTCAAATTTCAAGAAGAAGCCATTAATGGAAGAGACGGAGGATGCGAGCACGTCGACATCAGTAGAGATAACGCAGCCGAAAAAGCTTCTGAAGGCGACGGACTCGTTACTGATCAAGAGAGACGGAGGAAGGCCGCCGCAGAGACCACAGTGAGTGTTTTGCATTAGAACAATACTTATTCTAATGTTTTGAACAACGCGTGCGGCATTTATCCGCCGCTTTTGTGGCGCTTTTGCTGTTGGTTGCGGCTAATTTTCCGCACACCGACAAGTTTGTTGAGCGTGATTTTCACCCCTAACTCTATCTCAAGAATGGGGTTTTTTCTGAGAAATTTGATCATTTCATCACTGCAAGAAGTTTGATTTTGAAAAAATAACAGATCGATTAAATTGTTTGAAAAGGGTTATAAATTTCGAAGTTCCGAAAAGAATTGGTTCGATGTAGGGCCGATAATTATTGACACCATAGTAAAGAGAAGAACTGGTCCCTCCAGTCGGACAAAATGTTATGCGCATCAAACAAATTTCAGAGATCTGGACACGATATCGGATTCATCTGACACAGAGAATTCGTCGTTTTCGTCGCCACTCAGGTCACCAAAGTTGGGAACGATCAATGACTCGAGCCTGGAGAATATTGTAACTGAGTGAGTTGTGCATTGTTCCGTCACTAGAGGAAGAGTGTGCAAAATGTCGTCAATTTTGCGAACAGTGTGTAAAATGCCGTCAATAGTGCTAAGAGTGGGAAAATGATGTAATTATTACTGAAAGACTGCAAAATTTTGCGAAGATCAAAGTTTTAAAAAAGCTTATCAGAGTGTGTATAAGATCATAAGTTTGACGAAAAGTGTGCAAAATGTCGTCGGCTAGGTTCGAAAGTGCATACACTCACTTTTAACTCTAAACTGACAGAAATTTTGACCTCCCACAGACTACGGTAACCAGAAAGTTTCAGTGAGTACCTGAAAGCCGACGTGAGGAATATCCGACGGGAGTCAATCGAAACGCTCATTCAGAACAATGTAAGTTTTATCTTTGTCTGCATTTGCGCGTCGAGGAGAGTATTGTACGCACTTGGTCATCTTGTGTTGAGTAAATACCTGCGAAAGGTCGAAAATAGCCTCATTCATTCGTTACAAAAGTGATTTGTTGAAATGTTTTTGAAAATTAGAAACGTGACGTTATCATACAGATGGAAGTACTAACCATAATTTACAGAATTCGAACCTAGAAGCGCTCATTCTCCAATTTGAAGACAATGGGATCCTGGAAGAAGAAGGATCACGGACGCCCCAGAATGGTACTGCCAAGAAGATCCTGAACGGGCGGCTATCAAACAGCACAACCTGCAGGGCTTTCTCGCCGAGGTTGGTTTGGGGAGGGGGAACCCGCGATAGGTTCGCACCACATCTCCCTGCTTATTGCTTAGAGGTGAAACCCGCGACAGGTCCGCAACTTCTTTCTATATAAAATCTGATTCTATGCTTGAAGCGACTAAAACAGAATTCCAGTGATCTGACACCGATCAACGGCAGCGCACTGATCAGCGACGGCATCAAGGCGATAGATGACGACATTCCACTCATCTGACTTCTCTTTTGTTGCATTATTTTCTTTCCACACTCGCTCAGTAGACAAGAATGTTCTGCTTTTAATTTCCTACCAAAATGGGTTCTTCTTCAATAACTTCACATGCAATAGCTTTAATTTTATAAGGGAAGTCACTTTTTTCAACATTATAACATTGTTTCAGAAGGTTTCCTGCGCCTAGAAGTGAGTTTTTGTTAATTTTCAAAAGATCGAAGCAACTTTTTCCAAACCAGCTGATCGAGTGTTTCATCAAAAACCTAAAAAGTGACTTCCCACCACTGAAGAGATATCCATCTCGAAGCAAAAAGTTCTTAAACGCGCAAACACTTCCCCTAAGCTTCTCCCAAACTTTGTAACAATGCCATTCCTAATACTTCTGATTCCTTTGGTAGACAACCACCGGTGACATTTCCCCCTTTCCATTTCAGATAAACAAAGATAGCAATAAATTTATTATGAATTTTATTTGCCTAATAAACTTTTAATACAATTTTCAACATCTACCAGCTCTATCCGCTTCTGAGATTCATCGACTACCAGATTTCGCAGTTTGTTGAAGCTCTTTGCGTGACCGCTCGCGCACTTCTCCACGAGCTTCTGGTTGTTCTTCAACACCTTCAGGACCAGAGTGTTGATTACGTCCTGGTTGTTGATTCTGTACATGTTCTCGTCTTCCACCAACTGAAATCATTTGTGAGATTAACTTGCTGGGTGGTCTAATCATGGATACATTCTATCACATACAACGGTTTTCCATATATTCGGAAACACAAAATTTTTGACCTCAAAAATCACATAAGGTTATGGCACATGGATTTTTTCGATTTCGGGTCCGGGAAAAATGTTGAGATTTTGATTGATATCAATTCAGAAACGTTTGAGAATCAGAATAAACTCTGTCCTGACTCTGACGTGATCTCTCAGTTTTCGTTCTGCTGTTACAGTATTCGGAAGTAGGAATACCCCTGGGTAACACTCGCACTTTGCAACTTTAATTTTATAAGGGAAGTCACCTTTTTCAACACTAGAACATTGTTTCAGAACGTTTCCTGCACCTAGAAGTGAATTTTTGTTGATTTTCAAAAGGTAAAGTAATGTCATTCCGGATGAAAAAAATCGTTAACGTCCAAACACTTCCCCTCCCAAACTTTGTAACAATGCCATTCCGAATACTTCTGATTCATTCGGTAGACAACCACCAGAACCACCTTGTTCTAGGAATTTGTCTTCACATTTTGGATGAATAGTTTACACAGTTTCATAATTCCACCATACCTGAAGCACATCCCTCTGCTCCTCTGTCAACGATAGGATTCTTAGCAGTTCCAACGTCGTCAGCCGAGTCAATCGCTTTTGTGAGTAGAATTGTACAATCGTGATGAATTGTCGGATGAATTCTGGACTTTTCGGTGGGTACGTCTGTTTGCTCCGTTGCATCACCGTTTTCAATTCTTTCAGCCAGAAGACGACGTCCTCAGCCGGTGTGTTCGACATGTGCTTGGTGCACTCGTCGATGAATTCACCCAATTCTGGCTCTTGCTGGAAAATTTTCTTGGAGAGAGAGAGAGAGAGAGAGAGAGAGAGAGAGAGAGAGAGAGAGATAGATAGATAGATAGATAGAGAGAGAGTGAGAGAGAGAGAGAGGGAGAGAGAGAGAGAGAGAGAGAGAGAGAGAGAGAGAGAGAGAGAGAGAGAGAAAGAGAGAGAGAGAGAGAGAGAGAGAGAGAGAGAGAGAGAGAGAAAAAAAAGAAAGAGAGGGGAGATAAAACCGACCGTAAAGTGCAACGCCGACCTTGGATCAAATCCAAACTTCTCTCGGTAGGTAACATATTTTGGGTCGCCTTCCTTTTTGAGTTCAATTTCCGCATTTTGGAGCCACTCAGTGTGAATCTGTAAGTGTTAGGAATAACCTGATGGTACCTAAGGACTACCTTAAGAGCTGGAAGGTTAGGTTCGGGCATGAACCTATAGTCCGTTTCAACTTCCTTGTCTCGCATCGAGACTGTCCGGCTGAAGAGAAATAATGAGAGAGATAGAGAGAGATAGACTCCATAATAAATTTGTCGCCTGTACGTCGCCTCCCTGTCGTCATTCGATATAGCATTCGATAACGGCGACATTCCGGTGACAATACGGTGACGTTTCGGTAACAATATGGCGAAATCATTCATTTGTTGCCGGTACGTAACTGTTTTGTCGCAGATACGTCGCCGCCTAATCGCCTGTACGTCGCCGTTTGGTAAGGCATACCGAATGGCGACAAAAATATTATGGAGAGAGGGAGGGAGAGAGACAGAAATAAACTCCTACCCATCAGGATCCGCAGCTCGTGTCTCTTGGACCACAGGCTCACCAGCCGACAGAAGTTGGAAATGACGACTGATCTCGAAATTGATCGCAGTGTGAAGACATCGTATGCTGTTCATGTTTTTGATCTGAAGGATGATTATAGGCTTAAACCATGCGGGTAGTCTCAGCTGGTTCTAGATTGACAATCTCGGAAGATTTCCGTCAGAATCATTTTTTTGCAAATATTCTCAAAGATCAGATCTGTGTGGAATTTATCTATCGGATTCTGAATACCTCAGTTCGAGTCCCTCGTTCACCATCATAGGACAGAGACACGTTGGCATCAACTCGGAGATGACCCTCTGAAATCTCCTTTGTCTGCCTGCCTATCTTTCTCTCTCTCTCCCAACTCACTGTGCAAGTCTCCCTGGCAGATTCTGTGGTGCATCAAGAGCAACCTCAAATGTTGGACAAAGCAAACCGCTTCCAATGCTGTTGCGATACACGGGCTGGTGACGACTTCGATTAGACCACATCCTGAAAGCTCTTCCTGACGCCAGTTATCTCTTGTGTACAAAACGAGATTATGTCCGTTACTGTATCTCAAAAACTGAATTCGTTTGAGATGTGTTTAATAATGTGTCTATAAATGCTGGTGCGAATAAGATTATGTCCGTTACTTCATGTTTGGAAAGGGTGGTGCGAATAAGATCATGTCCGGTACTGTACATACCCAAAGACTTGTGCGAATAAGATTATGTCCGGTACTGTACATACCCAAAGACTTGTGCGAATAAGATTATGTCCGGTACTGTACATACCCAAAGACTTGTGCGAATAAGATTATGTCCGGTACTGTACATACCCAAAGCCTTGTGCGAATAAGATTATGTCCGGTACTGTACATACCCAAAGACTTGTGCGAATAAGATTATGTCCGGTACTGTACATACCCAAAGACTTGTGCGAATAAGATTATGTATAGTTTTATAAGATTTTATCCGGTACTCAGATTAGAAAGGCTGGTGCGAATAAGATTATGTCTGGTACCAATACGTGACGTCACCTTCCCCACCTACCTGCTCTGTTATAATCGATCAGAGACTGTTGTCCGACATGAACCGTTTTTCCCGAGTCTTGTTCCAATTGTAATTGTGTGATTTCGACTTCTTTCCAGTACGGAGCGAGGTTCTCGTCAAACACGTAGAATCCAAATCGACCGTTTTTCGCTATTGGATGCTCGTTTTGGGTGATTTGATATCTGAAATTTATGAGAGTGAGGATTGCGCGAATATTTGACGACAATTCGAGTAGTCAGTGCTCATTCTGGCTGTGCTTCTGACCATTCCATTCCGGGTACATTCCGGTTGAGTTTGAAAATCGGTGCATGCACTGAAAACTCCTTTTGGCGTCCCCACAAACCGAGTATTCAGTGTTTTGTGTGTTCTTCTCGTGATGATAACTTAATGTATGCACTGAATACTCCTCTTGACGTCACGAAAATCGCACATACAGTTTGAAAACGGATCACATTCCCTCATTTCATGACGACAATAGGAGTTCTCAGTGCAAGAACCATGCCTCAGCTCTGTGCACACACTCAAAACTCATTTCGTCGTCATCAAACTGACCCAGCTGGCATGTCGGCATAAAAATAGTGTTTCCTGTCGAATCTGCTCCACTGCGGGATCTGACAATTCAGGAGAGAGCCAAGTTTGAGGGCGTGCTGGACAGCCTTCTTGTTGAGTACTGGAAGAGTCCCGGGTGCTGCCATGTCAAATGCAGACACCAATTGGTTTGGTGGTGCTTCGCCAGTTGGTGTCCTCGAGAACAGCTTGGTTTTTGTGTCTAGTTGAACATGGATCTAGAGTTTTCAGTTCAATCTTTTTTTTCCAGAAATCACGGAATGCCAAGATCAAAAAAATCGAGGAAGGGAAGTGTGCAAACACCGAGTCATAACTTGATAACCTAGTAACGCAGAATGTTTAGTAAGTGCCTAATGTGTCATGAACTAGTGACTTTCTGCAAAGTTTCGTCAATCGGGAAAGTGTGCAAACATTGGGGTCTTGATAGGGATATGAAGAATTTACCTGCAAATAGTCAAGATACAGTACCGGTCGAAAGTTGTACATTTTTATGAGCAGAAATAAAAACAACTAAACGATTTTTGACCGACCATCCTTGGTGGTCCCGCCCCCGTTACGCCCACTTTTGGAATGGCCGAATGTGTTACACCGTGGACAGAGAAACTGGTAAATTAAAAAAAAAACAGTAGCGGTCCAAAAGTTCTGCAAGTTTTTATTTCTGCTCATAAAAATGTACAACTTTCGACCGGTACTGTATCTTGACTATTTGCAGGTAAATTCTTCATATCCCTATCAAGACCCCAATGTTTGCACACTTTCCCGATTGACGAAACTTTGCAGAAAGTACTTCTCACTAGTTCATGACACATTAGGCACTTACTAAACATTCTGCGTTACTGGGTTATCAAGTTATGAGGCGGTGTTTGCACACTTCCCTTCCTGACGACTTTTTGCAGACCAACCTCTAATCCAATAACAGGGGTGTATCTTGTCTTGTCGGCTATGGCTTCTGCCAGATTTGATTTTGTTGCGATCCATCTTCTCAGGATCATCTAGAGTTTCGTTATTTTTGGGGTTAAAGTACAGTAACCTAATCAAGAGTAAAAGTACCGTACTCAAACTAGTATCAAAGGTGGTAGTGGAATTACAGTATCCTAAACTGGAACAAAAGTATGTTTCAAACTACCGTAGATAAATTACCACAAAAGGTACCGTATCCAAGCTACTACTAAAACTACTGTGTCCAAGCTTCTAATATAAATACTGTAACCATAAGTATACTCCAAGCGATTTCATAGCTTATATGAAGAGAAGAAGATCAAAAAAGTTGGTTGGAAATTATTTATCTCAGAAGACAGAAAATAACACTCTAGTACCCAATGCAACATTCAAAACAGGGATAACAATCTGGGATGCGAAAAACCGGAGAAAAGTGAAAAGAAACAACAAGAGAAAACGACTGATTTTTGGGTGAGAGAAAAACATTTAAAGTGACTTAAAATGACCTAACGCTAAGGATATCGTTGAGGTCTTCCAGATCCGTGTCACGGTTTCTGATGATTTTCGCCATTGAGACGCGAACTTCGTCTAGCGCCTTCTGGACTATCGGTTCCACGGTTGAACGGTAGCTCTGGAATATTGTGATAATTTTGTAACTAAAAATTTTTTATTAAAAAAAAATCCAATAATGTCAAGAAAATATTTTTGTAGGATTCTCATATAATTTAATAATTTATCAAGCAGGTCTTGAAAACTTGGGTCATATAATATTTTTTACACAATATTTTTTCATTTAAACATAAAAATGAACATCCGAAAGTCGAAACCTTTCGATTACACGACGATTCTAGAGTACTCTTGAAGCGTCTTATACAAAAAATATAGTTCAAATATTTTTACCAATTACCGTATACATTTTGCCTGCGCATCTTATTGCAAAGACATACCTCCAAATTAGCCGGCGATTCGATAAAGTTGAACGCGTAGATGAGCGAAGTTTCTGATGCGACTCGCACAGCCGAGTTGCTTTCTTTCGTTCCGTTTACTAGGTGTGGCACGATGATCTGAAATCAGTGTATTAACGTGTTGGGTGGTCCTACAGGTACATTAAACTTTTTCAGTGATCTCATTACTATTGCTAAGAAAGGGAAATTTTCTTGAACTTAACTACCTGGGTGGTCTAGTAAAAATACCTCTCAAGTTTGAAATTCTACCTAGAGTAACTTGAGTAAACGACAATTAAATTTTTTTCCAGGATTTCGCACTGGTAACATCGACTACCTCAGTGGTCTCATAAAATATAATCTTTTTCGATGTTTCGAACTACAGTAACCCAATCATACGGTAGTCATGACACACCTCCCGCACTTTACATCGTCAACTACATGGGTGGTCTATTTAAACTTAAATTCTACATTAACTCAAGCATACATACGTTTTCAAACAACATTCGAATTTTGCTGTCAACTAGCTGGGTGGTCTTTTTAACTACAGTAACCCAAGAATACGGTAAAACATACCTTCAACAAGTCGTTCTGAAGAGTGTGTGCCTTGGAGACGTAACCGAGGGCGACAGCTACGACCTTTCGAACATCTAGTGATGTATGATTGATGGTTCTGGCCAGCTGGTTGAGCAGGTCTCGATCCAGGTCCGTCACCAGAATGTTGCTGGCTGTCCTACACGCCGACGAGGCGACGATGGTGTTGGTGGATTGGAAGGCAGTGGTGAGGGCGGAACGGCAAGCGTCGTTGACTTCGGATCCCCAAAGGGCAGCGGCGTTGTTCTAAAATTAGAGTATAGCGCAGAAGCAATTTCTGCGTCTCTGACTTCAATTTTGACAGTGTGCCTGTCTGTCTGTCAGTCTCTCTTCCTCTCTCTCTCTCTCTCTCTCTCTCTCTCTCTCTCTCTCTCTCTCTCTCTTTTTCGAATATAACGAAAACAGCATGATCGTGATCTGGTCTCAGCATTTAGCCAAAAACTGTATGAATAATTGGTTCGAGCTTTCTAAATTTACAAAAATATACTTTTACATTTTGCATTAAAACCGTCTTCAAACCTCCAACAGTACACAAATTCCATAATTTAATCATAGCAACAAACCTCAGAAATCTGCTGCAGAGCGTAGACCTTTGCGATTTTTTCATCATTCGACGTCTTCGGTGATTCGATTCTGTCTAGGATTCGTGTTTTGACTTCTTGCCAATTCTGGGTTACTGCCAGTGTTTCACCAAGAAGTGCACCACTACAGACAACAAGCGATCGTTCCACTTCTGTTGGCGTTTCGATTGTTTTCTGGAACATTTAATACGTTATTATGGATGACTGGAGTTCTGCTTTTGATCACTTTTTTCTAAACAAATTTCACAAAACCATGTTTTTATTTCTATCGATAACTTTCTCCTCCAAAGAACCTGCACCAACTACACCAAAAGATTTTGCACCACGAAAAGTTCACGCCATAACCAAGAGTCTCCCTTCGTTAAAATGATCAAATCTACACTCTTTTCGGTAGAAATTGTGAACTAACATCAGAAACGTACAGTAAGCAGCTGAAAATGGAGAACTGGCTAACAGAAGCTCTAAAAAAAACTTCTTCCGTCAATAGATCCTTAATTTTTCTCACCTTTCATTAAGTAGTCATCCATTCATCAAATTAATCAATAATTAAAAGCTATTTATCATTACCGCGCTTTCGTGTTTCACATGTTTGATATCAGCAAACAAAATTATTTATGATACTGACGTAGCGCCACGCTGTACCAAATAGGCATGGGCATATTGCCAATTATTGGCCGTCGATTGGCAATGCCTCTTTTTCATTGCCAATAGCATTGGCAGTCGATTGGCAATGCAATTGACTTGGATTTTGATTTCTAGACCTTCTTGACGTTAAAGATGGTGTTATAACAAACTGCATTGCCAATCGTCTGCCAATGATTGGCAATATGCCCATGCCTAGTACCAAATCGAGTTAAGATTTTGAAAGAAAATGTTCATAAATCTCACCGAATAGATTCCTTCTGTGATTTCAAAGATCTCGTTGACGATCTGAGAAGTCAGTTGGCCAGAGTAGGAAGGAAGCATGGCGCGGAGGGTGACCAGAGTGGATTCTCTGAAAGCGCTCAGTTAAAACCGCATTGCAAGACCGTTGTGCACAACTCCCTGCATACTGCTTAGAGGTGTACGAACACTGACACACTCAAACAATATCACACTGTCTCGCCGTCTCTGCGTCTTGCGCTTCTCACGTACTCTTGCTCCCCTGGCATATTGCAGCAGGAGCTACAGTAACTCCCAAGTTTTACTTTAAATTTTTTTGTGGACTATTCGAAAATACTGATTTTGAGCAAAAAATGCGTTCAGGACAATTGAAAAATATTCTGAACGAAAAGTCATAAGAATTTAAAAAAAGGACAAGTAATTGTAGGAAATTAAAATTTCTACAATAAAATAAAAAGACAATATCAATATAAAAAGTACAACATAGAAAGACGTTTCAATTTTTCACTTTTCAAAACTAAAAACATACGTCAGCTGAAGATCCTGGCTTCCTGCCAAGAATTTGGTCAGCTCTGTCAGTGTCTGCTCCTGCTTTGCAACCTTCGGGAACAATTTAGCGAGAGCGGAACCCGCGGCGAGTCGGACAGGTCGGGACGATGTCTCTTGAAGGGCCTTCATAAAGGTCGACTGGAGCTGTGGGAAGAACGGCTTGAGCAGTTCACTTGCCTAAAAATTAGCCTTTTTCCCCGTTATTTCAAATAAGTCAATTTTATATTTTCTTCCGGTTAGTGTATTCATTGTCGAAAAATAATGTTTTCTAATCTTCAGAGATATAATTCAGATTGTAACTTAATGAGAAAGGTATTTTTTTGGTATATTTAGTTTAAATTTTGTTATTTCTTCAAAATGATCTTGAAAAATGTGATTTTGAAAATTCCAATGAAAATTCAAATGTAAAAAACTTGAAAGGAACATGTTTTAGACTGTAATTAGGAAAAAACCAAAAATTTCGTATTTCAGATAAATAATCACCAAAAATTATATGAAAAGTGTATTTTTGGATGTTTCAATAAAAATCAAAAACATGAAAAAAAACCTTGTCTAGGACAATCGACAGGGTGTCCAGAATTGGCAGTTTGACGCTTGGAGGGTAACGGTCACCAAGAACACGAATCAGAGGTCCAGACATATTGACTGCGTACGCCTTCAGCGCTACGATCGTCGACATTTGAACGATTTGAGACATGGCTTCGGCTGCCATTGCTTTCGCTTCGTTTCCTCCTGAAAGTGTCCCATTTGGAAAACTATCTTTAACTTGATTCATGGAGCTTTCGAGAACGCACCGAAAAACACCCCGCGAATATGTTTATGACCGGTATCTGGGCACTTTTTTTTGAATGAAAATAGATAAATTTACCATTCATAACATTCTCTCTGATCATGATCAACAGCGGTTGGAGAGCCTTAGGACGAGTGAAACCGACAATTTGTTCTCCCTTCGACGATGAAATGAGCATGTTGAGAACCTTCTTGACTGGTGGCAGCATATCCTGGAAAAAAACAATGAGTCATCTGAAACAGTCCCCTTTCCTTGAAGGATCAATATCATGTTGACTCGGATCAGTCGTAAGTTTCGTCCTAATTTCCAGTGCATCAAGCTATCCAACAAACATTTGCAAAAAAATGCACAACTGTTCTGACCGGAGCAGCTTTTTTCAAAAGGTTCTCCTACGGTTCCCACGCCCATTATTTGTGCTCACGGCGGCTATTGCTGGTCGTCATGGAGCTTATAAACTTTATTTTTTCTACATGAATAAAGTTATTATATTATTAAAAAACAAAAACGGTGTTGTGAAAAAAGCAAAAAGTGACAGCAACATCGTAAGATCGTACTTCGATATCGCTGGCTATTGGTACTCTATAGCTATTAACCAATACTGTCCTAAACGATACTGCAAGGAGCTCAACTGATGATAATTAACCAACATTGTTCTGTATGGTACCGTATCATCACCAAATGATACTGTCGAGGTTTCCAATGATCGTAGCGATATACAGCAGCGTTCAAAAGTTTAGAAAGTTTTTTGTTTCGGCCATAACTCGGGTCAAACTCGAGCGATCACCTTCTACTTTTCTCTGAAGTTACTTCAGACAATAAGAAACATTCTAAACTTGCTAAACTTTTGACCGCTACTGTATATTTTGATAAAACTTCAAAATTACCTGCTGAGTCTTGGACTCCAACGGCTTGACCATAGCTCCTGCAGCAGCCACAACATGATCGACAATCTGTTCGTTGATCGACGCATAGAGAAGGAGCAGTGATGGTAAGTACTCTTCGACACTTTCTTCGAACGAGACGCCACTTTTGGAGATGAAAGCGTTGAGAAGAACAGCTGCTGGCACGTTTCCAGATTCAATTTTCTTCAGCAAGTACTGCATGAGTACTGGGACTCCTTCTTCGTCTGTGACAGCGACGACCACCTTCTCGCATGTGTCAATCATCTGCAATTTGGTGGTTAGCTGAAGGTATACGGTGAACTACAGTAATACTTTGATAAACGTAAGAAACCTTCACGACTTACTGTAAATTCTGGATCAGAGTCAATAACTTCAATGGTTTTGGTTAATGATTGAGAATGTTCAATTTCATACAACTTTGATAGCTTTTGAAAATTTCAAAAACAAACCGGATCGTATTGGTCGTTGGTCAAGCAAGAAGCGAGCATGGCGTCGAGAACCTTCGGTAGTTGTCTTGCCAGTGAATCACCTGAAAATATGTACTGTTGCAAGTGAAAGGTTGTCACAGAATCTTGAGGATCAAAAATTGCTTCAGATGTTGATCACACGTTATCATGAGTCAACGACACGGTTTAAAGTTCACTTTGTCCCGATACGGTACCAGAAATCGATGATACGGTATTACCATTTAGGTATACGATACCTAGAATAGAAAATCATACAGAAACAGATGCTAAACTGTGCGTTAATGATATGGTAAAAAGCATACAGACTACTGTATTACGATACGGTACTACATATTGGGTATACGGTGCCCACAATCAAAATCTCACCAGACACAGATGCCAAACTGCAGAGAGCATGAATATTGACTGGTGGCTTGGTCAACTTTGGAAGTAGATATGGCAGCATGGACTTGCTGTTCTGCTTCATCACCTCGCACAGTCCTTGCAGCACATGGTCTTGTTCCGGTGTGAGCTGCTCCAGAAGCGGCGTGATGATCTCGTCAAGTGCTTCGTTGCCGATGATGTGGTAGAGGGACGAGAACGCGTTGGCAGCCGCTTCGCGTACCTCGGAATCTTCATCGCAAATGGCGACGCGGACTGGTGGAGTGACGTTGGAGAGGTAGTGGTTGAGGACTTCCTAGAATTTGGGAGGTCAGAGAGAGAGAGAGAGAGGGGGAAGAGAGGTCAGAGAGAGAGAGAGAGAGGGGGGGGGTGAGAAAAAGTTTACCTTGCTCATGTTACCAATAATCTCATGAAGTGCGATGGCGACACCAACTCTCTTCGATACGTCTTCTGACTTCTGATTCTCATCCAGGACTGGTAGAATCTGAAGATGTACACTTTTACTGGAAATTTCGTTTTAACTTTCTAGGTTATGTGATATCACAACAAATTACTGAGATTCATGAGAGAAAAAACATCAAATTACCGTTGTCCTATAACTTTTGGCCCAAAATTTTATTTCACGAGTCTCGGAAGTCGTTTTTCTATTGAATATGTAAGAAAAATGCTACTGGAACTTTGGAAGAAGCTTCCCGAGAATATGGAGGTTAAGAAAAACCTACTTCAACTGTTTAGTTAAGAATTCGGGAATCGTGATAAAACCCTAAAAGGGACTCAATCAATTTCTATGAGGTAACTTACAAAAAAACCCTAGGGGTCAAAAAATCAGTTCGTAGTTCAAAATACTCACTCCATTGATAACCTTGTCCCCCATCTTTCTGACAAGCTCTCCGAGACATCTTGCTCCCATCTGCTGCCTTTCTTCACATGACGACGCAAGCGAGTCTACGACCATCTCGAACAGGTACTTCATCACTTCCTTCAGTGCTCTTGGCGTGTTGGACACGACAATCTTCCAGACGTGTCCGGCGGCTTGACGTACGATCAGGGCGACATCCGAACGGACCAGGTACAGACCAGCCAGAACCCTGTCGCGGTCCTTTTGTCCCAGAGCACGGACGATGGTCTTTCCGGCTTGTTCCATTCCCATTGTATCGTCTTCGTTGGCTGTCGAAGTCGTCGATTTTCCAGAGACACCGGAGATGGTGAAGAGGAAATCTCCGATGAGCTGGACCGAAGCGTGACGGATACGCCAGTTCTCGTCGGTCAGACCGATCTGAAATCAGCGTTTTGGTATTGGAACTATGTTCATCTCTACTTGAGTTGTACGGAATTAAGGCGACGTATAACGAAACACTCGAGAAACGAAATACCGCTCATATGAAGTTCATAGGCGGTTGATATCAACAGCTATATTCACGTCCTAAACTTAACACGAAAGAAGAGCTGTCTGATATGGTGGCATCCTTTGTTCCCTTGGACTGATGCTCAGACAACACCGGCTGGGGGTTCTGGTCTCACAGAACATTGACCAACTCGCCTTGCACTACTTTTTGACCGACTACACTACCTGTTTGCCGTTAAACGGTCCCTTCCACTAACATGTTCTATTTTCATTTCTAACTACATCAACCTGTTTTCAAACTTACTTCATAATGCTAACCTATCTCATGTGAATACTTATAGGTAACTTACTGTCCCTGATGATGGCATGACGCCGAAACGTTGGACTCAATAAATATTTTTGTGCTAAACCCGTGGTCACTGAGACGATCTGTCATTTACACGAATCTAACAAACGATGCACAATAACACCTTCCGCAACCTACAACTAATTCGAAGCTATATTCACGTCATAGGTCGTAGATATCCATAACTATTTATCGCTTTAAATTAAAAATGATTCATGATTCAGATGACTCCGTTATAAATATTAAGGCGCACTAGTCTATTAAGGTTTAGTTACGCTCGTTTTGGCTTGATCGTCGTACCCAATATCCTATGCTACGGGTCCGGATATGGTAGGTTCCAATTTCTTTTCAAATTTTTTTAAAATTAAAACTTGAAAGATCATTAAATTTAAGATGAAAGACATGAACATGTTGTTTTTTCAGTCTAGTTTACCCGAGAATATGTAAATTTACATCATTTCTAGGTTTTCACTTTTGATTTCTTCATTTTCTTTTCGGTGTTTCCAAAACTTTAACCTTTCCTTCAAGATCTAACTGAATATCTAGAATATACCTTTTCTCATCTAAATTTGAAGTTTAAAAAAACTGGGTTTTTTTACTTTTCAAAAAATTGTGTGAGAAAAAATAACCTGAAGTTGTGGCAATAGATGCTTCCTGGCGTGTGTACAGTACTGGGTGATGAGTCTTTGACCAGCCTTGAGGGCAGATGCACGAACGTATCTGGAATAATGGATTACTGCTTGGAAAACCTTGCCGCGCAGTAGCGCGCGCGGTTGGAATGAACTTGACGCGAATTTTCGCACAAACATAACCTATTCTATGGCAATCAGACCGTTTCGATATGGTACCTATGAGCTAAGAACAGGTCGCGGAAAAACAGTGTTATAAAATAGCCTTTTTCATGAGAAACAGAAAAGATAGCCGCACAGCAGCGCGCGGTTCGAATGAACTTGACGCGAATCTCCGTTTAGACCGTTTCGTTCCGGCAGCTATAGGCTGAGAACGAGCCGCGGAAAGATAATAGCTTCTTTTCATAAAGAAACTATACTTGTAAGAAATGAATAACGTGAGAAAATCAGCTAAAAGAGCTCCGAATGGTACCACAAAGCCGAAAAACTTACTCATTTTCATCAGCCAACGCCTTCAGAATGGGTGGGACTACCTTCGGCAGGTATGGGATGAACTTTTCACCGAAGACCAGTGGAAGGTAGATGTACATGAGAATGTAACCATCACGAGTTTCTGCAGACACTGATGTGCTTTCGGTCGCTTCGATAATTTCTGGCATGACGTGGTCGAGTTGGTCGGTTCCAACTCCTGCCAGTACTTCACAGAGTCCTTGAGCGGCACCCGATCGGTCGACCGTCGACGTTTGTGAAATCTGAAAAGAAGAAGACGTTATACATATGCATGGTGATCAAATTTGGAATTAAGCTTTTTGTGATTATAATCGACTTTTTTCAAGGAAAAATCCAATTATATCTTTCTTTTCTACAAAGAAATAAGCTTTTGATACAAGAAAAAATCGCTGTCAAAATTGGGTCAAAATCTTTTGACTCTGGAGCATAAATGGTTTGAAATTCAGAGCGAATAAACGATTTTAATATGACTCAAAAATCTTCTCGATTCCGTATGCTTCGTACTGTAAGTAAATTACAGCTATCACATAATGGTCGAAATAAAAGAAACGGGAAATAAGATCAAATTAGATGCCGTACATTTTGCCGCGAATAAGACTACGTCCGCTACCGTACCCAGATCAAAACCTCACCAGCTTCTCCTTCAACCACGGGACAACTTCTTGGTGCAACTTTTGTGACGTCTTTCCTCCTGCCTTTGCGACGATTGCTCCTAGAGCCTTCGCCGATACGGTTCTGATGTCTGGCACCGGGTCGAGAAGACTTCGTTGGAGTCCTGGGAGCAGATTTGCAAGGTAGGGCTCCATATCTTTGCTTTCTGTCAGCGAGTAGATGTTTGCGATGATCTGCGCGGCGACCCGTCTCGTTTCACTGTTTCTGTCTTCGAAGGCACGACGGACAATCGGCATCATGAGGGCGAGTGATGGGGCGTCAATGTAGTGAATGAACTTGGTGTTGAGCACAGCCTGCAAGTCAAAATATTTCGATTTTCCAATTTTCCTTTTTGCCAATTACCTGATAGCGATGAAAATTGTCATCTACCCTACCCTAGGTTGATACGATAAGAACAGATACTACAAATTCATCTTAGCCGTAAAGCCAAGATACGAATTCTTTTTGTTATCTACAGCGATAGCCAAATTATAGGGGGAACTATGGCAAGCTCCATTTTCGTTCTTTTTCTAATTTTGTTTGTAACATTTTAACAAGCAGATGGCACCATTATCATTACGCATCTCCTAGATTTCATACGATAATTAAACATGAAAATCTTATTAAAAATAGAACAAGGGTAGTCGCCATCTTTTTCGTAGAAGCCCATTTTTAATGGTTCCTTTTCTTTTCTACAACGTTAAAAAGAAGAGATGGAGAAAGAAAGAAGGTTGGACCTAACGTTGTGTGTTATCATAAGAAACAATTGAGTGGTCTGAGTGTAGAGAGGAGGAAAGGTATTCGAATTGTCATTTATCATCATGGATACTTTCTGACTAAATCGATATGGTATTCTACTGTATTCTTATTTTTTTTTTCAATTTCTGCTTAGTATGTTTTGTGTAGGAAAAGGGCTACATTTTATGAAATTCAAATCATACCTGGAGAGCCGCACTAGTCTTGCTCGCCGGGTCCAAAAGTCCAGCCATCAGTTGGTTGACGACTCCAAGAATCTCCGGATTTCTTACTACACCAGCGATCTTTCTCAACGCATTTTCACCACTTTTGGTGACTTTTGAGGACGAATCGGCAAGAACTTCGATGAGTTTTGGCACGATGCTGGGCAGACAGGCTGAGAGCTGTCGTGGAGCACAGAATGCAACGGATCCGAGCATTTCTGTCGCAGCACACTTGGTTCTCCATGCATCGTCGTCGAGCGCGATGGTCAGGACTGGTAGGACCAGCTTGATTCCGAAACGAGTCAAGGAGGCCATCATGGCTTGGGCGGTGTCCTGAAATCGGGAAATTTGTTTCTTTCTTTCTCTCTCTCTCTCTCTCTCTCTCTCTCTCTCTCTCTCTCTCTCTATTTATCCCTCTTTACAAACAACACCTAACCAGAAAGAAGGTTCTTGTAAAAATGATTTTCCTACAGTTGCAATCTACGTCCGATGAAGTTTTAGTCTGATGTCCAAGAGGTGATATCGGCCATATACATAACAAAAAACAAATATTAGGTGAAAAAATACAATTACGAAAGGTTTCGAGAAAATTATATATTATTTTGCGAAATCATTTTCTATAGTTCTGAAATTTTCCGACATGTTTTTTTCTACAGCTCTGGAAGTTGCAGACCGATTCGACACTCTTACGTTTAGATATGCCAAAAAATGATAGCGGTCATATCTTTTTGACCTGAACTATATTTTCGACAAAGATTGTATGCTCTGTGAATCACTTCGTTCTTCTCATTCACACAAAACTCACATCAGCCGCTTGTCTGACACTTTGGTCCGTGTCTCCGAACAGATTTGTCAGGGTTGGTAAGAACTTAATGATGTAGGGCTCGAAGAATTTTCCAACAGTGCTGGAAAAGAAATGTATGAAGAACTATGTTGTCTAATTTGAACTGAATCTTTTTTTTTTTTATATAATAACTTTATTCATTAAGAATAAGTTCATAAGCTTCATGACGACCAGCAATAGCCGCCACGAGCACAGAATAATGGGATTGGGAACCGTAGGAGAACCTTTTAAAAATTCTGCTCCGGTCAGGACAGTTGTTCGATTTTTTGCAAAAAAAAACGTTGGATAACATTGTCAAATTACCAGAAGGAAAAGAACTGAATATGAGTGTTAGTAGTGATAGAACATTGGTGTTAGTTGTTCGACCAGGATATTCAGATCAATTCCAACCAGTTATCTGACTAATTGTTTTCGACCGTAATTTAGAGGTTCCCATCAGTTAATATAACAAGGGTTAGGAATTGAAATTAAAATAATAATTATGAGAGCTGTAGACGATAGAGAGAGAGGAGCTAATCTCTGTAGTCATCCAGAACTGTTGTTGACCGTTAGATACCGTTGATGGAATTTCCAGTAGAAATTCTAAATTTTCGGAAATGAGTTGGAGGAGGTGGCCAGAACGGCCACAATCAAAGGAGATTCTGGGGAATGTCAGAGAATAATTTTGAGTTTGGTAGAGTTTTAACGATTCTCTTGACATCGCCCAGTCTCAACTCATTAGGAAATAAATGACAGACACGATTCCATATGGGCACCGCGGTTGACAAAAAAGGACTGGTGATATTAGGGTTGAGAGAAATGCACCAGGGTCTGCGTTGGGATCTACTTAACCTTAAATAGTTGCCTAAGTTCGGGTAATAGGTCAATTTCAACAAGATCTTGGCGAGAGTTAGTAGAATACGGTTAGTTCTTTCTCGAAAGATACTAGGATAGCCTGCAATAGAGAGTCGGTGGTTATATGACGAGAATTTTATATTCAGACGACAAAAAACTATACGAGAATAGTATTTTAATGGCTGTTCTAGTAACTTTGCGGCTTTAGATGACAGTGGAGGAGCAAATATTTCCGTACAGTACATAATGATTGGCAGCACAAAAATATTGAAGGCCCTAAAGTAGGGGGCTAATGTGGAAAACTTGAGGACTTTAAGGAGTTGTCGGACCCTGACCATTGCAAGAGTATTTATACTACTGATATGAGGTTTGAAGTTTAAGCGATTGTCAACCAAAACTCCAAGATCACGAATCTGTGTTACTTGATTTAAACACGAGTTTCGATAATGGTATTTAACAGGAGATGGTGGATTACCAATTCTCAGAAGATGTGACTTGTGCGGTGCAATAGTCATTCCCCAATCCTGGCACCACTCAGAGACAGCATTAAGTGCGGATTGCAATGAGTTAGTATCGTTCGAGACTAGCTTGACATCATCCGCGAAGAGGAAAACTTTGACTTTGTTATCGTTAATATAATCAGCAATGTCATTGATAAAAAGAAGGAAAAGAAGTGGACCTGTGACCGTACCCTGAAGTACGCCGCTAACAGTAGAAACATGTTCGGAAGATATTTGTCCGTTAAGTCTAACAAAACCTTTTCTATCGGTAAGGAAAGCTGCGAACCAGTTGATTAGTAAGGAAGGCAATCCATAACTGTGAAGTTTGTGGATGAGAAAAGTGTGAGGTACCGAATCAAAAGCTTTTGCAAAATCAAGGTAGATAACATCTGCCCATCCCGAGTGAGAAATAAGATTTGTACAATGATTAGAAAACTGCAGAAGTTGAGTGGTGCAGGACCTACCACTTAGAAACCCGTGTTGATCTGTTGATATAAATTCAGTGTACAACGTTCTAATGTTATAGGCTATTGTTTTTTCCATAACTCTGGATATTGGATCAGAAATAGAGATCGGTCTATAATTTGCGGGATTAGCACGATCTCCTTTTTTAAACACCGGGGTTATAAAAGAAGTTTTCCATGCCCTAAAGGAATGTCCGGATTGATAAGCTTCAGTGAATAAAAGGGAAAGTGGTAATGCAAGGGTTAATGCACACTTTTTGAGCACATATTGGGATATGTTATTCAGTGAGAAGTTAATTTTAGGATCTAATTTTGACAATATACCATATAGAATATGAGGACTGAAATCCGGGTGGTTATCCGAATCTTTCCCATAAGGACCATGAGGGATCTCAGTGTTAAAGGAATGAAAGCTCTTAGAGAATTCAGAGACAAAGATTTCGCATTTAGCCGTTTTAGAAGTTGTTATGGTACCATCCGAAGAAAGTAGGAACTTGTTCGAAAAATTTTTAGCCTTAATACGATTAGAAATGAAGTTGCAGAATTTTTGATAAGAAAATTCTTTGAAGATATTCTGGTCATGTTCGATTGTGCATTTACGCAGAAACTTTTTGAGGCTTTTTAATTTGGAAATTTTGAACTTTCTGTTGACTGCCTGGCAGCTTTTTAAATGAACCGTTAGTCTTCGAATTCTGGATTTAACATTCAAAAAAGTTAATTTTGGTTTGTTAGTCCTTCTAGACACAGGAGAATTTTCAATAAGAACAGAGTCTACAAAAGCAACAAATTCCTCATATTTCTGATCCAAATTTGTGAAGTGACCAAAGAACCAGGCCCAATCGACATTAGCAATTATACTATTAACGTTAGCATAATCACATTTCTTGATATTGATAAAATTTGAGTTAGAAGTCTTATGAGTAGGTGATAATTTACATTTAGGGATTGTGAATTTGGTTGTGAATGCAAAATGATCCGATGCTAACAAGTTACCTAAGTTATCCGGAGTGGTGAAAGAGAGAGGTGAAGATGTTAAAAGGACGTCGAGAGATGAACCCAAACCATCTGTACCTGGTCTTGTTGGAAATTTTACTATCTGAGAAAGTGAGAAAAACTTTACTAATTCTACCAAAGATTTACAGCGATAAGTAAATTCTGAGCTGGTAACCCATTTGACCTTAGGAAGGTTCAGATCACCTAGGATGGTAACTGATATGAGATTACTAAGAGAAGATGAATTATTGAGAATCCTTGAGAAAAGAAATTCTTGCTGTGCTGAGTTAGTGAAAGGTGGGCGGTAAGTTGCATAAAAAATATGATTAACGATTTTGAAAGCGATTACATCTGAAAAATGAGATTCGTAATTCTGGACTAGGCACGGTAGAGCCACCTCGAAAACAGGAATATTTGTTCTATAGATAACAATAACACCTCCACCTCTAGTTTTCTTGGAGTTTGGTTGACGATCGCATCTCAAAAAATCACATTCTATTTGCAGGTCTTGTATAGTTGAGTGTAAATACGAATCAGGGACCGACTCGTCCAGAAATGTTTCAGTTAATACCAAGATATCAATAAAGTACGTAGGAACAAGTGCCAGTGCCAACTTCAGCTTTTCTGCGTTCAAAATGCTTCTGATGTTACAACAAACTATTTTTAACTCTATTGACAAAGCCGAGCTGCCTGATGATGAGTCAGTTGGCAGGCAGTGTCCCTAGTTGGCTGAAGTGGCACGCTTGTCACCGGACTTAGAAGGAGTCAGTGGACGTTCGTGGACCAGTCTTATCTCCTTGAGGTCACGTACAACGTAGCGAATGACACCTGCCTCCTCGTTCTTTCTGAAGACAGACCTGCGCAACTCATACAAGCGGTTTAGCTCTGGTTGCGTCATGTCTCTTCTCAAACGGGGAGGTGGAACATCAGCATGCGCAGACATGGCCCCTTTGCTATTCTCAAGGTAAAGCTCCTTCAAAGGTTTGAAGGCGGTAACAATAAATTTGTTACGAGCCTCCTCTGAAGTAAACTTTACCTTCAGGACCCGAGGAGATGTAGACGGTTTTTTGGGGTTATGGCGGAAACACGTCACTAACTCATCCTGAAGCCCGACTTTTCGGCATACTTCATTGATAAGTTTGGTGTCAGCTTCAGCACCTACCTCATTTCTAGCGTCGGCTAAGCGCTCGACAACAGCAAAGAATGCCTTGTTGGCCATTTGCTCTGCCAAACGCTTCGCCTCTAGAGAGGCAAGTGCTTGATCCAACACCAAACTTCTTGATGCTCCTTTCGTTGAGGCCGTGGTTGATGCACCCGTGTCCATCTGCTCACACTGATCGTGAGAAGCATGGGAGCATTGGTTCATGAACCTCGCTTCACTCAATTTCAAGGATTCACTCAAGCTCAAATTAAGCTTGTTAATTTGTAGTGTGTTCTCTCTCAGGAACAGCACCTCTTTCTCCAGAGCCTCATTTTTGCTTTCAGACAAAGCTAGAGCCTCAGTGAGACTTTTAACCTTATCCTCCAGCGAAAGATTGTTCTCTTTCGAAATGAGGAGCTGCCCTTTGAGAGAACCGACAATGGGAGTGGGTCCGGTCGTTGAAGCCTTACTCTTTTTTACGCCACTGGTTGCTGCAACCCGTCCCCTCAAATATCCCGAACGGAGGTATTTTCTCCGAGGGGAAAATGATGGAGACACGTCAGAGCAAACAGTGCCATTTTTTACTGCCTGACTTTGGTCATTCTCGCGTTTCCGTGAGGGACCTCCACCAGCAGCGAGCAAGGACTTATTCGACGGCCCATCCATCTCAGAATGATCCTATAAAGGAAAGAAGAATGGAAAAACAGTCCTAAGACAAGAAAAATAGAAAAAACCAAAAGTGAAAATTAAAAGAAAAACGGGACAAGCAACGTCAACGCGGAGTGAAAGTGAACAAAACTGGAAAAAAAACACAGAAGAACTTCGATATTGGCTGCCCTTTTTAGTTATTAGGCGTTTTCAGCGTAACTAGCACACAACCTTAAGGACATAGACGCGGAAATTTCTGTCACTATGTACTTTCAGTCTCTTCGTACATATTCAGCACTTCCCGCATGAAATCTCAAGGACAGAGATCACACTAGGGTCATAGACGCAGCAACTTCTTCTGTCCATATTTTTCTCAAAATTCAAATCCAAGGTGTCCAAAAAATACCTGCACAAGATCTCCAGGACAAGAAGGGAACCTTCGCGGTGCTTGGCGTTTTTCTTGTCGGTCAGGTGCTTGGTTACCTCTTGGAGAAGGTCAATCTCCTTGAGGGAGATCACTCCCATTCCCTTGACGAGACCTGCGATACCGTATGCGGCACCACGTCGTTCACCATAAGTGCCACCCTCGAAGAGAATGTTCTGCAGTTTGGCCACCAAGTCACGTGCATCACTCTTGATGAATGGAACCAGTGGGGAGAGACATTGCGAGACGGAGACTTGAACTGTCTGCGATGGGGTGGACAGAGCCTCGACGAGACGAGCGACGATCGCACGGACCTGGAAGTTTTTGAGTTCTCCACTTTCCATTTCTGTAAATCAAAAATATCAAATTCTCTGTAAATCCATCTGAACTTTCGTCGAATGAGCGTTCTCAAAATGACTTTCAAATGTTCAAATTTTGTTTACTTTTGTGAATAAATTATAAAACTATCGTGAAATCCCATGACACTTCGACAAAATAATCAAAATGTTTTGTTGATTTTTGTGTATTAAAATATTGTAATTAATTCGAATTTCGTCAAGATAAGCCTTCTTAAATGGAAAAAATACCTTTTCCGGGGAATCGTTGAGGTACTGAGCGAGGGTTCCGAGAAGTACCACCAGTCCTTGACGTCTATTGTCGTGAGCGGCACCAGCCGGGGTTTGATCGGACAGTTTTTCTGAACATTTCTGTTATATTTCATTTAAAATTGCACTTTTCTGGCTTTTTTCTTGCGAGAACTATTAAATCTCCATTCAAGTAATGTTAATTTTTCAACTACAGAATTCATTTTTCCGTGAGCATCAAGGTTGTGTACTCCATTCATTATTTTCGACATGCATTCAGAGAAATTATTTTAGTGCGGTGAATTTCCTCCAAAATTTACAAATTTGAGGGAAACAATGAAATCTTTATTTACTCCGTCAAGTTGATCTGCGACCGGGCAATATTGTTGAATCGACTTTTTTGCACTTTCGGCTTGGTGAGCACTACCAAGTGTCGACACAAATATCAACAAAATCTCACCAAAGAACGGTTGCAGTCGTCCCTTGATGTTCTTTCCATGCCTGTTGATCGTTTCAACTGCGGCGTTCGTCAGCTGGCTTCTGACCGTCGTGTGTCTGTCGACAATTCCTAGTGGAGCTACAATCTTGATCAGCTGCTCTGCGTCTTCTTCTCTTACGATCGTCGAGATCTCTTGCAGGGCGATGGCGCATCCAGATCTTCTTTCCCATTCGTCGATGGCTTCTTGGAGAAGGCGACCAACGTTGTCGTAGACTGCTTCGCGAACTTCGTTGAGATTCTTGTAGGTCTGAAAGATTTTTTGACAAAAGGGCATGAAAAACTTTTCTACGATATTCTTGTGCATAAATTAGCTAAGTTTTTTGAAAACAAAGATTCTATGAACGCTCACCTCATCAATTTTGCTGAGAACCAATGGCGTCTCATCTGGAAACTCGATCAGGAATTCCTTCAGTGCCTTCGCTCCCGAGTTGCGAACCAGGTCTGAGTGTGCTACACACTCTTCTGAAATCAGAATTTCAAATTGAAGTACATAAATTAGGACTTTCACTCGAGATTTTTAACGATCCATACATTTTTAATACTTTTTTCTGTGAATAACCTAGAAATATCAAAGACTTCAAGAAATATATTCAAAAATGGGAAGCGATTTTTTTCAAACTAATCAATTATTTCCTATCAGAAAATAAAACACTTGTACAAATTTTGCTCTTATACCTTTAAAGTTGTAGTCTACTCCAATACACTTAACGCTTCGTTGAATACTCTTATGAGAAATGAACTCAATTACCTCGAACTTGGGTAATTGAACCAGGTAAACTGAAAATCTCACCCACAAGGTGTGGTCCCATAGTCTGTTTTACATGGAACTTGCTGGTCTGCCAGAGATCGAGGGCCGCATCAGCCACTGATTCAATTGGATCGTATGTGGCGACAAACAGTCTGATCAGGATTTCTCTTCCAATTGTCGCGTCGTCGGATTCGATGACGATACGTGGGAGCAGCTGTGGTGCCGACAGTACCTGGAAAAGATAAAAATATGTATCTATGACTTATATGAAACTTCTTGACTTATACACATACATCGCTAGAAGCATGGCCGTTTCCAAACGCGCTCTAATCTCAATTTTGCAGAATGAGTACGGTAACTCTCACAACGAACAGTTAGATCTTTGTGGATTTAAATTATTATTCTTACTTACAGTTCATTGAAATTAAAGGCGCATCACTTAATCGTTCTTGTGTTTCAAGGCGAAACTGCTACAGTACTAAGTAACCGATTTACGGAGGCTAGTTTTTTTACAGGTAGAGAAAGCTATGTGTTATATGAAACTTCGCTGACTTATATAAATCTTCGCTTATATGAAACTTCTTACGCTCTAGGGAAAGAAAAAGAAAGAAGGTAAAACCATATATTTTGTTGTATTACCAATGGACTTTCTAACCTTTTTACAATTCATAGCGGGTATTTGGTAAATCGCATCCCATCGCGAGATTTCAAATTCAATGGATAGTTTACATTGTATTCTAGAAAATTTTGAATCGGGATATTACTGAAGATTGGTTATATTTTCAAGTTTTTTGATGATGTAATCTAAAACTACCTTGACAGCTCCAAGTCTGACATCACTCTTCTCGCTCATCAAGAACACCAGGATTTCTCTGACCATTCCGATAACACGATTCCCAACGTCTCCAGATTCATTGACCAGCTCGATCAGTTGAGTCAGAGCCTGGAATGTGTGATATCAATGAGTGTCTTGGAGCCATGTTCAAACCTTGTAAGCCGGAGTCGAGTTCGTGTTGGCGAAGTATTCTAGGAGAAGGGTCGCGTATTGCTCCATTGGGACAGTGAGAACTGCATTGTTCTGAAGCAAAAATTGTGTTGATGTGAAAGAAAAAACGCAAAAAAGCGCGTCAGGATTTGATCGGTTCAGACACCGGTAAGATCAATGAACGTCAGAATTCCACCGCATGTGCAGAAAAAGTTCAAAATTTACCTTCAAGAACACCTTGTTGATGGCGTTCTGCATCAACTGCAGAGCGTCGTTCTTGTTGGCGTCGCTGAAGTCGTCGTTGGTGAGAATCTCACGAATCATCGGGTAGAGAATGGTGAGCTGTGGCGCTCCGACAATGTCCATTTCGTCGTGCTGAAAATTTTCTATTGTGGAAAATACAGAAGTAATTTGAACTCCATTCAACGTCACTACTGTTCGGAAATCATTTCATTTTCACTTTTCTGCTTTATTTCTGGTCAAAATTGAAAAATTCAAGTGCAAAGATTCAAAAATCATGCAGTTTCCAGGTATACCAGGTTAATCCTGGTAAATTCATGCCAGATTAGGTAAAGTTTTGGTCAGATGTGGTAAATTCAACCCCCAATCGATTAAAATTCTGATAAACCCAGTTTTTTCCAGATATTCATCTGAACTGACCAGATTTTCCATTACCTAAGTATACTCTGTACATGGACGCTAAGATAGCTACAGGACTCGTCGTACATAGTTACAATATTCAAATTTTAGTTATAAATCGAATTCAAGATTCATACCTGGAAGTCCTCATCAGATCCTTCAACAAAGAACGCTCTCTCGTTAAGAAGTCCCATCATACGCTTCACGGCAGTCTCCAGTTCTTCATCTTTCCATCCGTCGACCAACCACTTGGAACCGAGAATTCGGAGCCAGTTGCTTCCAACGAGGTGACCTGTAACATTTGGAATTGCAATGAAACCTTTTTTAATTAGAAAATTTTCAGCAATAAAGACCTCACCACAACAATCGTATTCAACTTCGAAGGCTGCATTTCTGTAGGCCAAGAATAGCTTGGCTGCGGCTTCTGCGATCAAGTTGCTCTTGGTCAGTGGCAGAGCGGTGTTGAATAGGATCAATGGGCTGTAATAGGACTTTTCAGACATTGGAAGGAAGGGTATCGGACAAAATCTTATGTTCACCTTATGTTAAAATGTTCGGCATGTTTCACAAATGTTGTTAAAGCATCTCCAATTTTACTATTTTGTTTTTTTACACTTTTCATGATGTTACCACAACAGTAGTCAAAACATTGAGAGATAATTTTTTCGAAATTGAAATCAGTTCTGAAAAAAAATACTCTCAAGGGCAAACATAACATAAATGCACCAGTGCCAAACAAATAAGATGTTTTCCGATGCTGTATTTCGCGGCATTAGCATTCAAACGCATCCGGTTGCATCCCGTTTTTCCAGACGTGAAAAATGTGATGTGTGGGACTATGAACACCTCTTCTTTAGGCTTATGTTAGGTTGGGACTAGCTTAAGGTTCACCCTGACATGGGAATGCTACCAAGAACCCACGAAATTGTAAGGTCTGACTGGGTTCTAAGGTTTTCAAATACGCTGAAGATGATAGAACCGGTGTCAAAAACTGCTATGTCGACCTTGTTTCAGAGTTATGAGCTGAAAACGGAAAGAAAAGTAGGTTTCATATGCATAAAACAATCTACACATCGCGAGACTATATTTTTATGATAGGAAACAGTTGAAAACCTATATATTCGTTAAAATTTTTATGATTCTTGGCTTCTGGGCCGAGAAATCGTTTTTTGAATGTTCCCAAAAATCACTGTATTGACCACCCAAAAGACTACAACACGTACGCGAATCCAAGCGAGGAGGGTAGGCGAGAAGTGAACAGTCGTCGGCCACGACGCCGGTGTCCAAGTGGTTAAGACGTGGAACTGCTAAACTTTTTTGATTTTTTTCACTCGAGTTCGAGTTTTTTCTTGTTAAAATTTTTTTGTTTTTATGTTGAGTGATTTAATAATCATTTCCGAACAGAGAACGATGTCCGATATCGGTTTTGGTAAGAAATCCTAACGGAATCATAAAATAATGTTCTGTTAAGGGCATATTTCGACTTCCACGAAGCATCTCGATTCTTTGCACCGTTATTTTTGAGTTAAATGATCAAAATTTACCTTGTTAACAAAAACAAAAAAGTTTTAACAAGAAAAAACTCGAACTCGAGTGAAAAAAATCAAAAAAGTTTAGCAGTTCCACGTCTTAACCACTTGGACACCGGCGTCGTGGCCGACGACTGTTCACTTCTCGCCTACCCTCCTCGCTTGGATTCGCGTACGTGTTGTAGTCTTTTGGGTGGTCAATACAGTGATTTTTGGGAACATTCAAAAAACGATTTCTCGGCCCAGAAGCCAAGAATCATAAAAATTTTAACGAATATATAGGTTTTCAACTGTTTCCTATCATAAAAATATAGTCTCGCGATGTGTAGATTGTTTTATGCATATGAAACCTACTTTTCACTCCGTTTTCAGCTCATAACTCTGAAACAAGGTCGACATAGCAGTTTTTGACACCGGTTCTATCATCTTCAGCGTATTTGAAAACCTTAAAACCCAGTCAGACCTTACAATTTCGTGGGTTCTTGGTAGCATTCCCATGTGAGCCTAAACAAGAGGTAATTGGAATGTTCTGTGAGAAAAGTTATTAACATCTGGAAAAACGGGAGGCAATCGGATACTGTATGCAACGGGATGCATTTTACTAAATGCTTTATTTCATCTTCAATTACAGAATTCGCAAAACAAGTTTTCGAAACTGAAACTATACTAATGTAAAACTGATATTTTTCGTAAACAAACGAAATCTCACCGAGCAAAGGCTCCAGCGTGATCAGCTTCAACCAGGGCTCTAGCCTCATCAAGAGCCGCTTCGGCCGTGACGTACAACTGTTTCAGTTCATCTCGAATCTCCTTCTCAAGGGCCAGTTCTTTCTCCATCACTTGCTTCTGCTTCGCACTCAGCTTTCCTTCCTTTCTGCGTTTCTCTGCGAGTTCTCGTCTGAACAAGGATTTTCGTGTAGAAATAGTAAATTTGATACATAAAATATATTGTTTTTACCAAATGATTATGATTTTTCATACATGAATTTGATAGAAATGTCAAAAAAAACTTAATATGCAAAATACATCGAAAATTTTGCTGAATTGTATGATTTTTCGAACAAAATGATTTAAATATAAAATGTAAACTGGATTATTATGCTAAGACTTGAAGTAAATGTCCACAATTTCAAATTTTTCCCTATTCGCGAGTAAATTATTCACTTTTCTCAACAAAACAAGGTTCAACAGAAATCTCTGCTAGAAAAGATCATCAATTTTCTAAAAAAAATATGTCTAAAAAACAAACTTCAACTGAATCTCAGCGAGTTGATCTTGATAGCTGTACGCCTTATTTTCACGCTTCATGTTCTGCGAGCCAGCACCTTCGTCGCTGAAATGTTGGAAGTGTGTCTAGCACGTGGTCTGTTTGTGCACCAGGAGTGTACAAAAACTCACAAATCTAGTACATCCGTGTTGTAGAGGTGTCCTTCTGGGCACTTGAACACTCCAACTTGCTTTTCAGTGATCGTGAGATAGCTGTCGATGTCAATCTGTGTCAGGCTCTTCTCAACATGAGTCCACAAGTCTTCCTTGAGTGAATCGACGTTCAACAGGACAACTGAGAGAAGGGCGGTGTCTCTGGAATGGTAAAATTCTACACGGACCACAGCTGATTGTCGACTTACCTAACTTCACGCTGTTCACACGATAACACCTTGTCGAGAACGTTCTTTCTGAACGCCTGAGACGCTTCCCACGTCTTGGCTTCCTTCTGCTCGTGCATCCAACGCAACCAGACTGCTCCGTCTTCGACGACTTAAATTTTTATTGAAAAAAACAAATTTTTATTCAAAAAACCCACCGATATCCTTGATCGACGCCAACAGGAGTGTGTGAACTGCAAGTTTGTCCAGATCAGCCCCATCGGACAACAGCAACTTCTTGAGAACCAGCACATACCAGACTCCTGGTACGGTCCATTCTTTCGGGTCTGGACATGAGCCGATCTTTCTCAGATTCTGAAGGTGATGTCGTTTATAGAAGAAATGATGGGTTCTGTTACCGTATTGATCTTTCCGTGGACAATCTGATCGTAGAGGTGTTCGGCAAAAGCCTCGGCAAACGCTTCCTTCTCAACACTCAGGAGGGTTTCCAGGACGGTCAGAGACTGTTGACGAACCTGAAAGATTTGTTTCTAAAATACAGGTTTCTCCATATTTCTTGATAGTTTTGTATTTACTGTGTTTGTGAAAATCCAAACGAGATATAATCGAAAAAATGAAAACTTTCACTCTGTTATTTGATAAAAACCCAATGAAAAAAGATCTTTGTTCATCCCAATAATTCATAGAAACGATATTGTAAATTATGATTGTTTCACCATATTTAGAAGTGAAAATTTTACGAGAAAGTCGAGATTTAAAAATAACGAATATAATCGGAAATACGTTATAGACTTATTCTCACACGAACTTGTTCATAAGGATTTCATTGCTTTTTCTCAAATAAAAAAATCACAATTTTGCCGCATTTCATCAAACGAAAGTGCAAATCTGTTATAACTTCTAAAGTATTCTCTGTTTTCTTTTTTGAACGTTTCAAAACGCACATATCTAGCAAAAAGTCTGACCTATTTCGAACGCGCGCCAGTCGCATTTTTGTAAAATGAGTACGGTAGGGTCGGGACTCTCACAACGAACAGTTAGATCTTTGTGGATTTAAATTATTATTCTTAATTCAAGTCCATTGAAATTAAAGGCGCATTACTTAAATCTTTCTTGTATTTCGAGGGGAAACTGCTACGGTACTAAGTAACCGATTTACGGAGGTCAGACTTTTTTACAGGTAGAGGAAGCTATGTGAAACGGTCAAAAAATAAAAATCTGTAAATCTAACCTTATAATGCGGCCAGAACAGAACAGCTGAGAGCGCGTTGAGTGTAGCTGTCGGATACTTCGCTGGTGCTGATTTGTCCACGATTGGTCTTTGGAGGATGACTTGCTCGACGAGCTGAGCCCAAATCACAGCGTCTTGCCACTTCAGAGCCGACATGCTTTTCTCCTGAACAAAATTATACAAACTGCCTCTGAATGTCACTTAACTGTGTCTAGCCACCACTTTTCCACTTCATAGGCGACAAAAATATGATTTCTTCCTACTTCAATTGAAATAACGCACATTTTTCCCATAACGCCCATTGTCAAAATCGAGCATTCAAAACGAAATGGATCAAATTCAAGCTGATAATCAGTAAATTAGTGATCAGCTTTAGATTTGAAGAAAAGAACCTTCTGAACAATGAAATACGCACTCTATAGGTGAAGAAACATCCAACATCTTGGGAACTTTCGCACTTCTCGAATCATTTTCTCAGAATGTCCAAAAAAAAACCTTGAACAACGACTCCGCATGGGCGGCTCGACTCCACACTTTGGTATGCTCCACGGAACCTTTCGGAAGCGATTTGAGGAGCAACAGGGCCAGTGGGATGGACGAAAGCTCTCCCTTAGCTCCAGTGTCGACTTCGGTCACGAGATCCTTGACGGTTGCTCCGGTTGGTAGAGAAGAAAGGCCTTCTGAAACGTTGAATTGAAAAGTTGTGCTCATGTATTCAGTTTGCAGAGTCACGTTTTTTTTTGTTAAAAGCGAGATATTTCAATTCGAAATGTCTAAACTCATAAAATTAGCAAACTCGATTAGCACCGTTGTGAAGTGGGTTGTGGTTCTGCTTTCCAACCGAGATGTCAGGGGTTCTATTCCACTTGTTGAAGACGGCTACGATATTTGACGGAGTGAAAAAAACAATTCAGACAAATGACTAATGCTCGTAATCCGTTCAAAAAATATTAAAATTACAAAACTCTTACTCTGTGTGAAAACATTGACGACACTCCTGAATCCAATCGACTTCTGCGAGCTTGGCAGCTTGCTGGCTTCTTTGAAGATGACGATCAAGGAATCCGCAGTGTCCGGCAGTCTGGTAGCCCACGCCACCGTCGCTGACCACAAAGCTTCGACGACTGCTTCGATGGCTGAAAAACAGAAGAGAAAATAGACAAAATTATGTCTTCCTACTGTCTGTCTTCGCAGTCTTCTGTATGACGTCTGCGGCGAGCTTCTGCACATCCGGTTCAGCGATGGTTTGAGCTGCTGAAGAAACCTTCTCGATTCCTCTGAGAATGTCGAGCTTGACTTCGGGCGTCTTCGCGCCTGAAATTTGAATCATGGAAGAGGAGTTTTCACAAAGTTTCAGAATATGAAGCTTCTGTGAATTCAGAGGTTTACATATACAAAAATCCATTTCTATCGCCATTTTGAGCGAACATATCGTTCTATAAAAACTGCTTTCGAAATATGGACTTTGTAAATTCAACAGAATCATATGCACGTAAACAACCTTGCAAAAATTAGGTAAATTTCGTATTGTATGTGAATCCGTATCTACGACTATATTTCGAGCGTCTGTTGCGAACATACAAGATGAAATAAAGGACTAAGCACGAGATATTCAGATGTCCTTTTTATGGAATCAGACTTTTTTAAAAATCGCATCCTTTTTCATGTTTCAAAATCTCACAACGCACTTTTCGTTTCAACGAACTCCATAAATTCAAAATAAAAAAAAACTTACTTGTGAACTGATCAAAAAGTCTGTTCACTACTTTGGTGACCACAGGAGCTTGAGCACGCTTTGTCAAGCCGACAGCGACGTCGATAGCGGCGATACGCAGTTGCTCATCTGCAGACTGTGCTGAACCTGAAGTGAAACTTTGATTTTGAATAATTTTGCAAAAGCTTTTTTACCAATTTTTTTTTCATCTCAAATAGTTGCAAACCGATTATACGCAAAAAGATCAAGAAAGGGCGAAAATACTTGCAAGTGTGTATCCAAGTAAGTATGATCTTAACTGACTTACAATTTGGAAAAAAACACCGAAATTTTCCTAACACATTAACCGCATCGTTAATACAAAAATCACCTAGAGCACTTTTGAGCAGATCATCAGCGTGGGGATCAACAGAGAATGTGACAGCATTGATGACCGCCAGTACTCCCACCATCGACACTTCGGGACTTCTCAGGAGCGCCTTCTTGATAACAGGCAAAAGATGCTCGTTGAAGTCGGCTGATGAGATTCTTTCGAACACCGGTATCGCTGCGTCTACGACGTGTTGAGGGGGTCTGGTCTTTGGGAGAAGGACTGCCTTTGACAGGGCTTCGATGAAGGTTGCCATCGCGAATGAAGCTTTTGTAGCCTGAAATTGTAAAACTGAGAAGGAAATTTTCAAAACTACTGTGATTTTAATACGAACTCCTAAACTTTCTATTACAATAAACGATAGTATAGTTTTGAAGGTTTCAAAACTTCAATGAGAAATTTCACAAAAACTCCTGTTTGAAGGCGAAGTTCGAGGCTACCACTTTTCATTTTTTAGTTTTTTGATTTAAAAAATAAAACTCAGAGTAAAATACCTTCACAATGGAGGCGATCAACGTCAAAGTCTTCTCTGGGAAATCTTTTGACAGAGCAGGAAGATTCTTCTCGATAACTGTCAAAAGCGTTGGATCCACTGAGAGTTGTTTCTTCAGCTTGTCAGCGAAGAAAACATTTCTCGCCTTTTGATTGGCACTCGCGTAGAATGAAAGCGATGCAATGGCTGAGGTCTGAAGGTCTTCTTTTCAAAAGTTTGAGACTGGAAACAATAGTCAAATATCAAATAGTGACGTGGATAAATTGTAGATAAAACTTTGCAGCCATTGGATGCTCGTCTCACTAATCTCTCTGTATCCAATAAAACCTTGAACATACCACAAGCTTAGAATCATCATCGTTCAGCGAACTTGATTCCTTGAGAAGTTCGAAAAGCCACTTGGTTGGTTGGACCGATTTCAACCCAGCGTTCGGACTGCAATTTTGAGTTTTGAAATGGACCTCATTATATGTTGAAGTGTTTTCCCCGCAATTCACGAAATAAATTCATATAAACCTCAAGTTTGGCAAATTTGGTAATTGTGCCACAATAGTCTGTGCCAAGGTTCTTAGTGTCACTTCGCGGTTTTTGACACCAAAAGCCGCAATTAGCTTGGCGACAGCCTTGAAGGACGCAGGTCTACGATACTTCTGGAGTGATACAGAAACCGCAGTCTTGACGATGGCTTTGATGACGGGTTCAGGAACTTCTGAACAGTGAACTTTTGTGCTATTCAAGTAAGTTGCAGGGTCACTTCTTGCTGTTACAAAATTCAAAATTATTAAATGTTTAAAAAGTTACCATCAGAATGTTCGACCGTCTTCGCCAACGAAGTGTAGTTCATTATGTGAGTTCTCACACTGGAAGACGTTATTGCCGCGAGGAAACGACGACACTCATCTTTCAAACTGCTTCCCTATCAACTTTACATCAGTTCTCTGTTCAAATGCTTACATACCTCTGACTTCTCTTCTGGATCTGCAGAAGAGCGTTCGTTTTCAACTTCGTTTCGTTCTACTTCAGACATTTTTGACCCGTCGATGAGAAAACTATATAAATTTCTGAAAAGGTGGTAATATCTACATGATTTGTGTATTAACAATGAAAGAAATCGAATAAAAATTATAAAATACGACTCTTTGTGAAGAAAAAAAAGAAAATTTAAGTAATTGCCTACGGTAATGTAATGGAAGGAGTTTACTTACAATGATATTACGTCGGGCTCTCCCTGTACTATAGAGCGCGTTTGCACTCTTTTCCCCTTCTTGTTTTTTTCTACCTCCCCCTTTCCTTTATCTTCTCAAACTTCAATCTTATTCAGTTTTTTTTTCAAAAAGACAACAACCTAGTCAAAATAAATTTTTTTTGCTGTCGAAGGCAGTACATCATTTTGAACATGACAAACTCCAACCGATTTTATCCAAATTTTTAAAATTCAGGTACGACACGGGAAAAGATTGATCATCCACACTTCATCCATGTTACACGAAGAGTTCAATCTTGACTTTTCGAAATTCCAAGTCGCCCGGAATTATTGAATCAATTCGTAAGTTTGAGCCTTCCTCGAAATGAAGAATATTTTGTTTTGATTTCGTTTTCTGAAAGTTTAACAGTTTTTTCAGATAGATGAGATGCATTCATCAGATTGCTGGTGTTTTTCTCAATGATTCATCAATCGGAAGAAGTTCCAGTCAGATTTTTCCGGAACACGAACTTCGGTCAGTAAGTTATATTAATTAAATCAAAAAATAAATCTAATCTCATGTCATTCTATCTTTGAAACAAAGCTGAACAAGAAGTGACTTAGGCTAAAGTAAATGACTAACATAAGGAACTATAATAGCCGAGGCCAGCTCTTCAGATACCGCTTTGTACACTAGTGAAACGTTTGTACAGCGACCGAATTCATGATCAAAAGCATTATGAAGAACGCATACGTTCTAAAATTATTACATTCATGAACAGCAAGATTGTTTGGTTCCGGTTATACAAAAGCCAGAAAATATTCATTTCCAGATATGAGAAGATTCCATCCGTGACTTGAAGACAACAACGAGGAAAACAGCCAGACGTGGGACTGCTAGAATGACGAGTAAATATTCCTACTTCGATATTTCTGTATAGATTCATCCATCGTCTCGTACTTTTTTATTATAATAAACATATAATCGAAGAAATTTTAAATTATTAACTTCCAATAGATATAGGGATAGTAGTCGAGAAGCAGAACCAGTCATATTCATCTGTAAAAAGGGTTTAAACTTTATTTATATTGCCCACATATTCTGACAGTCGGCCAGCAAGCTGGTATGAAAATTGATACAAACAATGCTTTCAATTTAGTTTTCACTAAATTTATTAGAATAAAAGAGAAGTTTGTATAACTTTCTTCAAAAATGTGACTCACCAAAAGTAAAAATAGTTTAGACAACAGCTTCCGATTGATGAATCATTGAGTAGGAGACCAGCAATCCGATGAATGCATCTCATTTATCTGAAAAAACTGTTAAACTTTCAGAAAATGAAATCAAAACAAAATATTCTTCATTTCGAGGAAGGCTCAAACTTACGAATTGATTCAATAATTCCGAGCGACTTGGAATTACGAAAAGTCAAGATTGAACTCTTCGTGTAACATGGATGAAGTGTGGATGATCAATCTTTTCCCGTGTCGTACCTGAATTTTAAAAATTTGGATAAAATCGGTTGGAGTTTGTCATGTTCAAAATGATGTACTGCCTTCGACAGCAAAAAATTTTATTTTGACTAGGTTGTTGTCTTTTTGAAAAAAAAACTGAATAAGATTGAAGTTTGAGAAGATAAAGGAAAGGGGGAAGTAAAAAAAAACAAAAAGGGGAAAAGAGTGCAAACGCGCTCTATAGTACAGGGAGAGCCCGACGTAATATCATCGTAAGTAGGAGTTTTCAGCACTGACAGATTTGACTCGAAATGTCGTCAGTAAATTAATTCTAATTTTATTTTTTTTTCTGTTAGGCTATTTCGACTCGATGTTGATGACACTGTGCCTCCGATTAAATTTTGTCACTTACATGAAGCAATTTACAATAGGTTCCATTTTTTGCAGGCGACAAAGTAGAGACAAAGTGAAACAGTACTAATTTATTTTGAAAAACTCAAACATCCGCGTCCATGTCGTATATTCTCTTCGGCATTTAGTAAAACGCACCGAGTGCACTGCACCGCACCGGGTAAATTTTCCACTCGTATTCAGGCTTAGGCTGAACCTAAGCTGGCCCAAACCTAACCTAAGCCTAAAATAGAGATGAACTTTTAACAATGGTAACTTTTAATAGCTTAGGTTCAGCCTAAGCCTGAATACGAATGACCCGGTGCACCCGGTGCAACCCGGTGCAACCGGTGCATTTTACTAAATGCCATTCTCTTCTTATCCAAACAAGAAGAATAACTGAGAATGAAAAACACGACAGACAAGCTTCCGAAGACAACGAATCCAACAGAGAAAATGATAAATCTTAGGACTGATTCACGATTTTCGGCAGTTTTCCTTATCTGAACAAGATTCGTAACTTGAATATGAGAAGTCCAACTTACAAAAGGGTCAAAGTAACTGTTTTGCATCTTCGTTGCTCCATTCGAATGTCGAATTCGTTACACATACGTTGTTATGCGGGCAAGAAGATCTGGAATTGAAACGTTGCTAAGAATGTTTGACGTTTCCTCACGTAGCACATATATCGCTAGAAGCATGGCCGTTTTCAAACGCGCTTTAATCTCAATTTTGCAGAATGAGTACGGTAGGGTCGGGACTCTCACAACGAACAGTTAGATCTTTGTGGATTTGAATTATTATTTTTACTTTCAGTCCATTGAAATTGAAGACGAAGCTATGTGCGTAGAAGAACAAGTTTGGCCAATTGAGTGCTCCTCTCCAAAGTTGTTTCGTTCTCCAGCAAGACACAAGTGACCGTCGCTATCGTACACGACTACGTAGTAATAGGCAACAGCCAGGTACTGCAAGACCGTCTCATCGTACATCCCGGTTGTACAGGGATCTAACTCTAGAGCAATATAGTACAAAAATTACAGCTGACTGTGGGAACTCGGGCGAAGCATGCTACATGGAATTTCTCTTGGAATCAATCAACCGACTGGCATATGTGGAGAAAGTATGTACTGTACTGTGTGTGACAGAGAAATGATTAACATTCAGAGCAGAAGTTTATCTGCGATACTAGCCGAATGGGAAATGGTCAGAGAGAGAGAGAGAGAGAGAGAGAGAGAGAGAGAGAGAGAGAGAGAGACAGAGAGAGAGAGAGACAGAGACAGAGACAGAGACAGAGAGAAGGAGGTGGATCGAGGGATAAGTCTGTGAGAGAAAATGGGGTATACAAGAAGTGTACTGCAAGCGGGACTGAATGTCAATCGGACAAAGAGTACTGTGGAGAAGCTCGGAATTCGCTATTCGACGACTCAATCGATCCAGGAGTTCTCTTCTGCTATCCTGGTTTTCACTCTGCTCGTTACTATTGAATATTGTTTTCAGTGCCAGCCTTACCAGACAGTTGGGGTCTCTCCATCACTGCGCCCAAGCTGTGCAAGAACAATGGTGAGCCCTATAATCAATTGTAAATTTCCCCTTCAGCTGATTGTAAATCGGGAGAAGAAGTCTGTATATCGGGTTCGCAGAAGACTTAGCACTTACTCCGGCATTTGTGCTACATTCAAGTGCAAGAGAGGAACCGCATCTCTCACAGCGGGTGGTTCTACCTGTAACAAACACGCTCACATATATCGCTAGAAGCATGGCCGTTTTCAAACGCGCTCTAATCCTAATTTTGCAGAATGAGTACGGTAGACCTACCGGAGCGTCGGGACTCTCACAACGAACAGTTAGATCTTTGTGGATTTAAATTATTATTCTTACTTACAGTTCATTGAAATTAAAGGCGCATCACTTAATCGTTCTTGTGTTTCCAGGCGAAACTGCTACAGTACTAAATAACCAATTTATGGAGGCCAGATTTTTTACAGGTAGAGAAAGCCATGTGCGGAGGTCAGATTTTTTTACAGGTAGAGGAAGATATGTGTTTCCTGATCATCATTTTCCCACATTCGTGTTTTCAAATTGCCATAAAATTTATTTACAGAACAATTTTTATTTTATTCGACCAACAATGTTGGTTTTTGCGTCAAAAACTTGGGTGGTAATTTGCAATATGGTTTTTCATGCACTCTAAAAACGATTTACTATTTTCAAAATTACCTATTCATAGTTCCAGAACTTTGTCCAATAAAAGGGGGGTTTATTGATTCCAAGACGCGTACAAACGCGACGATTTTGGCTCATTTTTCTCACTATAAAATTCTCAATTTACCCGAGTTTTCAAGACTTAGATCTTCACAAAAGTTGTTTTCGCAACCGCACCTAAGCTTATAATAAAAGGAAATTACCGTTGGCTGCAGATTGTAGATCGAAATTAGGAGATTTACACGGTGAAAATTGAGAAAAACTAGCCAAAATCGCTACATCAGACGCGTACGGCCTCATACGATACACAGGAAAGTACTATTTTTTCGATTAGAAAAGAGCAAAACCCAATCAATTCTGAACAGGTCAAAAACTGACTCTTACAAAACCCATACATTTTCGCAACTATCGTCGAATGTCGAACCAATTCAGTGAAAATCGATTCAACTTTTTGCCAAAAGTAAGATGGGTTGAGAAAATTGATTGTTGAGAATACAAGAATTGATTTTGTTAGCACATTCGACGATACTCACTAAACACACAAATAACTCTTGCAAATCGGTCACATCTTTCAAATCAAACTCCACATACTATTAGTTACTACTAGCAAGACCCATTTCTGAACAATTTGGCGGTTGGAACTAGGTTAGGGGTGAAGAATGCAAAGGATATGAAGACAGTTGATAGGGCGATAAAATGGTTCGAGTTCTGTTGAAGTGGATGTATTAGCGGTTGCAAACCGATTAAAATCATAAAACGAGATGATAGGAGTTTGGTTATAACGAGTAAACTCAATTGTCGGTTGATGCTGTGAAGTTTTCTGGCGCTCTGTCCTCTACATCGCTAGCTGTTTCTACTGAAACCAATAAATACTTCTGATATTTTAGATCGAGAATTTATCCATTTTTCATAAACCATATAGGACCATTATTCTGATCACATGCTGTCCCTTCATCATGAGGAAGTAACAATTTTTCATCCAGAATTCAACTTATCATAATGGGAAATAGTTTCTCCAAACACAAACCGATTTCAAATTCAATTTTTCAATAGTGAAAAGCGAACCTTTAACTGTGTTGTTATCATCTACTTGATTGTCGAGTTTGTCCACCTAAAATCAAAAATGTGCTTTCTGCAACATTAGTGAGTCGTGGGCTGTGAGAAAGTGTATGATTTTACCTGAGTGACGTTGCTTGGACGACTACATTTTCCGAAAAGTTTCTCTTGTGGTTCGCCTTGGAGTAGGCCAATAATCACAACCTAGAATCGAACTTGTAAGATATATTTTGACACGTCCAATATCCGTATCAAAAAAAGCATTTTCTACATTTTTCTAACGGGTTCAGATTCAATTTTCGAGATTGCAGTGAGAATTAAATTCGTTTTTCGGAAATCATCCCATACTCTCGATTCGAAATGAACCAATCACCATTCCTCAAATACGCAAACACTGTGAACTAAAAATTACCGTCATGTTGTCACAACCGAGACCAGCGCTCTGACAGTCAGGCGAGAGGCATTTGTTGAGCAGTTCTTCGCAAATCTGAAAGTCTAACTTTAGAATTTGAAATAGCACCAGGACCCTGAGAATCTGTGCGTTCTCAGTAGTCTCCTAGATTTCCATCGTTATGAATAAACTCGCAAATAATTGAGAATACTCAGTAGATGTGATTCAATAAACTCACAATTTGTGGGTCACTTCCAGTTGCGAATCGTTCTCTCACAAAGTCGACCACTTCTTGATTGCTCAACACATCCCAGATACCATCACAAGCAATTACCACAAACTCGTGGTCTTGAGTTATCTCTTCGATTTTGACGTCAGGGAAGGCTGGAAAATGGGTTTTTTTGTGAGAAATTGGTTATATTTCTGTTTCGCTAAACTTCTGGTTCACAATAACTTCCGTCAAAAAAAACTTTCATGCGACATTGGAAGATTTTATATTTTGTGATTTTCTGTCAGAAAACAACAGATCTAACTTGATCTATGTTGTGAAAACATCTTTCAAATCCGAGATGCTTGTTTTTTTTTAAATGTAAGACTAAATGATAGCTGAATCATGTTTATCACTACACGCATCGAGTATTTTGAATATAAAACTTGAAAAATTTACATGTGACAATCTGCTGCTCGGCTGGTTTGTCGGCATTCCTCTTGTACATGAAATCACCGAGTGCTCGGGACAGGGCCAAGTTGCCGTTGACACGGTTGAACTCCACCCACCCACCAGCTTCGACGATTCGTTTAGACTGTAAACTTTGATATTGGTATCAAAATTATGATTTCAACGGTGCATAACTGGGAGATTCATGTAGTTTTTTAAGTGAGAAAGCATCCAGAATTGGTTATTAACATCGCATTTCGAGCGAATGGGCGGTTTGAAAAACACCATATTTCTCGAAAACGTAGTAAAATAAGAAACTGCACATAAAGACATGGATGAAGTAGTGTGTAACAGGGCTGGTTACGAAATTTAACGGTTTAACAAAATTTATCGTTAAATTCGATGTAACGATCAGCTGTTTTGTTCAAACTAGAAAACCGTTCAATTAACGTTTAACTGTTTCGTTAAAAATTTTAAAAACCGTTAATTTCATGTTTAACAGTTGAGTTTTATAGTTTCGTAAACAGCCCTGGTGTGTAAATCAGTATATTGAAAAACATAAGTGGTTTCTATTTAATCCATCGACTGAAGTTTCTACTCTAAAAAAAAGGCAACCTCATTCTCCTCAGCTGGCTTGTGGTCGTATGACAGTGGGACGGCTTCTCCATTAACCGACACGACGGCACGTGAGTCTCCGACGTTTCCTTTAAAAAAAGGATTCAATATCGAACACAGGAAAAATGACTAACCACAGTAAATGACGTTGTCCTTGATGAGAACGACGATGGCAGTTGAACCAGAGACATCGCGCTTCATGTCTTCGTCTTCTTTCATTTGTTCATCGATATTCAAGAATCCTTTCTCGATGGCTTCTTTGATGCCTCCTTCGGCTGAAAGTATTTTTGACTCGGAAAAAAAACAGTAACATGGTTTTCGTAAGTGAAATAGACTACATTGCACTTCAGTGTGATTACTCTTCGGTTAGAAACTTATTTAAACCAAAATTAATAGTTTTCAAAATTGTCCCCATTTTTGAAAGCGCAAAATCCAACCAAATTCCTTCTGCTTGAGGATCGACTTGTGAAGGTTAATTCCAGCATACTGTGATGTCTTCTGTCCACCATGACCGTCGTAAACAGCAAAGAAAGAGCATTTAGGATCCTCTGGGAGAGACAAAATGTGAGTATGGGCATCTTCCATGGCTAAAAAAAACACTAAAATTACATGGGAAAATTAAAATCCCTACAAATTCTCCATCCCTGCATGCAACTGCTAGCAACTAGAAACTGTTCATCTGCAACTGAAGCCGACTCCTTGTTTGTGACGGGTTCACTGAGCATCTGTCCCATTTTGGCACTCTTCTGAATTGACGCTTGATGGCGTAATCGCTTTTCGAAACACGGGAAGTTACGAAATTACGCTAATCATGATGCAAAATTCGATAGGTGGAAACATTTCGGTTTTGATAAAGAGATGAAAATGGAACTACGTCCGTAAAGATAAAAGTAGGGCTGTGATTCAATTTCAAATGTCGTCAGTCAGGTGCTGTCGTTAATTAGGAGGAACATGGTATAAACTACTTTTAGTATGAAGAGGAAGTAGGAAGTAGAGTTGAGAGCTACATGATTAGACACAGCTGATGGAATATTAGATCAGTGGGTGAAAATGATCAAATGATCAATCATTGAGAGAGTGAATATGGGAAATTTGACCTGGCATGCTTATGAGGTACTGAATTCAGTTCCTCCGATTTTCGAAATATATTTTCTATAAGGAAAAATTCGTGAAAAAAAGATTTAAAATAAAAGGCATTTAGTAAAACGCACCGAGTGCACTGCACCGCACCGGGTAAATTTTCCATTCGTATTCAGGCTTAGGCTGAACCTAAGCTGGCCCAAACCTAACCTAAGCCTAAAATAGAGATGAACTTTTAACAATGGTAACTTTTAATAGCTTAGGCTCAGCCTAAGCCTGAATACGAACTACCCGGTGCACCCGGTGCAACCCGGTGCAACCGGTGCATTTTACTAAATGCCAAAATAAAATGATGAAAAATATTTGTAAATCGAAATTATCAAAAGAGCACAATTGCACTTTATAAAGTTTTATTATTTTGAAATGCATTTTTTCTTTTTGGCAAAATGTAAACCGCAGAGCGCAGAGTCGCAGAGCGACCGCAGAGTTTTTCTTATATCAGGCTTAGGAAAAATCGGACCCCCATTTTTGGAACGTACTTGTGCTTAGAACCTTACCTAAGCCTATTTAGGAACCGTACGTATTATTAGAAATTTTCAGAAACCTGAAACAAAAATTGACTCTGCGGCTCTGCGGACACTCTGCAGTTTACATTTTGCCTTTCTTTTTCGATATTTTTCGGCATTTAGTAAAACGCACCGGTTGCACCGGGTGCACCGGGTAATTCGTATTCAGGCTTAGGCTGAACCTAAGCTATTAAAAGTTACCATTGTTCAAAGTTCATCTCTATTTTAGGCTTAGGTTAGGTTTGGGCCAGCTTAGGTTCAGCCTAAGCCTGAATACGAATCACCCGGTGCAACCGATGCGTTTTACTAAATGCCATATTTTTCATTGTTTTCATTAGTGAATTCCCGTTATTTGTGAAGCGAAAGTTAGACAGGCGTAATGAACATTATTGTTCAAAGCTTCTTTGAGTTGCCGAAACGAATACATATAGCCAATACAGTATACGACCGTTCACATAATTGTTTTTTTCCCGATTACTGAACGTTTACATGATTCTAGACGTTTGATCTTTCTTAGATCGTAAAAACCCAGAACAGGTTAGATAAGACTTTTGAGGGTAAACGTGAAATAATACTTCAAAGTGAAAGTTGAGCCATCGAGTAGGCACGAAAGTGTAACAACTTTTGATATCCACGAGAAAGAGTGGCTGAGGGAGTCGGCTGAGTTGTTTCAAAAGTGACTATGATAGAATTAATTTCAATTTTGTGTTAATTTTGTGGCCGCTACAATCCGGGAACTACAATTGGGGTTCATTCTTGTCCCATTCTCGTTTGTGGACACTACAAAAAAAACACAAAGTGAATTCAAGGCAAATCCTACTCTCCCGTGGAGGTTTTTTTTTGAAAGTCGATTGGTCTTTATTTGATCTCAAAGCGATGTTGACCTGCTAATCCTACTGGACAGCGCAGTTTTCCTTGAGGGTTGCACGAGGAGGTTTAATGTTGGTAGTACTAGGCTAGTTGCATTCAAAAAGTATCAGGCGAGAAATATTGATAAGAAAAGTTGATCTCGACACTTCTGATAAAAACAATCGATTGACTATGGCACGTGGACTCCCACTCTCTACTTGAGAGATGTACCATATATTTAACAATTTCATCAAATACAACAAATAAAAATAATCGGTCTGGTAGGGTTGCGTGCGTTATGGCTGGTAGATGATGCTCGATGTTGCGACGAACAGACACTCATAGAGAACCACAAGAATGCCGGAGACGCGAGACGAGGAACCCGACTAGAGACAAGGTGAACCGGGAAGGTACAGAGAATGAGAGGAAGAGGAGAGACCTGGTCACACGACACAGCTTGTTAGGCGCCCCTTGTGTGAATGTGTCGATTTAGTGGAGCTGAGAGTTTCATGTGACCTGCTTGGAATGGAATCAGATATATTTTAAGGGAGTAAACAGAATTAAACAACGTTGGGTCTTTGAAGGTTTGGCGCGAAATTTGAAATAACTCCCCGATCCATTTATCCTACTGTATGCCGAATTACAGAGGTTCTCGATGCGTTTGAGTTGTGAACTGATTATTGATGGAGACTAAGCTGTAGGGTCCAGTCCAGAGTTGCATGGAAGTAAAATTTTTCAAAACGGAAGTCGGAAGACGGAAGTGAAGTTTTTTTCTCGGAAGTCGGAAGTAGAATTTTTTCAACGATAGTCGGGAGTGCAAAAAAGTTGAAAATACTCAGAGATATTGTATATCCGCTCATCCTCCACAGGTGAAGGTCAATTCCAAACTGAGTAGAAACGATTTCACGGTCTTTTCGTCATTTTTCACGAAAAAAAATTTTTGACGGAAGTCGGAATTCCGTGCAATTCTGGTTCAGTATATGCCTTCTATCATCCAAGGAATAGTCAACCATAGTAAACCAAACATAGATTACTCGAATATTTTTCTCTGGATTCATTTTAAATGACAAAGAGTAGGTCCGGACATCTGTCGCCTTATGATTTCGGTCCTATGACGATTCAAAATCCTACAAGTACGAGTTCGATCTAAATAATATTCGCTGCCGTTCCACCACCGGTACAATAACAGTCCAGTTTCATCTGTCATCCAATTTAGGTCCGATGGCCGACATTAATTTTAACCAGAAGCAGATCTAACCGGAACCACATTTTCAAACTCCATAGATGAAGCTAACAAGCGAGCAGGTCGCCCACACTGACGGAACAGATCCGCTACTCAATCGCGACGTGGATTAGTCAAAAAGGTCGGATGTAAGACCGGTATAATCATCGTAACTGCGAAGAAAATCTCAACAGCGGTGGTGTTCGTGAGAAAATAGGCTAACGCGTCTCACTTACTCTCTTCACATTCAACTAAGCGATCGACGGTGAGTGAATGATGATCATCACACCATGGGCACTTCTCGTTTTCTTCTTCATGGCTCCAGTCATAGGTTTGGCTTCTTTTCGGATACGGAGTCACTATTAGTGAACTACCATTTCTCCTGTTTTTGTATCTCAAGGGTTACTGTAGTTCAGAACTTTTCAAGAAAAATAGAGAAAGAACGAGAGAGAGAGAGAGAGAGAGATTGAGAGAGTGAGAGAGAGAGAGAGTGAGAGAGAGAGAGAGAGAGATAGAGAGAGAGAGAGAGAGAGAGAGAGAGATAGAGAGAGAGAAAGAGAGAGAGAGAGATCTTCGGGAAAGTGTAGTTCGGTCGCAAACTCTTCTCGTCCTGGGTTACTGTAGTTCGGAGTACGAGCGCAACTTGGCCAATCTTACTGTTCCAATTCTGTCTGAAAACTACAAAAGCCCGAAACTTTTCAGTTAATGCTCAACTCGCTGCAATGTACTCGAAGGCAGATCAGTCTTCGGAGTGCAGCAATTGGTCTAGTTGGGGACCGTGTGTGTGGCCGGATAAGAACACTACGGTACTTTTTCCTACCGCCGTTTGACAGATTCATTCAGAGTTCGTATGTCGAGCAGTTAGGCGGTCTCTGCCAGAAGCATTGGTTCTTCACCTTCATCAAACTCTATCAGACGGTTTGATTTCGTCTCTCTCTCTCTGTCTCTCTCTCTCTCCCTCTCTCTCTCTCTCTCTCTCTCTCTCTCTCTCAATTCCCACATTCAGGCTCTCGATAACTTCTACAACTACATGCGGCGAGTACTGAAGTCAGAGCACGCATGCGGCCTCTGCTCCTACAAGCAGAGTTGTGGTTATGGAGGTGCCAAAAAGTGCCACCAGAGCCCGTTCTCGTGAGTTCACTCCTACTGAATGAAGGAAGTGAGAAGGTTTTCAGACTACCAGAAGCTCGCAGCATAATACCATTCTTCGTGTCCGAAAGGGTCTGCAATGCTCGTGATCTGGAGGGTAAAAGCCAAGTCGATTCCTGCGTTGTTGATTACGATCTGTTGATGGTGAGCTTTGTTCTAATTGTGGTCACCACCAAATGAGGTCGTACCAGTCACGAAATCGAGAGTAATTATGAAGCAGGTACCATTATTGTAAACAGTCCTGTGTGTGGCGGGCACGTGCTAGGAACGAGGTGGCCACAAACCGAAAACCTGAAAGACACAGGAGACCGTACGCTTTACAGGAAAACGGCTCCGAATGCCAACTCTGGCCAGCGCCGTCGGTCGATTTGTCGTCGTTGTCACACGAGATCCAGGCTCACATAAGTGCTCTCAAGTGGTATTCTTGTCTCCCGCAGATCAGGAAATTCCGCAAAGGAAAGGGAAAAACGAAAAGTTATCGATACGAGAAGTCGTGTCGATGCTGTTGCTTCCCATTCAAACCGAATCCGAAAACTTTCAAGGTGAGAGAGAGAGGGAGAGAGAAGGAGAGAGAGAGAGATAGATAGAAAGAGAGAAAGGAAGAGAGAGAGAGAGAGAGAGAAAGTGAGAGAGAGAGAGAGAGAAAGAAAGAGATAGAGGGAAAAAAAGCGAGAGAGGGGCTTGACTTATCTTGTACCTCACAGTTATTAAACTACAGTTTCTATTTCTGTACTTAAAAGATTTTTTCTCGAGAATATGATCTCTAATTCTCAATTTTCAGTGCGAGTACGCGCCTGGGCTACCCGAAGCTCCCGGGCAGTCACTTCTCAAAGGAGAACTTTAAATTGACGAGTAATAAAATAATTTATTCTACTCTGTTCAAATCTTACATAGTCATGCGACAGTCTTCCCGTCCTTTGCCACGTTGGTGGGGGATAGATCAAAGAATTCTAACAGTAGTCTGAAAGGTATTGGTGTGGAGAAATGATAAAAACTTCATACCTGTTTCCAGGAATGTCTAGATGCTTGGTTATAACTGGGAATACGGCTTGTGACGTCACATTGTTCTCGGCTTGGCTGATTTTTCCGATGGACTTCAGAACCGCGACACCTGAGAGATTTTCGTTCAGAACTTGGTTTTCTAGACTTTCAGGCAAAACAAGCTAGATTTGTACACAACAATCATTGGGCTCGAACTGATTAATTTTTGCTTTTTTTCCAATAATACAACCTGTTATTTATAGATTTGAGATATAAAGCTAATGTTCTAAACCTTACGAAATTGAAGATTCATAAAGAAATAGACTTTTTACTGCTAAAAAGATAATTTTCACGAGAAAAAACTAACCAGATGGTTCAAATGTTCCACCAACAGCTTGCCGGAGGTCGGTTTCTACCGTCACGAAGATGTTCTGAAAACAAGCTGTGGTTTTACGGTAAGATTTAATTTTACCTGTGGTGGCTTGTTCAAGGCATGAGCGAGCACTTGGTTCAACTCTTGTATGAACGCATCGGTAACTTTTGCCTTGAGCACGTTGGTTTTCAGAGTGAACACCGGCATGTTGGATGTTCACTTTACTGGTCAATTGTAAGAAAAATCGATGCCACCTTATCTATGATACACTCCTCTCGTCTCAACACGTGACTTTTATCATAAACAACAAAACAACAAGAAAGTGGAGGCAGTGGAGCACACTTGCAATTGTTTTGCTCAAGGTCACATGAATACTCATGATTTTATTGAGTTTTAAAGTCAGTGAAAACATACAGTATCGTTAAGCTACCGTACTACCGTTCCACGCGATATTTTTCGGGTCAATCTCGAAGAACTCTAGGATTAATCTGAGATGTTTTCATGATTGTACGAAAAAAAGATACAAACCTTTCTCCATGAATTCCAAGATGTTTCTCGATTATGGGAAAAACAGCGCTTGATGTAACCTTATTTTCAGCAGGACCGATTTTACCGAATAATGTCAACTTGGCCACTCCACATGGTTCGTTTGAGCTGCCCATAGCCTGGCAGAGATCTGCTTCGACGGTGGAATACATGTTCTGAACAGGTGGAATTAAATGAGTCGGAGAAAGATCACCTGTATCGGTTTATCCAGAACATCTGCGAGGACTCGGTTCAATTCTAGTAGAAATGCATCAGTTATCATTTCTTTCCTCACATTAGTTTTGAGCTCGAAGATTGGCATATCTTCACAGCAGACAGGAGGAAGTGGACAAAATGACTTTCGGCCTAACTTTTAATCAATGGACTCTTATCTACATCTCTCCTTTACATGTGACACTTGATGCATGTGACAGATGTTTATTTCTTCAAAAAATAGCAAAATAAAGCAAAGTTTAAGCAAAAGTCTTTCCATTGTAGGCAATGTCACTTGGAGAAATATCGACAAATTCTATGTACAAACTGAAACGAAACTCTCCAAATTTTCTTAACTAAACCCTCACCGATCGGTTGGAATTCCAAGGAACTTGTTCAAAATAGGATAAAGTACTTTGGAATGCTCATTGTTCTTCTTTCCACCAACGCCGCCAATGGAACGGAGCACAGCGAGACCTGAAAGTGTTTTTTTTTATCTCGCAGTAAAATTCACCTGCTGGTTGGGTACTTCCACCAAAAGATACTTTCTGATCCGCCTGGATTGTGATCGCAACGTACTGAAAAAAGAATGATTATGTTTTTTTCAGTGATGACCAACCGCTGGGGGTTTCCCGAGCAACTTAGCGAGTGTTGTAGTCAATTCTTGAATAAGTTCATCGGTGACCTTCGAAGACTCGATGTTGGTTCGCAGTTCAAATATTGGCATCTTCAAAATGACATGAATTTACAACGGAAAGGAAAAGAAACTAGAACTAACGATCAGCAAATTTTAAAATGCGATCGATCGATAATCAAAGCTACAGTAACCTTTTCCAAAGGTAGATCAAACGTTCAGTTTTCATTTTCATTTTCGCGGCAATTAGTAAATCGCATCCCATCGCATCCCGCATCCCGCATCCCATTTTCAAAAACGGGATGCGCTAACTTTTTTCGCATCGCATGAACACCTCTTTTTTAAGCTTAGGTTAGGTTTGGGTCAGCTTAACGTTCAACCTAAGCCTAAATACAAGGTGATTGGGCTGTTCCGAGCAAAGTTACAGACGTTTGAAAAAAACGGGATGCGACGGGATGCGGGATGCGATGGGATGCGATTTACTAATTGCCCATTTTCGCGTTTCGTTTCTTCATGTTTTTCTCATTGGAGTTATAGTTCCATACATCCGCTTCAAATCCCAAACGGTCTGTGAATATCATTCGATATGTTAGAAAGTGATTTTTCTGGTAAATCTTACCAATGATACTAAAAAGTTATAACAATTTTTCTGACACCTTGAATTCAGCAAAAAAGTTGCAGAACTGAAGTTTTTGCTTTCAAATTTTCAAATATTATATTTTCAAACTCAACAAACACAGGAAGCTTGGTGTTTGCGGAATTCACACCAATGTGCGTCCACAAAACGTGATCGATTGCCGAGTGTATTTTCTTTTTCACATAAGTCTTCTTGTTTATTCTGTTTGAATTTTGAAACATTCCGAATAGTTCGAGATATCCAAGTTGAAGAGAATTTTATAAATGATCACCTCCGTCTGCTCAAACTTATCAACCCGTCCACTCCTTTGCCTCGAAACGTTCCAAATGTTTATACATTTGTTCCAGAGATGGCTGAAAAACGTAAATTGTTAGCTGAAATCGAGAAATGTTATAAGAAGGTTAGTTAGATCTGATCCCTTATCATGCGAATTTCCATTAAGATCGATGAAGGCGTTGAGTTATTTGAAGAAACAATGGGAAAAATGCATGAAGCGAATTCTGATAATCAAAGGGATAAGTATCAGGTAAAATTCTTGTTCAGTCAGAATTCGCACCATTTGCTCAGGACGATTTGAAAAAGGAGATCAAGAAGTTGCAAAGGCTTCGAGATCAAGTGAAAGGCTGGCAGAATTCGTCAGATATCAAGGTTTGTTTTTGTCATTACTGCTTTTATAATGATTTTCTAAATTTACTCAAATTCACCGTCATTTTCGAGTTTGGTTCAGTGATATGGTGAAAATTCATAAAGAAACCAATGAAAACTTTTTTGAACAATTGGAAAATATTAGATTTCCAAAGTTTCGCTTTCAATACACTCTATCGGAATAATAAAAAATAATCAGAAATTGTTTCTCAGCTCTAACAAGTGAAATTTTTAGGATAAGGAAAAGCTAACGACGTACCGAAAGTTGATCGAGCAACGTATGGAACAGTTCAAAGACGTGGAACGGGAGAACAAGACGAAACCACACAGTAAACTGGTAAGGATGATTATCTGTAGTTGAGAAGTGTCGAAAAGCTAACTAGTCAGAATGCTGGGAGCTGCCACAATCCCGCATTTCCATATTTTCTCTGTTGTTTTACTTGGTTACACATACATTTGTCTTACAAAGAAAGATAATGAAGAAATCTTGCGGGTTGTTTCAAGTGTGAGAGTACCAGGTCTTATACATTAACTTACCATGTCTAACACCAAAGTTACCAGGTATAATCACATTTTTTAGTTCCAGTCTCTTCACCATAGTTGAAAACCTATAAGACCCCATAGATTCCCCGAGCTTTGGTGTACTCCCCATGTAAGGGACAAGAAATAAGCTAGAAACATTACAGGGCCTCTCAGCAGAAGAGAAACTCGATCCTAAGGAGAAGGAAAAGTACGACACAGTGGAATGGATCCAAGCCAGAATCCGAGAGATGAACGATGAAGCGGACCGAACAGAGATGCGCACGGAGTCTCTGATGAACGCGGATACGGGCAAGAAGCGAGGCAAGAAGGAGGATCTGAAGGCAAAAGGAGAAAAGGAAAAGAGGATAGAAGAGTTGAAAAGATATCTGGAGAGGTTAAAGTACCATGTTGGCAAGTTGGAGGTGAGTTTTCTATGTGCAACTATGGAAAAAGTGGTGAATCTATTAGGGGGAAATTTTAGAGAAGCACAATAAATGTTGAAGAAAGATTTTTTAAAAAGTGTTGAACTCAAAACCTGAGCAGGCTTAACTTTGAATAACACTATTACCATTTTTCTTCAATTCGACAAGTTTTATAAATAGGAAAAAGCATTTCCGATGAAGATGGTCCACGGACGGTACTCTGGGTGAGGAAAATCAGAATTGGTGGTTTAAAAAAATGGAGTTCGATAAGCCGGAAAGCGTACGGTAGACTAATCATGTAATGTACGAAAAATTGATGAGCTATAGCCGTATAGTAGACGTATCACCTTCTCCCTAACACATATTTGATGAGCCGGGAATCGTATGGTAGACGTATCATGTACAGTATAGTAGACGTATCACTCGCTCCCTAACAAAAAATCGATCAGCTAGAGCCGTATAGTAGACATATCGTTCGCCCGCTAACAAAAAATCGAAGAGCTCCAACGGTGCAACTGCATACATTAGCACTAGTCAACGCGTCTTTCAGATCTGTATGAGAATGGTGAACAACGAAACGTTGAACGCGAAGACGGTCATGGAGACGTTGAAAGACGGTATCGAAACCTATACCGAAGTGTTCGACCAAGAACTTAACCTCGACGAACACATGTACGATCCGGATGGTGAGTTTTTGAGATTTGAGTTATATGTAAAATATGAGCCATTTCAATATTTGTAGAGGTTCAACATTACTCTTTCAATAACCTTTACAGTGAGATTCAAAATAAGATGTAAAATTATACTCAAAGGCCTTGATGACAGTCAAACAATGTTTCTATGAGTGATTTGAGTAGTACCAGATAGAATGCAGTGTGAAATTTCCTTCCGCTATCCCGAGTTTTCAATGCGCATTTTTTGTAGCCACGTGTACTGTAAGTGTGTCTGTAGCCCAGTGTACTGCAAATTTTGAGATGACAGTCACGAGCATAGACATGTTATGACCACGATCATACTCCTACTTGTTGATATTAAGCCCAGTTCATTAGGAGTTGGAAAAATTATCGATCCACTCTAATATGTATGAGTTGGAGCAAATTTTGAACTGCAAGCAATGATTTCACATGTTTCAGACATCTACGACGACCTTAACTTAGGAGCACTGTGCAACCAAATTGGAGGACTCAGTGTGGGGTCTGTTGATGACGATCATAAGGAAAATGGTGAGAATATTGATTTTGATTGTGACATGGAGGTTTTCGAAGAATATTTTCTATCAATGAAGCAAACAAGAAAAACTTTGGGCAATAAACTAACCTTTCATTCATATAAGAGATATATTTGCTTTTCTATGTAGTGAGCACATGTTGTAATCAGAAATAGCGATGTCTGACATGTGAGAGAGTGAAAATAGTTTTTAATTTTTGAGACGTCAAACTTCTGAACTGAACTAGCTTGACTCCAAAAAGAATCGAACTTGTGTATTGAAAAACTAGCTATGATCAGTTACCCACTGCGCTATCCCCTCTAAATGTCAGTTTCCAGTTGCTCTGAACGGTGACGAAAGCGGCAGCAGGCATCATAGCTCTGATTCGCCAACGAGTCCAGCTGGCAAGCGAACTGTCCCACCACCATCCTTGCCGTCACCAGTGCTGGTTCTTGAGAAGAAGGTGTTGACCAAGTAAGCCACCTCTATAGGAACACATTCATGGGAAACTTTACAGGGAACACTCGCTCGACAGCAATTCGACCAGCAGTTCAGCACCACCCCAACAAGGTAGTTTTGAAAGCATTTATAGAAACGTGTCTAAGGAGACGTAGTTAATAGTCATATACGAGTTATGACTTTAATGGTAATGTAGAAGGATAGTACAGTGCACGATGCGGTAAGCACGGTTGATAGTTCACCACCAGATCGTAGTTTTTTGTTCAATAATGAGTTGTAAATTAAGCTGCCATGTTAGAATAAAACTCTATTGCTTTATGAAACATGAAACTATAATGATAAAGTTAGTAAAAAAGATATTTCAGCTACAGTGATACCACCACCACCCGGCATCCCGTACAACTCGGTGGCAGCCGGACGGTCCGTGACCAGCACTCCACCAGCGACCTCGACGACAACAACAACGTCGAACCCGGTGTTGCCAACATCAACACCGCAGACGCCGAAGACGACGGCACCCACGACAACCTACGCCCCGCTGAACAGCTCTCCTGTGGTGAGACAGTCTCCAGTGTGAGTATAACTTTGAATTCTTTGTTTTGGCGCTAAGATTATCTCTTACTTTACGAAGTTCGGTATAAGAAAGCTGTCAGTCGAATCTGATGACGGGGAGAAAAATTGAACTAGCGATTTTTTAGAAATAAAGAATATTTATTCATGTTTCACATGAAAATTACGAATAATAAGAAATGAAAAGGGAAGCTTGAAATTTACATTGCAAAACTAGTGTTCATATAGATTTCTCTAGTAGTCACTATCTCCATGAGTATATTTCTCGTTAACTCAGGAATTCGAAAGTTTTGTAAAGTGAACTCATAAAAAAATAAAAATGATCGAAACAGGGTTGCTAGCGATAATTTGTGTGATTTTTTTCCACTAATTTTTGGTTCCGGAAAATATTTAATATCTAGAGAGGGCGTTCATCAGACTCCCGCATTGGTAAAGTATTGCGACTAGGAATTCGGAAGTGAAAATTATTTCTGAAATCTGAGGTTTGAGTGGATCACAGTAGTCGAAAGTGAGAGCTACTGGTGGTCAGACCTACAGTAGTCCGAAGAGAGAACTACTGGTGGTCAGACCTACAGTAGTCCGAAGAGAGAACTACTGGTGGTCAGACCTACAGTAGTCGAAAGTGAGATTTACTGATGGTCAGACCTACAGTAGTCAATCGTAAGAACTTATGATGGTCGAGCGAGTGCGTTGAGGGAAGAGAGAGAGTCAGAGTCACGACCCACCAGAGAGCTAGAAATACCAAGCTGGGTTCACTTGGAAAAGTAATAAGAGTAAGAAAGCGGGGCGGCGAAGTAAGTCGGGAACACATTCAACGCGTCAAAAAGTCCAATCAGACGTTAGTAATGGTGTACTCTGTGAGTGAGCGCACTGGGTACCAATCGAAGATACAAATCGGCGGGCCAGCTCGTTTTGTAGCCGTCTATCGAACAGCACCTACCCTGCGCCCCCCGGCACCGCAACCCATTTCATTATCGAATCGACCATGTTCAGGGCCAGTACCCCAATCGCCAAGCCACCATCAGCAACAGCACCTTCTGGAACTGAGGTTTGTTTTACTATTGAAAATAAAACACCATGGTGTATTGGCGTGATGACTTGTTTAATATATATCCAGAAAAGGTTTATTCATTCAATTTTGAAGTTATGACTGTCGATTTGAAAATTTCGGAAAAAAGTTTAATTTCCACTTTTTTAAAATCTTCTAAAAATGAAGCAAGTGGTGTTTTGATGTACTGCCCATCTTGTTTTTGACTGTAGTTTTTTTTTATTTCATTCAGATTGTTTGATAAGAAAATGAAAAAGACTCGAGTCAAACAAGATAGAATCGTTAATACATCATAGCACTATAAAATACCATATGGACAACTACCCAAAAGATCTGCTTATGTTCACCTAGAACGAAGAAACGGAAACCGAGTCGGTGGTACTGCCTCCTGCGCATCTACCCCCATCCGACGAGGTTGTCGTGGTGGATCACGAATCGTTGGTGTCGTCACCGGCGACCACCGAGAATGAGAAAGAGGAGGATGGGTCCGAAGAGGCCGGTTCGCCACAGGTTTAACACATACCCGTTGTGCGTGTGGTGTGCTTTAGTTAGTAGTTGTGTTGATGCAGAATATACGGTAGATTTGACGCGCAAATGAGTAAGGGAGTGCATACACTGTGAGTAGAATCAGTGCAGAAATTGCACACTTTCTTCTTTTTGAGTTGAAAGTGATCAGAATGACACTCCAAATTTTTGGATGGACTGACATACAGGCGTCAGCTGACCTGAATATCTCACGATCTACTGCAGGCCCGAATATCATCCAATGTTAGTTCACTATATCATTTTCGAACCCTTTTTGTACTGTAAGTGAGCGACCGAAACCGATCCAATGCCGGTGTACACAAAAATTAGTGTTGGGAGAGATTCGTGTGAAACATGATTAAACTTTTCCCACGCGTTGAATACAACGTCTCAATATCCGCCGGCTCAGAACCCGCGCCTGTATACTGTAACAGTTATTACAACAAATTCGCCTCGAAATCAATAAGCATGTTTAAATATGATAGGTTCCTTCTTATATAATGTTCATTCTATGAAAGTTGGGTAGCATAGGGTAGTTGAATCAATTGGTTTATGAATTTGCTATCAAAAAGCTCACCTTCTTACAGGTTTAGTAATGTTTTGAAGCACGCAGAAAATTGAGTTTCGTTGATGAGATAGGGTAGAAAAATACTCCGTGTGCAAGGACTACACTCTGTTACTATAAAACAAGAACACCTATATTTTCTCATATTTCTCAGCTCATACTCATGTTAGAACTATGCCACTCCACGTACGTTTTTTACAAGCAGTAACAATGTTATCTGCCGAGTATCAGCTGAATCGAACGATTGATTCAGAAGTTATAACCGAAAATGTCAAAAACAGGGTGTTACAAAAAAACAAGAACACTCAAGTTACTGTAAAAAAAGAAAGTGCACGATTGTCCAAACTTCATTTTTATTTTTATTTCTATCATTCAATCACTAATCAGTTATTTTTCAATGTAATGTGTGGTATAAAACATCTCTCTGGTGCATTAAAAGATAAAATCATGTCTTTTCGCAAAAGCTGGCTTGTCCACATGGAAAATCGCAAGAAAAAATGGCAGAACAGCTCTTTCTGTACTTGAACATCTTTAAAATGTCATTTATTATTTCAGCATGAGCGTTGAGAAAAATTGAATATTCTGAGTGATCGTTGAAGTCGTCTTATTATCGATAATGCGTCTGACAGCACGATTGGAGTGCGCGAATTTGCTGTCAAATAGCCTCAATCAATCTCTCCAATTACAGCTTGGCTCGGAACGAAGAGGTACAGATAAATTTAGTGTCAGCAAATCATAAAAGCACCCCATCTACCACGAAAACATAAAATCGCGTGACTGGAGTTCGCGACAAGAAAAATGAAAAAAAGGTCGTGACTTTTCGAGTGAACTGTTCGATTCCAAACACGAAGTCAGCTCTTGCGGGATAGTTTTAAACAAGAAAAGAAAATTTTAGATGAACCAGACGGTTTTAAAAGCTGTCGGAAAAATTTACGGTAGGATTCCATCGTTTTTTCCACTCGTAATGAAAGTGCAGATGAACCTCTGACTTGCAAAGTTTTTTACGAACGGAAAATTTAATACTCAGTTTGTTCTGAGCACTGAGAATAGCTAAAAACACTTCTACATGCTCGATTAAAAACAGATTGGTGAAGCTGTAGTTGGAGAGATTGATTGAGGCTATTCGACAGCAAATTCGCTCACTCCAATCGTGCTGTCAGACGCATTATCGAAAATAAGACGACTTCAACGATCACTCAGAATATTCAATTTTTCCTCAACGCTCAAGCTGAAATATTAAAAGACATTTTAAATATGTTCAAGTACAGAAAGAGCTGTTCTGCCATTTTTTCTTGCGATTTTCCATGTGGACAAGCCAGCTTTTGCGAAAAGACATGATTTTATCTTTTAATGCACCAGAGAGATGTTTTATACCACAAATTACATTGAAAAATAACTGATTAGTGATTGAATGATGAAAAATAAAATAAAAATGAAGTTTGGACAATCGTGCACTTTCTTTTCTTACAGTAATTTGAGTGTTCTTGTTTTTTTTGTAACACCCTGTTTTTGACATTTTCGGTTATAACTTCTGAATCAATCGTTCGATTCAGCTGATACTCAGCAAATAACATTGTTACTGCTTGTAAAAAACGTACGTGGAGTGGCATAGTTCTAACATGAGTATGAGCTGAGAAATATAAGAAAATATAGGTGTTCTTGTTTTATAGTAACAGAGTGTATACGAAATCCAAAAAATGACTGCTCTAGGTTAGGAGCCCGTAGCTCGTAAAACGGTAATTACGCACATCATAAGCCGTTATGGGCTGTATCTATGGCGACGATGAAACCCGTCGGGCCGGAAATTTTGAAAAATGTTTTTTATGAACAAAATTCTGGTTGTTAGGCCTATCAAGAAATCGCAAACTTCATTATTACACATCCCAGGTAACAAGACTTATGATGAATGTATGGTCGTGTAAAAAGGCGTAGTGTTCCTCGGTGTATGCACTCAAAGCACAAATTGCGCGTCGAATTGTTACTGTACTGTACTTTGTTCCACAGCAAGCCTCGTTTTAGCTGTTAGATTTAGAGATTTTCTATAGTTGGGTGTAGATATTAGGAACTCATTAAAATACATTTCGAGACTCATTTTAAAAATATTGCGGCAGATATTCGAAATATGAGTAATTTGTGAAAATTTCTTTATCCTGTTAATTATTTCGAAAAAAATCATTTTTTTTCGTTCAAAAATGGGACTTGGCAAAATTTAAAAAAAAAGAAAGTTACGTTTCATTTCGATGTATGAAATTACGACACTAACTGTGTAAGGAACGTCAAGGTACACTAATAAACCCTAACATGGGAAGTATATGAAAGCCCGGAGAATCTATGAGGTCTGAGTGGTCTTTTAGGTTTTCAAATATGGTGAAGACGATGGAACTGCTCTCAGAAGTTGCTTCACCGACCTCGTTCAGGAGTTATGGCCAAAAATAGAATTCACATGCAATTTTCAAAACAGGGGGATCTGTGATGTTGGGTAGGAAAAACTGTTGAGATTTTGCATTTTATTGAATTTTTAAAGTTCGAGATGCATGGAAAACTTAGTCTGCCTGGATTCTGAGGCTCGATTCCGAAGTTACATGCATCTGAAGTGGACGTTAAAAATCGTCCAACTTTCACGTTCTGTAACTTGACTCCTATCAGATTTCCAGAGACGAGACCTATTCCAAACGATTCAGAATTATTGAATCTATCAATTCCTACGTTTCCAGTCGATTCTGAGACAAAAATTTTTGGGTCCAAAATCGGAAAGAGTTACACATGGGTTCATAATATGAGCATTGATCACAAGTGATGAATCGTTGTAGTATTTCTCGGGCAAAAAACGTGTGTCACATGAGAATCGAACTTTTCCGTGAAAAATGAAAGACGTGAGCTTTGACCACTCTACCACGGAAAACACAAATTTTTGCGTCAACTCCATGTTCACTCATTCGCTCCTTTTCACGACAGAATTCTTCAACATTACAGATCCCACTTTTTTGAAAATTGCGTGTGAATTCTATTTTTGGTCATAACTCCTAAACGAGGTCGGTGAAGCAACTTCTGAGAGCAGTTCCATCGTCTTTACCATATTCGAAAACCTATGAGACTAGTCAGACCTCATAGATTCTCCGGGCTTTCATATACTTCCCATGTAAGTAAACTTTAATCTTTAAGTACGCCACAACTTTCGAAGGTTATCATGATAACGTTGTTTCTTTCTCTTTCTCCCTCTCTCTTTCTCTAACAAAATTGATTTTTAACGGTTTTCATCTTTACCATCCTCCACATTGTTTGTTATTAGCGTAGAAAAACCGGTTTTTAGACATACAGACCTATTTCTTTTAGTTTAAACTTAAAATCCCCGTTAGACAAAAAAGTCCAATTGAATATTCTACCCCGGAAACGTATACTTACTTCTCAATGCTCTCTCTTATGGTGTGAATTTCGTAATCATTTACTGCGCGACGTGGGACAGGAATCTTCATCATGTTCGAAATTGGTCATGTTTACCTTGGTTAGTCGTAAAATTTGACTCTGTTTTCACACCTCATAGAACTTATTCTCTCTTGAAATACGTGGGACCGCCTGAATCAACTTTTTCCGTCTTGTTTACTTGGATTATCCGTAAAAGTTGATACAAAATGATGAAAATTCGTTTTTCACCAATTTTAGGGATGAACTGTGGAATTTATTTCATTTATTGAAGGATTTTTAATTCAATCAACTCTAAATATATGATGAGTATCGAAGCGTAGGAAGCTTGGAACGCATGTTCGGAAGCGAAATAATGACGAATCATAAATTTATGACTCTGTTCAGTTTTGACTGGCATTTCAAAGTTCTTTACTGTAGATTTTTGGTGTTTCATGGAAACACGCATCACGTTTTTTACGTTTGAAAAAAAACGGGATGAGGGATGAGGAAGGATTCGTTTAACTGATTACCTATTTGACTACTGAATGTTAGCACCTTTCAATCCTACCACAATCATACATAGTAGGCAATGTTCATGGACAAAACCAGTTGGAGGTTCTTTTTCACATCCCAATGAATCATCCTTAATTAGCGACTATCACGAACCACGCCTAGATATTCGTAATTGTTGACAACCTTCTGTAACGACTCGTTTCGAATTGATCTCCGGGGAAACCCGAAATTATCTCCAGTCTCAGTCGCTTTTTGTCTTCATATTTTTTGTTTTCGATTTGAAAGAGAGAGAGAGAGAGAGAGAGAGAGAGAGAGAGAGAGAGAGAGAGAGAGAGAGAGAGAGAGAGAAGGAAGGAGGAAGCGAGACAGTTTTAGGTTATTTCTGATTTAGCGAATTGCTTTATTCTCTACTTCTTCTTTTAGTTTCACATGCGAATCTCTATTGCACATTTTTACTACCATTCCGAGTGGACTATAGAACTGTTGTAGCTTCGTCGTTGCTAGCTTACCCACGGAAGTCGGTATGAATTGAGTTTCAGAGAAGAAAAATTCATACTGGTTTCACTTTGATTCCAACTCCTCAAAAAACAATAACTCTCAATGTTTCAGGAGACAAACACAGAAGATTCGATCCTGGAGAAGACGTTGGATTTGTCGTCTATTAATGGTATGATTTGAAAATTATTATATTTAATGTCATATTTATCGTCAAAAATCGAAAAAAAAATATCTAGAAGTTTGAATTACTTAGAGTCCTATCGTGAGAAGTATGAAAAAATCAATAACTTTCTGAATTACATTGAAAATCAGGAAAATTGAAATTGAAAAGCATCTTTCAACCACTTTTCCAATATTCCCCATGAACTGCCTTCATGGGTCCCATTTCCGAAGACGTATCCCGTCTACACCGCCCACCATAATTTGGCGTCTCCACGGAGAATGTCAAATGGGGTGTCCAGCTGCCCATTTTTTCCATTTCACCAAGTGGCACCAAACGGCGCCACCAGTATCAAAAAGTCTCGCCTTATCTCAATTTACTCTTCATTTATCACTTCTGTTTTGGAAAATTGCCAAAGAACCTCGTTTGGAGCGCGTTCCTATCAAACCTGAAAGTTGTCTTGTAGGTGATGTCTCAGCGAAGAGCTCAATGACAACAGCTGAAGATTCTGCTCTACGCGCTCTCCGACTCTCCAGTCAACAGCAGAAGCTGTTGAACAGCAATGAGCCGAAGAGAGTGAGTTTTTTTTCTTTTCTCAAAATGTTGCGAGATAAACGAGTCGCACACGCCTTCGAATGAAGTATGTTTCAAAAAGTATGAGAAGCTTCAACTGTTAGCTTATGTTGTCAAAGAACGGTGTCAGAAGAGATGGTCAAATGTGGCCTTTTCATACCCACATGATCGGTTTCTAGTTTTTCGAAGAAATCAGAAATATATGTTTTGAAATTGAAAATCCCTAGGGTTTGAAAAAATAAGCTGCAAAAAGTTAATTTTGAGTTGTTCGAAAAAATAATCTAGCTTTCATGAATTTTTGGTCGACACTAGTGCAAAGTAATAACCTGACTTTTAAATTCAATTTCTAGTTCTAGAAGTTTTACTGATAGCAAATCTGATGTCATACTGAAATTCGATGAATGTTGTGATCTTTGAAAATGAAAACCTGAGTCTTTCCCTTAAGAAAAGTGTAAAAACTAACTCTTGTTCCCGACGTTCTGTCTCTTGACTAATTTAATCATGAAAAGTTTAATGGTTATGGAATAACTACAGAAAAGTGTTAACGTCTTCACAAATACGGTATAAAGTTTCTACAGTAGTACTATACTGTAGAAGTCCGCAATACCCTGAACGCTATACGATAAATCATGCTCAAAAAGCAATTGAAGAAAATCTGTGTTCGCAAAAGCTATTACATTAGATTTATGGGAGTGCCCTTTAACGATCTCTGTCCAATTTATTGTCCTGTCCCGAAAAGGAAAATTACCTGGAAGAGTGGTGTTCAATAAGTGTTTTTATAGTGTTGAGTGCAGAATAAATTTGTTTTTTTCGTTTTGTGTGGTTTTAGGTAGAGTTAGGTAAAGTGATAATCCATGAACGGTAGAAAAATTAGTTTCTACAAGAGTTTTAAGAGAATACCTCTACTACTATGGAAGTTAGATATCATTTTGATATAGGTCCGTGGTAAAACCGCTGCTTAACCCTCCTTTGATTTTTTGAGAAGTAGAGCTAGGTAAAGTTATGTTGTCACTACTCCCGTTAAAAGACAGAATGAAGTTCCAATGGAATAACCGAAAGGACATATGAGAATATATCTAAAAATATGTATTTTGACGCGTAACGTGGCTGTAGACTTGACGAAAAGTCACGGACCAAAAATTATTTTGCCAAGATAAAATCTTCCAGGCGAACATCCCAGCATGGCTCGGCGCATCGCCACTTGGACGAGTGCCCGTCAGCCAGGAGTACGAGTCACAATTGTCCATATTGGATATGGTTCTCGACCGAACACAGTTCCCTCTTGACAGTGACAAGCCGAAGACTTACCTGCCGAAGTTGACGTGTCCAAGTCCTGCCTTTTACCCACAGGTATTTTTCAAAACTATAAAACTTTCAATATGGAAAATGAATGGAAAGAAAGAATTACTCTATTTTTTCAATCAACTCAGGTTCTAATGGATAAACCAAAAAGAACATTTGAACATTTTAAACAAGAAAATCAAAACGTGGGCGGTCCACAATTCCCTGCTTACCTGTAGAACATGGTGGAGACTCTACACCCTCTTCCCTAACCGCACTCTCGCCGCCGACGTCTGTGTCTAGCAATAGTACACAATCTCTCATCTCTCGTCTTTTCATCTTCCAAAATATAAAAATTAATAGAATGCTCTCAACACTGTTGTATCGCAAGGACAGTATGGTACGCCGGCCAATGTGATAAGTTTATTAGAGAAGTATACAGAAGCAAAGTATATTAGAATCGTAAGCTTCGATAGTGTATCCGGGGGAAACAGACATGTGTGAGAAAGTGGGTAGATCAAAAGTTAAATATGCGAGTTACTGTAATTCAGTCGCAACAAAAACAATCAACTGTTTCCATTCAGAATGCTCCGTCCGCGAGTGACACACTGGAATACTACCTTCGACTGACGCCGGACACGCTGTTCTTCATCTTCTACTACATGGAAGGAACAAGGGCACAATTGCTTGCGGCCAAGGCGTTGAAGAAACTAAGCTGGCGGTTTCACACCAAGTATCTCACATGGTTCCAGCGCCACGAGGAACCCAAACAAATCACTGATGATTATGAACAGGTAATTTTACTGTAAAAAAGAACCTTGCAAATTGACTAAATTCGCGAAAACTCAGTGAGCAGGCTAACAGGTCGAAATGGAATTTTAATTTTCAATTTACATAATAATCATGAATCAGGAAAAAATATAGCTCTAATTTTCATATTAATCATGAATCAGGAAAAATAATAGCTCTAGTTTTCATAATAATCATGAATCAGGAAAAAATATAGCTCTAGTTTTCATAATAATCATGAATCAGGAAAAAATATAGCTCTAATTTTTATAATAATCATGAATCAGGAAAAAATATAGCTCAAAATTTCGAGATACAGCGATAAGATCATTTTTCCTAATTTCTGTCACTATATAATCGATCAGTGGTGGAAACATCAATATTCATGCGAAGCGGTTTTGCGTCGCGGTTGATCGAGTATGCACAATGGGTCTGATTTCTATTGATTGAAAAATATCGGAAGGACACACTGCTACAAGCTTAGTTGAAAAGTTTATTTGCAATTTTTCTTTCGTCACTTAAGTTCAACTTTTTCACTTCTTTAGCATTTTACTCATTTGAAAATCGGTTTAGCTGGTTTAGCTGATAAAAAGCTAGTTACGAAGGAAAGTTACATGATTTGCAATTTTTCAACTGCAGTTTTCGTAACAAATTTGCTTGTTAAGATGAGAAAATTAGGACAAAAGAATGAAAAAATATTAATGTGCAAACGCGCTCTACAGCGAATTTTTCGTTCAATATAATTTGCGTGCAACGCGTCTATAACGATCATCTTTAGCTCGGTGTGTCGTTGTTCATAATTTCACTTCTCGAAGATCCTCCATATGAAAATTGACCATTGCAGGGAACATACGTGTATTTCGACTTTGAAAAGTGGTCTCAACGCAAGAAGGAGTCATTCATGTTCGAGTATAAATTTCTGGAAGACAAGGAATTCGACTAGTTGCTGCTGCACTGGTCTCTCTCTCCCTCCCACACTCATCATGTTGGTGCTATATGTAGCGACTAGCGTGTTGTGTTTTTGTCTCTCTCTTCCAATTTTTGCTTTAAAACGTTACCTACACTATGTGTGAGTTAGTGTTGTATCTCGTAAGTGCCACGTCACTCATGTATCATAGGATTCGGAGCCAAGTCTGCAGAGTCAACCCGACCCTGAATCCTACGACACACACCCGTCTAGTATTCCACCTCACGTTCCTAGCATGTTTCGTGAGATCCGGTGAAGTGTGATGCAGACAAGACACCGAATATCGCGACAATAGTCTCCCTTTTCCCTCTATCTCTCTCTCACAATGGACATTCGGTTGAAATTGAAACTCTAGTCGTGACTGAGACCAATTCTTGCTTAGCCTACTAGAAGCACCGTGTGGCGTGTCGAAGTGGTCCCGCGTCCTGTGTATGCAGACTCGGCGCATTATCTGACGACAGTGCCTCTCCCTTCCCCCATTCCCCGATTACCTCTATCCACCCACCCACCCACCATTTTTCGTCTAATGCAGTTGTTACCGTTGTTGTGTGCGCCTTATACGCCTCTTTCAGATATATGATTTTGTTCATTTTCCTTCTCTCTTGGTTCACATGTTCTCGGGATTTACCTCCATTTTTGTATTTTTTTCCTATATTCCGGTGTTTTCTGTAATTTTCGTGAAATCCGGCAGAAAATGACCAGATTTGACCCACATGTGCCGTTGCAATGGCATAATTTTCCATCTCAACCATCATTGTGAGTATATTAGCACAAAGGTATCCAGATTGTGGCATGCACGTGACTTTATGGTGACAAATCAGAATCTGGATATATCGCTTCTGGTATGACCACTATGAGTGAGAGTTTCATTGGTGCTGTTTTGAATTGAGCACGTAAAAGACACGAAAGGAACTCTCACAGCAATTTGAAACCTAGGTAGCCCCCCTCCGTAAACTTTTCCCGTTTTTGTCTCTTACGGTTCTCCACCACGATCTTCACCTGTGATCGAGGTGGCCACACAAACAACACAATGCAACAGCAATTGAACCCAGAATTCAATCGATTTTCCACCCTCACCGGATCCCAATAATACGGCATTTTGAGTTTCCACCTCCACCATCCCCATCCGACCACTTTTTCTCTTCTCTCGTTTTGTTTCCCATCTACCTATATACAGAGCTCTTAGACTTCATAATTTGTTTTCCCTCTCTCTCTCTCTCTCTCTTCTCTGTCGAAGATCCCCGTCCGTGGGTTGTCGACGTCGTCGTGTTGTATCGTGTTAGATTTAGCATCATGATCCATTTGTGTTTCGTTCATAAACAGTTTTATAATTTGACATAGAGCTTACGAGAATCGCGCAAGACATCTATTCGATCTGACCACGATCGTACACTTTTATTAGCATGGTTTGAAAATTTTGACCGACCCATCTCAATCGTCCCGCCCACTTTTCGATCGGCCGCAAGTGTTACACCGTGGCACGAGGATAAAATTTAGAAATTTATTTAATCACATTCTAAAACGATGGATCACCGGTGGGGAGAAGTGTGGTTAGTTTACGTGACAGTGGGGAAGATTGGTTAATCACAATAATGTCACAGGAATAATGATAGTATCACTTGGGGGGTTGGCAATAGTGCAATCTTGGGGGAGGGTAGGATCTGCAGAGTGCAATAAAATCAATCAAAAAAGTTTCTATTAATAAAAATGGTTTTTTACACTCTGCACAGAACCTACTAAATCAAAATCAATCCTCTCGACATAGAGACATTTGATATCGGTTAAAAACCGAATGAAATGATACCGTATCCTAAGATATTGTCCGGTACAAAACATCTTTTGGAAAAGGTGGGTCACAATAAAAAGAAAAAATGCTGATAGAATCCTAATTTAAATTTGATTAAACCCGCGTGAGATATTTTACAAGTTGACACGTGGAAAAGTGAGTGAAGGAAAGTTGATTTCGGTTGTTTCAAACTAAACGATTTCATCGGGAGAAGGGCCATTTTCACTCAAAACAACCGAAACTTACGGAGATTTTCTTAATAAATCGAAGGGCACTTATCCCAGTCTCCTTGTTCTTTGCACTTCCAGTAGTCACCACGGAATTTGTGCAGCAAGGTGCCGTTCAGTTCGTCTTGTTCCTTGACGAACCACGTTGGCTGGTATTCTTCGTATCGATCGCCTGAAACTTTTTGTTTTCGTACATTTTTTTGAATTCTACGGTACCCAACTCTCTGATTGCGCTACTACGAGAGAGAGAGAGAGAGAGAGAGAGAGAGAGAGAGAGAGAGAGAGAGAGAGAGAGAGAGAGAGAGAGAGAGAAAGAGAGAGAGAGAGAGAGAGAGAGAAAGAGAGAGAGAGAGAGAGAGAGAGAGAGAGAGAGAGAGAGGAATGGCGAGAGAGCGCAGACATTTTCTGGATTATGAACGGGGAGGAGGCAGTGAGTGATTGTGTACAATCGCTAGACGCAGGCATCGGCTGCGAGAGAGTGCGTTAAGGGAAGAGGATGCAGAGTCTCCGCCAAGTCCTAGGGGTGAGAAACAAAAACACAACTTCAGTCAAGTTTATCATAATTCAGCCGTTTTTGCAACTGAAAATTCTGTAGTTATGAATACTAACCTCTTCTGATCGCCTTCTCCATCTCGGCTTCTCTTTTCCTTCTTACTTGACGCTGTTTTTCTTCAATCTCTTGCTTCTTTTTGTTTGACTCGTCCCAACTGAAAAAAAACATGAATTGGTTAAAAACAGTAAATGAGATTGAGAAGAGTTATGAAACCAATGCTTTTTGACTCGAGTTGAAAGAGTAGTTCGAAAACTTCAGTGTCTAGAATATTCTTGAACTATCTCAAAATCTCACTTTCCGATTTCCATCAACCGCTGATCGGGTCTGTTTCTCGAGTCTGTCGGTGCTACTCCTTCTTCTTCTTCGTTAAGTTCTATTGCCAGGCGAGTGAAGTTATGCATCTTGTCAGCATTTTTACTGAAAATATGACATGTCGTCATTGCTATTACAAGTGGGTCGAGGTAGTTTATTGAAAAATCCAAGGACTTCTAACTGAAATTCAAGTTTCAGTCATGATGAAATCTTGACGTTAAGTTTAGCAATATGAAAACATCTGAAGCATCGAGGAAAAAATGAAATGAGAATTTTCTGGGTGACTTGGAGGGTCCAAAGTCGGTTTGAAATTCGTTCAAAATTTTTTTCAATAGTTAATTGGGCTTAGATAAAATTGACTGGGGTCGACTGACACGCGCCTTTTTGAGACTCCGCCCACTTTATTCTTTTATTATGCTAGGTTTCAGTTTTTTCAGAAGTAAAGAGTTAAATAAAAAATCTCACATGGGTGCATTCACTGTCCATATACGGTACGGCTCCGACAATTCCATCTTCGGCTTGTCGGGGCTCCCAGACCACGAGGTCACTTTCATCATGTCCATCGTCTTGTCCCATGTTCCTGACACAACGTAACGAGGTGTATTGGTCTTGTCACGAACGATACCGTATACCTGCGAGATACGTGGATTAGAAGAAATTGGCAGTTTGCCAGAATTCGAGGAACATATTTTTCATCCAGTTTTCTTTGTTTTTTTCTTATAGTTTTGGAGATAATTCGAGCAGGCTTAAAAAGTTTCGGAAACAATTTCATTGAAGCTTAAACATTTTCGAGGAATCGGTAAAATTCAAATGAAATCAAAGTTCGTACCAGAAAATCAAAACTTCAACACAAATTTTTCAAAACTGCGCCGAAACTTAAAAAAGGCCGTTTTTTCCGAATTTTACCAAATCACTTTCTCCCACTATCTAAAGTGGCTTTACTGATGGTTTTTTTTTGACTTCTCACTTCGCTTTTAGAAGTATGGGACTTTTTCATTTGAAAAATTCAAAAATAAAGTTGCGCTCGCTACGGTCAAAGCTCACCTTTCTGGGTTCATCTCTACTGAAGTACGAGTATGGGAAGAATTTGAGGGTACACTTGTCGCCCGTTTGATGATTCGTGATTTCCATATCTCCATGATTGTCGATCCACAGCTTGCCGACGATGATGTTGTGAACGGTAGTCGTAACCTGGAGACAGAAATTTTAGATTATAAATTCAATCATTAATGAAGCTTTCCAGAACTTACAAAAAGTGAGATATCATCGTCTTCAAAAAACAGATAATATGGCGGAAAACGTTGCAAGTATGATATATCATGCAGATGCCGTGCAGTAGCGCGCGGATAAAATATTGAATTTAGCTCAGAACCTCCGGGTCACGATGAGCTTTCAATCTTCGTTAAATTATTCATAAAATACAATGAAAGACTGTTCAAATTTGAAAATATCAGCCAAATCATTAAAATAGTCTGAAAAATTGTTATTCTTCACATTTTTTTTCAAAAATCATCTACATAGCTACAAAACTTCAAACCATTTCCAGAAACTGAATACACCAATGTTCTATCACTACCAACAATCATATTCAGTTCCTTTCCTTCAGGTTATGTTTCCAACTCGTACTTTTTTGCAAAAATCGCACAACTGTTCTGACCTGAGCAGTTTTGTTTAAAAGTTTCTCGTTCAGGAAAACCGTTCGGTGTCTGTATGGTTTCTGGAATCCTATTGGTTTAGACGTTATCTGTATGAATCCGTACAGGCACTGTTTGTAAACAGCAAGAAATCGGAGCCTGTATGAATACCATTTTTAAATGGTGTCTGAATGGGTGCAAACGGTTCCTGCATGGTTTGAAACAGTTTTCATGGCTTTAAACGGTCTAAATCGGTGAATATTTGAATTCCGTTTGGATACATACAGGCATCGAACTTTTTCCCTGAGTCTCTTACGATTCCCACGCGCATTATCTGTTCTCGTGGCGGCTATTGCTGGTGGTCACAAAGCTTATAAACTTATTTTTTAACAATAAAGTTAACTCGCTACGAACTAACGACAGTAGCGCTACAAAAGGAAAACCATACCTTCTTGTACGAGTAATGATCCTTGCTTCCAGGGAAAACAACATGAGTATAACCAATAGGGATGATCGAGAGATACTTTCCTCGGAAACGGGAAGACATGGTGAAATCTTGGTACATGACCCATCCGCGTCCTTCCGCGTGGTGTGCCGCGGCTGGTGGATGGTGGGACACTTGCTCTGTTATGGATCGCCATCCGAGGTCCGACATACGGTCACACTCGTAGGTTTCACCGAGAAGTGGGTTGAATGGCTTGTTGGTGCGGTTACACGCCGATGAGTAGTTGCTCGCCGCGTAGGCTGCCACATAGCACATTTGTTCCAGGGAGGTCTGAAATTTCATAAAAAGGGGTTTTGTTTTACATTGTTGTAAACTTCATGTGAGGTATGGCTGTTTAGATGTAAAACGTAAGCAACTTTTTGTAAGACATGGATACTTTGATGTAAAAAAAACTACAAATTCACGTAAGATGTGATAAAGTTGTTGTTGGAACGACACAATTTCCTTAAAGTAAGCTTATGTATGCAAAATTTTTCTTGGGCAGACACAGGGCGCAAAAGGTCCTGCCGTTGGTGGCAACGCCTGGTCCATTTCGTGCCCTGTGTGCGCCTCAAAGTACACCAGTTCGCACCACTCTTTGGTTTTTCGAGGCGAACACAGGACGAAAAACGGACCCAGCGTCGCCACCAACGCCAGGTCCGTTTCGCGCCCTGTGTCCACCCGAGAAACATTTTGAAGTGTTATTTTAAAGTAAGACATGGTAACGTCCATGTACTTTTTTTCATAAAACTTGTTAAAGCCAATAAGTTCAACCGTAATCAATGCCTTTATGTTATTTAGATCGCTGTTCGCTCTTAAATGAATATGACCTCACTATTTAAACTCCCGCTCCATCTCAGCAACGCGGTCCCACGTTGCGGTCAAAACTCTCACCTTTGATGCCGCTTCTTCCAGGATATTTGCGTATTCGAGGTCTTCAGTGACTCTTTGGAGCATACTGAGCGGCTCACTGAAGTTGACTGGCATTGGGATCTTTGAAAGCTCTTTTCCGATGCAATTTTTCATTATGGACCATAGGTTGATGGGCAGGTCTGGGCGGTCTGGGACTGTCGTTCGTCGCTTGCGTGGAACCAGGGACGTGTTGGCTTGTGAGCTATCCTGGAAAATAAGGTCATATTAAGTGACTTGAGATCTTTTGAATACGGTTAGCCCATGACTTAAATCCACTAAACTACAACTCACATCATGAATGTTTAGGTTTTTATTAGAGATCAATAGGCAATTTGTCCCGATCCGGACCATATGGTGCCATTTTCTTCGTGGGTGGTCCATCTCAGCCTCTATTACTATTATTCCTTTTCAAATCCATTATTATACAGAACACATAATGATGTGACATGAGCACACTCTAACGGAGGATCGTCTCTGCGTCTCTCCGTCACGATACTGTCTAGAGGCGACGGTTCTGTCTAATACAGTGTGTATAAAAAAAAACGTCATGTTGTGGGTTTTTGTTGATTTTCCACGTATTTTTGAGAATGACAAAAACTTCTGAAACAAAAATTTTTAGTCACATTCAGACACACATTTTCTGTGAATTTCAACCAAATCCATCTACGAGCTCTCGAGTTATGTCTATGGAACAAAAATGGACCTGTATAAAAATAACGTCATGTTCACTAAAAACCGAGATAACAAAAACAGAACACTGAGAAATCCAGTTTTTCTTAATGAATAATCATTTTACAGATACTTCGAATAAAAAATGATGTTTCGGAGAGGTTTACAAAAATTTACAAGATTGGAGAGCAGAAACTGTCATTTTTTGCTCCAAAGAGCCAAATGAGCTTCTTTCAGCTGATAGACTATTCAATTTTGTCACAAACTGATGCGAACATGTAACTCTACAGTTTTTATGATGTTACACATCACCACAACGTGCCGTTCATTCTTGAAAATCAATATTATCATCCGCATACTGTACTTTCCTCACTTGGCATGGGTTCATCAGGTCATAGTCTAGCCCGAAAGTGAAATTTCTTTGGGCAGAACATTGGAAAGGTAAGAAGAGGCTCTCTTCAAACAATATTTTATGTTTTCACTGATCACAGCATTTTGATAAGCATTTTATTAGAGGTTTAATATTGAACCGTCAAAAATGGCTTGAAATACGCTGAAATTCGCATGGTTATTCTTTTCTCCGTTATTCAATGCTTGTTGAAGAGCTGTGATCGATGAAAACATGAAAAATTTTTTGAAATGAGCCTCTTCTTACCTTTCCAGTGTTTTACCCAAAGAAATTTCACTTTCGGGCTAGACTATGGCCCGATAAACACGTGCCAAGTGAGGAAAGTACAGTATGCGGATGAGAATATTGATTTTCTAGAATGAAAGGAACGTTGTGGTGATGTGTAACATCATAAAAACTTTAGAGTTACATGTTCACATCAGTTTGTGACAAAATTGAATAGTCTATCAGCTGAAAGAAGCTCATATGGCTCTTTGGAGCAAAAAAATGACATTTTCTGCTCTCCAGGCTTGTAAATTTTTGTAAACCTCTCCGAAACATCATTTTTTCATTTGAAGAATTTGTAAAACGATTATTCATCAAGAAAACACAATTTCTCAGTGTTCTGTTTTTGTTATCTCGGTTTTTAGTGAACATGACGTTATTTTTATACAGGTCCATTTTCGTTCCATAGACATAACTCGAGAGCTCGTGGACGGATTTGGTTGAAATTCACAGAAAATGTGTGTCTGAATGTGACTAAAAACTTTTGTTTCAGAAGTTTTTGTCATTCTCAAAAATACGTGGAAAATCAGCAAAAACCCACAACATGACGTTTTTTTATACACACTGTATTAAGACGGCCTTTTCTTTTTTCTTTCTTACGTGGGAATGACAATGATTCGCCGCGAATCTGTGAAGTCTGACTGGGTTCTAGGGTTTTCGACTATGCTGAAAACGATAGAACTGGTCTCAAAAACTGCTATG
>OZ022252.1:10040135-10045135 GCA_963978915.1 Caenorhabditis parvicauda
TGTTTAGTAAAAGGAACTAGATCGAGAAAATAGCTGACTGGATCCAGAAAAGTGCTGACTACATATGGAGAGTTCAGCTGGATCAGGAAAAGTGCTGACTGGATCCAGAGAGTTCAGCTGGATCAGGAAAAGTGCCAACTGGATCCAAAATAGTCGAGCTAGATCGTGCCAATCGCCGCCCTACGATTTCTGGATCCAGCTGGCACTTTTCCAGATCCAGTCCAACTCGTGTTCTCTGAGGTGGAGTGGTTAGCGGTTCTGCGTTCAAACCGAGTGGTCAGGGGTTCTATTCCATCCGCTGACGACTTTTTTGAAATTTTTTTGCACAATGACAAAAATGTGCCCAAAATGTGTGGAATTACTCTTTTGCATGTATTTATACCCTTCTGTTCATGTTTGTACTCTCCGAAATAGCCAAAAGTCTATAGCCGATCTCATCTATCGCCTCCTCCATTATGAAGATAGTGAAATGATCGTTACAACTTTGATATCCAACAAAAACAAGGTTTTTGAGTTCGAGATGCATTTCTAATTGTGAAATGAACGGCAACCGTTCAAACCGGAACTATCCTCTGGAATTTCTCAAGTCGTGAGCCAAAGGCATCTCGACAAGTGACTGGATGAGGGTCTCTAATCACAAACCTTGATAACATCTTCATGGATATGAACTCATGACCGTCCAGATTACACCAAACAACAACCACAAACATCAATTTTAATAATATCAATGAATAACTTCATAAGATGAAGTGGTTGAATTCAACTTCTTCATGTTTGCATACCTCATCCAGCCACTTGTCGAGATGCTTTTGGCTCACGACTTGAGAAATTCCAGAGGATAGTTCCGATTTGAACGGTTGCCGTTCATTTCACAATTAGAAATGCATCTCGAACTCAAAAACCTTGTTTTTGATGGATATCAAAGTTGTAACGGTCATTTCACTATCTTCATAATGGAGGAGGCGATAGATGAGATCAGCTATAGACTTTTGGCTATTTCGGAGAGTACAAACATGAACAGAAGGGTATAAATACATGCAAAAGAGTAATTCCACACATTTTGGGCACATTTTTGTCATTGTGCAAAAAAATTTCAAAAAAGTCGTCAGCGGATGGAATAGAACCCCTGACCACTCGGTTTGAACGCAGAACCGCTAACCACTCCACCACCCCGCTAGTTGTTTTTCTCAGGGAAAGCGAGCTTAGCTGGATCCAGCAAAAGAACAGCTAGATCCAGAGCAAAACCCAGTTGCAATGGCACGATCTAGCTAATCTTTTCCTGGATCCAGCTGGTCTTTCGGGATCTAGCCGAACTTTTCCTGGATCCAGCTGGTCTTTCCGGATCTAGTCGAACTTTTCCTGGATCCATCCAAACTTTTTCCGTATCCAGATGAACTTCCTGGATCCAGCCGAACATTTTTCGAATCCAGCCAGCTTTTTTTCGGAATCAGGTCTCTTTCAACGTTCCATAGCTCTGTAAATTTAGGTTCTCTTTACTTCATACGGCGTCGTAACATGCATAGCTAACAATATATTTATTGAAATTCAAAAAAAGTTAGTGGCATCCCTCCGTATTTCTCCGATTGGTGTGCCAGCCATTTCTGATAGTTGATCTCCGGGTTCGGCTCTTCCTTTAATGATACTGTCGTGTGTAGTCTGAAACTTGTAAGTTAAAATTAAAAACATCAAGTACTCATTCGAGAATGTTTTTTAATGCTACAGACCACTTTTGCGCACATTGCATCACATCGCAGCGAGACACGACAAAAATATAGTTAATATTCAGCGGCAGTTGTTCTTTTTTTTCTAAGTTTACATGCGTTCCTAAGACTGGGACCTCCACAAAAGTTGTTTTCTTAACCTTACCTAAGCTTCAAAAAAAGGCAAATTACCATTGACTTCAGATTGCAGATAGATATTAGGACATTACGCGCGTTTTCAATAGTGAAAATTAGACAGCAACGTCGGATTTCTCGCAGCGTGATTTAGGAGCTTTAACATAAAAAATATCAAATTCCGTAAAAACAAACTTGTGAGTAAATCATCAGGTATATTGTCTATATGTTGCGTTTTGAATTACTCGCTGATATTGCGAAACAAAATTCAGAAAAATTACCTGTTTACTCGAAAAGTCCGTTGTTCTACAGTCTGTTAGTTCTCACATCCCCTTGTTCCGAGAGAAGGGAAGAGCTGGCTCCGTCAACCTGCAAGTTAAATTTGACCATATTTTGTTTGAACTCCAACGTGATTCGTAAACAATAAAAATACTTATTTAAAAAATTACCGAAATTCTCGGGTCCCTTGACCACGGGTCCCTTGACCACTTCGTCTCCTGTTCAAAAATTCGGTGAGATGAGAGGATGAGCAGATGGAACCTCTGTAAATGTATTTTTTATAAAATGTGACACTTGAGAAAATAATTTTTCAATCGACTTGTTATTTTGCATTCTTCCAAGAAGTTATTTTATGGAAAAGGTAACTCTTCATGTAAAAATCTCAGAAAAAAGGTTCTGATGAATTCGATTTAAAATCCATCTGTTCTAATAGTTTTTCTATCGCGTATCTTTCTTGCTGCACACGAGAATTCCCCGAAAAAACATTAGGAGTAGTTGAGGTCAAGTTATTAACATGTACATAAATATTAAATAAAAATCACCTGTGTTAGCACTTGTACGTAGGGTTCTTGATTCTATCTTCTTCATTCTGAAAATACGGACACTTTAATATTTTGAAATGACGAGGAAAGAACTTTTGAGGATGTTTTGGAATTTCAGAGAAATAATTTATACTCCATGTTGTGAATCCATTTCAGCTTTTACTTTAAAAAAAAAGAAACATAGTCGAGCATGACTGAAAATATATAAATTTCCACTTATGAATGAAAAAAGTAATAATCCTAATTTTTTCTAGAAAACAAATCAGTTTTTAGGTGTTACGAAGGAAAATTTAGATGAAACAGAACTGTGAGAATAAAATAGTTTCATTTTCTTGTTTGGAAGTATAAAAAGTTCTCTGAAAGCAACACATATTAACGAAATAGTACTTTGAAGAATTTTGAGAAAAAAGAAAATACGAAATCAGGAAATGTATGCACTGCAGAAAAAGGGGCGGGGTTTGCAAAGGTGACGCAATATTTTTCCCGCTTTTTTAAAATTTTTATTTCATGATTAATTGTTCTCGAAAAAGTCACGGTATGATGTGATGTTCGAGGTTTTGAATTATGAAAACCGACTTCTCGAATGAAAATTACTTTTTAAAAATTGTTTCTCACAATAAATTATATAAAAACTCAATTTGCAGCATGAATTTGTAGTTTTTGATGGATTCTTTATAATTTCTGACAAACATGGGTGATAAGTAATTGCATTTTCGATTTAAAAAAATTTTAAAGACAAAATTTGAAAATTTAAGAGTCAATGGCCAGTTACTTTGTCCTTAGCTAAGGACGTCCTTAGCTCTATAGAGTACTGAAGTTCGGTACATTTTTAGATTTATACCTATTTCTATATACCGAATAGACCATTGTTGAAAGACGTTACTTTTTAACAGGTTCCATCTAACTTTCGAGAAAAAATGTTCTAATTTTCTCATGGTTTTGTTCCGTATTGTTGTGAAAAAATGTTTCCTAGATCCAGCGCGCTATTTCCTGGATCCAGTTAGCCTTTCTGGATCTAGCCCTACTTTTCTCTAGATCCAGACTGTTTTTTAAAAACATCTCTGTTTATGATATCATGTACTGTGAACTCATTGAATCAATTGACCCTTCTAAAGTAAATTATAATCATGAAGAAATATCAGGTTTCCATGAAGAATTTACAGTAAAAAGCTCATTTGAAACTTCGTATGAAAAGTAGGACTGGATCCAGCACTGGATCTAGCTGGCTCGAATGCTTAAAGTAATCATAACTTTATTGTAAAGGCGTTTTTCTTCAAAAGAGAAACAGAACGTGTTTCCAAGGTGTATTCCCATCATTTTGAGTTATGTCCCATCCCGATCGGACGTGCAACTCTAGATCTAGCTGTTCTTTTGCTGGATCCAGCTAAGCTCGCTTTCCCTGAGTTTCTGTTGGATCCAATTGTGTCGTGCGAGAGGTCACTCATTTTGGAGTTGAGAATTTTTAAATTAAAATATCTCACTTGTAACAAAAAACGTGCAAAAATTTTCTACATGAAAACTTCATCCCTCAATCTGCTTAACACATCTGGCTAGGTCTCAACTCTGGATCCGAATTACGCTGAAGGTCATTTCCTGTTCAGATTTTTCAAAATGATAAAACGGCGCGGGTGAAATTGGATGTCAGGCTGCGGCAGAATTTCGCCGCAAGAGATTTGAATTGAAAAAACATGGGGAAAAATCATAGAAAACATCTTCCTTTGTTCATAATCTCGAGCGGCCGAATTTCGCCGCTGGAGCGAGGAGTCATAGACTACAAACAACTGCAAACGACGATAATTTATGAAAAATTCATAGAAAGTTTCGCAGTGAGTCAAATTTATTCGATAGAATCTGTTCCAAATCAAAGAATAAAATAAAATTTCATATAATTTTTTAAAAGAAATTCCTCATTTTGTGTGTATTAAGGGGGGCATTTCTAAGCAGTTTGAAGGTTATTTTTCTGTTAATTTTGATAATTTTTAAACTAACAAAAAACATATTCAGCGAAGAAAACTGAATCTGTAAATGTATACAGATGGGTGGAGGGGTAGTAGGGTTGAGACAAACAAGATGCTATCAGATGCTTTTTTATCAATCGATGATCGCATCAAATGGTACCGCTGTCTCTCTCACTCTCTTTCTCTCTCTCTCTCTCTCTCTCTCTCTTTCTCTCTTTCTTTATCTCTCTCTCTCTCTCTCTTTCTTTATCTCTCTCTCTCTCTCTCTCTCTCTCTCTCTCTCTCTCTTATTCCCATAGAAACTTCTCGAATAATTAGATTCGCGTGTGTTAACTACGCTCAGAGCCCTTTTTCCCTTTTTTACATCACAAAATCACAAATTCCGA
>OZ022252.1:10050135-10062599 GCA_963978915.1 Caenorhabditis parvicauda
AATGCATGTCATATCATTCAAAACAGACTGGCTAAAATCGAACTTTCTCTTATTTTTAGGTAATTTAGAATAAAAATTGAAAAATCAATTCACAGTAATCTATGCCAATCATGTTACCGTACCAGAGTTGCACGGAATTCCGACTTCCGACTTCCGTGAAAAAATTTCACTTCCGACTTCCGTTTAACAAATTCTACTTCCGACTTCCGTCAAAAAAGTTTTTTTTGGTGAAAAATGACAAAAAAAACCGTGAAATCGTTTCTATTCAGTATGGAATTGACCTATCACCTGTTGAGAATGCGCGAATATACAATATCTCTGGGTTTTTCCCAACTTTTTTGCACTCACAACTACCGTTGAAAAATTCTACTTCCGACTTCCGCCTTCCGACTTCCGCCTTTTTTCACTTCCGACTTCCGTTTAAAGAATTCACTTCCAACTTCCGACTTCCGTTTTGAAAAATTTTACTTCCGTGCAACTCTGTACCGTACCTATGAATGAATTTACGATCGTTCCACAGCTTATCATACCATCCAAAAAAGGTCAACTAATGTGCATTAATGTTCCACTTTGATAACTTTTCAATCAATACGCCTCTTATTGTTTCTCTGAAGGGGGCCCTTACAGCCGGTGATGCATACTGATAAAAGTTCACTTCGTACCTTTCTATTGCCACTGGGGTGATAAAAGGCATCAAGTGGAATGATGACAAATGGATTCGAACAACCAACCAGGTGTCATAAAAATTTGAAAATTATTTTTTTAAAAAAAAACCTTATCCGCCAAAATCCTCGCTTCTTGTAGGTTGACGCTTCCACGACACGTCTGACCAACTTCATTCGGATTTCTGGAAATTTTTTGTTCCGATTCATTTTTTCAACTCAATTTCCTTCTTTTGGTGGCTTTGGTGATCATTACAAAACATTACTTTTTCCTATTTGCCATAAAAATCAATCTTTATCAGTTCATTTTCCCTTCTAAATTATTTACTCCTTGGGTGGCCATGACGATCCCTTTTATACCACTTTTTGCAGTTTATTACTTTTAAAATGCAATCCTCCAACTCTTAACTATCAAGTTCAAAAGAACATCTGAATCATGGTCTGCAAAAAATGCTTCTTGTTGTCCGAAAACCTGTTGTTATCAATGAAAATTGCGTAACCGTCATTCTCTGGTATTATGAAGTGGGAAAAGGGGGGGGGGGGTAACAAGGAATGAAAAACTCGTTTTGATACGCGCGGAAGTACTTGTCTTTTCGAATCATTTTGGGTTCAAGGAAAGTACGGATAAACTTATATCAGGCGACAGAAAAAGGTCATAATATTATGGTTTTCACTCTAGATAAGGTATTTTGAGATTTAATTTTAGTTTTTAAATTTTAACAATTGGAGTTTGTCGAAGAAAGACAGTCCATTCCAAAAAAAAAACTGAACGGGATTTCAAGTATTAAAATAGCTTTTTGAGCTATTTGTCAACTAATGCCGATTTATTTAATGAAAAGTAGATTTGGGACAAAAGTTAGTATTTCAAAAATATGTAGGAAGGTCAAGTTCGACAGCTTATTTTAGTAATTAAATTCAGCGATAATATTTTTATCTACCTAATTTACAAAAACAGATAATTTTGGAAAAAAAAACTATAGAGCAACGACTATGGAGCATTCAGTATGATGAAAAATTCAAGTTGTCAACATTTCCAAACATAAATTTCTTTCTTGCTTGTATCTTTCACTCTCTTCTTTCCAAGATTAATCTATCTATATAACAGTGTCAAGTGAAAAAAAAGTTTTTGCTGCTTATGCATACAACATTTTTCAAGGAAAGAAAAAGAACAGACAATAACTTTTATGACTGAAGCTATTTAATACCCTCTTCAACATATAGTTTTTTGCCTTTACTTTCTCTTTCTTGTGATAAACTACAAGCACGTCTGGGCTCACTACCCTCAGGGCCTAAACTATCAATCCAACAGTGTTGAGTGGAAAAAAGTAACCTTTCATCTTCCACCCATCCATACGGCTGTTCTAGTGCCGATTCAAACGATCTACTGTCAAGACTGCTGGTTGAAGATTTTCTATTCGCTTGATTCGACGTCTTTCTTATGGGGAATGAGCAGAAGGAAATGTGTTTGGTGGCCTTCTGGAGCCGCCCTCTGAGTCTTCCCATCGTTGACTGTGGACAGGTGAGGGGAGGATGCTTCCTTTGTCGGTTATCACCTCTTCTACTTCGCCCTTTTTCCTTATCTGATGCCGCAAAAATCGTCCAACGTCTGCGTCTTGTTGTTCAGCGCAGAGTCGTCTGATGCATGTCATGTAAATGCGATATGACGGTTTGATGGAGGAAAAAAACGACGAAGGAGAAGCAGAAATCGGATGGTTTGTAGCACAAACTGGGAACATCAAAGTGTGACGTCATTCTCGATTTACAAAAATTGGCACCAAAACGGCACGTGAAGGCCACAAAGAATTTTTTAGAGGAGGAGAAACAGGAATAGGATACTTTTAGCACGAATTGGGAACATAAGGCTTCTCGAAATTTTCACCAAACGTCACAAAATTTTCAGATAAGTGGAAGTAAGAATGTGGTACAAGATGGTACGCCAAAGAATGACTTTTTGAAATACGTACCAAAATGCCACGTAACCGACACATACCGGAAAAAAAGAAGTTTTAAGAGAGAAAAGTAGGAATATAAGATCAACTGCTTCAAACGGTCAACGTCAATGCCGACGCGTCAAAAGCATCGAAAATGGGACATAATGTGAAAATTTGAATTTTTTAAAAAGTGAGTGATGAAAAGAAAATTCTGTTAAAGGGTTATCTCAGCTACGAAATGAACAAAAATTGAATAAAACGAAAAGAATAAGAATTATCTGAACGAAAACATGTGTCAGGAGAACTATTATAATTATACCCTTTGATTGATTTATGAAAGTTTGAATGTGGATTCTTTCTTCTACCGTATACACATACCGCACGTCTATTTTATTCTCTACTCTTATTATACAGTCAAAATTAGTGTATTTAGCCTTTTTTCATTCTACCGTTCAGAGATACAAAAACTACTTCTATTCCTTTTCTTAATCTTACTATACGGTTTCTAAACTTTTTCGCAGTACTGAAGAATGTTTGTACTGCTACCTCAAATTTTTTGTCATTCCAGCAACACTGAGGTTAAGAGAAAAATGTTCCAGCGCGAAGCGCGCATTATTGTTAATAAACATTATCATCAAGAGCTTAGACTGCCTAAGTTACTCCGATTTTCAGCTCAATGAGACGTGACGAAGCCTTAATGTCTAACTTGGAAAGTATATGACTGCCCGGAGAATCAATGAGGTCTGAGTGGTTCCATAGGTTTTCAAATATGGTGAAGACGATGGAAATGCTCTCAGAAGTTGCTTCACCAACCTCGTTTAGGAGTTATGGCCGTAAATAGAATTCACATGCAATTAAAAAAAAAGTGTGATCTGTGATACTGGGTAGGAAAAACTGTTGAGATGTAGCATTTTATTGAATCTTAAAGGTTCAAGATGTACGAAAACATAGTCTGTCTGGATCCTAAACGATCTCGGTGAAGCAACTTCTGTGAGCAGTTCCATCGTCTTCACCATATTTGAAAACCTATGAGACCACTCAGACCTCATAGATTCTTCGGGCTTACATATACTTCCCATGTAAGTGTCCATGAATCAATACAGTATGTACCTCTTCAACTATCTTCATGACAGGGGAAAATTCAGAACACAATAACTATACTTTTACATCTTTTTCTACTCTAACTCTACAGCCGGTGTACTGCTCTTCATAAATCAGTACAGTATGTATCTCTTAAACTATCTGCATGAGAGGAAAAAAAAACTTCAAAACACGGAGGGTGAACAAGGGGGTAAAAGCTGGTTTAGCTGAATAAACTTGTGCGGTTGTCACTGTGTGTGTGTGTGAGCGAGCGAGATGGGAGGGAGAGGGAGGAAGAGAAAGAGAGAGAGACCGTATCGTGTTTACTTGGGGTTGGTAGTGGAGTAACTCCACTGTCAGTCAGAGATTGAAAGAGTCGGAAGGTCGATTTGAGTGTCAATATTGCACTCGTGAACTCGACCACAGTTGATGATGATTAAGGTGGAGAATAGAGGCGTGTAGTCAAACTACATTGTGATCTTGTCGTGTTGAAATCAACTGTAGCACTTTCTCTAGGTCAAGAGAGGGGGAACACGGGCTGCTTCACCATTGAGCTTTTGACGTTACTCGGTTGAATTACCCAAGTTTGAGATCGAGTCTAGATAGTGCTAGTTTGTATTGTTAATCATAGCAATACCAGTTCGAAAGTGAACTGATAAATTATCTTCACCTTTCTCAACTATGCAAACAGTTGATTGTCCAGATGTTGGAAAAACATAGAAGAATTGCATAGTGCAAGTGATTAAATCAAGAAAACATTCAGAACAGTGGAAACTTCGGAAAGGTAAAATTTGCAACGGTTACATGTAGTAAACCAATGTCCCCCTAAGGGTCTTTGTATGAGAGAGAAAGTTCGATTATATCATACAGGCAACTAGTATTATGGAGGGGGCATGAAAGATACAATCTTGACACTCTCTCTGTATCGCCAAACTTTGATCAACATTCTTTCTAAAACATTCGAGATTGAGAGAGAGAGAGAGAGAGAGAGAGAGAGAGAGAGAGAGAGAGAGAGAGAGAGAGAGAGGGAGAGAGAGAGGGAGAAAGAGGGAGAGAGATGGAGAGAGAGGGTGAGAGAGAGAGGGAGAGAGAGTGAGAGAGAGAGAGGGAGAGAGATGGAGAGAGAGAAAGAGAGAGGGACAGAGAGAGGGAGGGACAGAGGGAGGGACAGATAGAGGGAGAGAGAGAGAGAGGGAGGGAGGGAGGGAGGGAGAAAGAGAGATAGAGAAATTTAAACTCGGTCAATTCCTCCTGGCATTTTCTACTTTCTAGTACATTGATCAAATCAAACAGATTTGAAAACTAAAAAGAAAGAATGCATTGGATTTTGATAATTTCTTTATAATAAAGTGCCATTTAATAATTTCAATTAGTAATATCGTGAAACTACTTCAAATTTTCAACTCTAGAATTCAAAGCTCAGAGTTTACTTTATTCAAGTACTCACGTAGGTATGAAAGTAAAAAGAGCCTCGCATTGGTGAAATAAGTTTAACCGGTTGAAAACAAATATGAGAAAAATATTTTCTTTCAAGTCTTTGAATTCTGGGCCGACAGAGGCCAGGAGCGAACTTTCACCATAAATTGTGATAGTCGAGCTCACCATCTATTAATGTAATTACACCTTTTTAACAAAAGAAAAAAATGTGTAAATAGGAAATATCACAACCTTATCCATTTTTTGAAAAATTAAATCCTTTTAAATTTGCCTAGTAAGTATTTTTTTTTGAGGAAGACTTATATTCTATTGAGAATAATCCTAATAAATACAAATTTCTTTAGTGAATCGACTCCGTCAGCGATCGAACCATCACCTTCAAAGTGGTGATTCGAACAACAGACCACTACACCAGTCCGTCAGAATTTGTGAGAAAATGAAAATCACCTGTAGTAGCTGAGGACCGCATTCGAATCGAGCACAAACCATCGTTGACGGTACCCACGGAGGTAGTTCGTCCACTTGTTCAACCATCCAGCGCGCTCTATGTTTCTGGAAAACTTTAATCGAAAACAGGTATCGAGAAATTTGTATATATTCAGCGATTTCTGTGAAACTTTAATTCGAAGTTTTCAAATTCTAAGAAAAGCAAACTTTCCGTGATCTAGAAAATTAAGATTTTGAAAATTTTTCAACAGTGATATGAATCTATTTCATATTACCAATTTTTTGAATCTTTTTTCACCTATTTGCTTACAGCAACTAGCAACATTCTTGATAAGAAACAAGTGACAAATTCATCACTAAAAGTACGCACTGAACTTTTCTCGTCGTTACCTAGAAAAATGAGAAAAATTTTTTCCGGCAGCGCAAGTTATATGAAAAAAATGATTCAGAGATTTCATGAATAAATCATCACAGATATCTAAATTCGTTCGTTTTCAGTGATTTTACAGTAATCTCCGGTATTTTTCAAACAAGTGAGAAACAGCAGAAAATGACAGTAATAACACCGGAACCTACTGAAAATCACCAAAAACGATCGTTTTTCATTGCCTGTGATCCAAACTTAGCTCGAGTCGATGTTTTCAAATTGAAAATATTGATTTTACTGTCTTTCGGGTATTTAGTGAACCGCATCCTATTTTTTCAAAACGTGAAAAACGTTGTGTGCGTTACCATGAACACTTATTTTTTAGGATAAGGTTAGGTTTGGGTAAGCTTAAGGCTTATCCTAAGCCTAAAAACATTGGGATGTTCCGAGCAAAGTTACTGACTATTAAAAAAAAGGATGCAATTTACTTAATACCGTCTTTTCGGTTTACTTTTGTATAATCTTCGAAAAACGAACGATTGATTAGCTACTTGCTGTGGTGGCTGCTGTTGAAGGCTGTCACTGAGCGAACTGACCGACCCTCCTCTCGACATTTCCGTCTGTTTTTTCTTTCTGTTCAGTATTCTTTTGAGCGCACTCTGCTTCGATTTGCCTTCCTTCACTGAAACCATCGAGTCGACTTGCAGCAGAGCAGAGAGGTGAAGGGTGGGGAGAAGTGTTGTGGCGAGTGCATGAGGCGGACTGTCGGGAAGACCGGCGGAAGGGGGGAGGTGAGGGGCGGAGCTTCACTAACGATAACAAGTTGGCAATACTGTATGGTTAAATGGGTAAAATATCAGATATTTGGATGGAAATTATTGCGTTTTTTCTGTAAAATGGATTGAAGGAGAGTGCAAGGAGATGAAGAAAGGAAGAAAAATTAGAATTATTAATCAAGAAGGGCAGAGCTCATTATTGATAACAATTTTCAATACTGTATCATCAAATGGGTTAAATCTTAAAGACTCCTGCGGTGCACTGGTCCATTTAGGTTCAGTTACGCTCATTTTTGGCTTGAAAGTGGTACCCACTACACACCTCGGCATGAGCATAAGGAAATATAACCGCTTCTCAACCGCCTTGCCGACCTCCGCTTTTATCTTCGAAGGTGTTTGTGCTTTAATAAATGTTTAACTTGATATAATGAACGCTGCGGACTGTTCATAACGACAGTTTTATCTAATTCAAACGTTGTTCTGTATATCTTTCATGAAAAAGGATATGAAAAATGAAGATTTTTGAACTAAAGTAACTGAAATTCGATCTGCTCTATCGATTTGCTTTGCTTACACTTTTCAACTACTTTTACCGTAGTGTGCACTATCATATATCTGTTTTTTTCTAGAAACTCATATGTACAGTAGCGTTCAAAAGTTTAGAAAGTTTTTATTTTTGGTCATAACTCTTGTCAAACTTAACCAATCGACATGATTTTTTGTCGGAGAACACATCAACTCATGAGAAATCTAATTTTGAAAAAAATCAGGATTACTGTAGCTACATTTTGATCTACAGCGTTTTTACGAAACCGCGACTTTTGAACTGATTTTTCACTTTCTTTTTTTTTTATTTTTTTGAAGGTTTTTTCCCGATTTTTTGTACTTTTTTCTTTCTATACTACTAACAATACTTTTTAAGTAATGGGGAAAGGAAAAGAAGTGCCCACCGACCAGCAGAAACTGATCATCGATGCTGTCCTGTCAGGAATACGACAGAATCAAGTTGCACGAGTATTTCAAGTTCACGAAACCACTGTATCCCGAATTTTGAAAAGATTCCGAAAGTTTGGAGTTTTTGGAGTGTTGCCAAGATCAGGACGGCCACGGAAGACGACAGCAAGAGACGACGCACTGATTGTTCGCCATTCACGTCTCAATCCGCGTCTTACCGGAGAAGACATCAAGAAGGATATGGTCACTGGAAACGTTGCCAGAGTCTCTGTTTCTACAGTCAAACGTCGTCTAAGAGCTGCTGGGTTATTTGGAAGACGTCCTTGTAAGAAGCCAATGATTTCTGAGAAAAACAGAAGGGCTAGAGTTGAGTGGGCAAAAGACCATTTGAGCTGGACCGTCCACGACTGGAGGAAAATCCTTTTTTCCGATGAAAGTAAGTTTTGTTTGTTTGGTTCCGATGGCATTAAGTATGTCAGAAGGCCAATCAACAGCCGGTTCAGTTCTAGGTACCAATTGCCCACGATGAAGCACGGTGGCGGTAGCGTCATGTTGTGGGGTTCGTTTAGTTACGACGGCGTTGGCCCATTGCACTGGATTCAGGGCAAAATGAATGCCAATGACTACAAGGATATTATTGTTAATGTTCTTGTACCATTTGCTGGTGCCAACATGCCGATTGGTTGGGTGTTTCAACAAGATAACGACCCGAAACACACTAGCCGTCTTGTTCGCGAATGTCTCCAGGATGAGGCTATCGATGTTCTTCCGTGGCCCAGTCAGTCTCCAGACCTCAACCCTATAGAGCACTTATGGGAAGAACTCGAGAGACGCGTTTCCGGCCATTACACATCCAATGCCGCGCAAAAATACGCGGTTTTACAAGAAGAGTGGAAAAAAATTCCGCGAGTCAAGTTGGAGAACTTGATTGAGAGCATGCCGAGAAGATGTAAAGCCGTCATTGATAATTTTGGTTATGCCACTAAGTATTAAGGTTTTAATAATGTTTTGATGTTCATTCCTTATCGATTTGAATTGTTACAACCGTTTACCATTATGTTTTTGAGTTTGTGGAAAATGTGTTTTTTATAGTGTCTGAGAATAATTTTTTTTATTTTTTTTCTCTTTTGGTCTGATTTGAATTCGTTTTGACATAAGATGTAATAATGTTTGAAGTATTACCATTCAAAAAATCAGACCGATAGGTGAGGTTTGACAAGAGTTATGGCCGAAAATAAAAACTTTCTAAACTTTTGAACGCTACTGTATATCGAAAGGAAATTGAGAATGATTAACTTGGATATATCTGATGCATTCTTTTCACCGTTTTTCGAAAAAAAAAATCACTTTTGGTGAAAATCCGATTTAGATCAAATTTAGAACAAAATTATATATGAAGTATAACTAACCATATTTTTTTTAAATTTTCAATCGACATAAATTACTGGTATAACATAATTGTTTTAACTATGAAAAACTGTTTCTTGTAATGATTTTTGATTCAAAAATTAAAACGCGTTTACGTTATACACACTTTTCTATATCTGATTCATCATCGCTTTTCCGAGTTGACTGGTCATAGCAGACATGCCAGCAAGGCTCAGGTGGTAGAGCGTTTGTCTTCCATTTGCAACTACAATAGTTCAACACCCAGCCGATGAATACTATATAGCATATAGCTGATTCAATTGATGAACAACTTTTCTGAGGCTTTTAAAGATGGTTATAGAGAGAAAACTACTGAAAATCAAGCCACATTTTCATACAATTTGAACGTTTCGCGGCAATACGATCGTACTCGGGTCATTGAACATTAGTTATACAACTTCTGGAATTATTCGGCCTAGGCATGGACATATTGCCAATGATTGGCAGTCGATTGGCAATGGACTTGGATTCTTATTTCTCGGCCTTCTCGACGTTGACGATGGTTCAGATGACCGAATTTTTGCTTATGGTGATGTCGTCTTCAGGAATTTTAATCTGATGTAATATCCGAATCCGATGACGTCGTCGGTGACGTCGTCGATGACATCGTCGAAATTTTTTTTTTTGAAAATTGAAAATTTTTTTCTGAACTTATTTTAGAATTTGACATTCGATTCTGATGTCATCGACGACGTCACCGATGATGTCGTCGAAGACGTCATCGGATTTGGATATTACATCAGATTGAAAATTCCTGAAGACGACATCACCATAAGCAAAAATTCGGTCATCTGAACCATCGTCAACGTCGAGAAGGCCGAGAAATAAGAATCCAAGTCCATTGCCAATCGACTGCCAATCATTGGCAATATGTCCATGCCTAATTCAGCCTGCGAAAACCATCAGAAAATATTTGTTATCTTGTTGATTTTTTTCGAAATAATTCGTGTTTCATTTAAACTATAATTCACACAGAATATTTTAGTTTAGTAGTTCTTCCATACCAAGGCCGGGGTACAGGTGATCGTTATTGATTAGACGAGTTGCACGCAAACTATATTGAACGAAAATTCGCTATAGGGCGCGTTCGCACATCAATATTTTTTCATTCTTTTGTCCTATTTTTTTCATCTTAACAAGCGAATTTGTTTCGTCGGTTACGATTGAAAAATTGCAAATCATGTAACTTTCCTTCGTAATTAGCTTTTTATCATAGATATTGGAAAAACGAGTGACAAAAGTTTCTGACTACAGTAACTGTAATTTGATCTACGGCAATACGGGATTTACAAAAGGGCGGGGTTTGTACTCGCTGCTTATTGGTCGCCTCCCCTCGCTGCTTGATCGGACACTTTTCTACTGTGCTTAGCGCAGTGTGACGAGTAGCATCAGATCTAGTACTACTCGTAATGTCTGCAGACTCATGAGTACTACTTCGGAATCTATTTCATTCTTACCAGCTTCAAATAGCTTGAATCTCCTGACCGCGACGCACCCCAATGTTTTTGTTTTGCATGAAAAAAAGCCTCGGATATTCACACAACTTTGCACTCTGCACAACGATAAGCAACTTGTTTTCATGTAAAAAGGCTCAAAACATGGTAAATCTCACGGTTTTTGCAAAATATTTTTATTGTACTTACTTGTACTAACGTGAAAAATAACTTTCCGAGAATATGACTTGTGCAGGGAATTTCTCGATGCCAAACAGAGTATCGGGTGCATGCAATTTATCAACAAAACTACTGTGAACGCTTGAATGCTATGGCTGATATCTTTCCCTACTGAATACACTCACTACTCGTTTTGTCGTTAAGTGCGTACACTACTCTACCTTTCACACGACATTTGATTGAAAATTAGAGAAAAGCTAATAAGAAACGAGACTACTGTCGCCTTCATTGATAGAAACTCAGCGTTCTCACTTTCATTTCGTTAAGATATAGAAAAAAATCTCGTTTCCAGTTCAAATCTGAAACTTTGAAAAATGTGTAAATTGGATGATTTTCATGTACGCCCATACATTCAATTCTCACTAAAAGGAATCGCAACTGAAAGCACAACTTTCTGCTTGCGTGTAATTCGTGGTGGAGACTCTGCACGCTCTTCTCGTAAATAACTCTCTCGCCGCTCGCTTGCATCTAGCACTTTTACACCCTCTCGGGGTGGTGCTCAGTAAACTTACACAAATTCCGAATAACGTCTATGTTCGTCTGGCACTCTCCACCCTACCCTCTCTCTTATATGGCAGCCCAAACAGGAATTTTTTAAATACTTTTTTCCAGCTGGATGCGTCGCGGTCATGCGTTTTGGACCAATCTTATTCTAACACGAATAGAGTGCCAACTACAAAAAATAGATCAAAATTAGTTACTAAGCATGACGTTTTAAAATTGTGGAGTTAAAATTATAATAAAAGAAGCCTTTTGTTGATGAACAAAAGGACGAGCGGGGTGAGATGAGTAATGAACATGAAACATTTCTATGGAGACCGTGGAGATGGACGGAAGAGAAAAGGAAAACTGAGGAAAAAGATTTTATCGGAGTTGTTGGCGAGTCTTTGAAAGCAGGTCATTCGATACATTGACGGATAATGCGGTTCGCGAAGATTCTGGAGTTTTAAGGAAAAAGAACAGGATCAATTGATCGTATGCATGTGGGGGAAAAAACACACAGAGAGCGAGAGAGAGAGAGAGAGAGAGAGAGAAATCGTTAAAACATAATCGAAACAAGTTTGGTGTCAGTAACTTTTAGAGACGAAAATAGAAAAGATAAACTAGTCTTAAGTAATAACAATTTATGCAGTGATTTTAAAACCGTAACTGAAACCAAACTGCATTAAATGATTCATGTGATATAGGAGAGAATTTCCGTTCGAAAACAAAGACTCACATGAGAAAACTTTCTTTCCAGAGCGAAGGACGTGTGCCGCTTGCTTATTCGCAATCTTTTTGACTTCTGGATAACATATTCATATTCCTAATTTCATTTTTTCCGCGAATAGAAGTTCCTACGCCAAAAAAAGGAGCTAAATCGCATTAGAAAAGAAGCAGTTGTAATATCTTTTCCAAAAATGTTTCAGTTATGGTTTTGAAAAATGGATAAAAAAAATATAGAAGATTTCAGTAACAAAACAGAGAAACTACAGAGAAAAACGAAAGTGTGATAAAAGACGAATTGTGAAACGTTGTGCTATGATTCATGGATCGTTCTGTTTCTCTTGTTTTCCAACTTCTAGTTTTTGGAACCTATCAGTTTTTCATATTTTATGGTAGTTCGAAGCATATAGAAGACGAAAAGCATTCTCAAAATCGATCTTTTTAGAGTGAATTCTAGAAAATTCAAGGAAATTAACAAACGTACGTCTTGGAATCGAACTCAT
>OZ022252.1:10062799-10095938 GCA_963978915.1 Caenorhabditis parvicauda
AAGTGCGGTTAGTAGACGACCCTACCGATAAAAACATGTTATGGCTATTGGAATGGCATTCCTAAATAGTTTTGGTGTCCCATAAAATTGCTATACTAAATTTAGTGAATTTCACTTCTACATAGCAAGTTGATGATAAGAGATCAATGGGAAACTATTAGACACTGTATTGCAAATGTTTTAAAACGTACTATTTGTGAGAATTGAAAGCTTATCCTTAGAAAAATTGATTTAGAATGTGAAAAATGGAAAAACGAAATTCAAAATATCGAGTAGATCAAATTTAGCTGGTTACTGTAAACAAAATATCGATTGATTTTAGTTCCATCAACATTTTTACGAAGTTTTCTTTTCCTCTTTTTTGCTTGTTTCAATACATATATTTTCTCTCGATGTACTATCATATCTTCCGCAAAATATGTTCATTGCTCAGGAAAATAAAGAACAGCAAGTGTGGACGAAAGCCCATTTCTTTCACGACCATTCTTCTCTCTTACGCGGCGCACTCTTCACTCAGACGTGATTTAACCCCCGTTTTCGTTCAATGAGTTTTCTAGAAGTCGAATTCCGACAGAAAGAACCAGTTGAGCCTGAAGGTTAGCTTTTCATGAGAAATCATGAATTTTTTCATTATTTTCAGATCAAATAAAGATTGAATTTGAATTTGCACGAAAAGAGTATTTGTGGCTGCAGGAAAATCGAGTTCTAGCGACTATAAATGATGTTAGTTTTTGGTTTCACACGTTTTTGAAACCCCAATTCAGGTGTTGAGACATTTACGAACAATTTGCGTGAAATTACATCTCGGGCATAAATGCGATCCACGTTTGTGTGTGCCGAATGTGCAGCCCGTCACCGAGAAACACAATCTTCTGCCAAAAAATATCAACGACAATGTGAAGGTAATTTTAGAATTTTAATTTTCTGAAGCGTTTACATAGTAAATTGTAATTTGATGTATAATTTTATGAATCAATTATGTTTCAAAATTTTCAGTTTGAAATAGAACATCTAATAATGAATGAATCACGTAATATAATTCCAGGCTACCGTGACCCTTCTCGGCGACAATGTAATTCAAGCAGAAGTGTCAATAAAGCATAATAAAGTGGCTGGAGGCGTCTACCGAGGTATCGCTCAGCCAGAAGTTCAGTGGAAGTTGCAACAACTCCAAGACCTAGGAAATCATATAACACGGGCGGGAAGTAACATGTTCGACCTGAAAAAGCATGTAGAAAGTCTTCGTAATGAGAAAGAGTATGCGCAAAAATTTATACATTTCACAGTAAAATATTCAGATTCTCCACGCAAACTGGTCCATTAATCGTGAATGATCTGAAGTTGATCAAGGAAGAAATCAACCTCGCTAGGAGCTCGATCATTTTGCCCAGAAAAAGGTTTTTTTATATAGCCAATTTTCAGTTATCAATTCTGTTGAAAAATAATATTTATAACAGAGTGGAACAAAGTTTTTTTTAAAAAATAATGAGATCAATGTAGAAACTTTTCTCTCTGAAAGGAGTCAATATGATACTAATATCTTGTTTTTGGATGGTCTTCGGTAGTATGAAGTTAGGTTCATGAGAAGTGAAATAAAACTCCAAGTACGTTAATTTAAAAAAAGAATCTAAAAATTAACTTTCAATCCTCCCGAGAAGCTGAATGTTGCATGGGAATTTCATAAGGAACCAGATCTCAGTATTTCTTCACAAAAAGTTACATGTTTGAAAAACTCGAAATCCGTTAATTTTTTGAAGGAAATTCGAAGAATAAACTTCGAATCATTCCATAACTTCAATGAAAAATTCCATGAGAAGCAAAATTTCAGAAGTCTCTTGGAACTCTGCTACTTCCCACCAACACGTAAATTTTCCCCAGCACTACCTCAAGATCTCCTGGTATCCTTCTACATTTCCAGTTGTCGTATAGTCTTCGCATCCTACCTGATGGTCCCCAAGGCGGTGAATCCACAAGGGCTGACGGTGTTCCTAGCCGAACGACCCTTGCCACAGCTCGATGATGTTCTTGCCCATATGAACATTTGTGTATCTATGTTACAGAAGTTGATTGGACAGCTAGAAGGTTGTAAGTTTGAATAGTCTTGTACATAATTTCACGCCATAATTGCACATTCCAGAATAAATATTGCCTTTTCCACTATTTTTCTCTATTTTTAACAGACGTTTGATCGTTCTGCGTATCTTGATTGTTCTCTGATCCGTTATCTTTGAAAATAGCCCTCACTTCTTTCTTATTTAGATCTCGACTTTGAAATTGTTATATTGATCCATTTTAACGTGTTTTTGTTGGTCATTTCTAGTTGAAAATAGGATACTCTTGTGTAGGTTTTTGAAACTTCAACTTTTGACCTACCCCAGTGAGTCTCCAATTTTTGCACCGCCTTTACAAGTTTAGGTGTTTCAAGGAAATCGTGTCTTGATAAATTTATGTAGACATTATTATCGATGTACTGTTTCCTCTTTGAATACATCGTATTTTACGATTTCATGAATCTTCTGATTTTATCCGATTTTCTTGATAACCGGAATTACTACCTGATTAGAATATCAATTTTTCTTCAGCTTTGAAACAGAATCGGGATTTTGAGGTGCCTGTTACAAACAACAAAAGATTAAGTACTTTCTTCAGAAATTTAGGTCAACCTCCTTCCAAATGTAAACCTTAAAAACCGAATTTTCATATCGTAATCCCTTTTCAAACTTTTTTGTTGTTGTTTTCTGTGTTCCCTATCTCGACGTGTTTCTCTACACGTCTGAACCCTCTGCCCGTAACACGTGTCATCTTGATCATTTTCAGAAGAGAAGGCATGCTCTCCCGCCTCGCTTCAAGAAACATTTCAACCACTGCCGCAGCCATGTCCAAGGTCTGTTTTGTTATGTTCAAGAAGATTGATAGTTTGTAGTGGTGGAACCCCTTTTGTGGAGGTGTATTTTTTGTTTTAGAGTGAAATTGATTGAATTTCAGTATATAAGATTTAAATTAAATCGGAAAGTTAACTGAAGCATTGATTCGTCTCCGTTCTCGAGTAGCAAAATACGAGTGTTAAAATGAATAAAAAAAATTTCAGAGCATTATAATGAAAAATACGAGTATCATCATGAATTATCATAGAACGATAATACAGAATACGCATATTATATTGACTGGAAAAATTTCAAAGCATTATAATAAAAAAAATACGAATAATATATTGCCAAAAACTATGATTTACATATTATTATAATGTTCTCATTTTTTTATTTCAATTGTGTGACAGTTCATTATAATACTCGTATTTGGTTACCAGTTTCGGTCAACTTAAAAAACGAACGTTTTATAGTCAGTTGGTTCAATTTTTTGACCGTTTTATAGTAAATTGGTTCAATTTTCTGAACGTTTTATAGTCAATTGGTTCAATTTTTGAAAATGTACCGAAACAGTTAATTTTCCGACCTTGGAAAGGCAATAAGGCGTACTTCGACTAGCGTGTGAGGCAAAGAAAAAAGATAGTTGCATAAAGATTTTGTGCTGTAATTTTCGTTTGGATTTCAAATTAAAATCTGTGAACGAGAAAGTTGCAGGTCAGAGTAGAAAGAGACACATTCGGAGAACTCCAAGTTCCAGCCGACAAGTACTATGGAGCTCAGACGGCTCGTTCCCAGATGAACTTCAAGATTGGAGGAGCCGAAGAGCGTATGCCACTGCCAGTCATCCACGCCTTTGGAATCCTCAAAAAGGCCGCTGCCCTTGTCAACACTGAATTCGGACTTGACAAGAAGCTCGCTGATGCCATCTCACAGGCTGCAGGTGCGTTTTGACATAACATCATGTGGAACTCGAAAAAAAACAACCGAAACGAAGTGCAAAAGTGTATTTTTATAGAAAAACTATAACAAAAATCTTTCGCGCTTAAGTCTACACGGGGGAAATGATGCAGTTCACCTTTTCGTTGCAAGTGAAAGTGCTTGTTGTTGAATTTTTTCAACTTGGTAGATGGTGGAAGTATAGTGCATGACTTTTATGAAGAGAAAACATCCAAGCTAAACAAGCTGAAAAGTCTTTGGTTCCAGATGAAGTCATCGCCGAAAAGCTCGACGACCATTTCCCACTTGTCACATGGCAGACCGGATCCGGAACCCAGTCTAACATGAACGTCAACGAAGTTATCTCTAACAGGTTAATTTATATGAAAAAAATCGAAAATTTTGAGAAATTTGAAATGCCGCATCTGAGAATTTCCGATGTCAAAAATCTCATTCGAGTTGAGATCATAGAATTCTCAGAAGTTGAGATTTGCAGAGATTTTTAGATACGAATTGATAGTCATGAACATAGTTTCTCTCTTTTTTCTCTTTTCTGATACTGAACGGTCAATGACGAAAACATGGAATCCAATTAAATCGAAAATTTTCAGAGCCATTGAACTTCTCGGAGGTGAGCTCGGATCCAAGAAGCCAGTCCACCCTAACGACCACGTCAACATGTCGCAGTCGTCGAACGACACTTTCCCGACTGCCATGCACATTGCCGTCGCCAGAGAGGTCAACTCACGCCTCATCCCAGCACTCAAGAAGCTCCGTGCATCGCTGAACAACAAGGCTGTCGAGTTCAAGGATATCATCAAGATTGGTCGTACCCACACGCAAGACGCCGTCCCACTGACCCTTGGCCAGGAATTCAGTGCCTACGTCCAGCAGGTCGACAACAGCATTGCTAGAATTGAAGCAACTCTCCCACGTCTCTATCAGCTCGCCGCTGGAGGTACTGCAGTCGGAACTGGACTCAACACTCGTGTTGGATTCGCCGAGAAGGTAGCAGCGTGAGTTTTTAGTTAATTCTACTTAAAATACTATAAAAATCCTCTAGGATTACAAGAAGCTGAATATTTTCCACTAAAAATGAAATTGAAAGTTTTTCTTTTCAGAATGAATAGGATATGATAAGGTTAGAATCTGTAATGATTTTAGTAGCAAACAAAGGGAGTTACGAGATTAATATTATCTGGCATAGAGAATGTCAGAAATTTTATTTCTCTTGTCGAAAACTATTGATAGATCAAAAATGCATCAGACTAATTACAACTATTATATTTACTGTCTGTGATTTCAGTTTCAATTTTCAGAAAGGTCTCCGAACTGACCGGTCTGCCATTCCAAACCGCCCCAAACAAGTTTGAGGCCCTGGCCGCCCACGACGCCCTTGTTGAGGTTCACGGAGCCCTCAACTCGATAGCCGTCGCCTTCATGAAAATTGGAAACGACATCCGCTTCCTCGGATCCGGACCACGTTGTGGACTCGGAGAGCTCTCCCTGCCAGAAAACGAACCAGGAAGTTCGATCATGCCAGGAAAGGTGAACCCAACCCAGTGTGAAGCGATCACCATGGTCGCCGCTCAAGTCATGGGAAACCAGGTTGCCGTCAGTGTCGGAGGATCGAACGGGCACTTTGAATTGAACGTCTTCAAGCCACTCATTGTCAGAAATGTCCTGCAGTCGACTAGGTGAGCTTTTACCTAGTTGTTTGATGAAATATAAACTGAACAAAACTAGCAACGAAACCCAGTCGCTCTTCTCAATGTCTTACGAGATTATGATTTTTGATACATAGAGTATGGAAAGAAAATAGAAGTCGAAGAATTCTTTTCTAACTCATCCATTTACAGACTTCTCGCCGACTCTGCCGTCTCCTTCACCGACCACTGTGTCGACGGAATCGTCGCCAACCGTGAAAACATTGCCAAGATTATGCGTGAATCTCTTATGCTCGTCACCGCTCTCAACCCACACATTGGATACGACAAGTCTGCTTACATCGCCAAGGTGATTTTTCAGAACTTTATTTCTAAACGTCTTTTCTGTTTTCGAAATTTCGATTGAGTTCACTACTTCAAATGAAAACCAATTTTTGCAGAGCTGCAAAATTAACAAAAAATGGAAGAAACTATGGTTTCTGGGCTCCAGTGGGCCCTGTATTTCATTTGATCGTTCAATTTTCAATTGAAATGAGAAACCCTAAACCTAAATGTACCAATATTGCCCCTTCTGATGACACTTTTCCGTTTCAGACCGCCCACAAGAACGGAACCACCCTGAAGCAAGAAGCCTTGAACGCTGGACTCACCGAGGAGCAGTTCAACGAATGGGTCAAGCCAGAGAACATGCTTGGACCCAAGTAAATTTTGTTTTTGCTATTTGTAGACACCTAATTTTTCAGTAGTTTCGTGTGTAGATTTAAAAAAGAAACGGATATGCCTCTATTGATACTTTATTCTACAATAAGAAAAAGAATAAACTTTTGTAATCTAAACAGTCTCGGCGCTCTTGAGCAAGTACGGGGCTGGGTACTCTTCTGGCTTTCTCCAGGTCTTGAGAATCTCGGCGTCTGGTCTGACCACATCGTAGTATCTTCTGGAATGGGTCACATAAGGACATTTATAGAGAAGAGTTGCTCACCTGTACCATGGCTTGTCCCCAGTCACATAGTGGAAGTTGTACGCCTTGTAAGCAAGAATCAGAGCACCCGCGACTCCGAAAGTCGAGTAGAAAAAGGTCTGCTCTGGGTACTTCTTGATCAGCTTGTGTGGAAGGGCGCTCCAGTAGGCGATGAGACGGGAGGCACGCAGCGACATCTGGAAATGGAAAGTGATGGTGGATATAGGAAGCTTTTGTGGAATATACAGAGCTTAACTTCGCTACGTTCATGAATGATATTACAGCATATGTCTGCAGACTAACTATCGTTTCAGAAAAGTTTATAAAGTATAGAGGCAAAACCTCAAGGAATAATTAGATTCGTTAACGCATCATTATCACACCAGAGCATCACGCAACATCTAGAAGGCATCGGATCACCGAAATTGATATTTTTACAAACGTTGACAACATTTCTAGAGTATCCTAAGAAAAAACAGGAGCTTCGAACTCCCTAGCTCACCTGCTGTTGGAACCATCACAAAAAAACATGAACAATGCAGAAACATAATAACAAAGGTAAATCATCTGGCACAAGAACCAGTGTTCAACACAAGAGTTCAAGGAATTGTACAAGTTTATTACCCATAATCAGAACTAGAAACCCTATGTCGAAATTTCGACTAGTTCATGCGATGAATCCGAAAATCCTCGACATTTTTCAAGTTATCGAGATTGTTCCACCATCTTGTCAGGCGCTCACTTCCTATGAACAACTTCATCCATGGCGTGAAAGATGATGGTTCTGAAAGTGAAGGTTGTGAAAAAAGTTTGAAGAGTTGAAAAAAGTCAATTTTTGTATTCTAAAAGCTAAGATGTAACTTCGAAAGTCGGAAACAATGGAAAATGAAGTTAGAGATAAAAACTCACCTTTTTTGACCCATCGAATCAACTCTTCATGTGAGACTTCCTTGATCTGGCTTACTTCGTTCTCGTTTATGGTTATCCGATCAATTGACATTGATGGCAGTATTAGAGCGTAGTCCATCTCGTGTTCACCCCATTCACCTTCTTTCATCACTGCTTGATAGTGGAATCTGAAATACCCTCTGTTGAGAAGTTTCAGAGTATGGTAAATAAGTTTCAGCTCACGAAGCCACGTTGCAAATGGAATTTTTAAAAAAGAAGACTACATCCTTTAGAGACCGATAAAAGGGAGTAATTCATAACGTTCCTCCTAACGTTTGGCTTTTTGTAAAAATGAGGACACCTAGAGACTGCAGACCGCATTCCACTCTTTAGAATCACATCCAATACTAACAAGATAGACGGTACTGTAATGTACGCTACTGTCATGACCAAATTGACACAGAATATTTTAGTAATTATTTCTCGAAATTACCTTCCAGCCATCGTCATTTCATCCACTTCTACTCCTTCGATGCCTAGCTCATGCTGGAGTTTTCTTACGGCAGCTCTGGAAAAAACCGGGATTTTATTTTTACAACGAAAAAAACGAAAAAAAACGACATCATCACTCCGTAAACTTTGATACGGCAGATTGCATTGCTTTTTTATGGAATTTGTATATCAAATCTTTCTTCCCTCACAATTTCAGACATCTCAAACGTTTTTGAAGTACTTTTGTTTGGTTTAAAGAATACCTTTTTGCACCTATCGTCCCATCCATCTCCCTTTCGTTGCTCAGCGGGTGGCTGCAACAGGTGTTCGTCCACAACCCAGGAAATGTTATCTGAAACTATTGCATTAGGAATCACATCATATCACGCTCTGAACCTTCTCATCGCTCCTTTTCTGCAGTATCAGTCGGCGATCCGGGGTGAAGGCAAAGACAGAGAAAGCACGATGGAGAACCACTGAAAGCGAAAACGTAACAAGAAAGCTTCAACTATTTAGAAGTTTCTATGTCTAACACCGGGGGTAAAATGAAGATAGAGAGAGAGGGAGGGATAGAAAAAAAGACAAAAAAGAGTTTCTACGTCTCTAACGCTAGCTCGTGAAGGCAGTAATACAGTTCAATTATTGACTGAATTTTTCTTGAAAAAATATTCTCATAATGTTCGGGTTCGGTCAAAATCGTCGATATACAATTCAGATATCGTATAAATCTTACACGAGTCAGCTCGGTGAGCATCCGCCTTTGACACACTTCTGATAGCGACGTCTTCGGCGTTCACTGCGATGCATTCTTCAGTCATCATGCTGACCTAGAAGACATTGAATTATTATGGGGAAATGGCACGAACCAGCCACATAGATGGCACAGTTACCTGTGTCGGGCAATACTTTGCCGCCTCAAATTTTTGGCTGATTTGACTGAGTAACTTGCACGATCTCCGCATTTTCTGAACTGATTTGATAGTCTCTGAAAGGTGTAGAAATACAACTTGATAGGTACTTTTCGAATCGATTTGAACGATTTCGCATCGGAAAATCATGAGAATAGGGAATTGATCAAGTTTATATGACACAAAATCACAGGGTCGCAACAAGACAATACCCGGTCATGGTTACTCGTCTGTCAGAGTTTTCATCATGGGTGGGCTGCTCGGTGTGCTTGGACACAGTCAACAGTGCAGAATTTGAATGAAGCGTACTCGAATGGCTTCTTGACGATGATCGTGCAACACTGAAAACTGTTAGCTTGGGACGGGAAAAATATCATTTTCATCACATTTTGATAAGTAATATGCGTATTGTATGAACTTTTTAGTTTTCTGTCCATGGTCCATAAACATAAGGGAAAAACCTATTTTCTCTCTCTCTTTCTCTCTCTCATTCCCTCTCTCTCTCTCACCCCATGCTCAAATCTTACCTGATCACACCTTCCAATCGGCGGTAGTCCGGCTAGTCTCCTCTCCAGTGCTTCAGCACGTCTTTCCCGATCAGACAAATTCAACCATCGGTCTCGTTCCTTTCGTTCCTCTTCCAACTTTCGCTCTTCCTCCTTCTTCTCTTTCGCCTTTTCCTTGTTTTTCAACTTCTTTTCTTTCTTTTTGATTGCCAGCTTTTCGAGTTGTTCTTCCGTCAGCTGCACTGGTTCAGGGATCGCAGTTCTGGAATCGTGTCAATTTGTCTTCTGAAGATATTTAGCCCCACAAGGTTATTGATTGGAACTAATTGAAGAAAAAAAATCTTCAATCATGCTCATAGTAATGGCAACTGATATTTAGGCCGACCACCCACATAATTAAGAGTGAGAATAATTCAAGATGGTAACTTTCACAAAGTTAACAGGGATTTGTAGATCAAGATGGGACCGCCCACAAATTTAATAAAGGTAGAACTTGATATCTCGCATTTCTTAACTCATATTCCGGATAGTCGCTCTTCACTATGATAACTGCTAACAGATGTACAGAAATTTTGTGTGCACAGTCTCAGTCACAGATCGGTCGAGTTAGTTCAAAGTAATAGTCAGAAACGGCGAAAAATGTGTGTTTGAATAGAACGTCCATGCTCTCAAAAATCGTAGTATTCTTTGAATTTTTTCAGTTTCCAATTTTGAACCACAAATAACATTATTTCAATTCAGACAGGGAGTCTAACCGCACAGAAGTGAAAAAAAAGTCATTTTTCCGAACTTCTCGAAAAAAGAAAGTCGGTCCTAATTTTTCAATGACTCTAAAATCTTTTGAAAAATCTGAAACCTCACCTCGCCCACGTGTACAACTCCGGATTCTCTTGTCTGAACTGCACAAAAACCTCTTTGGTCAGCTTGTTGGCTGAGACTGCGTAGGCCGTTTTGCCTGTCTCATCTTTTGCTGTTGGATCACAACGGTAATCGTTGAGGAGGTGCTTAAAATTTACATCTTAACAAGCTCGCAATCTTCTGAGTGCGGCAACAGTAATCAGAGACAGTTTTTGGGGAGCAGTGAAACACAAATTCATAAAAACTATACTTTGAGAATTAATCATCCTGTTTTCACAATAGGTCATTTATTTGCTCTGTGATTTAGTTTAATTCATAAATATACGGAAGATACTTTTCAACACATTCCAACCTCTCTATCTCGATAGGTTCAACTCTCGTACGTACTTTTCACAAGAACTAAATCATGCCAACATAATATGAGCTAAAAACTGATGAAAATGGTTCCGTTCTTACTTCATGAAACGGACACACACCTCGGCACAAGCATAGGAAAATATAACCGCTTTGCCGACCACATAGCTTCCTCTACATGTAAAAAAGTCTGACTTCCGTAAATCGGTTACTTAGTACTGTAGCAGTTTCGCCTTGAAATACAAGAACGATTAAGTGATGCGCCTTTAATTTTTAATGGACTGAAAGTGAGAATAATAATTAAAAACAACAAAGATCTAACTGTTCGTTGTGAGAGTCCCGACTCCTACCGTACTCATTTTACAAAAATGCGACTGGCACGCGTTTGAAATCGGTCAGACTTTTTGCTAGATATGTGCCGACCTCCGCTTCTATTTTCGAAAGTGTTTATACTTAAATGAATGTTTCACTTGACGACTGTTCCCAACGGTATACTTTCCCACTTCAAACATTTTTCCGTTACGACTTGTGAACATGGAATGAAAAAAGGTAGAAAAAATGAAATTTTTGAACTATAGTAACTGAAATTTGATCTATTACATTCATTTGCTTTGCTTACACTTTTCAACTGCGTTTGACGCGGCACGGTGTAACACTTTCGGCCGATCGAAAAGTGGGCGTAACGGGGGCGGGGCGATTGAGATGGGTCGGTCAAAAATCGCCTTGAAAAACTTTCAAACCATGCTAATAAAAGTTGTACAACCACCCCATTCCCTGGTGATCCTAACTTATAGTACCATCTACGTATCATCAAACATACAAATTATGAGATTCATCATGAAAATACTGATCATAAAAAATGAATTTCTTTATTATGCAAAAAAATCACCAGTTTTATAATTAAAACTGTCTTTTCTTGTACACAGGCGCAGTTCTTCGTCTTCCAGTTTCGAGTATTCGGGGCTGAAAATACGTATTTCTAAAAATTTCAGTTTGAACACGGCCTTATATCCAGTTTTATATTACGTCGAACCGGACGAATGATTCACTCTTAAATATCACATACATATTCAATACAGTCCTTGTCAAATTTTCGAAAAATCATCATGGTTGTTGCAACTATTCATAACAGAGTGACAAACCGCTTTACAATAAGTTCAACAGAATTTCATCTAACTACAAAATTCGCAGAGAATCAGAAAAAAAAACATTATGGAAATTAACTCATTTATATACAAAACTCGTAAAAACTCTACAAAACATTAAATAGAGAATTAATTTTGAAAAATACCTTTTGTGATCCTTGATTTTTCTTCATGAAACGACCATCTCTGAAAAAAATCAATTGAAATAATTATTAATAAATTTGAGATACAATGGAGGAAAGTAGATGGATGGAAGTGTTTGGAAAATTCCATTTTGATTTTCATATAGTTCAGCTTTTTTTTAAGTTCTTTTTCAACTCATTGGAAATTCAAACTTGAATGAAAAAAGGTTTTCGAAAAAATGAACAAAAAACCTAGTCCGAAAGATTCAAACGCGACCTAGGTTTTGATGAGTTACTGTAGTTTTGTTACAGTATTTTTTAAAATTTTTTATTCATTCAATAAAGGACATATTTAGCAAGAAAATGTGCAAAAAAGTAGAAAAAATACCAAAAGGTGACTGCAAAGCGGTCATCCGGAGCGTTAAATAGAATGTATTGATTGAGTCGACTGATTCGCGCCTTTTTTTGAAATCCCGCCCACACTCGATTTTTTTGATCTCGTTACTCCGTGCGCGGTGTGAGATACATATTGACTTTTTGTCGAAATTTTCAAAGACTTCAAAAATCACCTTGAGGCACAGAACCAAGGACGATGCTGCACACACGTGAAGGTATGTCGAGTTCAGTGGTCTGAATCTCGCGTTCCTCACGTAGTCCTTCAGCTGCTCACTGCCAGCCTTCTTCTCTCCTTCTTCGGCAAGGTTCACAAGCATTGCCACGTCATCGCCACGCATCGAGTTGTAGAACTGAAAAGACTGTGTTATCTTCTGTAAAAGAGAAAACTAAACCTTTTTCCTCCACTCATCATCCAGCAGTGGCCACTTGTTCTCAACAACAGGAGACGGAGCTCGTGGTTTCAGATGATCTTTCTTAAAACTTTGTATTATTGGTTCGTCATGCTCTCGCATTAGGAGTATCATCCATTTCTTATTTTTAATCAGTTTCAAATTATAACAGTAGCTTAGTATAGCAAGCAGTGAAAAATATTCAACATTGGGAATACGAAAAGTCATCAATAGATAATACTCAAATTTCACATCTGAAAAATATCTACAAAAAAAAGAAAAATATCTACAAAGTAGAGCAATGTTACTACTCATTTCATCAACATAATATAAAATCTGTGTAACATACATCAATTTTTTAAAACTACTTCGAAAAAAAACGATACTGTTCGCTTTTTTACTGATGATTAATGCAATTTTGAGACTTTGAGGATTGAAAATCATCATAAAACCTGGCAATCAATGCTAAGCAATTTCACTGCTGAATTCAATGCTTCTCATTATATTTGATTTAAAAAAAAACGCAGTTTTTATAATTCATCTCAGGTTTTGCTTAATCCAAGCCGTTTTTCTCTATTATTATGTTAGAATCTAAAAATCTGCTTGAATCAGAAATTCCACCTTTTTCTCTTCCTTCTGCTCCGCCTTTTGTGGTGACGGAGACCCATCAAGGGGGTCATAATCCCTTCCTCGATCACTTTTCTTCACCTTCGGCGTCGTGTCCATCTTCTTCCGTCTCGACGCTGCGAGTTCTCGTTGGTGATCTAAAAACTGCTCGACGCCACCATGGGATCGCACCACTTGGAGCTTTTCCCAACAGTTCTTGACACTTGTCAGGTTGGGTCTGGCGGACTGAAAGGGCAACGATCGAAGACGTGGATCGTCTTTGTCCAAAACGTTTGGGAGCTGGTGGAAGGTGGCTCTGTAGTAGCTGGCACATCTGATGAAAATCAGCGGGCAGCGTTCGAGCAGCGAAGACCAATTCTTGACGCAATCTGCTACCTCTTCTTTCATCTTTGCTTCGTTGTATCTGAATTTTGGGGAGTGATGAATGTAAATTGGAGCTCATTAACTATACGTGACCGAAATTCTGAAAGGACACTTTTTTATACTTCTCATTATTTTTTCAGAGTTTTTCGAAATAAACAAATTTATTATCACGAAATTAGCATTTTTCCCGATTCCACCACAAACAGTAAAGGCTAAAACTAACTCAACGACATATTTCGTTGAATCACAAATTCTTTAAAACTTATATGAAAAAGTGTCCATTTCAAAGCCAAATTCATCTTCTCTCAAAAGAGCAATTTTCAATTTTTAAAATTCACCTTCTCAGAGCCGCTCCAGCACTCTTCGCAGGACCCTTCGCGTTATCGTTTCTGGATTGTACTCCACCCTGCTTGGCTCTGGCCGTGTACCGATGGATAGTTTTGTGCTCGACCATGTTTTCCCTGAAAACGATATTAATTTTTCATCTTCATGAGAGCAACATCAGAATCTTTTTTTCAACTCACCCTTGAAAAATACCCGCTGCAAAATGACCTCCATTGAACAGGAATATCGCGCAGTCTAGAGGTCGAGAGAAAACGCTCGGACTTACTTCAAACTCATTTTCGTGAAGTACAGCTCTGTAAACGTGTCATCCCTTTCTCTCCTGACCTTAAAATTACCTATAAATCGAGTACACCGTTCCAGCTTGTTGAAAGTAACATTGCGAGTTGGGCAGAGCACTTTCACCGTTATCGTCATCCGCATCTGAAACTTGAGAACAATGAAAATGACAGCCAAATGCTCACCTTCGTGATGATTCTCATCTGAAGCACCAGCGTTGTCTTCAAATTCCTCCTCCGTGAGGCTTTTCAGCCCCTTTGATACTCGCTGGACATTTCTTCTGAAAACCTTATGGATAGCACACAGAGTTGCACGGGATTCCGACTTCCGCCCTTTTTTCACTTCCGACTTCCGACTGCCGTGAGAAAATTTCACTTCCGACTGCCGTGAAAAAATTCCACTTTCGACTTCCGTTTAACAAATTCTACTTCCGACTTCCGTCAAAAAAATTTTTTCGTGAAAAATGACGAAAAAACCGTGAAATCGTTTCTACTCAGTCTGGAATTGACCTATCGCCTGTTGAGAATGCGAGAATATACAAAATCTGAAGTATCTGAAGAAGAAGAAGAAGAAGTACTTCCGACTTCCGCCCTTTTTTCACTTCCGTCTTCCCACTTCCGTTTTGAAAAATTTTACCTCCGTGCAACTCTGATAGCACATCTGGCTACCCCATGGGCGACCGAAGTTCGAGTCCTGCCCATCTTTTTTTGCATTTTCATGCTCGATTGAAAAAAAAGACCACCCACGAACAAAAAAGCGAAGAATCTCACCTATGCCATGGCGACTGATAGTGCTCAACAACAGCTCTCCGATCGTCAAAATCAATCAGGTGCTCGCAACTAGTGCATTTTTCAGCCTTTTCGTTAACCATGCCTGCAATTTCTGATTGGTTAAAATTTGTTCAGATGACTCACTAAGCAACATCATAAGCTCATCATCCTCGTCTTCTAGACCGTCTTCTTTGTCTTGTTTCGTGTACAGCGGTTCTACACCTCTGAGCCATTGAACGCTTCGTAATGATAACTTCATCTAAACTATTGATAACTTATCCATACTCAATGAAATTGTGTGAAATCGTGATGTGTTTCTTTGAGAAGTCTTAAAGAAAACGTGTATACCGATTCTGATAGTGTTACAATCCTACAACGTCTTCGTACTCGAACTTCGGAAATGTAACATTCCCATTCCGTTCGAATACCGAAATCGTGATAAGATGATAACTCTTTCAGAATCCACTTGAATCTGAATACTTTTACCTAACACATTTCCATATGTCGAGGTTCTTATGAGACGAGTAGACAAATATCAGGCAGTAACGATTTGTCGACAATCTATCCACGCGGCATGGATATTTGTCTACTTTCCTTACAAAATACCGTAAATCGGGCACAAGGAAAGTTGAAAACAGAAAATTCCAGGTATAAATCAGTTGAAACTGATCACAAGAAAAATCAATAAATCGATGAATGAATGTATTTATCAAGCTAAATATCGCACAGTTGAGAGTGAGAAAAACGTCGAGAAACTTCAATTTACAATGTGAAAGTGTGAGAAAAAAAAGTAGTATGCGATTGGATGAAACGGAAGTGCAGAGAGAAGAGAGAGATTCTTTGGTACAGTTTGCATATTATTACCATGGGTATTCCCTATCTACAGGCAGAATGACTCACTTGCTCGCCGTTATTAGTTTTGTTTTGAAAACTAGACCAAGGGTGCGCAGCATAAAGCCGTTGCGGTCACTTGGAGCAGGCGCACTGGTCCATTTAGGTTCAGTTTACGAGTAATTCAGTTAAAAAATAACCAAAATTAGACAGTGAAAGTCGCAATGTTTCTTGCTGCTTTTGGCGCTTGGCGAGGTCGTTGGACTCTATCCACAAAAATGGTAAAGTGTATAAGTGAATTGTTGAAGAGAGATTCCGTCAAGGGCATGATAGATATCGTCACGCAGACCTACATCGCCTCGTTTCACATAAACGGTACAATTCGGAACTTTGATAGATCGTTTCGTTTGACCCAGGATAATGCCCAATACCGTTAATATTCACTATCCAAAGCTAGTCAGAGCATAGATGACCAAGATAGTAACTATCCAACTGTATTGTGCAATAATCTAGGACAAAGAAAACAATCCGTCATTTGATGCAGAAAACGTGGCTGGCAGGACAGCATGAAGATCCCTACATGTCTTCTTGAAGTGGGAAAGAAGCAATCGAAAACAGACGGTACATGTGTGCCGACGCTCTAGTGTGTGCTCTTGGGTCGCAGTGGGTGTTGGTTGATGGTCGCCGAGATCGCTTCGATCCACGATCTCAGGTCTTCGCTGTTGGCTGCGCACATGCGGTATACTGTGTGTCGGCCTTCTATCGTCTTCTTACCGTCCGCGTCAGGTTTTTGCGATTTGATTCGTTCGTCGGACAAGGAGAAGATCTGAAGTGACGTGATTGTGCAGTGAAGTGATTCTGTCTAATATCACTGTTGAGAGCGCGCGTCGTGTCTTAATTTTAATCTACAATTTACAGCCAGTACAAATTTGCGTTTTGTTATAAGCTTTATTAGTTAAGATTGGGAAAACATGTTTTGTGAAGATCCGACTCGTGGGAACGCATGTAAACTGAGAAAAAAAGAAGCATAAACAGGTTTTTTGGGATACATTGAGGAAGAATCGAATATTCTACTTTTGAGTTAGCTAACTCTGTTAATATCCACCCCTAAACTTTTTAAACTTTTTCCAGAGTTAATTTGGTCATAAGTTATGAAACAAACACAAAGAAGTTTTGGTTCCGTCCCGATTTTGTTGAGTTTAATACAAAAAGTAAACACTTCACGTTTTTTTGAACAGGCTATTTTAAATCCCACAAGCATAACTTCAGAAGCCCTGTGTCCAATCGGGCTGATTTTTTCAGAAAATGTGTATCCGGAGGTGAAAAAAACTTTTGTTTTGGACGATTTCATGAATACTCAAAATAAGGACAAAAAAGAAGAAAAACAGAACTTCACATCCTTTTTGAACACAGCGTATTATAATATGGTTAAAAAACAATTCCATTCTTCCGCAAATCTTGTGAATAACTACAAACTGTTTCATTTCAATCTTAACGATCTCGAGACACAAAGATTGATTTTCAATAGAAAACAAACCTCAAACATATGCGGTCTACTTGCCGAGTCGACTCTTCGGACTCCAACATTCTGAAGTGGGATGATTCCTCGAGCCTCCTTGTCGCTCGTTTGTTCAAAGTAGTAGAGGCGCATATCGCTCAAGACGAACCTGAAGTACGCATCATTACGACATTTTTCTCTATAACCCGGTTCCAGTTTGTCCGAACTACGTTTTGGTCGATTAAAATTACGTTGAGAATCAGCTATGAATATAAAAACTGAAATATTCCTCACCATCTTCGCTTCCATGACAGTGGTCCACTAATAAACTGACTGCTGCTCTGCTTGTAGAGCCATCCCTCACGCTCTGCGTGAAGAAGGATGTCACTGATGCCGCCTGTAATATTCTTCTTTTACAACAGATTCAAAATTCTGATAGGAATCTCGAAATCAATTAGGGAAACTATTCGGCCATAAGTTCCAATCAATTCAAGCTAATTCACTACGTCTCAAAGTAGGAAGAAAAATTACCTTCACTCTCTTCTGGAATCTTGAACGGAGTGTTCTTGATCGAGTCATAGATGGTTTGAAGTGTTCCTACGCGTACAGATCCAGCGTCCAGCAGCTCCTGAAGAAAAATTCCATTTGACATAGCACAAATCAAAACAATACCTTGTTCATGTTCAAGTACCGTTCGAAAGTCGGTCTGTCTCTGACGTTTGGGTTGTGCAACAGAGTGTTCAGCATGATACAGGAATAAGCGACAGTGTAGCAGGTATCAGACGTGGCAAACACTCCCTCGTTCAGCGTGACGTACTGTGTAGCGAACTTCTCCATGATTCTGTCGATTTTCTGAGCTTCACCGGGAAGACGGAATGACCAGAGGAATGACCTCAGCGCATCAACCAGAAACATGTTTGCAACATTGTGAAGTTTAGTGAACTCGTCGAGAATCTGAATTATTGATTGATTAGAATACCATGGTGAAGTCGATACCTCAAGTGCAAAATCCTCGTTATGACCCAGAACTTCTCCAATTTTAGCTTTGGATAATCCTTCACCCTGGAAATATTTTTCAGAAAACAGTAGCTTATAATACCGACCACAATATAATTTTTTTGATGACAAAAACAAACCTTCAGCATCCACTGTGCTATAGCATGTGGATTCCTTGCCAGAAGACCTCTTTCAGATAAGTAATCTATTCCCGTCCATGGTGACTCATTGAACTTCTTTCTACCCGTCGAAAGCAACTTGTTTCGTGATTTTGAACTCTCATCCACATAGTACAGCGATTCAAGCTCAGCATCTACTTCTTGCATCTGAATTCAACTTTCACACGTCAACATTTCCAAAAACTAACCTCATTTCTGATTTGCTCAATTTCCATCATCAATTGCATTTTCCTTTTTCTGAGCCTTGGGAGTGCATTCTTCTCTTCACTGGTCAGATCGGTTGCTGAGAATATTGTTAGAAAAGAAACGGGCGAGACTCACCGGAAAAGCCATTTAACTTTGTCATGGCTGCGATTTGGAATTATATACTCAAGTCATACACAGGTGATTCTGAAAAGACACGTTGAGGAAAATGAATAGGAAGAATAGAACTAGTCGAAAATTTGTTGTAAACGCTCTAAAGCAATCGCAAAAATTTCAAATTTGCAATAGACAAAGAAATCGGGATAAAAATATGTTTACTGAATTCTTAGAGAACTTTCATAACTGATTTGCAATTTGATGAGCTTCAAACAACATTTTTCTAGACAAAAAAATGAAAAAAAGAAATAAACTAAACTGTCGTAAACTTTCGAGTCGCCTGTGTTGTAATGTGTGGTTGCGTCACGAGCATTTTAACTCACGCAAAAATAAAATGTATTCTTTTTTCTTGTAGAAGTTAATAATGGTTTGGCACATATCGAAGTCGGGGGTCTGCTCTGACAGAACACAGTTATAGACGTACATGAGAACAGAATCGAACAAATCTTTCTTGATTCCGCCTCTCGTTATTCAAAGTTGCGAAATAATCCACAACATTGCTGTAAGATGTGCTAATTTTGCAAAATTTATTTCTACGAGTGATCTATGAGTTTAATCTTTCTTCTCCTCTTTTTCTTCTCTCGATTCGTTCGTCTGGAAGCATTGTGTTCTCATCGCGCATTCCATAAACATCATGAGCTCTTTACCGCAGGCACCTGAAAGTTACAACTATCTTCTGTTCTTTGATACCTTTACCTTCTTGTAGTTCCTCTTCCGACGCTGCCTTCTGACAGGATATGGCTTCTCTGAACTCGTATCCACAGGGACTGGCTACCAAGTGGCCGACACAGTGACACTCAAAGTTCATTGTTCCATCTTCCTTTGTCGGTCCTGGGTTGTGGGGTGGATAGACGTCAGATACCTGAATTGTGTCGTGTACATCATGACGTCAAGCTTCCATCATGAATTCAAGAACATACCACAGATAATTGAGCCTCGTACTCTCCCTTCATATCTGTCCAAAACTCTTCTTTCGATATCGTAGCTATTTCGTTGCTCATTTTTCTGTAGTTCGCATAATAAGTTTTGTTTTTTTTTCATAAGTTTTAGTGACCAATGGTGTCTACCAGTAGTTGGAAACGAGAAAATGAAGCTTTTTGCACAAAAGGCAGATTTTTGCCAACACCTCAAAATAATAAAAATGACCGTTTCAATAAAATTTTGTTTTTTCCCGGAATCGTTCGTTTGAAACCATCGAATTTACAGATAGAATAAAAAATACAGATAGCACGTTGTTAAACGACAATTATAGTAAAGTAAAAATCCATGGTTGATTAAAGAAACTTCATTATTCACAAGCTTATAGCATAAATTATAAAGAGCAATACCCGGATAGAAAATACATGGAAATATGTATATGAGAATCAATCTTGATCGACGGTCGGGTGAATTCTGTAGGTTCCATTCGCGTACACTAGCAGTCCCAGTTTCACCTTCCTCTGAAGGAATGCATTGACGTGGTCGATGGTGGGTCCAGCTGACGAGGGCGAGCCGAACATCTTGTACAGGCGGTGCATCCGATCTGCCTTGACTTCACCGTTTGGTGCGTTGTTTTTCTGAAAGACGAATGTTCTAGCTATATTTGATTTTCGTATCAATTCCGACGAGAATGGTACTTACGATGTAGTTCAGCGTGTATTTCCAGAACTGCTCCAGAGAGTCAATGATGTCGTTGGCTTCTTCGACTTCTTGTTCTTCCTGGAAATTCTCAAAAACTTATTGAAAAACTCTCTCTCTCTTTCCACCTCTCCAAACCTCGGCAAAGGCATGAGACAATAAAACCGCTTCGCAACCGCTTTGCCGACCTCCGCTTTCAGTTTCGAAAGTGTTTGTACTTTAATAAATGTTTCACTTGACATAATGAATGTTGCGGACTGTTCCTAACGATAGTTTTACCTACTTGAAACATTTTTCCGATACGATTTGTGAATCTGGGATGGAAAAAAGCAGGAAAAGTAAAATTTTCGAACTACAGTAACTGAAATTTGATCTACTCTATCAATTCTCTTTGCTTACACTTTTCAATTGCGTTTGCCGCAGTGTGCTCTCTTTTCTTTTTTCTTAAGATCAAAGTCAAACTGTGGTTTTCACTATAACCTTTAACAAAAACCAAGTCCCACCTCATCAACCGGCTCCGGAGACTTCGAGTTCAGCGACGTCAGCGAAGTGGGGTTCTTAGTCAGAACAAACTCTTCTGGAGTTGTGTCAGTTCCAATTTGCTGAATTCCACGATTTTCGAAGATTGTTGAGGAACACTTACCCAAACAACCAATCCTTGTTTTGCCCACCACTCAAGCCTTCGATGCGCTAGTGTTTTCGAGATTCCGAATCTTTCAGCAACTTCTTCGGAACGCCAAGATTCTGAAATTGGGGTATGATGTTGCCCGTCGTTAGTGTATATCAAATAAATGGTTTTGATCGTTAAAAGTGGGGGGTAGATCGAAAATCGCGTTACTGTAGCAAAGAAATGTCTTTGAGATAGTTTCAAGAATCAGAAGCATGAACATGGTTCATTTTCAGAAGTAGTGACTAACACTGGACCAATACAAAACATCGAAAATACCTTTCTCAAGAAACAGATACAGAAGATTTGCATAGACGTTGGGCACAATCTTCTCAATCACAACTCCGTCGAGTTCCAATCGTAAGTCTACACAACCGACGGAGCTGAGCCACTTCAGCTTTCGGTTATCTCTTACTTTCTTGTACGTTTCATGGTAGGTGTCGATCGCCTCTTGTAAGACTGGCGGGAAGGCCTGAAAGAATTGTGTTTCACAGTTTCGTTCCTTTTCTGTCTATGTGAGCGTTTTTTATTGGTTCTTTTGTGAAAATGATCATTTTTCGTCAAAATACTACGTCACTTACTACTTGTTCAAATTATTCATTCCCATTAGATAGTCCAGAGATTTTCGTCGCAATTTTTTCAGTTGAAAACCTTACCGGGTCTCCCTTGTCTACGTCAATTTTTGGCCAGTAGTGTGACGATACGATGCATCCGGATATCGGCACTTTCTGAAATTGAGAGCAGTCACTTTTGAGGCTTTGGTGAAGGAATAGTTTCGTAACAAATTATGAGTTCTGAATTCAAAGAGCCATAGAGCCATTTTTCTATCACAAAATGTTGCTATTAGTAAAAACATTGTAAATAATCTAAAAGATTTGTTACGAATAATAATGTGAAAAAGACACAATATTTATAAAGTTCCCACTCCAAACAGTTGAATCTTTAGAACTAGTTCAAAACACAGTTTTCGATTGAAAAAAGTTTTTTTCAAAACTTACCGCTTTCATTGAGACCGCTAGATCCATCTTTCTACTCTGTTCCAAATCTTCAAGCATGACGTCACAATTTTGAAGCTCGCTGTCTTGGAAGCGCAGTTTCAGTAGGTTAAGGTAGTTCTTCTCGAAGTGCACCTATAGACCATTGTTAAGATTACGAAAAGATCATAGAAATGGAACTCTGAATCTAGCACGACGTTAGAACACAGTTTCAACCGTGTATGAAATGTGATGATTCCGTTAACATTAAAATAGAAAAACTATGAATTTTCTGTTTTTTTTCTCGTTCAATATTGCATATTCACCTTTTCATAGTCTGAACCAAGCAAAAAATAAAACTGTACGGTAACGTGCACGAACGTCTAAACTACTTAAAAAGTTCTGAACACGAATTTTCTGCTTCGCTGGTATAACCAAGTTTAACTAACATCCTTGCACTCCGAGTTGCACAGTCGTTCAGCCAACAGTGATCGGTACTCTTTGACGAACAAATCTTTACTCCCATAGACAGAAACCAACATGTTGAAGACGTCGACACCACGACCCGCCATTCCTACCGTACCGCTTTCTGAACAAGAATATTTAAAGAAATATTTTCATACCATGTTTCAATAGCTCATTCCACCATGAAATCACAATTGTTTTGAATTCGTGATTTGAAAATTTCACTTTTTTAAAAATGGAAAAATCAAAATTTCCAAATCTAACTCTTGTTTTGAACACTATTTATAGTCATAATTGAAATCTAGTTCTCATGAGTTTGAATGAGATTTCGATAAAAACAATGTACATTCTACATATTAAATTTTGAACTAAATTAGAAAATTTACCCAAAAACTCTATCGGATCTGGCAGCCACTGCATGTAACCATTCATGTCACGATGTTCAGGCAGAAACTCGTCGTTCACTTTGTAAAGTTCATCGTCATCAATCATGGTACTTTGTGCTGTTGTCGCCATATTTTTGCCGATCGCGTCCTTCTTTTCTGTCGTTATGTAGGCGATGATTTGTTGGATTGTATCAGTGCGTTTTCTGAATGAGGTTGTAATCGTGTATAATTCGTGTATAACGGGATTCGAAATGTCCATCAACCGTCTAACCTACCCTCTGGGTACGGTATTGGGAAGGGAATAAAACGTGGAAACGTAAAAACTTTTTTTTGAATTGCCGCCTTCAAATAAGTTGGGGAATAAATGAACTCGTTCAAAATGTTGTGTTTCACTATCCGTAAAGATACTAACATTTTTCCATTAAATAGGCAGGTAAAAAATTTTCGAAACCGAGATTTGGATTATTTCACTTCGCGTTACAAAATTGAAAAAAAATTGTGACAAAAATCAACCACGATCGTTTTTCTACTGTTAGAAATTAAAGTTTCTCTTGAAAAACCCTTACTTCAGATACTCCTTGATGACAGCACATACTCGATGCATAGTCGCACAGTGTTGATCAAAATCCTGCAGCGCTTCGACACATGAGGAATATGCGTGGAGAATGACTTTTGTGTCGATCGCTGTAGTATTTTCATACTTTTCGTTTCGCAAGGAAACTTACCAGCGAGTAAAAGTTTCTTATTGATCTCAGTCACTAGAAACTCGGTAAGCCACTCTCGTCCGTAGTCATTCGAAGCTTTCAGTGAGTGAATCAAAACTTGAAGGGTTAGAGTGCGGTTGGGATAGTCTGCTATAACGATGTTGTAGATCTGGAATCAGTTTTCACAACTTGAGAAATTTTTTCATTCAAAAACAGTTAAAAACCGTCCATGATAGACATTAAGCGTCGAAAGAGTTCATATCAGATCACAAAATGTAAATTTGCTTATTTCAAAAAATGTCTATGACTTGTTAAGACGCGAAAATTCATCACTAATAATCGATTTTTAGCTTTGAATATGCCTTTAATCGACACTGGCAACGTGAAACTATCCTTAACCTGCCAAATGTTAATTTTGTTTTTATCGACTTCGTACATTTCTGAAAATCAGTATCAAAAACTCACATCATCAGTGAACAAGTCAATCAAATGCTTGTAAATCTGACTGATTCCAAGCGTTACTCCTTCAATTTTGTGCAACGATTTTCCCCAGTATTCGAGGACTCGCCAGACCTGAAATTGTCAACTATAGTAAAACTTGCTAGATCAAATAAATACTAAAGAATTCAAACAGTTTCTGAGCAAGAACTAAAGATTCGAGGTTTCTTAATTTGATACGTCACGGTAACACCATCCAATTCTCAAAAATGCACAGAATTATACAAGCTACCTTCAGAGAAGTCCTACTTTTTGTACAGTAAATGTATTAGTCCAATTTTAATTAACACAAAATCTCACCTTCTGACAATACTCCAAACTGAGCGGATTTTTGTCGATATGCTTGACTCTTTTCAGCCTTGCATCAAAAATCGATCTGATGACCTGCCTGGTTACCATCTCAATACACGCGATCCAATAGGGCTCCAGATTCAGAAGACTTTTCCGACCACTGAAAGTGATGTCTTTGAAGCGAATTCTAAGTTTCAGTTTGATTTATTTTTTTCAAAGAAATGACTAAACAGGAGTTGACCAAATTTTTGCGCGTTTTTTTGTTTGAAGCGAGATATTTTAATTCCTGTTAAGATTTGGTGAATTCATAGGAAAAGTACTCGTATTAAAACTTATCAAAAAATTTTAATTTAAAGTGGAATTCTTCTATTTTTGCTGTAAAAAAAAGACAGACCCCAAAAATTCCACTGATTCATTACTAGAAAATAGATTTTAAAAACCAAATCACGATTTCCTGACTTTCAAAGCGTTTTTTTTCATAATGATCTTCTCAAAACGCTGAGGCTTCTTCAAAACATACGTGACTTCAGTGAGCCGCCTGAACGCTTTGCAACTTTTCACTCGTGCCTCTTCTCCTTCGCGTATTTCTGGAGTGTCAAAGTCAAGCCAATCTTCTGGGTTCAATCTGTCTTCCCCGTCTCTCAATGCGAAGCTCACTGAACGAAGAGCTAAGATATTCTATTGTTCGATCAAAACCTCTCCAAACTCCATAATTAGCTAGTGTAATTGGGTACAGGAGTGACTTGATTTGTTCAGCTTCCGCTTCCGGGAAAAGTTTACTTGTGATGTAGGATTGTCTGGTGATTCCAAACTGAAATGTTTTTTTAAGAATCAAAATCAATGAATAAAATTCATGTGGGTATGGCAACTCAATTTCACAACAGATACATAATAGCTCCGGTCCTTTCTCGATAGTTTCTGAGGAATCTTACTATTTTCTCTCCTTCTCTCAGTGTAGAAGTTTGAGTAACGTGATCTCAGTAATCACCTCGCAACAAATCAAATTGTCAACACATGAAAAATTCTGCCACTTCATTCACAATTCCAGTTTTGCGATAGCGACAAGATTCAATAGTTAGTTTTTAAAAATCCTTCCTTTCAGTTTATTCACTAAAAGTAACATGAGCATAACGAGAAGTACGCCCAAAACTACAGAATCATACTGAATAATAGATTCCAGATTACCATTTTGATCTACAATCAGTGAAAAACTGAAAGAATACCTGTTTATACTTTGCCACCACTTTCTCCATTTTACTCGTCGTTGCTTCGATCTGTTCTACATCAGTCGCGTTATTCCACAGACACCTGAACTGCGACCACAGCTGCTCCTTTTCACTTACTATCTGATTCCTGAAGATTTTTACTGTATTATTGGAAGGAAACAAAGCATACCGTACTCCTTCGTAATCTTTGTAGTTGAACACACTGGTTTTACCAGATGAGCTACTGCTTATATCGTCTTCATCATCTTCATAAACATAACGGAACTTTTTTCTTGAGAACATTTCTGTAGAAAAATCATGTGTTACGAATGCATTAACAGTTCAAATAAACACTTCGCGACGCAAACCGAATGAAATATAAAAATTTCATGAGAAATTATTTCATTTCAATATAGCTTTTCGAGGGTCTAAAAATTTAAAATGTGCGGTAGAGCGCACTTGCAATGGGTATAATAGGGTGTATGGTACATGAGATAAAAGAATATGGATCTATCCAACAAAACAATTCAAAACAGACAAATAAAATAGGCAATTACTTTTTTCCCCTCTTTCCGCGACCTCCACGACCCCCACGACGTCGAAGATTCGACGTTGGAGTCTCATCTTCGGATTTTCCGCGCGTCTTTTTCGGTCTGGAAAGTATTCAACTATTGAATGGAGTGAATGGTGCAACACTCAACTCCGGAAAAGAATAAATGTGATTTAAAGATGTTATTTGAAGTATTTTTGAAGTTAGCACAAGTATCTTTAAAGACCATTAAAATATATTTGTGGCATCTTTAAATGCCATTGATATTTCAAATGTAATTTAAAGACATCTGACATGGGAATGCTACCAAGAACCCACGAAATTGTAATGTCTGACTGGGTTCTAAGGTTTTCAAATACGCTGAAGATGATAGAACCGGTGTCAAAAACTGCTATGTCGACCTTGTTTCAGAGTTATGAGCTGAAAACCGTGTGAAAAGTAGGTTTCATATGCATAGATCACTTTACACCTCGCTAGACTATATTTTTATGATAGAAAACAGTTGAAAACCTATATTTTCGTTGAAATTTCTATGATTCTTGGATTCTGGGCCGAGAAATCGTTTTTTGAATGTCCTCAAAAACCGCTGTATTGACCACCGAAAAAGCTACAACACGTACGCGAAACCAAGCAAGGGGGTAGTCGAGAAGTGAATAGTGTTCGAGCACGACGCCGGTGTCCAAGTGGTTAAGACGTGGAACTGCTAAACTTTTTTGAATTTTTTTACTCGGGTTCGAATTTTTCTTGTTAAAACTTTTTTGTTTTTGTTAACAAGGTGAATTCTAATCATTCAACTCAAAAATAACGGTGCAAAGAATCGAGAAGCTTCGTGGAAGTCGAAATATGCCCATTTACAGAACTTTTTTTTGATTCCGTTAGGATTTCTTACCAAAACCGATATCGGACATTGTTCTCTTTTCGGAAATGATTATATCATCACTCAACATAAAAACAAAAAAGTTTTAACAGGAAAAAATTCGAAATCGAGTGAAAAAAATCAAAAAAGTTTAGCAGTTCCACGTCTTAACCACTTGGACACCGGCGTCGTGCTCGAACGCTATTCACTTCTCGACTACCCCCCTTGCTTGGTTTCGCGTACGTGTTGTAGCTTTTTCGGTGGTCAATACAGCGGTTTTCGAGGACATTCAAACAACGATTTCTCGGCCCAGAATCCAAGAATCATAGAAATTTCAACGAAAATATAGGTTTTCAACTGTTTTCTATCATAAAAATATAGTCTAGCGAGGTGTAAAGTGATCTATGCATATGAAACCTACTTTTCACACGGTTTTCAGCTCATAACTCTGAAACAAGGTCGACATAGCAGTTTTTGACACCGGTTCTATCATCTTCAGCGTATTTGAAAACCCTAGAACCCAGTCAGACCTTCCAATTTCGTGGGTTTTTGGTAGCATTCCCATGTGAGATATCTTTATGGCATCTTTAAATGCCATTATTTTTTCAAATGTTATTTAAAGACATTGGAGATATCTTTATGGCATCTTTAAATGCCATTATTTTTCCTTCCAAATATTATTTAAATGTATCTGAGATATCTTTGTAGAACATTAAAATGTTATTTTTTTATTTTTTATTTAACATCAAAAACACGGAGAGATGCCGAGTAGAAAAGTTGCACTCGTATCTTCGTGCTGCTAGAACGCGTGAAGTGTTCTTCGGGGTGTTGTAACTGGTTGGTCTTGGTGAACAGTATGAGGGCTCTGAAAACTGATTTTTTTTTGTGTTATATCTCAAGAACACCCCTGAAATACCGACTGGATCATTGTGTCAAAAAAGGTTCTAGAACGAAACTATACGGAGAGAAAGTTTCAGATAAATACTCAGTTAACGTACTTCGTTAAGAAGCTAGAAAATTTAATAATTCGTGAACGCAATTTACTAAATAGAAAAATAACTCACGGTCAAATTCGACAAGAAATCAATCACTTTGACTTGATATGCTATAATAGTGGTCTGCTATAGTACTTTAAAGTTCTGAAATTGAGTTATAATCAGTGTGTAGTAGTGAACCTACCATGATCAGCTAAGTATTACAGGTCAGCTAACGTTAGTATTCGTATTTCGAAACCGACCATGGTACCTGCAGGTTATTGAGTTTTGGACGACACCAGTTTAGCATGTAAATTGAGAAGAAAAGTGACATCTATAGATTTAAGATGGTATTCATATATCAATTTCGCCTTGATCTGTAAATTATGTTATCGGTCTCCTTAAGACTTACAACTCACATTCAGCTAGTACATTGTATTTCACTCGAACGTTCTTTTCAGTAAAAGTCCTCTGTCATGTAAGCTGAAATTAGTATATCAGTCTCAATAAAAAAAATTAGAAATTACTTTGTAAACTCACAGAAAACATCATGTATCAGATTTAAAAACGGAGTAAGAGTATCGACAATACTGACAGAATGCACAGAAACCTGAAAATAATGATTGTTAAAAGATAAGTTCTTTAAAAACACTTGAAAGACAATGAAGGTAAAGATATAGAATTTTCGGTTTAAAAAAAATTTGGCGGTAAATGTAATTCAAATGTATTTGCAAACTTCCATTTCACATAACATTATAATATATTTTTTTCAAATAAGATTTAAAGATTATGCATTTTCTGGATTGACTTCAAAGATCATTTAAATGTACACCGGATGTCATTTAAAGATTATGCATTTTCTGGATTGACTTCAAAGAGCATTTAAATGTACACTGGATGTCATTTAAAGATTATGCATTTCAAAAGTAAAGAATAGTAATAAATCACATTTAAATGTGCTATAAAGCACATAAAAGTACTTCAGTTCAGACATAATCTTTAAATCACATTTATTTTTTTCCGGAGAATTGCGCACCTACCACGTTTCTCACATACAGATTTCTACAGTTGCGTGTATTTAAAAAAAAATTAAAAAGCAGCCTATCAATCTAATATACAAGAACCATGCTTATCTTTCTCAGGAGTTCAGTGAATCGGATACAATTGATTTCTTGAAAATAACTAAGCGAAGTTGATGGTTCTGAATGTTCCAGTAGAAAAACATGAGAAAACGACCCGTTTTGCATCATTATAGTCAACTACAGAAGTTATTTTTCAAAAACTCACGAGGTAAGAGGTGTGCTGGTCTCCGTCGGGGTGAATGGCAATTTCACTATAAATGAAAACTGATTCCAAGTACGAAATGAAAATCAACATACTGGAAGTATCGAACACATCAGCAGTACTTTTTCTCTTCAGCGAAGCTGGTATCGTATTCTGTTTCTTTGTAGCAGATTCCTTACTGGTTTTCGACACAACAGATGGACGTTTCTTCGTCTGAATATTTTTCAAGTTTGTCTTTTCATCCTGAAACCCTTTGAGCGCAGAACTCACCTTTAAGCGCAGAACTTCCAACTTTTTCTTGAGGACTTCGAGTTTTTGACTATTGACGTTGAACGAATTTCTCTGAACGTACAGTGAAAATGGGTTTTGTAGATTGCACACCTTTATCGTCATTTTCGACTTCATTTCACGATCAAGGCCTTCGACATTCCTCAGCTCAGCGCCCATTCTTTCCAGCTGTAAACAGGACTTTCACACTTATTACGAGCAATCCACCTTTTCCAGTCGACTCGTTCTGTCAGCTCTCTCGTCTTCCAATCTCTTGGCCAATTCTGCCTTAAACTTTCTCGATTTTTTTTTAGCGAACTGATGAAAAAGAGTATGGATATAAATTATTTTAATGGTAATTCAATAAAATGTCAGATATACATTTTATGAAATTGAAAATCCAACCTTTTTCTCTTCCATCGACCTCTTTCTCTCTTTAAGAGTATTAATCACTATATCCTTCACGTAGACGTTCAGTTGTCGGCCTTCCGTCGTTGCTTTTTCCACAAGTTTTTTCTGCTCTTTAATTTGACTTTCCAAATCATCTAGTTGCTTTTTCTTGTTTTCCTTCGCTTTCTCGAAAAGACGTTGAGCCTCTTCCCTCTGGGTGATACTGGCGCTCTGAAATTGTATTTGCTCGACTGATTTCCGAGAAAAAAATGCGCGTTTTTCCCAGATATTAAACTAAAACTTATGAAAAGAAAACCCAGCAATTATTGACTGTAGTTAAATTAAACTTCTCTAACGTGAAGTGAAATTAGTTGGATTTTTTAAAATTAGATTATTGACCGCTATCTAAGATAAAACACATACAGCTTTGATTTCCAGCTCCTCAGAGTTTCTCTCAGCTTGTAAAACTTCGTTACTGAGATCTTTGATCACTGATTCAAGCATTTCGACGTCATTGATGCGCGCACGTAAGGCGACGACACGTTCGCGATTCTCATCTCGAGCTTTTATCAACGTTGTTTCGTCAGCTTCCAGAAGCTTGTTTTCTTGTACAATGGAATCTGAAACACAACTTTCATTCTCATTCTGTCATCAATGTCGCAACGGGGGCTTAACGCGATATATGAAGAAAAACGAGAGTGAGAGACGAAAACAGTCAGATGAATATAATTGAGGCGGAAGCGCGCTCTACAGGAGTGGCGCGTTATTCGAAATTAGTGCTTGCATAATTTAGTTCTTGGTTCTTTATCATACACCATGCTACAAAGACGGGAGTGAGGAATTCGACACATCATAAAATGGTCAATTTCACAGTGTACTTGGGTATCCAAGAGTTGGCTCTTCACAAAAGTTTTTTTTCCAACCTAACCTAAGCTTATTATAAAAGAAAATAACTGTCGGCTGCAGATTGCAGATTGAGATTAATACATGACGTCATGAACGCGGGTTTCACACTGTGTCAAATTCCTCACTCCCGTCTTCCTAGGACTCTGTCTTTATCTTTGTACTAGGATAGTTTTGTGTTTTTAAAGTTTTCGTCATTGCAGTTATTGGTCCCAAATTATTGTAAAATTTCCATCTTTGTTTAATTAATATTCACGTGTTTAGTTAATAAACGGCTCGTACAGAGAACTTTTTAGTGTTTCGAAATATCTCTTCATTAAAGTGAGAACGCGAAGTGTATTCTTGTAAAACGACACAAATCATTTTTTAACTTTTGCATCAGATACCTCCGTTAAGGTTCCGTTCAAGCTTACCACTGTGTGTTGTAATGATTTTTCAAAAAAAAAACCTGTCGATCCGGAAACTGCATTTTGCTTCTTCTTCATCTCAGAAATATTTGTGTTCAACGATGATTTTGTTTCCTTTGAAGTGATGAGCGATTCCATTCCACTCGTAAAAACCTATAAAATCGCATTCAATAAGTAATTTTCAAAAATGTACCTTGGAAAAATCTGCACTGAACTGTTTTCTCTTGCTATAAGCATTTCTTCTATTAACCAATTTTCCTATTTTATCCGATATTAGAGCATTTTTATGCTCAAAAACTGACTCAATCCGCTGGATTTGATTACCGAGCATGGTTGAGAGATCGGATGATCCTGTCTTGAAATCACCTGAGATCATATTTAATTTACTTTATGCTGGAAGCAGCTTACCATGATTAACAGTGATCTCTGACATTTGTTTCCGTAACTTGGTGAGGCTTCTCTCTAACTCCACGTTTTCAGCATTTTGAGATTTGATGAAATTATCACGATCGGCGTTGAACAATTTCTTCGCTTCTTCAATTTTCTTTAGTTCTTCGTCAACTTCCCGTTGGAGCTGTAGGTTTTGCTCAGAAAGTTTGTGAACCTGTAAAGCACCTCAATTTTATATGAAATCGTCGTTTCTCGACATGTCAACCTGAAAACGTGACTCCTCAAAAATTACCTCCTGACTGACTGTTTCACTGTTCTCTGCGGTTACAGCCTTGTGTTTCAACTCGAGCAATAAATCTTCGAATCCGTTCATCGAGAAGATCTGAAAATTGTTGACCGTTTTTTCTCCAACGAGAGAAGTATACCACAGATAACAGTAGTATCTTGATTGCAACATCACGGATGATGTCATGAAAATTGTTGAAGAATTCTTAATGAAAATGTTCAAAAATTCACGCGAAAATGAAATCAAGAAAGAGATTATATTATATCCATTTTGAATTCGCTTATTATCACTAACTCAATCAATGTTTCACGACTAATCACGAGGTTCTAATTGAAAAATTGAGAATTGATGAAAAACGGGCGGTCAGTCGATGAAAACCGCGCGCGCGCGGTCGAAATAAATAAATTCGGGTTACTGTAGCTAAATAGTTCTACTGTACTTGACAAACTTTTCACGGGCACTGCGTACCATTCTTCTAAACAATGTTCAAAACTTTTATTCAACATCATCAATATATCTATCAAGATAAATTGTACCGAGGTTAACAATAGAAGGGAAGAAAAGAGGTATCACATCCACCTGAAAAAAAGTAATTAAACTTGTATTAGAAGTATTTAACCTGTATTGGTGCAGTTTCGTTCGTTGTTCTATGAGGACAGTCATGAACAATGTACAAATAAGGGTCTGGCGTGTTCAATGGACCAAAGTCATCACCACATCCAGTGACTTTAAAATCTCCGTGTACGCCGGACCAAGTACGTCCCATCAGATCATCAACTTCAAGTGGTAAGGCTGGGAAACTTTGTGTCTTATTTGTGGTTGGAACGAATCGACCACACAGTTCTTACATACAATATTTTCCTTTGAAGTTTGAGTATGCAGGAAATTAATTCTGTAGAGCGTGGTGAAAACTCTGCACCCTCTCCCCTCTCTCGCCGCCCACGTCTGCGTTTAGCGATAATACACGCTATCTCACTGTCTTTTCCGTAGTAGTCTGCGCTCTCTCTTGTCTTTCCTCCATTTCGCGTGCCAGTATAAGGAAGTTGTACGCCAAAACTCTAATTGCGAAGATCATAAAGCCACAGGACTACAAAACACGAATTTTTATAGAAAACTCTAAAGTACTCACAGTCCTCATCAAACAAGTCCACTCTCGCATGTACAGCCTTGGACGGTTCCGTAGGACATTTGAGTCGTCCGATGACCATGGAGCATTCTGACCGTGCATGTATCAGTTGAGCAGAGATGAGAAACGTCACAAGTGGTAGCATTGCGCTGTGTGTGTGTGTGG
>OZ022252.1:10096138-10258638 GCA_963978915.1 Caenorhabditis parvicauda
CTCCCACTTTTGACTGAATTTTCCCCAGTTCAAGTAAAAACTTACTCTGACAGCAGCATACAGAAGTGTGCATGATGTGAGAAGATTTGCGATCGCAAAAATTAAACATACGAACACCATAACGTACATAGCTGAAAGTAGTAATTGAAAACTCTCTTTCTCTCTCTCTCTCTCTCTCTCTCTCTCTCTCTCTCTCTCTCTCTCTCTCTCTCTCTCTCTCTCTCTCCTCTCTCTCTCCCTCTCTCTCTCTCTCTCTCTCTCTCTCTCTCTCTCTCTCTCTCTCTCTCTCTCTCTCTCTCTCTCCCTCCCTCAGAGAGATCTATTTCTCAAAGTAATAAAAATACCGTTCGCTCTCCTCCGTTCCGGTGTCTCTGTATAAATGTTTATAAAGACCGGGGAAGTTTTCTTGGAATCCATCAATGCTGAAATTGTTTGAATTCCAATGCATTGTAACTACAGTAAGACTTACTATCCTGTGTTTGGTAACATCCTTCCTTCATAGTCATACTGTATGTTCTTGACCACTTGAGCTTGCCAGCCGAGAATTCCGAACTGGATGAGGCAGTATATCTGAAGTAGAGGGAGAGTGAGTGAGAAAAAAAAAAGAGAGAGAGAGAGAGCCAGACAGACTAAACTTACAATATTCCATGCTGCAATGGTAATCGTCGCCGCACGGAGACAGCTAAGAGGGTCAGCCATAGAACTTCAGCTGAGCATCGATCAACCAACTGCAAATCATTCAGAATGGAAAGTATCGATCAAAAACAAGCCGAATGTACGTTTCAGCTAGACGACTTGAAAGACAAACACTGGCAGCATGTTGAACAAACAAAAGTGCGTCATAGAGGTATAGATGGGAGATCGGTGTTATGAGTTCAACGTGGGGAAACGTTACTCACCTGGAAACGTGATCAACATTGAAAATATAGTGAGAGCGTGAAAAACGTGATCCACGTGAAAATGTCGTGAAAGCGTGAAAAACGTGATCCACGTGAAAATGTCGTGAAAGCGTGAAAAACGTTATCCACGTTGTAAGTATCGTGAAAGCGTGGAAAATGTGATCCACGTTGAAAATATCGTGAAAACGTGGAAAACGTGGTCCACGTTGAAAAAACGTGACCCAGGTGAACCACAAAGTCACGTTGCAAAATCCCACATTGACAAAAAGTGCGAAGGGTCAAAAATGTAAACAACCCGTTCTCTTTACAAAACGAAAGCAAAGATCACAGATAAAATCAACACTTGTCTATATCATCATTCATTGCCACTACGGACAGAAAATGCTGACGAGAAACGTGATTTTGGATGTTTTCAAGAAAACTTGCGACGCGGTGCAACCAACAGCTAGAATTCCCAAGGTTTGTGCGTCTGCTATGATCATTATCGATCGAGTCGCAGGTGTTGTCCATTGGTGATAAACTGATTGTGAAGACTGATGAACAGATGGTTGAAGTTGGCCTGGACAAAGAGTCCAAAGTGGTTGTGTACAGCTTTGGGAAAGCTTCGATAGGTTAGTTAACTTGGTGGGTGGTCAATCGTAGGTCCACCTCAGGGAAAGCGTTCCATGTCTGTATGGTTTCCGGTATCCCTATTAATTGAAACGATATCTGTATCGCTTCAAAAGGTGTCGGAATCGCCAATTTTTGCTTTCCGGTTCGAACTATTTCGGAAACCGAACGTTTTTCCTGAGTACTCTACTGATACACGGTGTAACGCTTTCGGCCACTCCAAAAGGGGGCGTAACGGGGGCGGGACAACCAAGGATGGTCGGTCAAAAATCGCTTACTTGAAAAAAAATTTGAAATCGAGACCTTAACCATATTTTCGATATCAATACTGGTTAGTCTGCTCGAAATATCTGACAATAACTTTTAAAACAATTTTCTTGTTCAATAAGGGCTAAAAATGAGCAGAATACATGGAATAAGTGGGTAAAAACACCAATAGACGGCTGCAAAGCGGTCATCCGGAGCGAAAAATTGAATCTATTGATTGGGGTCGGTTGATTCGCGCCTTTTTTGAAACTTCATCCCCATTAGATTTTTTGATCTTGGTACACCGTGTGATACTTTAAATTCCTTCCTGATTCAAGAGTAACAGTTTGACCTACCTGTCATTCCCTTGTATCTCTCCCCAAAAAATATTCAAAACTAAATTATTGGCTAGTAATTATTGGCAAATTGTAAATCCCACTCCCCCACTCACCCCACACCCCACTCCGAGAGTGGGGTGACTTTTTTTGGCACCCCACTCTTTTTTCAAAAAGGAGTGGGGTTGATTTTTTTCACCCCACTCTTTTTTTTAAACAGAGTGGGGTTGATTTTTTTTACCCCACGCTTTTCTCTTCTGTTGATTTACTGAAAAATTTTACTTGAAACTTTTTTTGATTTCAACTGAGTAATGAAAAATTTCTCTCTTTTTTTTTTAGATTTTAGAATAGTTCGAATTGTTAAAAATATTGTATTAATACAATAATCAGTCGATAATGTTATTGGATTCTCAATTTCTATCACTTCTGCTAAAATCGATTTTCAGGAACTATTTCATAATATCTGAGAATAAGTCTTGAGTTTTACTCACCTGATTGTACTTTTCTTACCTGATGTCTCTCATCTAAAATGAGCGAGCGAAATTCAAAAAGTGTAATATATATTTATTGAAATATTCTAGCAAAACATGAAGTAATAGAATTGTGAAAATATCACAAGCAACATTATGGAACTGAAATCAACGGAACTAGTGAACACCAAGTTCGAATATTGATTGATTCACAGCGAAGTCGTATCGATGTTGGAACTATTTTCAATTGAACTGAGAAATTTGTGGTCGTGCTGAAGTCCACCTGAACCAGCCCGTCGTCCTGATGATCATACTGAAGTTCTCCTCTCTCTGATGATCAAGTCGACTCGCCCTCCGGATCAGTTGAATCTGAAAGATAATTGATGAGGAGATGGAAAGTATTGAAGAACCTTCAGTTTTATATCATGTGTCTGAATAAATACACACAACATCATTTTAAGGAAGATTCGAAGAACGTATACACATTTCATGAAAAAATTTTACTTAAACTCGATTTACTTCGGAAAAAACAGGGATAGGAAAACTTACTTTCTTCTTCACATCAGTAATCAGAGTTCCTCGCTCAACTTCAAGAGTATCTGTTGCTGCTCACTAAAACTATGACTTGAAATTAAAAAAAGGCATTTAGGAAAACACGGACACGCGCAGACCACGGACACCGGCAGACCACCTCTTTTTCTAAGCTTAGGTAAGGTTGGAACCCCCTATTCGAACATAAGCTAAGCCTGAAAATAGTGCTGATTGAGATCAACCATAAAAATTGGAGTCCCAACCTTACCTAAGCCTAGAAAAAAGGGGTGGTCTGCCGTCCGTGGTCTGCCGCGGTGTCCGTGTTTTGCTAAATTCCAGAAAAAAAATGAAAAAAGTGATGCTGGATATTCGAAAAACTTGAATGAATTCAATTTGTACAGATTTGTCTTAAGAGAAAAAAAATGGTTCAGTAAATCAACAGTAGAGAAAAGAGTGGGGTGAAAAAAATCAACCCCACTCCTTTTTGAAAAAAGAGTGGGGTGCCAAAAAAAGTCACCCCACACAGCGCCCTGCTTACCTGTTAGACGTGGTTCGAACTCTGCGCCCTCTCCCCCTCGACACTCTCTCGCATCCCCGCTTACAAGTAGCGCGATTTTTACTTTTATTTCACGCGCTTCTCAGCTACCAGAAACGGCTTGATTAGAAAGAAAAACTATCCTAATGTTTGTGTCACTTCGATCGCTCCACCTGAAAGACCTATAAAAGCACAAGTCTATTGAAATATGCGAAAAAATGCTGAAAACCATCTTCAAAGTGCTCTCAAGTACAAATATTTATTACCGTACATTGAAATTAATCTGATAAACACTTCAATAAAACCAAATATAAACACAATTGAGCGATTGAACTGAATTCAGCGTTATTTGAAAGAAAACTGTTCAAAAAATCAAAATTGGTGAAAATCGCCGAATTCAAGTTCTTAACGAATCAACCTGGGCCACCATAATTTTTCTATAGAGCTATCATCAGCTAGCGAATCTTCTTCTGGTCGTCCGTCGGCTCGAGTAGTCTACTGGAAATCATTATATAAATTTTTTGTCACGAAAATTAAAAACAAATACACATCTGGAAAGACGTTTAGTTCATTGAAAAAGGTTGCAACTACCACAGAAACATTTACTGTTATGGTAGCAGCACACGTTTCAAACAATAATCAAAATTGAGTTTTATTTTTGAATTTTAAAAATAACCTTTTTAAAATTGACCATTCGCCTAGAGAAACCCTCTGTTTCCATGGGATTTTTCATGACCTTCGTATTCCATGTTAGTTGACAGTCACTCTGAAAAAAACTGCTCATGAATTGATTGAAAAAAAGAGAAAATGAAGAAAACAGTTTTCGAAAACTAAAACGTCGAATATTTCTCTTTAAAATTACCGAAATTGCGAAAACAGATGAGTAACTGATTGGTACGTCTTTGAATAAATTTTGGAAAGAAACAAAATGGTGTTCTGATCATCAAAAAGCAAGATACGGTCGAATTACAGGACAAATACGTTAAAAAAGAAAAATAAAACAAAAATTTTGAAACGCGCGGGGCGCAAAAGTGTACATAGGGCGCATTCGCACTTTTTCTCTGACCAGGTTTTTGTCTGCGTCTCCTCACCCTTTTTCCGACCTCACGTAGTCAGCGAAAGCAGGGCGTTGTGCCCCACTCTCGGAGTGGGGTGTGGGGTGAGTGGGGGAGTGGGATTTACAATTTGCCGTAATTATTTGGTTCAATGGATTTGGGAAGGCTTCAATATATTAGTTAACTTGATTGGCAGCAGCTCGTATAACGCTCCACATCGGTGAAATTTTGAATTCCCACTTTAAAAATTCCACTTTGACCTACCAATCACTCTCTAATCATTGGTCGGTCGCGCTCCCACTAATATGCATGTACTCAGGAATGATGGAGAGTGTCCGGAACATTCTCGACAATCGGATCGATCATTCCATTGTGATCGCTCCGATATCTCAGAAGTGGATGACGTCATCATCACCTGGGTGTTCTGTGTTCTTCGGAGGAGAAAATAATCTTCCGGACGAAAATTCTGTAGCCGCTACTGAATTTCTTATAGACGATCTGAGAAAGAACGATTCATCGAATACCGTGTTCTTGTTTCTTATTTCTGGTAGGTTATGGTGAAAAAAAAAAGAGAGAGAGAGAGAGAGAGAGAGAGAGAGAGAGAGAGAGAGAGAGAGCGAGAGAGAGAGAGAGAGAGAGCGCCGCAAACAGTCAGAGAAAAGAGCCGCAGACAGTCAGAGAAAAAATAATGTTCAGGTGGAGGATCAGCACTGTTTTCAGCCCCAGAAGCCGAAATAACACTTGAACAAAAACTCGCAGTTATTCGTCAACTTGTGTCTAAAGGTGTAATTTTTCTATTGAAATTACCAAAGATAAGTCTAGGAGCCAGTATCAACACGCTGAACATAGTCCGCCAAGCCATGTCAAAAGTGAAAGGGGGTAAAACTCTGAATTTGGTCACCAAGGCAAAGGTGGTAACCCTGATCCTGTCGGATATTGTTGGTGACCCGGTTGAGTTGATTGGTGAGTAGAAGGAAACTGAACATTTCGAATGTTTCTACAGCATTATGACTGCTCAACCATACAGTAAGATGTTTGACCTACACATTCCAGCTAGTGGGCCAACAGTACAAAATGACATCTCACTGTGCCAGGTAGAGAAAATTCTCAAAGAGAATGAAGTTGAAGTGCCTGTGTTGAAAGTCAGCGAGAAGAAATCTACTACGGCGGAAAATATTGTCATTTCGAGTAACAAGGTCGCGTTGAGCGAAGCGAAGGTGAGGATGTTTCTCTCTCTCTCTCTCTCTCTCTCTCTCTCTCTGTAACTCTATATAAATTCAGAAGCAGCTAGAAGCGCTTGGAGTCCCAACGATCATCGTGACGTCATCTCTAGAAGGCAATGCTACAGAAATCGGCAGAGCTTTTGCAGATGTCATCACTGCTGATCGAAAATCCCTAAAAGAGAAAATAACTCGACTCGTTGGGAAAAATTTCCCAACAGTACCCGCAGGTCCCGTGGCACTTCTTTTCGGAGGTGAAACTACGGTACTTCTGAAGGGAAATGGGAAAGGAGGCAGAAACCAGGAGATGGTCTTGGCATGTCTGGATTCATTGAAGGAACATGCGAAGCAGAGGGAATTCATATTTGCAAGTATTGGTTAGTTATCAATTATCTCTCTCTCTCTCTCTCTCTCTCTCTCTCTCTCTCTCTCTCTCTCTCTCTCTCTCTCTCTCTCTCTCTCTCTCTCTCTCTCTCTCTCTCTCTCTCTCTCTCTCTCTCTCTCTCTCTCTCTCTCTCTCTCTCTCTCTCTCTCTCTCTCTCTCTCTCCCTCTCTCTCTCTCTCTCCGTCTTCTGTCTTTAAAATTGACTTCAGGAACTGATGGTCAGGACGGTCCTACTGATGCTGCCGGTGCGATGATCACTCATGAAGGGCAAAATGTAAACCGCAGAGCGCAGAGCCGCAGAGCGACCGCAGAGTTTTTTCTTATATCAGGCTTAGGAAAAATCGGACCCCCATTTTTGGAACGTACTTGTGCTTAGAACCTTACCTAAGCCTATTTAGGAACCGTACGTGTTATTTGGAATTTTCCGAAACCTGAAACAAAAATTGACTCTGCGGCTCTGCGCTCTGCGGACACTCTGCGGTTTACATTTTGCCTCATGAAGATGTAGGAGCAAACACAGAGGACTACCTGCAGCGTAATGACTCCTACAACTTCTGGACGAATTACAAAAACTCGACGTGCCATGTGAAAACGGGCCCTACTGGAACGAATGTGATGGATATTCAATTTTTGCTTCTATCCTCTTGATAAAATGTTTCAAACGAGGGTTTGTAAACCATGAAAAAGAACCGTAAGGCTACCGTAACACATAGGCGCAAAAATGCACATTGCTGTGAATGCACAGGATGTCACTATTTGGCGTCGCTTATTTTTTTCAATCTTCAAATTTTGCATTTCAATGAGTTTTGTATGTATTTTGTAGGCTTTATCGAGTGTACACTGATTTTGAATATAGGTGAGTAACTTTCAGGCTACTTAGAACGAAAATGTCGTGGAATCGGTACGGAGGTTATCAGAAGCGATTCGTCAGTAGTTCGAAAAACTCGTCTTCATCTTCTGCTGGAACAGGTGACTTTTAAGAACTTAACAGTGAATATCTTGAGTGACGAAAAGTCTCTTCGGTTATAAGATTCAATCCAACGACAAAGGCCTGAGTTTTTCGTAGTTCTTAAATTAAACACTAGTTAGCAACCAGTTTGTATTTAATAGTGGACGAACTTTTTTTTGCAAAAATAAAGAATTTATAGGAGATCTGAGTAATGTTCCACCCCCGCCATCACTTACTGGTGGAACCCAAGTTGGTCCGTACATTTCTGCGCAACGCCGTGCTGAGCAGGCCAAGGAAGATGAATACGCGAATCTTGTAGCTTATGGAACCAAAAAAGAAAGAAAAGGGAGGTCGTACAGGATTTACGATGATGAGTGAGTTTTTTAAACCTGTTGCATACCGTGTTAAAAGAGGTAACCACAACGTGTCTGATTGTCTTCCTTTAGTAGGAAACCTAGGAATACTTACGACTACCGGCTCATCTTCTTTGAAATTGAAATTATCAATGTCATAAAAATCAAAACTTACATAAATTGTGTTGCACAGTTGTATTTAACTTGAAACTTGATGCGCATCTTCGCACCAATAGAACTTATCAGATGTCGTCCGGACAGCTTCGATCCATGGCGTAGAAGCTGAGAACGGGACGCGGAAAGACAGTGTGACCGAATAGCCTTTTTCCTTTGAAAAGAAAGTTGCTATAGAAATCTTCAGAAGAATTGATTCTTTCGAACACTTACACTTATCCTGATCCACAGTGTTGATGTTTCAGATATCTCGAAGGTGAAAACTCTGACGATGAGCCTTCTTCATCCTCACGACGCCGGAGTGACGACAGGAAACGGAAGGCAGAGCCAGAAGTTAAGAAACCTGCTGATGACGATGAAGAAGATGAACTTGATGCATTCATGGCCGGGATAGATGCGCAAGCGAGCAAAGACAAAAAGTCATCCGAGGACAAGGAAAAAGACCGAGCGGCTGGAAAAGAAACGGTGGAAGACGAGAAGAAAGGAATTGGAAGAGCTGATATTGATGATGAAGACATGCAGGAGTCCTACTTCAGGTACTTTTTCACTAATTGCTTATCTAATAATCACAAAAACTAACAAAGTTCACAGAGTGTTGATTATTTTTTCAAGATTCTCAAGTTTTGTCGAAGAAAAAAACAATTTTCCTTTGATTATCAGTGTTTTCAACAAAAATCCAAGTTGTTACAACAAACTGAAAAACATTCTTCTATGAAATAAAAACAATGATTTTGTGATAAAAACATGAATAATGGTTCTTTGATAACATAAAATATGTAGTTCAGTTCACAGTGACTGCTTGTTGATTTTTCTAGGTACTGTAACTGATGACTTTGATTACTGTAGGTGAGTCTCAGACAAAAAAGGGAAAATCTATGTGACGTAAATTTTTAGATTCCTCGAAGAGAATAAGCAGAAGTACGAGAACGAAGAAGATGAACAACACGAGTACGACGAAGATGGTAACATCATTTGGTCCTGGAAGAAGGTCATCGACCCTCTGCCACCAATTGACCACGCTCAGCACACTTACATGAACTTCAACCGTAATTTCTATGTCGAACATGAAGACATCAAGTGAGTTCTTAATGTTGTCTTACATAGAACTCAACATTTTTCAGTCATCCGCTTTGTACCACAATTTTTGAGTTTGAAAAATATATACTTTAAACGATTTTCCAGAAATCTAAAGTACATGGAAGTCGTGAGATTGAACGAGAAGCTGGGTCTTCGTGTCGGCGGGTTGCATCCACCAAGGCCGGTCTGCTCCTTTGGACATTTCTCATTTGACGAGAAGCTGATGGAGGCGATCAGAAAAAGTGAATACGAACACCCGACACCGATTCAGGCAATGGTGAGTACTTGAGTTTTATAAGGTGGAACGAGATTTAGCTAATTTATCAACTTTTATTTCAATTCTTCAAAAGTGGGTAGACTCTCAACATAACGATGGACGGTTTTCTCAAAATTGTAGTGGTTGTAGTTTAACGGTTACTTGTTTCGTTAAAACATAACCTGTGTCTAAAAAAATCATTTTTAAAAATTCACTTTTAGGCCATCCCAGCCGCTCTCTCCGGCCGTGACGTTCTAGGTATAGCAAAAACCGGAAGTGGAAAAACGGCAGCATACCTCTGGCCTGCCATCGTTCACATAATGGATCAACCTGACTTGGCAGCAGGTGATGGACCAATTGCATTGGTAGTGGTTCCGACAAGAGAGTTGGCTATACAGGTTTTTTTGGTATTTTAAAAATGTATACTACAGTGATTTGGCTTTTTCCGCGAGAAAAAAATTAGTCTTTACAGTACAAATGTTTTTTCGAAGGTTATTTTTTATCTGTCAGAACACATATCTTCCTCTACCTGTAAAAAAGTCTGACCTCCGTAAATCGGTTACTTATTACTGTAGAAGTTTCGCCTTGAAACACAAGAACGATTAAGTAATGAGCCTTTAATTTCAATGGACTGAAAGTAAAAATAATAATTTAAATCCACAAAGATCTAACTGTTCGTTGTGAGAGTCCCGACCCTAGGGTAGGCCTACCGTACTCATTTTGCAAAAATGCGACTGGCGCGCGTTTGAAATCGGTCAGACTTTTTGCTAGATATGTGCAGAAATGTTCTCCATGCATCAAGTTTCGATTTTTTTTTTCGCAAATTCGTAATATTTCTGTTATTTTCAACAAATAGCGATATTTCAAACAGCTTCGACGTGTGGTATACTCGATTTCGATAATCTCTGTTGAGAAATTAAACTAGACCGATTTTCCAGTGTTTAAGAGGGCTTTCCCGCATTTTCTCATACATATGAGACATTGAGAAACTCAGAATTCTCCCATTTTACTCAATGAAATAGATTTTTACAGAGTTAAGATGATTTTTTCAGAATTCCATAAAGTTTTTCCGAGTCAGTTGCAAATTTGAAAATTAAATAAATTTTTTCAATTACAGGTCTACCAAGAAGCCACCCGTTTTTGCCGCATCTACAACATCAACGTCATCTGCGCGTACGGTGGTGGAAGTAAATGGGAGCAGTCGGAAGAGCTGAAGAACCAAGGCGCCGAGTTGGTGATATGCACCCCTGGAAGGATCATCGATCTGGTGAAAATGGATGCAACGAATTTCCTGCGAACAACCTTCTTGGTCTTTGATGAAGCAGATAGGATGTTCGATATGGGATTTGGTAAAATTTTTGCTGTAGAATAAAGTGAGAGAGAGAAAGAGAGAGAGCGAGAATGAGAGAGAGAGAGAGAGAGAGAGAGAGAGAGAGAGAGAGAGAGAGAGAGAGAGTGAAAGAGAGAGAGGATTGATTTCAGAAGCCCAAGTCAAATCAATCTCTGACCATATTCGTCCCGACCGCCAGTGCCTCATGTTCAGTGCGACGTTCAAACAGAAGGTAATTTTATAGTTTTCGAGGAAAATGATACTAGAAAGATTATTATTCTAATATATTTTTAATTTTAATGATTCTAATATTTTTCATTGTATTTTTCTCATAGTTTCGACATTTTTGGCTTTTTAGAAGATTTAGGATGGAAAGTGATGTTTGAGTATGTTACTGTTTTTATTTCGCTTCAAAAATATAACTTCAAAATGAAATGAAGATTTTTTGAGTGATAATTTAAACTTTTAAAGATACCAATAACTAATCCCGAAACACAAAAAAATGTATTTTTAAAAAAATGGCTTGAAGGTTGAACGACTCGCACGCGACGCCCTATGTGATCCGGTGCGTGTCGTCCAAGGAGAAGTCGGAGAAGCCAACGCGGACATTGAACAGACGATCATGGTTATGCGTACGCCGGAAGAGAAGTGGTCCTGGTTGTGCAAGAACCTCGTCAGCTTCGCAGCCAATGGAAAAGTTCTGATTTTCGTCACCAAGAAGTTGGAAGCGGAGGAAGTAGCGAAAAAGTTGACGGTAAGATTTTCACATGGAACCAAGGAATATCGAAAAAATTGACAAATTGTGAAATTTGATGAAATTTAGTTTACGGAAAAATGTAATTTAACAATTTTCCCATTGTAAATTCCAACTCTTATGCTATTCTGGCCTCGATCGATGTCGAATTGTTGGATTGCAACTGACTTTCAACAGTCGGATAAATCATAAATTTTCTCTCTCTTGCGATTTAGAGATACAGTACAATCTCTTTGTGTATTTTCAGTATTTACGATATCGAAAAAGTTAAAAAATTGCGAAATTTGATGAAAGTTCCCGATAGAATGTCCTGGTTCTGCACATTGTTTGAGGATTGAAACTTCATTGATGAGTCAGTTGTCCTCTGTTTTTAATAGTTTTGAAACAATCAGATCAGATGAGAGAAAATTAAAGAGTAAAAACGCGAAGTCAAATCTGATGTGTGTTGTAGTGGTTGTCATTCTCGCTGCACATGTAATAGGTTCGATCTCCCCCCCAATTAAATAATTTTCCAGCAACGTGATTTCGATCTGGTGCTGCTACATGGAGATATGCTGCAAGCTGAACGAAACGATCATCTACAACTGTTCAGAAAGAAGAAAAATATCATGGTGGCGACTGATGTTGCAGGTAACTTCTTGTTCTGTTCCTTAATCGATTTATTCAACCTCTTGTAATTATAATAATATAATTTATTCCGTAAAGTGGAGTAAAGGAAAAGAAGAGAAAGAGAAAAGGAAAAACAAGCATGTGATAGAGTATCAAAACAGTATGTGTATGAAAGAAAATAAAAGGGATTGAAAAATGAGGACGGGAATATGGGGAGGAAGAGAAAGGATGTCGAGTACGCGTTGACTATATCGAGAAGGGTCCAGCAACAGGTGCACCCATCTGGAGACTATTGTTCCCTCTGATTATAGCTTTTTCCAAGTAACTGAGGCCCACCAACCACCGTTAATTGTCTGATCGCGTCGAGAAAAACGAGTTCATTTTCTATAACCAGAGCTATTTCGGAATGCACATTCTTTTGAAAATCTAACTATACTTTTCTTGAATTAGAACTAGTGCGCCGCATTTAGGTTCAGTTACGCCCATTTTGGCTTGAAAGGGGTACCCACCATCATATACCAAGTGTCCGGTAACAATCTGATTTTAAAAAATGGAAATTTAGCTATACTTTGAACAAGGATAATGTACTTATTGATAAATAATCCAATTTTGAGAAAAATCAATATACATTTCTTACAGCAAGAGGTCTGGACATCCCAGAAATTCGAACAGTCATCAACTACACGGTAGCACGTGATATCGACACCCACGTCCATCGTATCGGTCGTACTGGTCGTGCTGGTAACAAGGGTGTAGCCGTCACTCTGATATCTGACAAGGACACTGAGATGGCCGGCCATTTGGTCAAGAATTTGGAGAGTGTCGCGCAGGTCGTACCAGATGAGCTGATGAACCTCGCGATGAAGTGGGCAACGTTCAAGAACCAGAGAACTCAAGGAAATCAACAGCCGCAGGGAGGACCACAACAGAGACTTGGACTGGGTTATAAGCCGAAAACTAGGCCTATGGGCAATGAGAAAGGTGATTTTTGAAAGACCATTGCATATAGCCGTTGACCATGCCCCCACCCTCACTGTAGGTCAAAGTTCTTGTTACTGTAGCTCATCTTTCAGTTTTCAAGAAAACAACATGTAAACCTAATGTATTTCTAATTCAATCGAAAATGTTTTGACATTTTTGACCTACCCTTTTGGACCCGTTTTCTTGATGGGGAGTACCCAATTCATAGAGTCGCGCCTTTTTATGCATGAAATATTCAAGAGCGGTCTTTATTCTAGGTTTTCTGAAGGTGGGAGTGGATCTTAATTTTTTGCGAGATCTTACTGGATCTATTACTGTAGTTATTGAGAATTAGAAGTGACAAGAAAGTTTTTACAGTGGTCAAACTATTTGACTACATTAAGAAAACGTTACATTGGCCATTGCATGAGCTACAGTGTTCAGATTCTGCTGATCTGGTAATCTTATATTTTTAACTACAGTAACCCGATTCTAATGCTACTGTAATTGATTTTTGATCATACAGTAACCAGAGAACATTTATTGAACTGGAAAAATTTTGAAACACCATTTTCAAATATTCCAATTTTCAGGAGGAAAAGTCTTCGACCCACTGAAGGACCAGCGACCGAGTTCAGAAAAGCTGGCGAAAGTTTCATATGCGTCGGGCTCATCGTAAGTTCCTTCTCCATTACTTGATAAAAGTCACGTTTTAGTAGTGGACCCGCATCGGGACAAAACCGTGCCGATATGCTGAAGAACGCGTTCAAAAAGTCGTACCAGAATAAGTTTGCCAAGGCCCAGCTCGAATCGTCGAATTTGCAACAAGCGGTGAGTGGATTTTCGTCTGTCCGTCTATTTCTCTCTCTCTCTCTCTCTCTCTCTCTCTCTCTCTCTCTCTCTCTCTCTCTCTCTCTCTCTCTCTCTCTACTCTCTACTTCTCTCTGTCTCTTTCTGTCTCTCTCTCTCCCCTTTCTCCCTCTCTCTGTCTGTCTGTCTCACTTTAGTTCTTTTGTCTAAATTATTCCCTCCATCAATCTCTCTCTCTCTCTCTCTCTCACTCTCTCTCTCTTTCCCTTTCTTCTTTCTTTCCTATTAAAGTCCAATGTTACTTTTTTGCCGCTGGGAGCTGGCAAACCTGGACGCGCGTAAAACGATTTGAATAATAAACGAGTGTTTACAGCAAGCGTCGGACCCGAGACCGGAGTGGAAAATAAAGTTGGATGAGTTGAACGCAAAACTAAACTCGGACAGAGCCGGCGGTCAAGATGTCGCACCACAGAAGAAAAGTAGATGGGGAAATGAATAAACAACCCTTTTCATACTGTATTTGATTGTTATCAGCTGATAAATTATTGTTCATTGCACTATTCAAAGGTTGGAGTTGCTTGGAGGGGTTTGGTACAATATGAGAGAACAGTAATACGCACTTGCGTTACAGTATCCACTTTCGCTTGGAGTTCCGGGGTTTGGTACGATATGAGAGTACAGTCATACTCACTTGCGTTACAGTATCCACTTTCGCTTGGAGTTCCGGGGTTTGGTACGATATGAGAGTACAGTCATACTCACTTGCGTTACAGTATCCACTTTCGCTTGGAGTTCCGGGGTTTGGTACGATATGAGAGTACAGTCATACTCACTTGCGTTACAGTATCCACTTTCGCTTGGAGTTCCGGGGTTTGGTACGATATGAGAGTACAGTCATACTCACTTGCGTTACAGTATCCACTTTCGCTTGGAGTTCCGGGGTTTGGTACGATATGAGAGTACAGTCATACTCACTTGCGTTACAGTATCCACTTTCGCTTGGAGTTCCGGGGTTTGGTACGATATGAGAGTACAGTCATACTCACTTGCGTTACAGTATCCACTTTAGAAGTGAGAAATTTCATTTGAACCACTGAGATACAGTAGGGCTGATTGTAATAGGATCTTTAGGTGCGGTATCCACTAGGTCAGCTGCATTGGATTGTATTCACACGATAACGTAATTTTCATTGCTCAAAACGAGGTACAGAGTAAAACGGAAGTAAAATTCGAAAATTTAATTCGGAAGTGAAACATAATGCACATATATCGCTAGAAGCATGGCCGTTTTCAAACGCGCTCTAATCTCAATTTTGCAGAATGAGTACGGTAATTCTCACAACGAACAGTTAGATCTTTGTGGATTTACATATTATTCTTACTTTCAGTCCATTGAAATTGAAGGCGCATCACTTAAATCGTTCTTGTATTTCGAGGCGAATTTAAGTTCCCGATTTACGGAGGCCAGATTTTTAACAGGTAGAGGAAGCTATGTGTAATGGAATTGGAATAGTCACCCGGAACTCTTTTTGAGTACAGTACTTTACACCCTGTTTCATCTACCTGTTTGAGATACAGTAAGCCTAATGATTTTTGGGTACGGTACTTTACACTCTGTTTCATCTACCTGTTTGAGATACAGTATCCTTAATCATTATCCGGTACGCTTTATTACATCCTACTTGATATATACCTGATCGAGATACGGTAACCTTGTATTTGCCTACTGTATCGCTTGTGTACAACTACAATAAGTTGCACTCCTTTACTCGCTTCGCAGAAGGGGTAAGTTTCAAATACTACTCCAAGTCAGCAGGAATAGTCAGAGATCGGACGACTCACACAATCGTCATAATTTTAAAACTAGCCCAAGTAAATTTATCCCAAGTGTCGAAATCGGAGGAAAAAAAGTGGCAAACTGCGCATAACCCAAAATTGTTTGCATACATAACGAGGGCTGAACTCAGCTGGCCAGCATCAAGTGACGAAGCGAGAAGAATGCGCAGAAGCAGAAAGGACTCGTGAAGCTGCTGTGTCCAATTGACCACAACATAACACTGAGGCTTATTGATTTTGGTTTTTCGACAGAAAAGAGAGAGGGTGAAAGGGGGCTGCTGCATCTTTTACTGCTTCTGAACAAACGACGACTTGTGTAAGATGTGAAGAGAACGGCCGGAATATGATTCTGACGGTGTTTCTGCTTTTCGGTAGTGTCAGAGGTGAGTCGACCCAATGCCACTGATATGTCCTTGATTTGTGGAATTTTTGAAGAACGGTAACGGGGGATCTCGTTTTGATTATGTTACAAGATGACCATATGAAACATGAATGTTCACTTCGTTTCGAAAAAAACGACGATCAAGTCATTATCAGTTGAAATGTGTTAAAAGTTTGATTCTTATGTGAAACACATTTTCTCTCTCTCTCTCTCTCTCTCTCTCTCTCTCTCTCTCTTTTTCTCCACCCCCCTCTCTCTCTCTCTCTCTCTCTCTCTCTCTCTCTCTCTCTCTCTCTCTTTTTTTTTTTTCTCCCCCCCCCCCTCTCTCTCTCTCTCTCTCTCTCTCTCTCTCTCTCTCTCTCTCTCTCTCTCTCTCTCTCTCCCTCTCTCTTTTTATCCCCCCCCTCTCTCTCTCTCTCCCTCTCTTTTTCTCCCCTCTCTCTCTCTCTCCCTCTCTTTTTCTCCCCCCTCTCTCTCTCTCTTCCACCCATCATCTAACTTTGGACTTCAGCGTACACGATAGAACTACGACCACCGTCAACAGGACTGTTCCTACTCGATTCCGATGGATACTCCAATCGATCGAGTATTTTTGTGCAGGTTAACAGATAATCTCTATACCAATTTAAAGAAAAATGATATTCTAGGACAACTGCCCCCAAACTGCGGATGCAAGCGTTGTTGTGAGAGTCGGAAACAAAGTGGAGACGACTCGTCTTTATGAACAAATACCGTTGTATTGTGCTGTCAAAGTTCATATTGTTAACTATCAGGTCGATTTGGTAAGTGGGAGAGAGAGAGAGAGCGAGAGAGAGAGAGAAAGAGAGAGAGAGAGAGAGAGAGAGAGAGAGAGAGAGAGCAAGAAAGAGAGAGAGAGAGAAACCACTTCCTGGCTTCTCAGGATTCCCCATACATCGACGTCCTTGCCGTCACCGATCAGTCGATGAGCAGTCATGTCAACAAGGAAATCTGTGTAAAGGTGAAGCTGACGTCAGCAACTTCAACGACACAAGAAGGTCACTGCTTCTTGCAAACTTCTGGTGTCCGACTGGACTCGTGTGTTGTTAGAATACCAGTCCCGTTTGCTTGGTTCAACATTTCGGATTCGCCTAGTCTGGACAATAATACTGCGGCAGTTCAGAAGGTGAGAGATGATGAGAGATGATGAGAGAGAGAGAGAGAGAGAGAGAGAGAGAGAGAGAGAGAGAGGGAGAAATTCCAGCTGATGTCAGTTTCCCACACTATTTCTGAAAACTGCGACGCTGCCTTCCACGACAGACCTCAGACTTCCATAACCCTGACCAACAATCATGTCGATACGCAGAAAACCCTCCTGGCTACGTATCCATTCTTGTAAGCATCTCACGTCATCAGAACTTCTAAAGACATATTCCAGGAACATTTCCCTTTTGGCCCGATCCAATGCAACATTCACCGAGAACGCGTTCAGAGTATTGTACATCCATCTGAATGCCACGCCAAATTTGACCCACCCTTTTGAGATACGGTAAGTGTATTTTCACTCATTCCTGATCCGTAGTGTTTAATGAAAAATTAACTAGAACTTTTGTCTCAATAGAGCATGAATACCAATGAAACTTCAGGCTCTGGATAGACTCCCGACTCACGGTCGAACGTGTCTTCCCGATCTCATCAGACTGGGTGGTAAAAGTGACATCAGCTCATCGCCCTCAATTCTACACTTCACTATTCTGTACCCACAGTGGCAACCTGACCGAGTGAGTAAATTATAACTAAAATTTAATGAAGTTTTCAAAATTGATTCTTAAAAATCTAAATTTCAGAAACTGGGATGGAAGGATCCTAGCAATTCTGGTCAAGATGAAGCGCAACCCGGGTGAAGTTATTCGTGATGACGTGGTCCTTCATTGGCACGTCGGAATCATCAGAAGCGACGTGGAGAAGATTGTTACCGGAAGTTCTCAGCTTCAGCAAAAGGTTGCGACCAAGTTTGCAGTTGTTGGTGATGAGACCACGGCTGTACTATTGGTTCCAAAAGTAGGTTCTCTCTCTTTCTCTCTCTCTCTCTCTCTCTCTCTCTCTCTCTCTCTCTCTCTCTCTCTCTCTCTCTCTCTCTCCTCTCTCTCTCTCTCACTCACTCTCTCTCTTTTTCTCACTCTCACTCTCTCTCTCCTCTCTCACTCACTCTCACCCGCTCCTTCTCTCCTTCTCTCCTCTCCCCTCTCTCTCTCTCCTCTCTCTCTCTCTCTCTCTCTCTCTCTCTCTCTCTCTCTCTCTCTCTCTCACTCACTCTCACTCTCACTCACTCTCTCTCTTTTTCTCACTCTCACACACTCTCTCTCTCTCTCTCTCTCTCTCTCTCTCTCTCTCTCTCTCTCTCTCTCTCTCTCTCTCTCTCTCTCTCTTCTCTCTCTCACTCACTCTCACCCGCTCCTCTCCTTCTCTCCTTTTCTCCTCTCCTCTCTCTCTCTCTCTCTAACCCCGGAAAATTACAGAGAACAGAACTCATCAACACTGCCATCGTCTCCGGATCCAGGTCGCATCCACGATGCGAGTATTCTCCGTCAGCAGTGGCGGTGAAGCTCGTGACGTCACATCAGACTCTCACTGTATCTCGGCAAACGCCAACGTCATCAAAACAAGTCCGACGTGTACAACAGTCTATGTTGATGGGTCTGAGCAAGTCGGTGCTGCTGCTGAGTGCAGGTTTATGTGCACTACACAAGATTCACCGCGTCCCACACGTTTCGTGTTTGGTACCCGAAGTTGCCTTTTACGGTTAGTTGGGAGAATGAAAGAGAGAGAGAGAGAAAGGGGAGAGAGAAAAAGGAGAGAGGGAGAGAGAGAAGAGAAAGAGTGAGAGAGTAAATTTCCAGATCTGGACAAATTCACCGGTATCATTCCCCATCAAAAACTGGAAGCGAGCAGTTCTGAAAGACCTTTCGAGCGGCAAAAGAACAGGAGCAGCAAAACAGTTTGGATGCTCACGAAGATACCAGCAGTTCCAGGTATGCCTTTGCCAGAATAACTTGAGGAGAAATTTTTCAGGTGAAAATTCTGGCATCCATTTCTGCTATTGACGATGCAACTGGAGAAGAAGTCTTCCTTGCGGATAATCGAAGGAAATTCTTTGACTTTACTAGTTTTGCGGAGCACAGGTTACTTTTTTGTCAACCAATAGACACCACAGTTAGCCACGCCTCCTATCGCGGTAGATCAAAATTATTTCATTGCACTTTGCGCACAGAAGTCTTGTCGCGGAAAAGATGCAGAAAGTTTTTTTACGGTTCCCACTTAAACTCGAAAAAATAATGCGGTAAGTGCGCTCCGCGGAGAGTCGGCGAAGCGGTGGAAGTGCGGCTATATTCACGTATTCTTTTTCTGAAGTACATACCTACTTTCAGCCTACACATCAGCAACACCTCCGTGGCTTCATTACGTTTCCATAATGGTCGAGCTCTCGTTCAAGGGGAAAACACCGGAGTCGCAAGGCTTCTTGTCAAGCAGGCATCGACAGCGAAGGAACTCGCATCTGACGGATTCTTTGTCTCCGCAGAGATGGTCTCAGTTGCGGGTCTGTCTGCCAAGCCAGTTTGTGCAATCCGCACCATGATGGGACGGGCTAGCCCCTACAAGAACTCGATTCTATCTTTCAATGTCGTCTCACAATCTGCAGTCACCAAGCTCTATCAGGTAACTCTAACTTGATTGAACAGTACCGCCCCTTTTCATTGCTATCTCTGTCGAAGAGTGACTTTTACCTGCAACGGCTTAGATGTGTACGTTGTACTCTAACACACTGCAACAGTATCACACTGTCTCGCCGCCTCTGCGTCTCGATCCTCTCACGTACTCAAGAGCCAAAATATATTTTGAACACTCGAGCCATACATGCTAATGTTTAAAAAGAAACAAATAATCATTGGTGATGAAAAGTTCCACTATAAAATAAAACTAGAATACTGATTAGCTCCTTAAACCTACACAAAACTCACCCTAACCCCGAATTGTCTCTGTGCTCCACATATCTTCCTCTACCTGTAAAAAAGTCTGACCTCCGTAAATCGGTTACTTATTACTGTAGCAGTTTCGCCTTGAAACACAAGAACCATTAAGTAATGCGCCTTTAATTTCAATGAACTGAAAGTAAGAATAATAATTTAAATTCACAAAGATCTAACTGTTCGTTGTGAGAGTCCCGAGCCTAGGGTAGGCCTACCGTACTCATTTTACAAAAATGCGGCTGGCGCGCGTTTGAAATCGGTCAGAATTTTTGCTAGATACAATGTAAAAAGGTTTGTTATCACTTTTCAAGTAGATCCAGTCCATCTGGAGCAGAAGTAACTTCATAAAAACTTTATATTGTCTTTGCGGGCTTTTTAGTCAAGTGCGACCTCTTCAATCGCGTGTTGTGGCATCGAACGATCACCTATTGAGTGGTTTTTTTTTAAATTTCCACTAGCTAGATATACTGAACTATCATAACTATGCATTTGAAAACATAAAAACTTATACTGAATGAAAAAAAGAAAAATAAATGTGAAAGGGAAAAATTCGATTTTAAGTGGATTTGAGAAAAAGGTCTTTATGATGCGCAGTAATTTCCTATGCTTTTCATATTCATTACCAATAAAATAAAAATGTTTTCTCCGACATCTTTGAAAGTTACAGACCATTCCGGAACTCCCAGGTCGATATATGCCAAAAAAAGTTAGCGTTCGTATCTTTATGGACGGTACTGTATGTGTGCTCTCTAATTTTCGCCGCTTTTTTCTTTCATTCCCGAAAATTGAAAAGTTGTTTTTTCACATCAATCGCAAAGTTTTCTGAAGCTCCACGCACCTCACGAGCATTCGAAAATGAAATTTCAGCATTGTACCCTGGACACTCGAATAAGCTTCTCTGACGGTACCTGGGAGAGCATAGACGACGTCGACTTTGGAGACTATTCGATCGAAGTCCAACTCGGCGAATCACCTAGTTTCGCGATTTCAACCCCGGACAAACACCTGGTCGACTTTTTGTGTATGTCTACCACTGAATAGACACAAACCGGACACTTTAGCGATCAACGAGATATCGACACGAACAGTGGCAGAAGTGTCGCTACACAGTTCATCGGATTGCTCATTAAGAGCCATGACCCCACTCGCCACGAAACAGGTCTTTTTGGAAGCGATTGGAAGGATTGTCCCGTTGCAGCAAGGTTTGTCTAGTTAACTGAACTTTTTTCTCTCATTCAAATGGAAAAAGAAAGTTGACCCGTTTTCTTGATGGGGAGTACCCAATTCATAAACTCGCGCCTTTTTATGCATGAAATGTTCAAGAGTGGTCTTTATTATTCTAGGTTTTCTGAAGGTAAGAGTGGATCTTAATTTTTGCGAGATCTTCTTGTATCTATTACTGTAGTTACTGAGAATTAAAAGTCCCGTCAGAAGTAGAAGTTAGAAGTCCAGAGAATTAGAAGAAAAGAAGATTATCCCGTTGCAGCAAGATTTGTCTAGTTAACTGAACTTTTTCCTCTCATTCAAATGGAAAAAGAAAGTTGACAGTTTTGATCGGAACTCATGTTTCATCACTACTGGAAGTAAAGCGCCTTGTCCGTTTACTTGTTGTGTTGAGAGATAAATACGTTTTACCAAAACTCTGAGTGGACCGGCATTGGACCGGCCGTGAATGAGTGACAGTCGTCCTGGACATCTCTCCAAAACTTTTGGCGGATCGGCATTGGACCGTAAATGGGCGACAGATGGACTGTAGATGGGTGACACATGGACCGGTGGCGGGGAGAGTGCGCTGCGTCTCTAATTCGGACCGGCATTGGATCGTAAATGGGCGACAAATGAACTGCGGATGGGCGACACATGGACCGGGCGACACATGGACTGTAAATAGACCGGCATTGGACTGTAATTGGGCGACACATGTCCGGGACGACTGTCGCCCATCTACGGTCCAATGCCTGTCCACGAAAAGTTTTGGAGTCTGTCGCTCAATCACAGTCCAATGCCGGTCCAAATACGATCCAATGCTGGTGCGGTTCATGTGTCGCCCGATCCATCTGTCGCCCATTTACGGTCCGATATCGGATGCCGGTCCAGATACAATCCAATGCCGATCCGGTCCATCTGTCGACCGGTTCATTTGTTACTCATTTACCTTCCAATGTCAGTCTAAATTTGACACACAGCGCATTCTCCAAGCCGTCGGTCTAATGCCGGTACATTCACAGTTCATCTGTCGCCCATTTACGGTCCGATGCCGGTCCACCAAAAGTTTTTTGCTGGCAATATATATCGCGATAGAAAACATTATAAGCAGATGTGAAATACAATTTTAAAAAATCGGAATTGTACATTATACAAAGGACATACAATGTGCCCCACAAGAAATTCAACTTTACTTTTTTAATCGTTGTTCGTACACCAGAAAACCAAATACCACTGCAGTGTTTTCCATCAGAAGTGCGGTTCCTGTGGGATACTGTTTTCAATCCTTGAGCACACCATTTTGTAACTTTGTCTTGATGGATTCTCAAACACGTAGAAACATCAAGATCGAAAAACGGGGGTTTTGAGACCACAGAAAAGAAATTTCACCGCACAGAAGCTTAAAAAAGAGTATTGTGATCTATAACATAATAAGCCTTGTATATTTCATGAAGTCTCAACATGTCTGTGGTAACCTTTATTGTCGACAAGGTTGGGGTCTGTGAGACACCTCGCGGCGTCTGCACAGAGACATGGAATGATCAGCGTCAAGCTCACAAGGGGGGCGTGCACCAGGTGATTACATCCAAAAGGTCATAGTCATGAGAGGATGTGATACGCAGGGTGATCAGATGTTAAAGGTCTTTGGGTTGACCTATTCCTCTGAAACCCAGTTTTAACACGTTTTTCTCAACCATAACAAGAAAAAAGTTAAAGTTGCACTTCTTCTGAAACATCAATGTCTTCAGACATCCCAACTACCACCGTGGAATCAACAAAAGACAAAGAACAACTCCCAATGATCCCTCTGCCGTACTTTATCGCTGTCATACTTCTTCTCGTCTTTCTTTTCTTCATTGCTCCATCAATTCGACGCTCGAGAGCTTTCAAAGGGTATGTATAAGTTTGAAAAAGGCACTTTGGGGCGCCCCATATGTATCCACGGGCGCCAAGTAAACGATATAGGGTTGATTAGATCGCCTTGTTGAATTTTACGGCTCAAGCTGTATGTCTAAGCCTTACAAATCAGGGTTAGTCCACCCCGGGTGGCCCCTCAGCGTACTTATTGGCTTAACCGAACCTGATACAGGCCAAGAAACCTCCGGTATGAGGTTGGTCAACTAGGCTTAAGCCATTTAAGCCAGGTACCATACCCTAAGCCTACACCTAAAAGATACCATACCCTAAGCCTACGCCTAAAATGCATCTGTGCTAATCAGAGTAAAACTATTCCAGTAATGAGTTCAAATTCAAGGAAGTCTATGTTGACCCGAGGCTCAGTCTTGAAAAAAACAGGACCAGTCTAACCACATGATTAGGATGAGCCAAACCTAACAAGCATACCTTTCGGGTTACCTAATCAAACCATACAACCACATTTCAGTTACGAACAGCTAGTTGCTCCAATTATCTCCAGGCTCTCTACGAGCTCAAGTGCAGGCCGTGCTGAAGATACCAACGAATGGGTTTGGTTAAGTCGAGCTGAGAACACGCGGTCTACGATAGGTAATCTATGTTGATTTTTCTACGTCTTTGACTGGGTGTAGCGGCTTGCAGTGCGCACATATCTTCCTCTACCTGTAAAAAAGTCTGACCTCCGTAAATCGGTTAATTAGTTACCGTAGCAGTTTCGCTTTGAAATACATGAACGATTAAGTAATGCGCCTTCAATTTCAATGGACTGAAAGTAAGAATAATAATTTGAATCCACAAAGATCTAACTGTTCGTTGTGAGAGTCCCGACCCTACCGTACTCATTTTACAAAAATGCGACTGCCGCGAGTTTGAAATCGGTCAGACTTTTTGCTAGATATGTGGTGCGGTTTTCACAAGGGAAGAGTTTGATGACAAATAAGGCCAATTTATACCTAATCCTAGTCAACATGCTGGTAATCTTTCAGGAAGAGTGTAGGTTGAATAAGTATTTTCATACCAGAGTTGCACGGAAGTAAAATTTTTCAAAACGGAAGTCGGAAGTGAAATTTTTTCACGGAAGTTGGAAGTCGGAAGTGAAAAAAGGGCGGAAGTCGGAATTCCGTGCAACTCTGGTTCATACACTCTATTTCAAAAAAAGAACATTAAACTTTCTAAAATATCTTAGCTCGTATTCATGTTAGAACAATATGACTTCAGAAGTCTTTTGTAGATGCTGGAACAATGAAATGTACCAAATTTCAGCTCAATCGATCTGTTTGTTCAGAAGTTATAATCAAAAATGTCAAAAACAGCATGTTTCTGAAAAACAAGAACAATCGAATCACTGTAAGAAGAGAGGTGTTATCTATCTTTCTGAACTCAACCACTACATAGTTATTTTCAAGTGTTGTGCGCGCGTAGAGCCGTGTCGCCATGCCGGAAATCTTAGTCAACTATCAACTTCAGGATCAGAATACTCCCAGAAGTCGATGCGTTACAAGACCGATTCATCTTGTTCGTACGACGACAATACCAAGCGAAGTGTATCCTACCGAGGCTCCGAGATTTCAGTTTTTATCGCTCCATCCAGCGCCAACGTATCAGTTAATCGAGAACCACGTCAAGCACTTGCCGACTCTACTTCTGATCACAACCTCACTCGCATGGTCTCTAGAGGTTTCTTTTTTGATCATAATGATATTCGCCTAATCTCCCAGAATCGATCAATAATCAATATAGATTTGCAAATGTGGTGATAATCTGGAAATTTTTATTTTTAAAAATTTAAGGTATTTTTCAAACTCGATCTAATAATTTGGAAACTGCCCAAGGACTCAAAAAAACAGAAATCAATTTTTTCTCGAAATTTTGAAAATAAATTTTTACACAAACTCTTTCCAGACGACACCTGGCACGATCACCATCACACACTGACGTGGAAAAAACGACAGCGCAACTTCGGAGTGATGCGAGAAAGTGTTGCCTAATACCTCACACGCCAACAACGAACAAACCCCAAACCCGGTGCAAAAATGGAACAATCTTTCCCCATCCGACTCTCTTCTCATTGCGGGTTCTGTATTCCTTCACTGATTCAAATTTTATATTCAATAAATCGGTTAATGCGCGGAACCGTATGATAAGAAATGAGCAAAGTACACAAGTTGTGATAAATATGAAGTTAAAGCTTGTAATTGAAAATGTGAACATACTACATGAAGAAATAGTCATCAGGAATCGTTCAGAGCCGCTTCGTTCTTGTCAAGTTTCAGTCTGAAATATAGCGAGTGTAACATGAAAAAAATTCGAATCTCACCTCGAAGCCCTGACAGCGGCGATTTCATAATGTTTCAGTCTATTTATATCACCCTGTCTTCCTTCGGCGTTGATGTCGAAGTCATCTTTTCCGTAACTTCTTTCGATGAGTTCCAGGCGAGTTCTCAAGAAGTTGATGGCTTTCAATTGAACTTCCTTGGTTTTTATAGCCTGAATCGCTCATTATACATTCAACCATTCTTGCTCTACTTAATATTTCCTCTTTTCAACCCCATTGTAGAAAAGAAAAAAATTAGCTACCTCTTCAGTGGGCTCCTGAGTAACGAAAATACGCGCGAAACGTAACAGCAATTCTTCGAAGGGTTGGTTATCCTGAAAGTTGATGTTGCTGAACGTTCTACATTGACATTTTTTACCTCACTTCTACTCGGTAATGGAAAAACGTCGGATGTGTTTTTTATGAGCGACGCACATAAATAACATATGTCGTTTATAGAATCCGCGAATTATGTGCGTGTTATACGGTTATGTGCGGTTTATGGACCTTTTCTATACTCACGATATTATTGAACAGAAAAACAATCATAGAGAAAAACACTTTATTAATGACATTTAAAAGACATTAAATAATTCTTCTGATCCGCTGGACATCTCGCTATTCGGACGTAATAGATCACATTTGTAACATAGTTGTTGTTCTGGAACCTGCAAATAAAATTTAATTCAATAAAGTTTAGACGACACATACCTCATATTTCTCTTTTGCCAAACAATACTGATAGAAAAAATCCGATAGTCCGATGAACTCATTCACGGCAGTTGATCGTGACATGGTTAAGAACAGCTTCTCAAGTCCCGCAGAATCTTGAATCCCAGATCGCAAAATGAAAGAGGCTTTTTGAAGAGAAGCGGTGTGACTATCTGTAAAATGGTTAATTTAGGCTAAATCTAAATGCATTATCAACTGATAACGAGTCCAGAGTGGGATGAAAATCGAGGCAAGTGCGTCGCAGCTAGAAACTGGTACTCGATATTGTATACCAGGGGTCCGGATTTGAAACCGCTCCTTTCCCGCAAACTCAACCTCATTGGAATACAGATCCTTCTCAAAACGACGTTGAAAAAAATTGCAAACAAAGAAATTTCCCCGATGCGCTAAAAGGTAGCGCTCACGAGACTATTTTTCGAGTAAAAGTTACTTTGATCTCTACGTCCTCTATTACGCGTTCAGTTTCTAATCTACTGAACAGGTTGAAGTTACTGAAAATCAGGGTTTACCATTTTCAATAAGTTAGCTTTCGCGCCGCGTTGCGGTACTGAACATGAAATCTTCAAACATCAAAATACCAGTCTGAACCATACAAATTCTGCGGTGGCTACTAGTAAATTAGGGGGTGCACGATTTTTGAGTTTGTGAATTTTGAATCCATATCCGAACCCATGTTATGTAATATAGAGTACCACCCCTGAGCTAAATGAAGAGTTAATGAAACTGAATGAATTAGTTTCCATTCTGCACACAAGGTCTAAAGAATGAGCAGAATCAGATCATACTTATTGTAGACTAATTTTTAGAGTTAAACGTTAAAACATACCTTGTTTTCTTATTTTTCTCCGTCATTTTTCCAGGGTGCACCTTCCTCGTCTCACGTTTAGGCTTGTTGATTCCCTGCGAGCGCGAGTACCAAATCATGAATATTTTGAAAATTCCACATCGACCTGAATGGCTTTAAAATTAAAATTATCAGTGTTCATAAGGCATTTTCGCGCAGTGGTCTTACTCTTACTGTACGACTGCACGATTTGACTGTTTTGAGATTGAAAAAATTAAAACACACCTTGTTTCCTTAGCCATTTCCGTCAATTGTTTCATCCTCGTAGGCTTCATTATAGTAGCCTCGATGTGAGAATTTAGAAAAAGCTCACATCATCATTTCGAAAAATATAGTCTGATTAACTCACCTGTTTTCATAACAGTTGAGTATGAACTGACTGACATTGACGTGATGAAAAGAGTGGTAATGCGTTCCACCGATGGAACCTCGATCGAGAGACCTGAACATGATTTTTGAAGAAATCGCTCGGGAACGTTAGTTTAACAAGTTACGGGTGGTCATTACTGTGAGAGTTTATCACGAAAATATGTTCTATAGTCTTCACTTTTATCAAACTGATGAAATACAAGAAGGAAATGAACAAAACAGCAGGAAATATCTCAAACAAGAACAGAAAACGAAAATAAAAAACATTTGATCTACCTGGTACTGTAACTTATGAGTAGCCATTTTTACTTTTAATTTTTCACGTTTCCACTGTTTGCTGTAAAAACAGCGAGAAAGGTGGGAATGTAATACAGAAAATGAACAACAATGGTGGAAAACAGTGAATAATTGTTTCTGAATGATTTTTTGCAAAATGAAATGAGGTGTGAAATCTAATCACTTTTATCTGATTTAAAACGACCTTCCGTGTTTTTTTTTAACATATAGACTAATATTTTACATCGAAGTTACTTTCTCAAAAGATGGTGGCACTGCCATGTTTTTTTTAGTTCTTTTCGTCGCTCCGGAGTAAAGTAAATCAGTATTTTACCGAGTTTTTAGAATAGTTTCATAGGAAAACTCCTCCCACAATGGTATTTTCTCTATCGAATTTTTCCGATTTTTGAATTTCTCTGTCCGAACATACCACAAGGTTTTCAGGCCACAATAGACTGAAATTTCGCCAAGTTTCCCTGTGAATTAAAAATGCGGACATATTGACAGTTCGTAAGATACTGCTCGAAGACCTCAGGAGTCGTAGAATATCTTTCAATACTCATCTGCACATCATTCGGGGTAATTCGGATGCAACAGAGTTCGAATTTTGAGTGTTCATGTAACTTCCGATTATGTGCATGTTATGTGCGGGTCACATAAAAAAGTCTCAAAAAGGCCTCTGAAAGTTCTTGGCCATAAACGACACATAAGCGTATAGACTATAAATCTCATATAAACAGAGTATAACACGCACATAAAAAGCTAACATTCACATAATCCGCTAAAATGCACATAACCTGCTAAAATGCACATAAACCGCGTATAAAAAACACATCCGTCGTTTTTCCATTACCGAGTATTGGAACGTGAAAAATATATGAGCAATTGTACAAAACTATGATTAATGAAGTGCTCTTTTTTCCTCATACTTTTGAGGTTTCACCGACTCAGGAGAGAAAATTGTTCACTGTACCTAACAGCAGGATATTCAGCACCCAAAACCGATGACCCATAAATCTCACACATTTTTACAAAAAAGGAGTAAACAACTACGGAAAGCCTTACATCCTTCAACCCAAAGATGAAAACGTTCGACGATGTGACATTTCCATCCCACTCTGAGAAGACCAACTGCATCTTCTCGGCGAACTGCTTGTCAGTTTTCGGCATTCCTTAAAATTTTTTGATATTTTTCGAGATAACAAGGAGAAACTGACCCAATCGCAGATCATACGTATCCTCCGGGTTCTTTCCCCTTGGAACGAATCCGTTGTGAAGAAGATGATCGTGGTTGGTTCGTTTTCCATAGTTGATTTTGACTTCTTCTCCTGCCTTCCAGGACTTCGGCACGGTAATCTGAATTTAGGCAATGAATTTTAGAATGATAAGTCAGAGAAACAACAAAAACGCCTTGAACCATACCGATGCAGCATCTTCTTCTCCACAGAAAGAAATCGAATCCCTCTCGGATTCGATAAAGTCATGGTTGGCCATGTCGAAGATTGGGATGAGTGCTGGCATCTGGAAAATAGAAGTATTCTTTGTGAACTTTTTAAAATCCATTTTCTGAAGGTTCAAGATGAAAATAACCATTTTTAGAATACCACAATGGAACAGGGACTCTTTTTTCTTATTATCTATTTCTGAATTCACAAATTGAATTGTAAAATTTTACATAAGATAGACACAAACCACTTCTGGATCTCCATTAGCTTTCGAGATGAGACTACTCGGGATCAAGTTGACTCGAGTAGTGACGATTCCAACAGCCCATCTGAAGGGGAACATTGAGAGAATAAAGGCTTCATGACTTACTGGTAGAGTTTGAAAGTAAAGTTGTTGATGGTAAACGGAGTGTTATAGAAGATTGGTGTTTCTTCATGTGCTCTGCCGTCTTTCGGTCGTCTTCCCTGGATTGGAGGATATCTCGTGCATTCTAAATCACCAATTTACCTTTTGATTTTCATCATAGATTCCATTTGCAGCGATCGTGAACAGGAAGTACGTGAACTGCCTGGCGATCACACGGTAGAAGGAAAGTGCTTCTTTGAAGATACATGAAGGTTTGAGAGACTGTAAAGAAGGAACATTAATTTGAGTGTTGAAAATGGAATAATTCTTTTTAGAAGCTAAATTGTGATTAAAATCTCCTTTTGTCAACTTTTGTGTTACCTTCTGACCATGAAATCAGAACAACATTAGACCCTAACTAATATCTCATGTTAAGTATTTTCTTATCAAAGGTACTGGTAACTGCTTTCAGTATAAGTGACAAACTCTAACCGGGCACGGAATTTCAGATTATATACCCGACTAATCTCACTGAACTCTGTTCTCATTGAGTCTATAAAAGACGAGAGGACTTAGACAAGAGAATCAACCTCGTACCAGGCACTGGACACAAATCTGTACTATTACACAAACTGTTACATCGTTCATATTGGAGCACTTTATTACCAAGCGCCTCGTTCAGTCTTTTTTCAACCAAAACGGTAAAGCAGGTTACATGATCTATCTGACGTTTCACTTCGGGCCAACACACATCCGAAATTATAATCCATACAGTGGAGAGATATTCAGGTACGTGTGTTCTCACATCATTTTCATTTCAAGTTCATGGCGTCAAAATGACACTTGTGAGTTTCTAGCGCATATCCTACATTTGTGCAAAGATATGTTTTAAAAAATATTGCCAGTGATGTCACCTATAAATGTTTGGCTGTTAAGTATCATCACACATCATATTTAATCATAGAGTTGATATCAAAAACAAAAAACAATGACATATGAAATAACGAAACAAACTTGCCAAAAGTTCTTCAACAGTGTAGAAAATCGGACAGTTTAATGTTCTTGGAAGCGCATCGATGTACGGATGCCAGCGTGATCCCTCGCCATTCATCCAATGGACACAGATGTGTAGAGCCAATGAGATGTTGCCCATCTCGACTATATGATCTTTCTCTATAGCTTTTCTGAAAGAAAGGTGAATGCATGGATAAAATTGGTAAAACCTCAACGCGGTGGATTTCCTTGCTTGATCCGTTGTCAACATAGCGCTTCTTGGAACTCTCACAATGACTTTGTTAATTTCGATGTCTCTGAATGAACATGATATTTTGGGTTATGGAGGAAATATCTTACTTTGTGGCTTTGAGAGAAATACTATCGTTCTCCAGTACAATATCGACGTCATTCAATTCTATTTTCACCAATTTAGCCCATTCGAGCAATTTTTGACGTTTTTCTTCAGTCCTGAATGTCTGATCTGATGTTATTACAATAGTAAAAAAAAATGCCTTATCCATCCTGATAACTTTTCATCCGTGTCAGAGAGTTGAGATTGAGCTTCTCGCACGCTTTCCATAACTTTCCTGATATGAAGATGTTCTGCCCATAATTCTGTTATGCTGGAAGGTTCAGGTCGAGCAAGCACCTGTAATCAAAATAATTTGAAAATCATAAATTCGAAAAACTGATTTAGAACTTTTATCATTGATAGCGGAAATGTGTTGTTTATTGATAAGACATAGATTCAAGATACCTGATCAAAAAGATTGTATGCATCATCGACGAATGTGTACTTCTTAGCAACTGAACCTTCCGAATGGGTCATCCTTCTGAATGGTAACTTATGAGAACAAGGGAGAAACGAGGCAAACAGAGACGGAGAGTGCAAAACATCGCCCGGAACTTCGAGTCGCTTCTTTTTTGTACGAAAATACATTCATTCATTCTGGTGTGTATGAAGTGTGTAACCAACAGAAATCAATGAGAACCAATCGGAACGGAACTCTTCCAAAATTTAGTACGTTGCCAAAGTTTTGTTCGCGAAAAATTACACTATAGCTTTCGCCTACACAGCTCGTAAGCAAGTGGGTTGATCAAACATTGGCAGGCACAAAATTTTCGAAAGAAGATTGGTTTTTGAAGGATAAACTCTTTACTCTGAAATCGATATGGACAACATTGCGATAGATAAGTAATTACGGATATAGATATTATGGATAATAAATCATTTTTTCTGAACTAATAACAAAGCTTCTTAAACAGATACATCTTTAATTAATTTCAGAAAAAAAAATAAAAATTGATAGAACTCGTGGGACACTTACGAAAATAGAAATGGGTGAGAACGTATGAGCTTAGTTAACATAGAAAACACATCGCTAATCTTAACAATCAAAATCTTGTTTTTTGAAATAAAGTCAACCGCTGGAAATTCTAGGAAGTTGCAACCTCTGGCGCGAGTTTGCTTCACCAGGGGCGATCGCGTGTAGTCGACGCGTACGCACTCCGATGGTGCACTTTTTCTCCCAGCGTTTCATTTTATACAAAAACAATTTTCGTAATAAGTTTCAATTGATTTTATGACAAATTTCGTAAATCGACTAGAATGGAAGGTCTCGCCGCGTACTCACCGCATGTCGTTTAAAAAGGCGCATAGCTACAGTAACTTTCGCATTCGAAAAATATTTCATTTTCATGCGCAGTCCGTATCAAAACTTTGTGAAGTGATGTTCCGTGGTTTGTCGAATATTATTGAAGTTTGTTTTAAACACTTTATTTTGCTCATTTCCTCGAAGTTGTAATGATGACTTATACCATTTTTGTGAGTTTTAGGTATTATTCCGATCAGTGCGTTCTATTTCATTTTTGCTGAATTAGAAAAAAGTCATCCGAATGTATTTTTTTAGACAAGGACCAAGTACTATGGCTGAAGACATTGAAGACTTTTGGAAAATCCATTTGGAGAAAATCAAAGTCATGAGACGAGAAGAAGATGCACCTGTTGATACGATGGGATGTCACCGCCTAGGTGATCCACTTGCGGAACCAAAGGTGACCGCGAAATTCTTAGTGAGATGAAATAAAATGCAAACTTTACATAAGCAAGTCCAGTTCCAAAGTTCGTACAAAATGAAACTGATTATAAAGAAACCCGATGCTCATTATTATCTCGAAAACGAAAGCGGAAAATCCTTTAAAAATTTTCACAATCAATTTTTGTACTGTAGTGATGTTTGATCAATTAAAATATAGTCTTCCTGCGAAATTTATTGATAGACAAGCCGGTAGTCCTCGCTACGCTCAAAGCTCCTTTTTCCCTTTTTTATTACAAAATCACATATTCAGACTTTCCAATTGAAAGAAAAGTGACTTTTAAAGGCAATTTCTTCGCTATTTCTCTTTCTTTTTCAATCCGAAAGTGTCTATAACTAATGCGAATGTTGCTGAAACCAATGCAAGAACACGCGTTGAGCCCCGCAGCCATCAGTGGTCACGCAAACAGTCGCCAAAAAGTTTCGTGCAGCGGTGGCCGATTGGTCACAGCAGAAAAGTTCCAAGCGCTTGTCGCGGGTTCGTATCTCCTCTCTGGTCACTTTTGCACAACCCCTTCCTCTCCCCCTTACAACAGAACCAAAAAGCTTCACCCAAAAAATCGGCCTCACCAAAAGTGGGCGAAGGATCCTTCGTTTATATACATGATACAGAAATGAAAGCTAGTTCAAACTTCAGGTGTACCGATTCCAAATTCTCATTGCATTAATGCTTTCAAGTCAAACTAAGGATGAAATCACTGCGGCAGCAATGGAGGTACGGTGAACGTCGCTGAACGTGAAAAAGGATATAATGTACAGTAGTCCTGATCAAGTTTTTATTGAATTTTTTTCGAAAACACAGTTATCTTCTTCGAATGTAGTTAAGGAATTAATAACCATCAGAATAGAAAAACGACAATACATCCATTTATAGAACTGATCACACACTCTGAAAATTGTTCCAACTTTGCAGAGGCTGAAAAAGTATGGCTGTACAGTCGAAAAGATGAAAGACATCGAGCTGAGTGCTCTCGAACATTTATTGTATCCAGTTGGATTCTACAAGGTATTATTATTTTTCAACTTCACTTCCAACCAGTTTTAGAGAAAAGCGATGTATATTCAAAATGTGGCTAAATTTCTGTCAACAAAGGATGGAGAGATACCAAAGACGATTCATGAGCTATGTGCTCTCTCTGGAGTCGGACCGAAAATGGCTCATTTAGTTATGCTGATCGCCTGGAACAAGTGCGAAGGAATCGCTGTTGACACACATGTTCATAGAATCGTGAATCGACTAGGTACGCATGGGCAGTCTGAAATGTGCATTTCGTAGATTTTCTGAAAGTTCGGAGACGTTGCCCAACGGAATTGAACCTTTGAAATCTTCGAGCTGCGTTGAACAAGATCACCTAAAAATTATTCACAAATTTATTTCAAAAACATTCAATTTATATTATTTTTATTATTCAGTAAATTTAAATTAACTTCCAGAATTTCAAATTTAGAGAGTTCAGGCTGGTTCAAAACATCGACACCTGAAAAGACCAGAAACCAGTTGGAAATATTGCTACCAAGGTTATCTCGCAGCATGAGATGGTATGTGTGAAATTTTTAGATCTGAATGGCCAACGGTCAACCATCTTCTTGTGGGATTCGGACAGCAGATATGTAAACCGGTGAACCCGAAGTGTGGCTCCTGCACTTGTTCATCGTCATGTCCGGCATCGTCTCTGAAATCTCCAAATAAGAAAAATAATAAAAAATGTAAAAATTTTATAAATTTCAAAAAATGAATTCGATACTAGTTCCATTCTTCCACATTGTAATTCCATAAGAATTTTGAAACGTTCTGATAGTCATGTCGTTAACATTGAGCACTAAATTTTTCTATCTTTAAGGATTCCGACAGAAAGTACCCTTTTAGTGATTTAAAGTAAGCAGCTAGCTTTTGGTGGTTTTCACCAGTGACGAAGTTCCACCAAATTATTCCATTTTCTTCTTATAACTGTGCCAGGGAACATAAAGTCGAGAGAAAGGCTATCACAGTAGGTCGACAACTGTTTAGAAAACAGCTAGCTAACTGCAGGGCAATTTATCTTGTGACTTCCATCATGTCTCGCATTTTTATTCGAAAACTAAGCTGAGTTATATGAAAGCAAATTCACTTAAATAGTTGAGATCAATTTTATTCGAAAAATGATAATTTAAGATTTATGTTCATCTTGCGTTCATAATTGGAGCAAATATAAAAACGTCGTAAACGTTAAGTATAAGGTTTCCCTGACCTTTCTATCGCCATATGCCGTTGTGTACTAGCACGCAACAGTCTGATTCTCTGCGTCTCTTGCTTAGGAAACATATCCAATATACGCAGCTCTCTTTTCCATCTTTAACTATGCCTCAATGTTTTATTCCAAACGGAGTGTATTTGTTTTCTTTTAAGTTCATATTTGAAAATTTATTATCTTATGTAAATATTAATTTTATACCCTCTTTTCCATACAGACATTTTGTTTCGGTCAGCTTTTTTTCTATCATATCAGCCTCAATACGTTTCAGATGTCTCAAACTAAAAAAGATACATTGGGTGTCACACGAAACTTAACTGAAGTATTCACGTTGTTACGATCGAACGCACAGCAAACGAAGTGTGTCTACAACGATGATCCGAATGTTTCTATAAGGACTGCAAGAGAAGGTTGGGTGATTTTCACAACCAGTGATAAAAGTCAAACTTTAGATGAGAGAATGTCACTTGTTCAACTCGAAGATGCGGTTGGAGAGAACTCCTCAACACAACCATTTTGGCTTCACACTGCTGATGAAGTAGAATTCGAGTTTGAAAGGTATGAACTTACACATTTCACAAGTACAAAATCACTTTGAAGGGTTCGTTCCAAAATGGAAGAATTAGCAGCAAAACAACAAAAACATATTTCACGGCCGAACCTCGGAGATGAACTTTTCGAAAAGGAAGAAAAGCAGATGGAAGCGACGACAGAGCAGATAACACAGATGTTAACCCACTGTCAACGCTTAATAAAGTTTGTCTTTTCTCGAACCAAGCTCAAACGCTTCTTTCAGAATGATGACGACGCAAGTTACTAAAAGAGAACGACCGACGGAAACTATTCTACGGGAGAATTCTTCAAAGTCATTGAGCTTCACTCTAAGCCAGTTGACTGACAAATTTCGTAGCAGCCAGTTCAAATACCTCAACTCCATAAAGGTTTGATATTGTGATCAGTATAAGTACAGGGTAATAGAAAGTAATTTTTCGCCAGTAAGGTCGACATTCTATGGTGTTTATGCTCGAAATATTTAAGAACCGAACAAGAAAAATTGACGACTTTGTTGTTGCGGGGCACTCAGATGATGGTCCTCAGTGGGGTGAGCTGATCGACGTCTCAAGTGGAAAAGAAGAATACTCGATGACGCAGCTGCATCAAATGATGGAGAATGATCAGACTGTCCGCGAAAGGGAGACAGAGGTTGCACCTACTTCACAAAAATCATTCAAAAAAACTTCAGATATTGGCAGTAAACTCTTCTATACGAGAGCTCAACACTCTTTTTAAAGATCTATCAACAATGGTATGTGATCAAGGAACTATTTTGGACAGGTTGGTTGATTTTTTCAAAGCACAAAATCAGCCACAAAAAACATAGAAGAACAAATCTCAGCTTTTGGTTAACTTAATTTCTCTCACTTCTTGCAAATCCCTTGCGACAAAGGAAATTGTTCATACCCGGGCTGTTTACGAAATTCAACGATAAATTCACAAAAAAGTTCAGCCCTGGTCCATACTATGCTTATACAAAGAGTAATTGAAAGTTTTACAGAATAGATTTCTACGTAGAGCAGTCGTCAATAAGAGTGTCCAAAGCAGTCAACGATGTTTCCAAGGCGGAAAGAGCTCAACGAGGTGACAAAAAAATGCACTGTATATGCTTGCTGACAGTCGCAATTATTTTCGTTCTTATCCTTTTGATTGCCACAAAATTTTAAATGAGAGGTTTCTCGATATCTTTTCACTGGTTGTTATGTAGAATAATGCGGGTTGTTTATTTCCAATAAAGTTTTAATTCAGATTATTTTTGATCTTCATATCTTTACTTGGTTTACTCCAATTTATTATCTCTATCCATTTTCAATGTCTTTTTTTCATACAGGAAGAACATTTTTAGAAGTTTTTCTACGATGGATTCAACACATGAAGTAGCACTTCTCAATAAAGCGACTATCAGCTATGCTTACTTACACGCAAACAGGTATAACTTTCTTGAATAATTTTTCTCATAAAAATTTCAGGACTGTGTTATGAAACACATATTTCTTTTTTTATGATCTGAGGAAGAGTTAGAATTCACATATTCCACTTTCCTACAGTATTCCCTTAGCTGGAAGTTATTAGTTTATATACAGAAAGGTGCAATTCCGCGCTCCACATATATCGCTAGAAGCATGACCGTTTTTAAACGCGCTCTAATCTCAGAATGAGTACGGTAGGCCTACCCTAGGGTCGGGACTCTCACAACGAACAGTTAGATTTTTGTGGATTTAAATTATTATTCTTACTTTCAGTCCATTCTTAAATTAAAGGTGCATTACTTAAATCGTTCTTGTATTTCGAGGCGAAACTGCTACGGTACTAAGTACTCGATTTACGGAAGCCAGACTTTTTTACAGGTAGAGGAAGCTATGTGCGCTCCTGAACTGTTGGAAATTTCAGTTTTTTCTTTAATTATTCAATAGATCAATTTTGTAAGCAGTGAAATCTCGTGAAACAGCAGCCTATATTGAAATTATGATTAAAAAAATAAGGAAAGAAAGTTGAAAAAAATTATACCGTAACCTATGCTACAGGAATCGTGATCTACAACTTATTTCAACACAATTTTTCAGTAATTGGTAAATCGCTTCCCGCATCCCGTTTTTTTCAAATGTGATAAACATGGTATGCGTTACCATGAACACCTCTTTTTTAGGCTTAGGTTAGATTTGGGTCAGCTTGAGGTTTAACCACAAGGTGATTGGGATGTTCCGAGCAAAGGTATGGACGTTTGAAAAAAAGGGATTCGACGGAATGCGATGCGATGTACTTAATTACCCATTTTGGTTGTTATTTCAGATTCAGATGTTGTTATTTTCAGTACAACACACGAAAGTCTTCTCGGAGCAGCTGCGGAACTAGTGGATAACTCCAGAGATGCAAAAGCGGATAAACTTGAGATATATTTCGGTTCGAACTTTCAATTTTCAAAAACTTCAATTTTTAAATTTCAGATGAAGAAATTGAAAGTCTGAACTTTCTTGACGATGGATGTGGTATGCTTCAAAGCGAAGTAAGCCGTATCCTCATGTTCGGGTACAGTAACAAAAGTTCCGAGAGTGGAATGATTGGACAATACGGAAATGGACTGAAATCGTGAGTTCACATTCTTGTTACAAAGTTATTCCATCATTTCAGCGGTGCCATGCGTATTTCCAAGAATATGATGTTGTTTACGAAGAAGGCTGGACAATTGACTTGCATGCTGTTATCAAGATCGTTCCATGAGCACCATGGTTTTCGAGAGGTTTTTTTCCCAAATTTAAACGTTGAAGAAACTTTGGAAATATAAAAAACATCAAGAAATTCATTAATTCATAAAAACAATGGAGTAATATCAAAAGTTTTAATTTTTCAGGTATTCGTACCAACACCGTCTTTCAACGAGAATGATCGACACATGTGCGCTAAATCGGATGATGATATAAGAAGACATGGTGTCGAAATGTCCATCATCTATGAGTGGTCTCCATTCAAGACACAAGAAAAGTTGTTTCAACAATTCGACAAAATCAAAAGTCAATCTGGAACACTTATTGTGCTTTATGATATGCGGTACATTTTTCTAAAAATTTAAAATTTCAAGCAACTCTGAATTTATCGCGAGCAGTTCTATCTTAACATTAGATGAGTGTACAGAAAAGAACTGAAATATGATTGAGTTTAATTTTTTAAATTTCAGTCATCTTATGGATGGAAGACTCGAATTAGATTTCGACACCAACGCAACAGATATCAGACTGACGGATCAAGTCCATCGAAGGTTTGCCACCTGTCAGGCAATCTTGAAACGTTTTTTTTCAGAGAAGAGGAATATAATTCTTTTCGTAGTTATCTGGCCGTCTTGTATCTCGAACCGAGAATGAAGGTAACTCAACTATGAAACTTTCATTGATGAAATTTTTAGATGTACTTGCGCGGTGAAAAAGTCAAGACAGTTCTGATAATCTCACAGCTTCACCATCGTTATAAGTTCTCCTACACGGCCAAAACCTTGAAAGGATGTGCTCAGAAAGAACACGAGAAGTCCAAGGCAGATCTCAAAGCAGGTTTGTGTAGATCCCATCCATAATCACAAAAATAACTACAGCCGAGGAAGAATTAAAACAAGCTCAGTCGGAAGTTGGTGCATTCAATGCACGCCATAACGGTGTTAAACACCTGGACAAGGATTTGCGAATGGTAGAAAGGAGGCTCAACATGGACGTAGTCACGAAACGGGAACGTGTCAAACGTATCATTCAGAAAGTGGAAGCAACGAAGAAGGTTGGTTCATTATTCCCACATTCTTGATTGATTCGATTCGCTAACCATAAAGAAATCTGAAGACGAGTTAACGATTTCGTTTTTAAATGGTCGATTTTCTAGTGTTAGGCTTTTTAGTTGCGTTTTTCAGAAAGCATATATCTTTCTTCTTTTCTAGTATATGAAGCTCGAAAATTTAAAAAAAACTCACTTTCAAATTAAGTAACTAAAATTACCAACAGTTCGCTGCAAAACATCTAACATTTATAGTTTCGGGAACAACCAAACTTTTCAATACTTTCCATGTTTCCATGTTTTCACATTTTTATTTTTTTAAGTGGTGATTTACAATATAGTTTCATAAATTTTCACTGAATTGGAAAAACATTCCCGGATATTTCACAATAATAATTTTTGAATTTTAAACTTGTAGACAGTTTTACAAAACTTTCAATATTCTCTTTGAAAGAGGGTCAGCAATTTAATTTTACAGGCAATTAACAACCCAACTCCACTGGAACTTGTGTTCGGACTCAACTTGCACTACCGTAACAGATATGGGTGCATGTTCTACAACAACGGTCGTCTGATCCTTGGATATCAAAAGGTACAGGCGCAGAAGGAGCAGAACGACATTTATCTGTGAGTTTCAACTGATTACGGTAATGTTCCCGAATTCAACTCAATTACTGCTGTTTTCTTCTAACAAACATTTCTCACAGAACTAGAGTCTTACAGGAGATGTCTCGGTGTTGTCGGAATCGTTGATGTCCCATATTCAGTTCTCGCCCCAACACACAATAAGCAGAGTTTCGAGAATCAGAGGTTTTTTCAAACGATCAATTCAGAATGAAAGTCATTTTTCAGAGAGTACCAGTCCCTTCTAAAGGCTATGAACGAACACATGCAAGTGTACTGGAAGAAAGTTTTCCCGGACTCGTCTCCTTCAAAAATGAAGAATTTCTGGTGAGTTTTTGATCTAGAATTGCGATCCAGAAAAAATGGAATAAAATAACTTAAAAGTCATTGTTTTTTTGTTGTATTAGAAAAAACTTCCAGGGCGAAGTACGGTTACAAGACTGGCGATTGGAGCGCAGAGCCACAAACCGAAGATGCGATCGGAAAAAGTACACGATATCAAAATCTCGGATTTACGGTGCAATGCGGTGAGTAGTTTTCTGAATATCAAATACAGTACATTATTTAAAATTCCGTCTATATCAGTTCATCTCAGACTAGAAAAATAAAAACAAACAAATTGTGTTGTATTTTTATCCAAAAACATAATTTCTATGTCATATGTTATTGAGGTTGAAAAACGGAAAAAAAATGAAACCTATCTATCAGACAATTCGTTACAGATAATTGTCTCAAGTGGAGAAAACTCGACTTCAGTCCACAGTTGATGCACTATCAGCCAACAAGCACGTGGAAGTGTTCTGACAATGCTAACAAGGCGAAAGCAAAATGCTCTCTTCCACAAGACTTGGAGAAAGTGAGTTATGAGGATGAGAAAATGAATTTTCTTAAAATTGAACGAGCGAAAAATTTACTGTGAGACTTGTAATTTTACTGCAGTTTCTTTTTGGAAATTATTAAAAACTGCTCTTTTGAAGCTAAGATGATGATTTCCCTCCGTTAACTCCTTTTGAAAATTGAATTAAATAACGGTCTCAATGATAAGCATAGTGTTTCATAATAGACAATCTATCTTTTTTCAGATCAAAGAGCTGCCAGTAGTGATGAACGAGAAACAGATTGAGCCGGTTAAGATTGTGAGTTCGAGTCTATAGAAAAGTACTAAAGTCATAGTCAGGTCAGCAAAACACAACGCGCAACAGCTGATGTAAGACACAATATCCCGGAACGAGCAGCTCAGAATAACCTGAGACGCAATGCTCCACCGAAGGAAGAGATAGAAGTGAAAGAAGAGGAAGACGAAATATCCGGAATCCAGATGGAAGTGAGACCGACTGTGGAGAACTCGAGAAAAGCAGCAGCGAGAGTGAGTTTTATTCATTTTTGTGGTAAAATAGTGGTAGCACCCTTGTCTTACTACATAGTGAAGGATGTGTGATTGATTCTCTGTCATACTAAATACAAGCACGCTTGGCCTCGCTACGCTCGGGGCCTTTTTTTCCCACACACACACTCTCTCTCCAATCCGAATGCGACCGTAACTAATGCTAGTGTTGTTAGAACCAATGCAATAACACACTTCGACCTCCACAGACATGACTACTCACGTGAATTGTCGCCACAAAATTTCGTGCAGCGGTGGCCGATTGGTTAAAGCAGACAACTTTCACGCGCTCGTTGTGGGTTCGTATCTCCACTCTGGGCACTTTTGCACAACCCCTTCCTCTCTCCCCCCCCCCCCCAAACAAATCCAAAAAGCTTCACCCAAAAATTTGCCTCACGAAGAAGGGGGCGGGGCAAAGTGGGCGGAGGATTTGTCAATTAATAATATGATTTTTGCTTTTTTGCAAGTGTGTAGCCTTGACAGTGCTATATGTTGTGTATGTGTGGGACCTTGCGGCATCAGGACAGATCATGGAATGACGGCGGTGGTTGGTCATAAAGGGGCGTGAATCTTTATAACACAATTTTCGAGAAAATCTGTAGTACGTGGAAAGATCCGACTCCAATGGTAAACAAAGTGGTATTTACATCTCGAAGGGCTATAAAATGCTTAACGCTAGAAGTCATGGCATCGCCGCACGCGGAATGATTTTTGCGCATTCGAAAAACGCGATGTATGAGTAAAACTCTATAATCAACTTCAGATCGCTGCAAATGTGGAGCACAATGCCCGTAAACCGTCTCCTCAAGTCGCCAGGAATACGCGTGTAGAAAAAGTTCGCCATGTTGAGATAGTCGATGACGATGTTGAAGAAGAAGAAGAAGAAGCACCACCAGCAAAAAGACAGCGTGTAGCACCGGTGGTGAGAAAGTTCTATAACTCTACCAATGAAAAATTTCCAGGCAAGGACCTCAGGAAGAAAGCGAGTCGTTTCGGAGTCGGAAGAAGAACCAGAAGTAGAAGAACCCGCATCTGATTCTGATTCTGACGATGGAAAACGCAGAAAACGTGCAGCACCGAAGAGATCTGCAGCCAAGAAAGTGACTCCGGTGAGATTTTGAGGAGTTTATTACATAGAGTATTTTGACGTTAGTTGTATAAAAGTTGAGCGGAACAAAGCCTTCTGTATATTCTGGCTAGTTCTGTATATTTCTGATGAAAATAAGATTGAGGTGAATGAAAACCTCAAATAAGATATATTTTTGTTTTCACTATAATCGAATCCTAACTTCACTAGTTCACTACAGAAATTTATAAAATAGTTATACCAAAATATTATGTGTGAAATGTATAGACTCACTGGGTAGAAGTAAGAGTTCTCGTTTAAAAACACTTTTATGACAATTTCCCAGAAAATGAAGTATCAGTCAACACCTTCAGAAAAGCAAACCAGAAGCACGAATGGCTGGCCAGGCACCATCAAGCAGCAAGAGATCGAGACCTCAGGTGACCATCTACCGAGAAGACAGTGATGAAGAGCAAGATGACGATGATGACATGGCACCAATTGTGAGTAGAAGTAGAAGATCTGCAGCGACTCCATCGAAGACAACCAGAGACAGTGAAAGAACTCGTTAGTTTTATTCAGTTTTTGGAATTAAATTGTATTTCTTTTTAATATAAAAGTCCAGAACAGTTGGATAAGATTTATCTTTAAAAATAACATTAAAATTTTTACCATAGACGAAGTAACGTTGACAAAACATGTTTCGCACACATAGGGCTTCTTAAATGCTAAAAAATATAACAATATGAAAATTAAACCTCTTGATATTCCAAGAAAAAGTTTTTCTCCAGCGGTCGCAACAACTTCAACTGCGCGGAACGGAAAATGTCACGAAGAGGAGGAAGAAGAAGAAGAAGAGGAAGTGGACAAAATAGTAAGATCTTCAGTGTGTAAAATTGAACTGTCATGATCAATTACAGAAAGTTGGGGCTGATCTCATGTCACAAGGACTGCAGATGATAATGCACGAAATGGGCAAGAAAGGATTCAAGGAAGCTGAAATGGTCAAACTTAAGCATGGTCTAGCGATTCTGGAAGAGATCGCATTCCCCACTGCCTTCGACAATTTCTGGCAAGTGAATGTTGTCGAAGTAAGTTTTTGATTTGAAGAGAAAATTTTTTCCTCAAAATTATTTTTTAAAATGAACTATTCCCAGAATATTGAATATCCATCCGATCTTGAATAAAAATCGCATTTCAGCCGGCGAAGCGTGCTGCGGAAAAAATCAGGCGTCTGACAGAACTACGTGCCCAGGATCTACTCTTTAGAGAAAGAGCAATTGGTGTATTGAACTGGCTGAGAAAATCGACGAAAGATTTGGTGAGATTTGGTTTAGCCGAACTGTGTTTATCAAAGTCGCACGGAAATGAAAAGTGATAATGAGAATCAGAAGTTGGATGTCGAAAGTGGAGAAATCGAATAAACTCAGAAAGTTTGAATATTTTTGAATTTTCTTCAGAATTTTCATCGATGCAATTTTTTCGATCAAAATTAAGTCGATAGTTTCGAATTTATGAGTTAACCGAGTAAATTGTCTATGAACGATCCCACGACAGTCCTCCTTTTCAAGATTATATTTTTGATTTTCAGAACAAAGAACTATTTTTTATTTCAGGCACTTGCGTTCGTTACCTCAGAAAATGTGGACAGTTGCATGGAAGAAGTGCATGAGCTAGTGCGCGAAGAACAAACGAAATAAAGAATGAGAAATAAAAATGAAGAATTATTTTTTTAATTGTAAACCATATTTATTCCGTAGAAAACTGTCTTTTTGTATCTGTTCTCATACCGTCTTGTACTTCATTCGTGCTGATCTCATAACGGTCTCACGAACAATGTTGTAAGATTTAAAAAATGTATAATTTCATTTTTATTGTGTCTGTTAAAAAGTGTGGTGCCTTGATTTTTTAAAAGTGAAGATTTTTTTTCTTAAAATTAACCAATTTCTGCAGCACTTTCAAACAAGCACATTATTCTAGACCCCTTTATTTATAGTCTATATAGACGTTTTAACTGTTGAAACTCAGCTGATGAACTTCATCACCGTTCTAATTGAACGAATTCAATCTTTCATTCTGAACTTTCATGCCTGATTCTTGATCCAATTCACTTTGTAAGGAATAAATATTAGATTTAATGTGTTAAATACAGTTTTTTTTAAAGAAAAAGAAAAAGTCGAATCGAAAAATATTATTTTTGTTACAGTAACCCAGTTTGATCTACCTTATTATCGATCGATTTCTTTTTTCCCCGAATTTCTTTTTCATTCTTTTTGCTTTTTATGCTTCATTCCTAATGAAGTTTAGTCTTCTTCATACAATGTTCCTTTCTCGGAGGCAAATAGTATTTTTTTTTTAATGTAACTCCAATAATCCCCTTCATTGAAATCTGCATTAAAAAGAGAAAATACGTTTGTTTCGTTAATAGTTCCCACGTCAGTTAGACTGTTTTGTTTCTTTTGTTCCACACGTTGAGACTACAAAAACAACGTTGTAGACATTGTTCTTTTTGTGTATTCTCTGTAGTCTAGACGGTGGTATTGATAAGAGTATAATGAACCAGCGATTTTTTCAATCTCTATTTTCCGATTCGCGGCGAACTTTGATAGTTGGTCTGATATACACACCGATGTACGCCCTATTGAAAAGTGTTAAAATTCTCAGTGCTAGTGAGTGGGAAGCCAATTAACCGGTGGACAACACGGAACCATTTTCGTCCTCTCTTGATCACTTTTACTGGAATTAGTTCCAATTCTGCTTTTGAATAACTTCCGGACAGTTCTCTTGCTTTTCCGAAAGTCTTTGAAATCTGAATAACATGTTATTGTCTGGAGAAATTTCCCACGCTGGTAGCTGTCACTGTTTTCACTCTTCCTTTGATTCAGACTTTATACATCCTTGACACAAAGAAATATTCTTACGTTTCCCCTCTTACTCACTCATTTTATCTCAATGATCCATTTGTTGCGATCCTTTCCGTTTTTTTTTGGAAAAACACCTTGATTGAATGATGAAAGTGCAATGTGACTTTTAGTTTTTACACCCAGCCTATGAATACCACTGTGAATCTCTCTCATATATTCAACCTTTTTGTGCAGTTCAAAACAGTCGTTCTGTCTCCAATGTAGCCTTGTTAGTGTAAGTTGAACGTGACTAGACTATAGTGAACCTGATCATTCAATCTTTGCCAGTTTCACGTATAAAAGGTGTGGAACGACCTTTTAGTTCGCCATCACAACTTTGATCAAACATCATTCTACTTATTATCCGTGATTTTAAAAAATTCCACCTGTCTATTGTTTGGAGAAAAATTTATGCCCGGCACTTTGGTTGTTTTGATGTTCTTTTTATCACCACTACTCCTTTTTCTCGTTTTTAAACGTTTTCTTCGATGGCTCAAAAATTCGTTGTTGATTTTTTCAAATCAGTAATTTCCTTTCGTAATTTTAATCCAGTCCTATATTTTCCTTGGCGCCAAACCAACATAAAATTGCTTTTTGTAAAGGCTGTAGGTGCTAGGAGAAAAGTAGTAAATAAATTCTACTGTTTCTAGTAACTCTTGCTGAAAATTATCAAATCATTGTAGATTTTCTTCCACCAAGAACCTTTCTTCACCAAAAGTTTTCTTTCACGAAGAACTTTACTTTCACCAAAAAATCTTCTATTGAAATTGATGTTCCTCCAAAAAGATTGCTCAATGTTTAGTAAATCGCATCCCGTTTTTTTTAACATAAAAATAGTTGTGTGCGTTACCATGATCTCCTCTTTTTAAGGCTTAGGTTAGGTTTCGGTCAGCTTAAGGTTCAACATAAGCCGGAAAACGAGGTGATTGGGGTGTTAAGTTATGGACCAGAGTTGCACGGAATTCCGACTTCCGCCTTCCGACTTCCGCCCTTTTTTCACTTCCGACTTCCGACTTCCGTGAAAAAGTTTCATTTCCGACTTCCGTTTAACAAATTCTACTTCCGACTTCCGTCAAAAAAATTTTTTTCGAGAAAAATGACGAAAAAACCGTGAAATCGTTTCTATTCAGTATGGAATTGACCTATCACCTGTTGAGAATGCGCGAATATAAAATATCTCTGGATTTTTCAACTTTCTTGCACTCCGACTACCGTTGAAAAATTCTACTTCCGACTTCCGACTTCCGTGAAAAAATTTAACTTCCGTCTTCCGACTTCCGTTTAAAAAATTCACTTCCAACTTCCGACTTCCGTTTGAAAAATTTTACTTCCGTGCAACTCTGTTATGGACGTTTGAAAAAATTGGATTCGATTAACTAAATTCCGCTCAACTTTAATGATCAATGAGAAGTAGAGTCAAGTCATGTGTTGCGTATCCAATGTAGCCAGATCAGAGTTGATTGATAACACTATACTTGACCGCAATATGACAATTTCGTGATTTCGGGTGACACTGTTTGTTCTACAGAGCATACTCGCTCACTGTTTCACAACCCTCTTGGGTGAACCGACCGTCCAGATTTTTATCCACAACGACATCGATTTCTCCTTCGTTTCAGTTGGCGATTAACGGCTTCCACGTTTCTACTTTCACTCTTCAATCGAACTGTAATCGAGTTAGTTTTTAGCCCCAAACTGCACGTATTTTTTATTCGCTGACTTGTTTTCAAGTATCGAGTTTTGTTTTTCATTCACGTGCATGATTTGATAACAGAGGAATATTAGGTTTTATCAAGATTGATATAAAAATTTAATACTTTTTCGGCAGATGATATTTCAAAACATTAGCTTCTCAATAATTTTCAACAAAAGTTCTTATTTGAAAACTTTATTTTTTTCTGAAAATTTTTTATAAATTAGTCTGACAACAAAAAAAGAGCGAAAAATATGTCCGAAACAAATTTTAGACAGAAATATCAAAGATTTGGTAGTGAAACGAAAAACTGGTTTCTTCACAAAAATGACTCGAATTTTTTTTAGTTAAGTTTCTAAAAAGTAAGACTATGTGAACAGAAGTGCAAAAAATGTGACCGCGAGAAGCCTTCATCATCGAATGTTTGTCATTCATTCATTTTTCCCATGCCATTTGTTCTCCTGTCTGCTGAAAAACCGGTACAGAGCATCGAACTCAAATTGCAACAATCGATGAAGTTAAAAGTTATCAAATTAGCAGTCGTTAGTTTTGTTTACTGGAACGAATTTCAACTTCCCGATGGAGTTTCCATATCATTGTCAGTTCTGATTGCCTTAGCAACCGTTTGTTCCACTCTAGTGATTTACTCCTGTGATTGTTCTTAATTGCTTCGTTTTAGAAAAAAAACACCGAAAGACTCCTTTATAAGTTACCGAGAAATGTCGATTCGTATTGCCCTTGAGTTTCTGTTTGATTCATATACTCCATATTAAGTTTGTAGTGGCGACGCGACGTTTTGTGCAACTGTATAGAAATATCCAACACTAGCATTGTCGATAAAACCTTGGCGCCACTATTTGACATTGTATGTCTACATTTTAACAAAATCTCGCGTCGACAGTTACAAACTAAATATGGAGCGTAGCCATTAGGTATATCCTACAAAAGAGCCACAGTATGACAGCGTTGAGATGATCAAATCTTCTGAAATAAACGTCCTTAATTGATTTGAGAAAAAAACTTTTCAAGTTACCTAAAGATTGGACTGTAGTAAAAGGCATAATCTTCTTAGCCTCGATCCCGCGTCATGTACTAATATTAATCTACAATCTGCAACCACCAGTATTTTTCTTTTATAATAAAGCTAGGTGAACAACTTTTTTGAAGAGCCAAGTCTCGCACACTGAAATCAGGAATTTTTAATGCCGTGAGAGTAAGAAGATTATGACTTTTGAGGCGGGTTCCGAAAAATACCGATATCGTCTTGGCCTAAGCCTTACAACTTCTCCTTTCTTCTTGATCATAAAAGTATACTGTCAAAGTTCTTTATTTTTTGGAAACACCCATTTGTGGCATTTTCTTAGACCGCTGCAGACCACTGATAGCAGAAAGAAGTCATATGAGTAAATCGAATAATTTTTTGATTGGAAAGTAATGCGATTTGTGGTTAGAGATTCTAATTTTTCCTACACGGAAAAGTTACACAGGATGTTTTATGTTAGTATTTTTGAAAAAACGGAGCCGCGATGCAGCGCGCGGATAAATGTCTTTAGAAACTCCATGCGAATCTTTTTCTGGAATTCTCTCAGGAATTTTATTTTGAAAAAAGCTCCTTTTTATTAATTTTGTAGTGAATAAATCAGAATAACAACAAAATTTTGCATTAATATGTTTTTGAGTTTTTTCTGTTCAAATTGGTATTGTATTGAAAGTTCAGTCGACGATCGTAGTCATCGTTAACTTTACAAAAAATGTTGTAGTACTGAGAAACCGAAACCGGTCAGATCATATTGTCTCATTTGAAAGTGACGATTCTTGGGGTCATAGGAGTGAGAGGAGAGGGGGGGGGCATCTGATAAGATAACTCGGTGTTTTCCGTAGCAGTTTTGTGCATAAGAGGTAGTATCTTCCCCCAGTTACCATTGATTTCGCATTTCATAAACATTCAGAAGGGGGCACGCATTGCGGAACCGAAATGAGCGGATATAGCCGCTCTGCAACCGCTTTGCAAGACCCTCCGCGGAGCACACTTACCTCATTATTTCAATTTCGAACTTTTTGGCAATTTGTTTGAAGCTATTTTCCTCGTTTTCTCATCTCTATAAACGTTGCGGATTGTTCCCAAGATTAGTTTTACCTAGTACAAACATTTTTCCGTTACGGTTTGAGACTCCGGGAGGGTAAAGGGTAGAAAATGTGAAAATTTTTGAACTACAGTAACTGAAATTTGATCTACTAAATTCAATTGCTCGATATAGTAGATCAAATTTAAGTTACTGTAGTTGAAAAACGTTTACATTTCCTACGCTTCACCCTCCCGGAGACACAAATCGTATTGGAAGTAAGTTAAACTAACCTCGGGAATGATCAGAAATGTCTATAGAGATGAGGAAACTAGAAAGTAGCTGAAAAATTAGCAAAAAGTTCGGTAATGAAATAAGTGCGCTGCGCGGAGAGTCTGCAAGACGGTTGCAGAGCGGCTATATTCACTTGTCTCTGATCCGCAGTGTGAGCTATCTCCCAGAATGTTCTACGATTTTTGTGACCATTTGAGAAGATTCAATGAATTTTCCCCGCCCTTCCATAGTAACCTGGCAGTTCCCTGAACATTGTATCTCTTCTGTATATAAACTTGCAATCAGAAGGAACACTTATGTTTCAGAATGCTGGATTGGTTTGACACAAGCGACTTGATCATTCTGGCCGTGGCTGCCGTTGCTGCTGTCGCATTTCTCGCTAGCAAACTTTTCTCCGGAAACGGACAACAAAGGTTTTTTTTCATATTTCAATAGATGAGTCTGGGTAATTTTTATTTAACTATCGATTTCATGATGAAAAAAGTGTGAAGACGTTAAAATTAGGAATTGACTAGAAAAATGGACGTAAATATATGGAAAAATCTCAACTTTCAAATAGAAGGGAAATATTCAATCAATAAATTCAATTTCAGTCGATACTCACCAAGCGTGGCGTCTGTCGCACCAGCCACCAAACAAGTCAGCAAGTCTTTCATCGATAGAATGAAGAATGAAAACCGACAGGTGGGTGATTTTGGTGTAGTCTGAAATTGTCCACCCAGAATAACACCAAAAACAACATTTCTGACAGTCATGAATTCAGGTGCTGATCATGTACGGGTCTCAAACTGGAACAGCAGAAGAACTCTCGGGTCGTCTAGCCAAAGATCTGACAAGATACTCAAAGAAGGCTCTCGTCGTCGACCCAGAAGATGTTGATTGTGAGGATCTCTCTAGGCTCAATGGTATTTTTTTTATTTCTGGATTCGAAACCTCATCAAGGAATAGTGAAAAACGATTTTTATTTCGAAAATTTGCCGATAAAGTAAGAGCGTTCAAAAAATTTATTAGTTCCATTGCGGCTTTACTCACATGTTTGAATAGTGAAAGTGAATAGTCATTTTCATGAAGTTTCAAATTAATTGACGAAGTTTGAAGAATGAAGATACAGTGTTATAGAAGTTTGTTCTTGAGCAAGTTCGCCGAAAATAGTATCAATAATAAGAGAATTAGTTTTAAAAAATTGAATTTTCATAACTCGACGTACAATAATTTCCAAGTACGGTGTCTGTATGATGAAACAATGGAAAGTCAGTTTTTCAGAAGTCGAAGACGCTCTGCTCGTTTTATGCGTCGCGACGTATGGAGAAGGTGACCCGACAGATAACGCCATCCAACTTGTCGAGTACATCAACGGCGGTGAAGCATCTTTCGAAGGTGTCAGATTTGCTGTGAGTGGTTTTATTTTGAACTTCATTTTTTGCCTTGATAAGATTCTAAACGATGTGTTTTTAGTCGAAATTCAATGTAAGATTTTATGAAGATTAACGTAATAATTTCATCACTCGAAGCGTTTTCAAAGGTTTTGAAAAACTCGCCGCGGATGGCATAATCTTCCTACTCTCACGGCATTAAAAAATTCCTGATTTCAGTATCCGAGACTTGGCTCTTCACAAAAGTTGTTCTCTTAACCTCACCTAAGCTGATTGTAAAATGAAATAACTGTTAGCTTAGAGATTGAGATAAATACATGAACTTATTACGAAAAAGTGTACTGAATCGTTTCTATCAAGAATCATTTCCTTAAAGAAAGCTTACAAGGTGAAAATTTTTTGTGATAATCAAGTTTAAACTTTGATCAAATCTTAGCATTGTACCTCATTAGTGCTTCGAACCTTACCTAAGCCTAAAATTTGAGGTGTCGACAAAGATAAATGGAAAAAAAGATTCTTGATAGAAAGGATTCAGTACACTTTTTCGTACTAAATAATACATGACGCGGGAAGAAGATTATGCCTTTTACTGATTCCCAGATTTTGAGTTTTCTCGAAAATTATTCATTTTTTTGCAACAAGTTACACATGGTTCGATTAGTGGGTCTGCCTGACTCTGTAATAATTCAAACCATCGTTTAGGTTTTCGGACTCGGAAACAAAACCTACGAGCACTTCAACAAAGTCGGAAAGAACCTGGACGCCAAGCTCGAAGAACTCGGTGGAAAGAGAATCTTCCAACTGGGTCTCGGAGACGATGACGCTAACCTGGAAGAGGACTTCATGAGGTAATCCACGTCCACGATGACGTCATCAATTCTGAATTCTCAGATGGAGAGAAGCCTTCTTGCCACTGGTCGCTGAAGAATTCGGATGGGAGTTGAACCTCGAAGCGGAGACCATGCGCCAGTACCGTCTGGAGCCTGTTGAAGCAGGAAAAGCTCTGTTCAAGGTTTCTTTTTTTTTGAATTTTCGGTTTTCGCGCCATTTCTGAAATCGAATTTGACCCATCATACAGATGTAATGAACTTATAGTACCTTTGGGCGGGAGTTCAAAATTTCAAAATTAGTACTAACCCGACTCAACATGATAGGTTGACCAACAATTAAACTGTAATGAGTAGGACGTAGAATTTTAACCGAACAGTTTTCAACAACGAAAACTTGTTAACAGGTAAAAGTGAAATTTTAGTGGTTTCTGATAGAATAAGTGTTTCGGAAGTGCGATTATCATACTAAAAGTGTTGGTTTTGTAGTAACAATGTTTAAAAACATCAAAACAAGTTAGTTTTTCAGATTTAGGAGTATTTTTACCTTCGGTTAATTAAAGTATTTTCAGGGTGAATTCGGACGCCTCGGAGCTTACGAACGTCCAAGACCACCTTTCGACATCAAGAACCCATTCCTGGCTACGGTGAAGGTCAACCGTGAACTGCACGGAACTGCAAGTGACCGTAGTTGTCGCCACGTGGAATTCTCTGTCGAAGGATCCAGAATCAGATATGAGGCGGGAGATCACATCGCGGTCTTCCCAACTAACGATTCGGCTCTGGTGGACAAGATCGTGGAGCTTCTTGGTTTTGATGCTGATGAGGTGAGAACTTTCCATTTTCGTTTAACGGTTTCGGTGAAAATTGAAAAATAATTTATTTAACAATTGCCGGTAGTTAAAAACTGTTGAGTCAACGTTTAACGAACATCCCTGGCACGCAGTACTCCGCAGTACAAAAACGCAGTACCTCAGCAATGCTTGATTGTGGCTCAACGTTCAAATCACCACTCAAAGTAGCAGGAATGTTTACGAAATTTAACGAAATCAACGATTCAACAGTTACCGAATTTGTTATAGTTGAAAAATATTGATTCGACGTTCAAAAATTTCGTTAATAGAAAATTTGTAAACACTTCTGGTACGCAGTACTCCGCAGTACGCCAGCGATGCTTGATCTCAGCTCAAACGGAACAAATATTCCCTGTCGATATGTGTTTCAAAGCTTCTATATGAAGTGAGTCCAATGGGCGTTGGAAAGACCTGTGCTATTCGCTTTTTGTGCTTCAAAAATTCGTAAATATCGATAGATTGGAAAATAAATATTCCGTGTCGTGACATTTGCATAATTTAACACTTGAAATATTTTGCATACCCGATATTGGGTAACAGTTTCAAGCCAAATCGTTCGGATTTGAACGTAAATGAAAAACAGAAGAGGCATATGTTGGCCATTCATTTTTCGCAGTACTCCGACCTATTTTTAAAAAAATTGGCAATTTAAATGAGGAAAGTCATGACTTCGGCGGTTAGACTTGGCATTCTTTTATTTTTGTTCACGCGGTTCGTTTTGAGCCTATAGGTATCGGATAGGCTAGACTCCATTAGCATATCGTAGGACTGTTAACCGAACGTAGCGAGTGTGAAATTCTGACTGTAGAAGCACTTTTGTAGTACCTAACAAAAGAAGTTATAGCATACATATTAAGAATTTTCGATCTGAATTATTTTTGTCCCGACTTTTAGAACCGAAGCCAGAACTGGCGTTGGAAGCTATAACCAGGGAAGTTACCGTAGCGTCCCAGTAAATGACTCGTTCTTAAGTGTAGGAACCGAGATACTTTCGGTATGAGCTTGACCTCCTCAACATAAGCCATTTCCATGATGCCTAAGCCAAAATGCACTAGTTCCAATCCTGATTCAACTTTTTACACACGGATAACTTGTCATTTCCAGCCATTCCGCCTTGTCAACGTCGATGAAGACGCCTCGAAACGTCACCCGTTCCCATGCCCAACGACGTACAAAACAGCTCTGACTCACTACGTCGACATCTGTGCACCTGTCAAGAGTCACGTACTCAAAGCTATCAGCGAATACTGCTCGGATGAGAAGGAGAAGGCGTACCTGAACCTACTCTCTACTGCCAACGAGGAAGGATTGGTTAGTGTTTTGTGGACATAATGATATTCGCATCAGAATTAAAATTGTATAAATCATCTCAAAAACACTTAACAGTTTCGCGCGAAGAAAACTAAATTTTTAAAACAAAAAATTTAAAACTAGATGATTTTGAAAATCAATGCTTTTTTCTACAGTAAAACAATGAAAACTGACGCTTTCCAACAGTTTTCAGTTTCTCTTCATTTTCGTTTCTTTTTCACTCAAAATGTTTTAGAAAGAATACTCCCGTTACATCGTCGACAAGAGGATCTCGATCGTAGACGTTCTGGTCCAACATCAATCATGCAAACCACCAATCGAATACCTTCTGGAGCTCCTGCCACGTCTTCAAGCCAGATATTACAGTATCGCATCATCACCACACAAGTCGGAAGACGTCATCGCAGTGTGCGCAGTAGTCACCAAGTACACCATCGATGACAGACTCATCAAGGGTGTCTGCACCAACTATCTTTTGAATAGGGTGAGTTTTTGAGATTTTAGGGAAAATAACATTTTTGGTATAATGTTCATTTGATTTTATGAACTCAAAATAATTTTTTAAAAATTAGTTTTTTTTACAGCATTTTTTGTCAATTTTAAACGGTTTAGAACTCCACGGGTTCGGAATAAGATCCCAAGGCGCCCGGGCGCCCTGTCTGACTTTACTGAAATATGCGAAAAAGCATCAATTTTCACACTAAAACATCTGAACGTACCATTTCCAGCAAGAAGAAACCAAGACGCCAGTGTTCGTCAGAAAATCAACCATGAGGCTTCCACACCGTCACACGACTCCTGTGCTCATGATCGGTCCTGGAACTGGGTATGCTCCGTTCAGAGGGTTCCTCCAGGACCGTCAATACCAAAAAGCTGCAGGTTAGATTTGAGCTACTGTATCACAAGGGTTACGGTATTGTTGTAACTTTTGTAGTCTAATTGGAACTCCCTTGGAGAATCAATTTGAAGTGTAATGAAGTTTGAAATTCGACTAGCTACAGTATGCTAAGACTACGGTAAAGTGTTTTTGTAGTTTTTTGTAGTCTAGTAAAGCCTCTAAAGCGGCTCTGAACTGTTCCATTTTGGCAGACTCCAAAAATTTCAGCGAAATTTTGATACTAATCCAAGTGGATTTGACAAAGATTTGACCAAGTTCCGTGAAAAAATACATGTTGTTTCAGGAAAAGAAGTCGGAGAAATGCATTTGTTCTACGGTTGCCGTCACCCAGAACACGACTACATCTACAAGGAGGAAATTGAAGAATTCGTGAAAGAAGGAATCCTGACACACCTCGAAACTGCCTTCTCCAGAGCACAACAACACAAGGTAACAAATCTAATGTCATCTCTAATCAAGTGTTTTGTTAAGGTCTACGTGCAAGATAAGCTGTGGGAGAGGAAAGAACGAGTATGGAGTGCTATCGAAGCCGGAGGGCATGTGTACGTGTGTGGGTGAGTGTTTTGCTGATAACATTGCGAAAAATGGAATGAGAAGTTTGGGATTGAGAAATTTTGTATTGGGGTAGTGAGCAGTGATCGTTCTAGCACAGATCATGCCGTGTACGACGCTTTGATTTCGCGTGACAGAAAACATATATTTTCCCTTCCATATCCGGACCCCTGGTATATATGGTGGTTCTCACTTTCAAGCCAAAATGAGCGTAACTGAACCTAAATGGACCAGTGCGCCTGCCTAATTAACCTGCATTTTTCCTGTTCGTCGTGGTGGATGGAACGAGGGGGCGGCACCCAAGTTCTCGAGTACTCCGGCCTCCCGCTGGTTTTCCCTGTTTCATTATTTCTATCATTCTCGACCTTTTTCATTGTTTTCACATGTAAAAATTCAAATGACAGAGTGATTTTTTATTTCAATACGTAAAACCACTCAGGTGAGGTATCTGACGACGAATCAGCTTCGGATACTCAAAATTGAATTTATCCCACCTGATCGGAACCCTCGATGATTATTGGTTGTTCTGATCAGCCCCGCCCCTTGAAGTAAATCTTCAAAGGATAGTTATCAGAGATTTAAAAAAATCTAGATTATTTTGAATATTTTTTTTTAACTTTCAGAGATGCCAAGAACATGGCCAAGGACGTGCAGGCAACCCTTCAGAGAATCTTTAGAGAAGTCGGCGGGAAGACAGAAGAAGAAGCTCAGAATCTCCTAAAAGAAATGGAGAAATCAAAAAGGTATCAAGCCGACGTTTGGTCATAAGAATGGTTCACTAATGCATTTTGTAACGATTCCCTCAATGGGAGTTCGATTTTGATTGTTGAAATGTCTCTTTTTCCTGGTACAACTAACACCCCAAGTTCTGGTATCGAATTTAAGGCTTAAGAGCCTAAATGCGTAACCAGAGCGCTTTTCCCTAGTCAAACTCCCGTTGTTGTTGATGTTCCCCTATTATCTTGCCAACTACAACAGACCCTCCCCCTATCCCCAATTATTACCCTAACCCACATTCCCCTATATCAGTTCATGTGAATAACATAATTCTATCTTTAACTGTTTCAAACACACGAATAATTTTACTCTCACGCGCGTCTGGACCTTCGTTCTAGAGTTACAGTATTCGAAAGGTAAAGTCACACATTTTACTCATCTTAAACGCACACTGTAACTCGACTTCTAGAAGTTTTCCAGATGAGAGACCAACTTTAATGGATTCAGAACAGTTGATTCTATCAGATTGAAAGTTTCCTTCCCTCATCAGTTCAAATTGACAACTCAATTCGATTTCGAACCGTTTATCAAAACGACTACAGTTAGCCACCAGACAGGGGTGGGATGATTGCAATTTCAGATGACGGGCAGAGGGTGATGTTCTCGTCCTCTTTGATGTATCTGCAGGAAGAGTTTTCAACCTGGGTGGTCTGAAGGCTTACCTGTGATCTACTGCTAGAATACACGCGGATGAAATCACTTCTAGTGTTGGGAAGTGCTGAAATTCAAATTCTGTAGTGAGAAGGTGATTTTTGTAGAAAAGAGGTTTTTTTCTGCTTCTCTTTCTTAAGTTTGAAGTCTTAAGTCATATTTAGATCACCTAATGATTTAACACTTTGCATCTTACGTTTGACACTCTCCCGTCGTCTTTGTTAGAGACGCAGGGATTGCTGACAGTCAGAAATGGATTTTCGTTTTTAGAGTGATTTTCAAGGAGTTGTTGCTCGAAGTAAAGTTATAACAACTTGGAAAACCCAATGAGTTAACACTGTTTATTTAAAGCTTGACTCTCTGCCTCTCGCTCAATCGACCATGACAGAGACGCAGGAACTACTCCTAATCCATGTTACTTCACTTATTCGGAAGATTTCAAGTAAACTCCTATGAGATTCTCATTTCGACCTCCCAATGAGTTAAAGCTATCAATCTAGCTCGCGCCAGTCACGGGCGCAGAAGCTACTTCCCACTAACCTGTTGGAAAAGCAGCTTTTTGATGTTCTCATACGTGCTGTTTTTTGGCAGTTTCAGACGTTTGTAGTCGCAGTTGACGAGTTCACGAGCCTTTGCGAAGAAAACCACTTTTACCGGGACAGTTGGTTCTTCTGTGACTTCAACGGCGACGTCGTCGATCATTCTGTTTTCAGTCTTATCAGAAGGGGGGAGAAATGAAGGAATCGACTAATTCGAGTCTTCCAGAGAATAAAGAGATATCAAGAATACATTCTGAGAATATCTTAACAACTGTTCGATCAAATTTGAGAACATTTTTCATCTTACAAGTCAATTTAATTTAAAGTAAATGAAATTAACATAAAATTACATGCAATTAAGGTTCAGAAAACCATAAGAACAACATTGAAACTGAAATGTTAATAAATTCATTCATAAAATAAACAAAACTCAGGGCAAGAGATACGTTGATAAGTTGCGATTTGTGACCGGTAATCAATCAAGACGATAATCTCATCTGATTCAAAGAAGACCCGTGGGTCGATTAATACACGATGTCTTGTTGAGTGACGTGGCCAACGTGGGATTCAGATCTTCGATGACTTTGAGCGCGTCTGACCGCAACGCAGCCGTTCGCATTCCACACTTGCTTCCGACACGTTCCAGACTTGCCATCAGAGATTTCAGCTTCAGGGTATTTCCTGAAAGTTCAGAACCTCATCTTAAACTTGCTGGATGGGCAGAATAATCTATTTTCAGCTCTTCTGGTACAATTTTGTTTCATAATTTCAATTTTATCATACGTTTTAATCATCGTTGCTTCATTTTTTTAACGCTTTGTATCCGAAAAGTTTAATGGTTTCAGAATGTTTGATTTCCTCGTATTCAAACAATTTTTACTTTTTATGATTGGCGATTCGAGTTTGGTCGCAGAACATTTTCGAAATTCCAATGGTTTCATATTTTTTTCGTGCTTTGCAGTACTTAAATGTTGACGTCATAAACTGCTCAATTTCAACAATTTATGACTTCCAGATCATTTCGCAGCTTTTTTTAAAAGTAAATATCCAAAAATAGCATCTCTTCCTCGAAAAACTGCTTAATAAGAAGAAACATTTTCGAAAAACATACCGTTCGACACTAGTGTCTCAACGTAGAGTGTCAGAATCTTTTTATAGTCCTTGCTACTTCCAATCGCTTCCGCACTGTTCATCCAAGCTTCGAGTTGACCTTCCTTCATTGTTTTTGAAACTGCTGGTGGCAGAGAAACTGATTGGACGACGTTTCTGTAAAAAAAAAGTGTATTAGGATTCCTGACAAAGAAGGTTTTGTCATGAAAAACTGAATAAAAGTTGAAAACTACAGTAACTCATCCGAATTTCGATTTACAATCACAGTAATCAAGGAAAATTTCAATCTACAGTAACTCACAAGGAGTTTCATGATAATTACAGTAACACTCATACATGTACCAACTACAGTAACTCACATGAAGGTCCATCAAAACCACGGTAACCCACAGTCACAGTATCCCTCCCTCACAAACCATTCCATACAGTACCTCTCCTACATTATGATGTCGAACTACAGTAACTAACAAAATAATTTGATCTACAGCTACAAAAACTAATTCAAGTGTTAATTCAACACTACAGTACCTATCACACATGTTGACCTACAATTACAGTATCCCAAAACATTCCAAAAGTACCTTCTAGTTGCCTTCAGAAGGCGACCAAGAGATCCATCCGGTAGTTGAGACGCATGTAGAGATTCACACAAGTTGAGCATCGGGGATATCACTTCGACTTCTTGCCTGAATTGGGAAACGTCTCTACCGTAACAAATACCGTAATACCATCGTCGTAGAGCCGTCGAGAACGTGTAAATGTTTCCTGTTGTCAGTGTCACCATCGGGACTCCCTTTTCGCTCAGTGTTATACACTGGAGTTGGGCTTCTGAACATTCTTATTGAATCTCGCTACGCACGTTCATATTCAAATGTTTAGAACGCTCGTTTGACTCTCATCACTGGTTCGAACTCTCTACCCATGGGAAAAATGGGCGTGGCTAAAGAAGACTTTAATGAACTGATCTTTCCGATCGATATTCCTACAGTACTCAAGTAAACCACCAAAACTCGGTTGAAACTAGTATTAACTTTTTTTTTTAACTCGAGATACATACAGTAGCGTTCAAAAGTTTAGAAAGTTTTTATTTTCGGCCATAACTCTTGTCAAACCTCACCTATCGGTCTGATTTTTTGAATGGTAATACTTCAAACATTATTACATCTTATGTCAAAACGAATTCAAATCAGACCAGAAGAGAAAAAAAATAAAAAAATTTATTCTCAGACACTATAAAAAACACATTTTCCACAAACTCAAAAACATAATGGTAAACGGTTGTAACAATTCAAATCGATAAGGAATGAACATCAAAACATTATTAAAACCTTAATACTTAGTGGCATAACCAAAATTATCAATGACGGCTTTACATCTTCTCGGCATGCTCTCAATCAAGTTCTCTAACTTGACTCGCGGAATTTTTTTCCACTCTTCTTGTAAAACCGCGTATTTTTGCGCGGCATTGTATGTGTAAAGGCCGGAAACGCGTCTCTCGAGTTCTTCCCATAAGTGCTCTATAGGGTTGAGGTCTGGAGACTGACTGGGCCACGGAAGAACATCGATAGCCTCATCCTGGAGACATTCGCGAACAAGACGGCTAGTGTGTTTCGGGTCGTTATCTTGTTGAAACACCCAACCAATCGGCATGTTGGCACCAGCAAATGGTACAAGAACATTAACAATAATATCCTTGTAGTCATTGGCATTCATTTTGCCCTGAATCCAGTGCAATGGGCCAACGCCGTCGTAACTAAACGAACCCCACAACATGACGCTACCGCCACCGTGCTTCATCGTGGGCAATTGGTACCTAGAACTGAACCGGCTGTTGATTGGCCTTCTGACATACTTAATGCCATCGGAACCAAACAAACAAAACTTACTTTCATCGGAAAAAAGGATTTTCCTCCAGTCGTGGACGGTCCAGCTCAAATGGTCTTTTGCCCACTCAACTCTAGCCTTTCTGTTTTTCTCAGAAATCATTGGCTTCTTACAAGGACGTCTTCCAAATAACCCAGCAGCTCTTAGACGACGTTTGACTGTAGAAACAGAGACTCTGGCAACGTTTCCAGCGACCATATCCTAATTGATGTCTTCTCCGGTCAGACGCGGATTGAGACGTGAATGGCGAACAATCAGTGCGTCGTCTCTTGCTGTCGTCTTCCGTGGCCGTCCTGATCTTGGCAACACTCCAAAAACTCCAAACTTTCGGAATCTTTTCAAAATTCGGGATACAGTGGTTTCGTGAACTTGAAATACTCGTGCAACTTGATTCTGTCGTATTCCTGACAGGACAGCATCGATGATCAGTTTCTGCTGGTCGGTGGGCACTTCTTTTCATTTTCCCATTACTTAAAAAGTATTGTTAGTAGTATAGAAAGAAAAAAGTACAAAAAATCGGGAAAAAACCTTCAAAAAAAATAAAAAAAAAGAAAGTGAAAAATCAGTTCAAAAGTCGCGGTTTCGTAAAAACGCTGTAGATCAAAATGTAGCTACAGTAATCCTGATTTTTTTCAAAATTAGATTTCTCATGAGTTGATGTGTTCTCCGACAAAAAATCATGTCGATTGGTTAAGTTTGACAAGAGTTATGACCAAAAAGAAAAACTTTCTAAACTTTTGAACGCTACTGTATATTAGCTCTCATATGGAGAAATAAACATTAATTTTGGGGTGTTGAACGATTTATCAATGCCTTCAACAAAAAAAACTCACGGCTTCCAGACAGACACTCAGTGACGTCTTCTTTCATTGTGATCACAGACATCTCTTGTAGATCCCTCAACTCAATATTGGCCAGGAAAAAAATCAATTTACCTACAATATCGGACAAAATTTCATGTGGTTCGAACAACAGAAATCATAGTTTCCGATTACGGAAATTTTGGTTTTCAAGAAAAAACTGCCTTTTTACCCTTCATCATTTTAACTCTAACTATAAGTGGTTATAACTTTGTAGATTATCATACCGAAGGTTCAGATTGTTTCATGAAGTTTGACAAGAGGCGTGTCCGAAAACAAAAAAAACACATATGATTTTGTCCGATACTTTACTTGAATTTATCATCTTCATTACCAAAAACGGATAAATACACCAAAATTCAATTTCTTAAGAATACGACAAAAAAACTCACCAAGTACTAATCTTCGCCGTTTCTGTCAAGACGTATATACAGTTATCACTGATTCCCACGTCTACTGGCATTGCGTCAAGAAGCAGTTGACCCCTGCTAATTCCAGTCTGCGCACAGTAGAAACGAACTGAATGATCACATCCAACGACAGCCCATTTTCTGAAAATCCGATATATTTTTTTTAACTCAATGGAAATCTATTCCAGCTACGCACCTTGTTTTTTTTTCAAATTTTTCCTTTTTTGTTCAAATGAATCATGTTCTCTACACTATCAAAAAATCCTAAACAAATTACACTTTTCAAAACTTCGATAACGCAAATGATGAAACTTATCTAACTATGCTCAAATAATGTTTTATGAGATTTTCTGTTTTTTTCATCATTAAAAAATATTTCATAACAAAAAAGCGTCATTTTTCGAACAAGATTAAATATAAAATTATCGTTATTTTGAAAAAATTCAAACATATTCTCTTCAACTCCACATAGCTTCCTCTACCTGTAAAAAAGTTTGACCTCCGTAAATCGGGTACTTAGTACCGTAGCAGTTTCGCCTTGAAATACAAGAACGATTTACGTAATGAGCCTTTAATTTCAATGGACTTCTAGCGATATATGTGCAACTCTCTTATACGTAAAATCAACTTCTTATGATTTTCAATCATTTTTAATCAGATCAAAGAGTATTTTTGACAACTTTTGAACTAGTAATAATTTAAAAGTACCTATTTGCAGCAGCTATGAGTACTGCAGACGGACAGAATATGGTCCAAACAGGTGGACATGCTTGAATCTGTTTTTCTTCTGAATCTTGGGCCGATTCTTCTGCGGCCATCGGCTCTTTTTGACGTTTGATCAAACTTATTCTTGTCGCTGTTTGAGCACCACATTTCCATGTGTTCTCCACTTCTAGCATGTACTCTCTTCTCTGAATTTGAAACATTGTGTGACGATTGCAGTGGGGGCGGGGCCAATACGCCCACTTTTGTGCGCACCCTACTAACATCTTCGACTGGAAAAAAGTGAGAGTTAAATTGTCCACTATTCCACACAGAGTAATCCGACAATAATTTCACATTCCAATTGCAAAGTGGGCGGAGTCACCACGCCCATTATTTTATGCGCAGCCACTGACACCTTCAGTTCATGCTTCGATTAAAGAGAATTCAGGTGAAATGACTACTCCTTTGTCTCCACACCAATCAAACTCAACTCGGCGGCTCAACCAAGCCCCGTTTGCAAAGTGGGAGGAGTCGCCACGCCCTTTCGATCAAAACTTACATCGATCAATGGCTGAACAAAGGCAGGTCGCACTTCGGGCCTATCCAGCACCTTTTCATTCTGGTCTACTCGTTTTCTTCGAGGTTCGAGTGATCGTAACTGCGGTTTCTGAAGGTAAGGGTGAGAGTTTTGATGATTAGCCAGATTTTCTGTTCTTCATGTGGTCACGGTAGTAAAACTCTAAAATAACCCGAAATACCATGAAAAAAGAAGATTTTCTGGTATAGAAAGACAGTTAAAATTCATCCATTTCTAAATACTGCAAAATTTGCAAGTACCGTACCCGGTTACAATGATACCGTATCCTCGGGGAAGCCCAGATCACTAATTCCATTTTGTAATCTTAAATTTACCTTGAAGTCACTGGCAAGCATTGGGTTCACTGTGACCGCTGCGGTTGTTGACCGTTTCGCCTTCGGAATGACATCCTTTGTCACATTCGATTCTGCCGACGACTCCTCGTCACTATCAGACTCCGAGTTGTCCGTCTCATCGGTACTGCTCGTGCTCGCCACGTCAATGTCGACGCGTGACCGCTTCGCGGCCGGCGGAGTTGTTGAACGTTCTTTTCTGGAAGTTTTACATTACAGTCGGGATCTAGAGAAGGGTACTAACAATTCTGGAGCTGCTGGAGTAGGCTTCTTGACGACTGGTGGCGTTCTGAAATTCGAAAAAAATACTCTGAAGAAGGGAGAAAAAACAAAACTGGCGCTGTGCTATGACTTTATGAAATTATTTTTTCAAGTTATTTTCCACATTTTCATTCATATAAATCATGCTAAAAAAAAAGGCGCGAATCCTTCGACCCCAATCAATAGATTCAATTTTCGCTCCGGATGACCGCTTCGCAGCCGTCTATTGGTGTTTTTACCCACTTATTCCATGTATTCTGCTCATTTTTAGCCCTTATTGAACAAGAAAATTGTTTTAAAAGTTATTGTAAGATATTTCGAGAAGACTAAGCAGTATTCATATCGAAAATGCAGTTTAGGTCTCGATTTGAAAATTTTGCAACTAAGCGTGTTTTGACCGACCATCCTTGGTTGTCCCGCCCCCGTTACGCCCACTTTTGGAATTGTGACTTCGAAGAATTATTTTATAAGTGACTTGAAAGAAGTAATATTTTATTTTTTAGTGACTTGAAAGAAGTATTATTTAAAGAGATGAACATCACTTATATTGATATTCTTGGAAACGCGGAAAAGGAATATACGTTATAATTCATGAAAAGTTCTATCAGCTCTATTTGTATCCATTTCGTAACACCGTATGTGTATGTGTGGCGCTAACGTGCCACGTGCCGGGCATAAGTTCTTAATGGTGCGTCGACGCGTCTTGCGCCGCACACTCAACGCCAAATGTCGGAACAATACTTACCGCTCGCATCATGACGCGAGCGGAGAGAGGCTATTCAAATACTCACACTTGTTTGACTGTCGTCACTTCTTCAGCTGCTTGAGTTGAACCCATGAATACAGGTTGGATACGTCGTTTTCCGTCTTTCTTTTCCTAAATTAAAAATTTTATTTCCAAAATTATTGAAATCTTTGCTAATAAGCAATTTTCGCACGAAGAACTCATTTCACCTATTAAAACTTGAGTTTTAAATTCTTTCTGAAACATATTTTCAAACAAGCATTGCGTTCTAAATTTTTAGCTTAATATACACATATTCGTTTTCTATTTTTGATTTTGACAAAATTCACTCCTAGGTACTCAAGTTTTTTTCGATTGAAATGCACTGAATTCAACATTTTAAAAATTTTAATATTGAGTTTTATATTCTTTTTTAAACATATTTTTCAAAAAAATATTAAAATTCTAGAAGAATTTTAAAAGTTATTTGTTTCGAGCGATGATGGCACATACTACCAAATTATCATCAAGGATATCTTGAACTCATTCCGCTGTCGGGAAGGTCTTTTTTCATTTTGTGAAGATATTGAACATGAAACTTTCTTTTTTTCTGATTCATAAATTGATTTTTTTTCAAGAAAAACATGATTGAAAACGATACTAAGACTTCCCAGGGGGCGTACTGGACTGTTTTTCTTCAACACACAACACCTACTGTTTCGACGATAAAATTATGAACGCTAGAATGTTTCGGCATTTCTCAACCAATGAGTGTCAAATCATTCTGCAACTACCAGATATGTTGGAGAAAACATTCTGATACACGCTCAGGAAGTATCAGAACTCTAGAAACTGATTCAGCAAGATAATAGATCATTATCACAAAACTACTCATCCAATCCACATTTTTCTTTCAAAAAAGTTTAATTGTTATTGAATGCATTTTTTCGATTGTTTTCATTATCTAGAATGTGAAGTTCACATGTAACATGTGAATATGACTCAAAAACTTTCCAATAATGTTAAGAACGGACAAAAAGAAAATTGTAGAGTACAGTTGACAACAAAAGTTAATACTTTTCATTTTCTAAATTTCTCATGTAATTGAATTGGACAAAACAGTGGAAGCATGAGTCTAGCTACATTTGGTCATCCTCTCAAAGAAAAAAACTACCTCAACTTGCTGACTTCTTTCCTTCAGCATCGCTTCTTCTTTCTTCTTCGCAGCTTCGAGTCGTAACGTTGTGTTGACCATCATAATCTTTTCACTTTCAGCATTCTGAATACTTTCAAATTTTCATTTTTCGGTTCAAGGTTAAAAAATGAATTTTAAAAACTTAAAAAAAACAACTTGAATGTTACCCGTTTTTTAATCATAATTTTTTTTCAAAAATTCGTAAGAGGAATTCTGAATCATTGATAATCCACTCTTTCCCTGTTCAAAAAAGATAATAATTTCAAAAACTCTTCGAAAATCTCACAATTTTCATGACCAAACTCAATTCGAAAACCATTTTTTCTGCGAGATTGAGAAATTCTTCGAAAATTGTGACTTTTTATGACGATACTCGACACTACGCTTAAGACCACCCACATGGTTTAAGATATACATCATTTTTGGATATACTTACTTTTGGCCGTAAATTTCTTTTAATTCAAGTTCTCACCTTTTTACTGGCCAGTAACTGTTGGGGTGTCTCGATGAATGACGTCAATTCTGGGTCCAACATCGACTCGTCCATACTTGTTCTTGTCATCACTTCACCGTCTCGATATCGAGCTGGCCGAATGCTGTACAGCTTCTCACATTCATCGGACTGAATATCTTTCATTTTATTACTACATTGAAAAATTATTTATTTTGATTTTACAATCTTACGATTGTGCATTTTCTTTTGAGCTCATCAGTTTTTATTATTTAAACATTTCCCTAATATTCATTTTTGTTATTAATTTTTCTTTAACCTTCATCGGATTATATGATTAGATTTATATTTTATCAACTTTATTCAATATTCATCTAACTTCGAACAAAATAGTTCCGTTCATCTTCTCTTTTAAAAAACAATTTTGAAAAATAAACACTTTCTTAATCATCTTTATAAAACATGACAACGTTCGAGTCCCACCTCCTCTATTTAGAATAAAAATTCACCATTTGTTCGTTATCCAGCATGCTTCCGATGACGTCATTCGATATAGAGAAGACTTTGACAGTTCCGTCCTGTGAGCACACAATCAGATCCGATCCCATCCATCCAAAGTCCATGACGGAATGGTTGAAGACACGTTGGATCGTTGCAAGTGGCCGTGAGAACTGAAACATTTCGATTTGTAATATGTATAAGTAAAACCTATTCTAGCTCCCATAGACCGGACCCTCTCTATACGATAGTGGGTACCAGAGTTGCACGGAAGTAGAAATTTTCAAAACGGAAGTCGGAAGTGAATTTTTTAAACGGAAGTCGGAAGTGAGAAAAGGGCGGAAGTCGGAAGTAGAATTTTTTCAACGGTAGTCGGGAGTGCAAAAAAGTTGGAAAAAAGCCAGAGATATTGTATATTCGCGCATTCTCAACAGGTGATAGGTCAATTCCAGACTGGGTAGAAACGATTTCACGGTTTTTTCGTCATTTTTCACGAAAAAATTTTTTGACGGAAGTGGGAAGTAGAATTGGTTAAACAAAAGTCGGAAGTCGGAAGTAGAATTAGTTAAACAGAAGTCGGAAATGAAAAAACGGCGGAAGTCGGGATTCCGTGCAACTCTGGTGGGTACCACTATTAAGCCAAAACGGGCGTAACTCAACTTACAGGGTGGCCACTATTTACCCGCGGAAACGTTAGCTGATATATTTCAGGAAGTATAAGTCAGAACACTGTGTAAGTTGACTAAAAGTTTATTTATTATCGTAGCAACAATTATCACCTAGTCTCTTTCCATTTGACCACTATTTGTGGCAAAGGCAGCTCCGAGACGGCTCGGGTAGGCGTCGATAGTCGCACGCAGGTAGTCTTGGACTAAACCTCCCACTACTCGACCAGGGTCTTGTTTAGAGCCTCGATACTTTGATGGTGTTTAGTACTAACCGTGTACTACAAAGTTCTCTGAATGGAGTAATCTAACGAAGGCACTTCTAGCGACGACGGTGGGAATTGTTGCTTGGTATAAATGCATTCAAGTGGGTCTCACAACCCCGCTGCGATGTATTGGTTGTGTGTCGTGGCAGGCCATATCTTTGGCACGTCCATTGAAAATATTTTGGTATCAGAGACAATATATCTACTATAAAATCTTCAAAACACAGACTTCTTTGTTGATTTTGATACAATTACTGACAAAAAACAACGGTGACTTGTCATCGGCACACCTTACTCCAAAAATCATTATCCTAGCAAGGTGAAAAGCTTCATGGTTGGACCTTTTACTGCTAAAAGCTACTCCGGGTAACTGTGCAACAGGTCAACAATTTTAAGTATCAAAGTCGTCCTACACCGTTAACAGTTCTCCATCAAAGAACACTGACACCACGCGTTCACCAATGAGCGTGCGCTGGAAGAGCCATCTTGATATTTCGGGCCGTTTCTTAGTTATGTTTTTCAAATAACTAGCAGCTTTTCTCACAAAATGTAAAAAAAAACTTTAGTTTGTCTCTGGCTATTGTTTCAAGCAAAATCAGGTTGATGTTCCTATCGATTTCTATCTTTCTGATGACTTGATGTGGATTTCTCATGCTTCTCTCTTTCACAGCTCTGGTCCCCTTTGGAATGAAAACTTATGATATTATATCTCCTAAATGTATATCTAGACATGTACCGTGTTGTTGGAAACAAAACAGAATCATAGACGGTTCTTCTCGAAATTCCGAGCTGTTTGACGATACCAACTAGGCGAACTCCTGCCTGTTAACGAAGAGCGATGTGGATTTGGTGGCACCATTCACTTGGAACTGAACCGACTGATCTCAAACTTGGTGAAATAGTAAAATAAGTATTTTTTGATGGAAAATTGAAATAAAAAAGTATCTGGAGTGCGCAAGTGGCTTGCGGTACAACGTAAAACTTTCCGCGGGTAAATAGTGGCCACCCTGTAAATTGGCCAGTACCATTATGTCATTGTGGTCACAAACTATCGCTCGTAGCGAAAATTTTATACTTCAACTAAAAAATGAACCAAATCAGAATTTTAGCGTGTTTTACATTATCACCATCCAACTTTTTCTAGTGAACATAAGGAATTGAAATTTTTTATTCTTTCGAAATTTTCAGAATAGTGTTGCTCCTGTTTTCAGTTTTTCATGAATTTAACTTGAAAAATAAAGGTTTTTAAACTCAAATAAATATTTTACAATAAAATGTGGTCAAATCAAGACAAACTGTCAACTAATAGGAACATGATTCTTTCCACAAAAATTGGTTTCAAACGCAAAACAATCAAGAGTATGTTAGTTTTTGAAATTTTCTTGTACAATTAGTTTCAATATTTTTAATCTAATTTCACTAAAAAAAAAGGATTTTGATGATATAATGACTGAAAATCAAGAAAAACATACCCCAGGTAGCAGCCATATACTGAGCGATTTGTCTCTAGACCCAACCGCAACCAAAGAAACATTCATTTCGATCCCTTTTGGCGTTTTCATGTGGAAGAGTTTTGGTAATGCTCTGACACAAGTGGTCGCCTGAATCCAGAAAATTGTGATGACGTGGTATTCTGAATGTTGTTACCTTCCGATGACCCACGAGATCTCTTCCAAGTGCCCAGTTCTTTCTCTCCACTAGTTGGGTTGTAGGTCCCTGAAATAGAAACGTTAGGAAAATCAAATCTTTAAAAAGTGTCTATAACAGAGCAACGTTGTTCAAATGCCAGAATTTCTGCTTTTGGTAACATCACCGTCCAGGATTCTATACCGAATCTGACATTTGATACAACGATGTCGTCTTTGACCGTGCACTCAAAAACACACCAAAAAAATCAGTAACTTAAAAAACCTACTAGGTTTAACCATTCTCAAACTTATTCATTCTTTTTTAATCACAGGGGGAACATGAAATATTTTTCCTTCCATATGCCTGCGGCGCGCTGGTCTCAATTTAAAGTATTTAACTCTTTTTCTAGATTTTTCTCCTCTTTCTCAGATCAGAATTTACTTCCCGAGTTCTTTTTTCAATTCAGTTTCGAAATTCTGATAAAATCAGCTTTTTTCCATTTCCAAAGAGGTTTCAAAACATACTGTATTATTAGTCGATGTGGGAACCATCAGAAACTGGCCGTCTGGGGTCCAATCCAGCCTAGAGAATACGGTGGCATGACTGCTCTGAAACATTTTGTGGTTTTAATATAAAGAAGAAAGATACCTGTTCAAATGGAGACGTTATGGTCGAGTCGCACGCCCAATTGTCCGTTTTCCACAACTTCAGCGACTTGTCTGCTGATAGACTCGCCAGGTACTTACCGATCGGATCCCATGCCACTCCTTTGACGGCTCCCGAGTGCCCGGATAGGGTCGTTAGCTTATCTGGAAAGATTTTGACATCACTTGACTGATATTCTCTTCATATACTTTTCTTCATGAAAAAATGCTGACGATTTATCGAATATTGATTTTCTGAACAGTACTTCAAATCATAGCTCCGAAATGTTTTGATCTACGCATACGGAATTAAAACTACAGTAAACAAATTTTCATAACTTCCTGTCTTTAAACAAGAAAGAATTCGTCTATTGACTCATGGGCTCATTTTTTCGAGCTCCATGAAAACTTAAGGTGATTTAGGTACATCTAGCAATTATGCTGAAATTAAGGGTTTTATCGACATGGTAGAACCGAATTTATTTAAATCCCTAATTAAAACCCTCACCAGGCAACTTCTTAGCATTCCATATGATGATCGTGTTGTCCATAGATGAAGACGCTATACATCTGCCTTCTGGCGACCACTCGACACATAGTACTTCCATCGAATGTCCTCGCAGTACCGCATGTTCTTTATATCTCTCCACGTTGGCATCCGACTTGATGACCGATCCTGCAGACTGCACTCGACCACAGTACTCGTAGATGTAGGTAGACGTGTCATCTGACGCCACTGCGAATCTTTTTCCGTCGGAAGACCATCGAACGCAGTTTGCGCCGGCTTAAATTCACTTTCTCCGCCAATATCAAAGGTGTGATTTTTTCTAACCAAGATATGAAAAGGTCGAGTTTCTGCACGACTTGGGAAAATCCTAACTTTTTGTTCAAAACTATTGCCTTTTATTTTTGATTACCATTTACAAAAAAAAGAGTTTTTACTATAATTCTACAGTTTTGAATCGAAATTTTTACGAATTCAATCCTCTGTGAAAATGTAAAGATAAAAATCACCATCATGCCGTATAGTACACAAAGAAAGCTGCTCTTCATCACTTTCATATAACTCCTTTTGGCTGAGAGGGTTATAGTTCCAAACTACGATCTGGCCAGCACTTCCAGCCTGAAGAAATTACATAACAGATATAGAAACCCTAAAAAACTGAAAATAATAACAATTTTTCAAAATCGAAAAAATTACCTTTCCCTGACCACATGTGACAAACTTCTTGGAAACAGGATGTGCATCAATCGAATAGATCGCTCCGCCTGAAACTCAAATTTAGCAAAATTTTAATTAAAATCAAACCTTCATGATTCACCCAATGGGCGACACGTACATCCATTTACTCGTTCCAGAGTTAATAAAACTCTAAAACAGGTATTTAAGAGCAAAAAAGTGTCTGGTAACAAGAATCATATACTAATTACTTTCCAGGAAAGACTTAAAACGTGATTGGTTCAGACCCATTTGAAAACACCAACTGAATAAAGTGGTGCTATAGCATCTATAGAAAAGGAGGTTTGAAAAAAATCTGTTTAAAGTGGAGCCTAGATTTATTCTTAATTTTTCAGAAAGAAATATGACGATCAGAATAAGAAGAAAAGACTGATCATTCCTGTTTCCGAAAAGAATTTTTGAAAAATAAAAAATAAATTTGAATTCCTAAAATCTCGAAAGAGCGCATTAGCACTTTCCTTTTTATTTATTTTTTTGTTTCCCGTTTTCTTTTTCTTTTCAATTTTTGATGCATCATGATGGATTCGGCTGATTCGGGAAAGACTAAGCTATTGTGAGATACGAAATGTAAACCGTGCTGATGAAAAAAAAGAGGCAAAATAGTTTCTTTCCAACAACTAATTCATGATTTCTCGCATTTTTCATTCGAATGAACATTTCATATTGAAAATTTATTCATTATGATTCAGAAACCGATCTTGTTTAATAAAAAAAAAGTCCATGATACGAATGACTTTTCATTCAATTTGCTTTCTTCACCCTCCAATAGAACGTTATCACGCTCACTATTTTGAATAGTACGATAGCCACGACAAGGACAATGTACCCAACATTCAATTCGTACTTTTCAAAAGTCGCTGATTGAATCACCTCTTCTCCCGTGATACAAGTACCATTCGTGGATTCACAACCTATAATTTTTTATTATTCTTCTTTTTATTTTTATAATTAACCTGGTATAACATCCACTCCCTCGAAAAAGTTGATGAGAAGACTGGAGTACCCCCATCGGAACCATGATACATAAGGTAAGGGCCAGAAGTAAATAGGAATGTCATCAAGATGAATATAAAAGCCACCAAAAGTGTGCATTATAGCCGCGAACAGAGCTCCAAACGAGACTGCAGTTGTCAAATCTCCTGCCAGAGCGGCGAACATGTGTCCTTAACAGTACTTGAAAAGACAAAGGATATGAAAAGCTACCTGCTGATGCCACAACAGTACCAGTCAACACCATGGTGGAAAAGTATACACCCATAATTTTGATATCAAGTGGAAGACCCGCCAATCCATACAAGATTGATCCAAATGTAAATGGGAAAAGGACGTATTGGAATGTCTGAAGGTTCTGGATCATAGAGTATATCAACAACAAGAATATCACGAGAAATGGAAAACCACTTATATAAACTCACATCTACAGTAGTCTTCGCCAAAATGTATGCAGTCGGTGAGTACATGTTAGATTGATATTCTCGCACAACAACCGGGAATTCTTGCCATAAAAGCTGCAAGACGAGTCAAATAAAGTATGCTTGTAGCTCACCGTCATGGCTGGCATGAAAAACAACATGTTCATCATTTGCGTGGACAAAAAGGATATTCCCTTGTAAGTGTCAATAGACTCCACAGTCAAGCTAATTTGGAAGAAAATGGCGCCAGCGAAGAATGCCAAGAGCTGGACAAATCAATCAATAATTGCAATAATGAGGTAATCTCACCAAAACTTGCAAAAGCTTGTAAACTACGATTCGATTATCTCTATAAAATTGAAGAAAACTTCTATGTGTTAAATATGTAAATTGTTGACACCAGGACCGTGGATATCTGGAAAAAATCCCGTAATTCATGGATAGAAGTTTACTCACGGAGTTCTTTTTGAATCTTCCAGGCTCCTTTGGGATAAAATGACTGTTGACGGCTCTTCATAACTTGATGAGAACGTTTGTATCAAAGACTACATAAAATCTATGAGGAAATTTTTGATTTTACACTCACATCGATCCGTTCCTTATAAGACTGATCATTCTCCATCGGCGATTTCGAGATTATCCTCATGAAATGATCAGGAAGAGATGAGAATTGTGGCAAAGGGTGGCCCACCCTGCAAAATGGTGTGACATGTTGGTGATGGAAAAGTCCAACTCATTAAGATAGTCAGCTATCTCCATTGGACTTCCTTGATACGCAACCAGGCCTTCACAGAGCAGCACCAACCTGAATATGACGTCATATTTACATTTTCTTGATGTCTCACCTATCCGCCATGGCGTACACATTAGTGGATGGTTGGTGAATGGTGCAGACAATAGTTTTCCCTTCATCTTGGGCCAGTTTTCGCAGACATTTGATTACTTGGTGGGCCATGAAAGAGTCCAGGCCGGATGTCGGCTCATCGCAGAAGAAAATAGGAGGATCGGTTAGGATCTTAATCAATTATTGATTTTCTGTGTTCACAGTAGCGTTCAATAGTTTAGCAACTTGTCCCCATTTTCAAACAGGAATGTCCAGTGTTTTCAAAGTACAAGATTGATAGAATATTGTTGATCAAAACTATGGCACAAAAGGTTCTAAACTTTTGACCGCTACAGTAACCCATGGGAGTCACCTCACAGGCAAAAGCCAATCTCTTCTTCTCCCCTCGTGACAGCGACTTTTTCGTAAGGGACCCGACTTCAGTGTATTCACATTTCTTCAAGTTCATCTGAAGTGTTTTATGATCACGTGTTCACTATGCGAACTCACAGTTATCAACAATTCTTCAACTATATCGTCTCGTTCTACCTTCGTCAACTTCTGTGGTGCGCGGAGCTTCGCCTGTGGGGGAAGTTTGAGGAATATTAATGAGAACCGAAATACCGCAAAATGAAGCGTTTCATGTACTGTCAAGAACTGCGCAAAGACATCGTCTTGTTGCACATAGGCAGAAATTTTGTTCATGTCACCTATGTCGAGCTGGCGGCTGTAAGAATCGTTGAGTGGAGTGCAAGCTACAGTAGCAGAAGATATACAGTATCTGACAAAAACCAACTTATTGACGACTACAGTTCCTCTCGTGGATAAGTTCTTGGTGTTTCTTTCTGTCAAAATATTCAGAAGTGTCGTTTTACCAGCTCCACTGAAGGAAAAGCTAGATAGACTGTAGAATGATGCAATCACCTCGATCCCATGATAAAGGTCACTTCACCAGGATAGGCTTCTCCAGAGACACCTTTCAGAATCGGTTTCATACCGCTTTCCTTCGACATGATGTCCGCTTCAACACCAACCCAAGTCAGTTTCTTCTTCTGCACAAAACTCTCGAAAAAATTCAATGCTCCAAACTCACAGTTGATGCACGACCTGGTGACCTGACCTAAATTTCACAAATATAGAAAACCTAGGCCATCTATAACTCACGTTCTTGGTGCTACGAAACCGTTCAGAGTGATGGATAATATCGAACTCGTCATTTTCGACCTCAGTTTTCTCCTTAAAATTGATTTTCACTAAGAAAACCTAGGATTCTCACACTCTCTGACAACAGCTGATTGAAATCTGACTCTTTATTCGGATTCTGAAGCAAAAATGAAAGATAAATCATCGAAAAAACTCACCGGAGCAGTACTTACCATTCCAAAAAGGCGAAATGTGCTGATCAATCATGAGTTTGGAAGGTTACGTACACGTTCTACCTCTTTTAGACACTTTACCTAGAGTATGACCTAGTCTACATAAAGTTCCAAAATCGATGCAGGTTCAACGGAAGTTCCGAAAGGAACAGTACAATGACCCTTGTTTGTGGTGAGAGAGGTGATCTAAACCATCGAAAACGTGCAAAATCAAAAAACAGAAAATTTTATTCACTTTGATATTTCGAAACCGATCTTGTTTGATAAAAATGGTACATGGGAGTTCTTCAGTTTGCTCTTTTCACTCTGAAGTTGAAAGCTAGTACGCTGATCGTTTTGAAGAGTAATATCGACGCTAGCAGTACAGAATATCCTATCACTGTTTCATTACGGTGGAATCCAGTTGATTCAATGACCTGAATTTATGGGCGGCTCATTTGATCAGGGGAGCAGGATTACCTTCTGGCCTGTGGGGCATGTTCCTTTTTTCAGTTTGCATCCTGAAATCCATTTCTCTCTCTCTCTCTCTCTCTCTCTCTCTCTCTCTCTCTCTCTCTCTCTCTTGCTCTCTTGCTCTCTCTCTCTGTCTCTCTTTCTCTCTCTATCTCTCTCTCTCTCTCTCTCTCTCTCTCTCTCTCTCTCTCTCTCTCTCTCTTTCTTTTTTTTTCTCTTGCTCTCACCTTTCAAAACGCCTTCATCTTCAAAAAAGTTAATCAATAAGTTTGAGTATCCCCATCGGAACCACGAAATATAAGGGATCGGGAAAAAATAAACAGGTACAGAGTCCAAGTGAATGAAGAATCCACCAAATGTGTGCATCATGGCCAAAAAAAGGTTTCCAAGAGCTATGGCTGTCGGAAGATTGCTGGCAAGAGCCGCGAACATATGAGCTGGAACGTGACTTTTGCAAAGTTTCAGAAACAAGTGGCTGTACCGGCTGATGACGTCACCACTGCAACCAGGATAACTGTTGAAAAGTAGACGAAGATTATCTTCGCATTCAGCACAAGTCCGGCCATTCCATATAGAATGGCGCCGAATATGAAAGGGAAGATGATGTATTGGATGGACTGAAAATTAACGTCTTGGGTGGTCCTTCGATAGCTAGGAAAAAAGGCAAGAAATACAGTGACTATAATCTGGAAATACAATGCAATTGTAGCATCCTGGCATCACGAGTCTAAGACCCTCTCATGATTTACGACCCTTTGTGTGTGTAACAGATGTACGCCCCCTTCTGACCCCGCATGAGCCTCATTCCATGTCTCTGCACTGACACCGCGAGGTGGCTTGCAGACCCCAACCTTGTCGACAATAAAGGTTATCACAGACATGTTGAGACTTCATGACATATAAGCACCGTCAAGGCTTATTATGTTACATGGAGGTTCCACCGAGGGGTTCACCATCTGACGACGGTGACCCACGTGTGTTTTCTCAAACACACAACTCGGCTATTGCCTGCTGAATCCCGCTACACTATCCACAAAAACCCAGCAGTGCGACGAAGATCATGCCTAGTCAGAAGGAAGATGTAACCCGACCAGAAAACTATCAACGACGGAAAGAAGAAAGAAAATGGAAAACGCCCATATTGTATGCTGCTATATTTTTTTCCACGAAGAGCCAGAGATGCCCGTGCTGATTCCCCCCTGTTTGTCACGAAGAGCGAAAATGCCCGTGATGTCGCAAGAAGAGAGCCGAATGCCCCTTGTCGACCATTATTGCCTGCTGTTAGGCCAACTGTCCCCCCAGCTACACTATCACCGTCTGCTATTTCCCTACTACTACTGCCGATTACTACTATTCTGGAGAACGTGGGTTGGCTACATCAAGAAGAGAGGAAGAAAATAATCATTGTCACCATTCCTAAATACTGTCATTGCACTTTGAATCGAACACCAACTTTGTATGTTACGTAGGGAAACGTAACTTGTGAAAGCCGGGGATGTAGCATCCTGGCATCACGAGTCTAAGACCCTCTCATGATTTACGACCCTTTGTGTGTGTAACAGATGTACGCCCCCTTCTGACCCCGCATGAGCCTCATTCCATGTCTCTGCACTGACACCGCGAGGTGGCTTGCAGACCCCAACCTTGTCGACAATAAAGGTTATCACAGACATGTTGAGACTTCATGACATATAAGCACCGTCAAGGCTTATTATGTTACACAATAAACTTTTTGGATGCTCTTTCAGAAAAGATGAATGTGAAGCTCGAACAAAATGACTAGGGCTAGGTGAGTGGAGAAGAATAAACTTCTTGGGTGGTCTTTTAGGTGTAAGAGATAGTAGGAGGACTATGAACTTCTTAGATGGTTCTTCGAAAAAGAGAGAGAGAGAGGTGAACGGCAAGAACTATACATACTCGGGTAACCAAATACGAGTATTATAAGGAACTATCATAGTATTATAATGAAAAATACGAGTATTATAATGCCAAAAACCATAACTAATATATGATTATAATACTCGTATTTTTCATTATAATACTATGATAGTTCATTATAATACTATGATAGTTCCTTATAATACTATGATAGTTCCTTATAATACTCGTATTTGATTACCCGAGTAGCAGCGATGGAGGGTCGAACTGGTGTTATAATGGTTAGAGCTTATCACCTAGACTATGTAGAGACACGTTTTTTATGATGACAAAACGCAATCCTCCCTTTTCTACGATGCAAAACTCACATCTACAGTAGTCTTCGCCAAAATGTATGCAGTCGGTGAGTACATGTTAGACTGATATTCTCGCACAACAACCGGGAATTCTTGCCATAAGAGCTGCAAAACGAGTCAAATACAGTATGCTTGTAGCTCACCGTCATGGCTGGCATGTAGAACAGCATGAACATCATCTGCGTGGAAAGGAACGATATACCCTTGAAGGAATCCACAGAGTCTGTTGTCATCGTCAGTTGGAAGAAGATGACTCCGGAGAAGACACCGAGAAGCTGAATTTTAGCTGCTTTGTGGGACCGCGTCACACCTCAAGTTTTCAAAATATTTTTCAAATGTCCTGAAAACATTTTATGCTCGGAATCAGAATGTTCCACAAAATTTCAAAGTAGAAGTTGTGAGATACTGTGGCTCCTGTTGCCAGATCGTGCTACACACCTCGGCAATGGCAGAAGACAATAAAACCGCTTCGCAACCGCTTTGCCGACCTCCGCTTTCGCTTTCGAAAGTGTTTATACTTTAATAATTGTTTGCGGTGCGGACGGTGCGGACGATGCGGACTTTTCCACATATATCGCTAGAAGCATGGCCGTTTTCAAACGCGCTCTAATCTCAATTTTGCAGAATGAGTACGGTAGGTCTAGCTTGGGGTCGGGACTCTCACAACGAACAGTTAGATCTCTGTGAATTTAAATTATTATTCTTACTTCCAGTCCATTGAAATTAAAGGCGCATTACTTAAATCGTTTTGTGTTTCGAGGCGAAACTGCTACGGTACTAAGTACCCGATTTACGGAGGCCAGATTTTTTTTACAGGTAAAGGAAGCTTGGAAGCTATGTGTTTTCCCAACGATAGCTCTACCTACTTCCAACATTTTGACGTTACGATTTGTGAATCTGGGACGAAAAGGGGGGGGGGGGAGGGGGCAAGAGTACGTGAGTGGGAGAGACGCAGATTTTGTCGCCATTCGATGTACCCTACCAAACGGCAACAATATGATGACGTACTGGTGACTATACGGCGACGTATTGGTGACAAATGAATCACTTCGTCATTTTTACGGCTTGTAACCGGTACGTCACTATACTGTTAACAGAACGTCCCCGTATTGTCGCCGTTCTGTCACCGTTCTGTCACCGTTCTGTCACCGTTCTGTCGCCGTTCTGTCGCCGTTCTGTCGCCGTTTGGTAAGCTGATGGCGACAGGAAGGGGGCGTATACGGTACGTACCGGCGACAAATTCATCATGGAGTAAACAGCACGGAGATGTGCGCTTTGCCTGTACTTACCAAAGTTTGGAGCAACTTGTAGAAGACTATCCTTGTATCTCGATAGAATTGAAGGAAACTTCGATGGCTCAAGTAGACGATCTGATAGAACCAGGAACGTGGGTATCTGAACGTTTTGTGACTTCCCGGGTTACTGTAACAGTATCTCACTGTGATCCCGGCATATCTTCAAGAACTCGCTGGGACAGAACAAGTGCTGTTGGTTCTTTGTGAATCGCTTCGAATGCCGTGACTATTGCCTTGAATGTTTTTCAATCATTTTTGTAGACATCATCACAGTGCATCAAGATGAAAAATCGAATGGGGGCGGAGTCTCAACAAGGCGCTAGTCAGTCGACCCCGATCCGTACATTCAATTTTACGTAACCATTAAAAAATCAACACTAGTGTTGATTTATTAAAAATGATTTTGGAAGTGAGATGATCGTATATCTTCTTTTCATGATCTTACATCTTCACCAAAACCCAGTTTAGAAAAACGTTTGAAAGCGAACATTGATTCTTTCTATATAAACTTGATCAGTTTCCATCAGCGATTTCGATATCACTCGCATGAAGTGATCTGGCAGTGAGGAAAAGGGTGGGATGGGGTGACCGTTACTGTAAAATGTCATCAAAAGGGCACCAATAACATGCTTACCTGCTCAAGAAGTTTGATATCGCCGTGGGGTTGCCCTGATAGGCGACCCTACCGTCACAGAGTAGGACCAACCTGAGTATGACGTCATCGTTTTGGTGACTTGGTGTCCCACCTATCCGCCATGGCGTACACATTGGTGGAGGGTTGGTGGATGGTGCACAAGATCGTCTTGCCTTCTCGCGCCAGTTTTCGCAGGCATTTGATTACTTGGTGGGCCATGAAAGAGTCCAGGCCGGATGTCGGCTCATCGCAGAAGAAAATAGGAGGATCGGTTAGGATCTCAATCGATTATTGATTTTCTGTGTTCACAGTAGCGTTCAATAGTTTAGAAACTTTTGTGCAGTTTCTAAACTCTCGATCGCTACAGTAACCCATTAGAGTCACCTCACAGGCAAAAGCCAATCTCTTCTTCTCCCCTCGTGACAGCGACTTCTTTGTAAGGGACCCGACTTCTGTATATTCACACTTCTTCAAGTTCATCTGGAGTACGTACATTTTCTCCAAAAATGTTCTAGGACCGACACAGGGCGCAAAACGGTCCGGTGGACGTCCGCACCTGCAGCATCCGTTTTGAGCCCTGTGTCCGCCCATACCATGATCATAAGCTCTTCGACGATGTCTTCTCTCTCCTGGCTAGGTAGCTTGTGTGGTGCGCGGAGCTTTGCCTGTAAAGGAAATTTGAAAAATCTTAATGAGAATCAAAATACCGCAAAATGAAGCGTTTCGTGTACTGTCAAGAACTGCGCGAAGACATCGTCTTGTTGCACATAGGCAGAAATTTTGTTCATGTCTCCATTTTCCAATTGACGGCTGAAGAGTGAGTGCTAAAGAGAAAGAGAAAGAGAGAGAGAGAGAGAGAGAGAGAGAGAGAGAGAGAGGGAGAGAGGGAGAGAGAGAGAGGGGGGAGAGAGAGAAACCCACTTATTAACCATAACCGATCCTCTCGTGGATAAGTTCTTGGTGTTTCTTTCTGTCAAAATATTCAGAAGTGTAGTTTTACCGGCTCCACTGAAGGAAGAGATACATAGACTGTAGAATGATGCAATCACCTCGATCCCATGATAAAGGTCACTTCACCAGGATAGGCTTCACCAGAGACACCTTTCAGAATCGGTTTTGTGCCACCTTCTTTGGATTCGATATCTGCTTCGATTTTCAGCCAGACTAGTCGCTTTCTCTGAATCTCTCTCTCTCTCTCTCTCTCTCTCTCTCTCTCTCTCTCTCTCTCGCTCTCTCTCTCTCTCTCTCTCTCTCTCTCTCTCTCTCTCTCTCTCTCTCTCTCTCTCTCTCTCTCTCTCTCTCTCTCTCTCTCTCTCTCTCTCCTTTTCTTCACTCACATTCGGCTGCAGTTTGAATCCAGGAGGCCTAGTCTGAAAACAACTACTATAAACTGAAACTCGGATCTCATGAACCCACACTTCTAGTACTTCGAAACCTTTTCGAATGGTTCAGAATATCCAACTCGTCGTTCTCAATTTGAGTCTTCTGTTCTTGAAGAAGTGTTGTACATTCAGTCGAATCTTCTTGCTCGGACACCCCCTGTGTCTTGCATTCTGTATTTAGGTCCATCTGAATTGATTATCATGATGTGTCAACGGAAGATATTATATCGGTTTACTCGGACTCACATCGGAGAGACACATCACCGAAGACGACACCGATAAGCTGAATTTTAGCCGCTTTGCGAGACCGCTTCACACCTCCCTGCTTTTGCGATGGGATGAGACAGTGTCGATGCGCACATCTTCCGTCTTTCCCACGTTTTACAAAATCTCAGAACTTACCGGAGAACTGTGAGACTCTGACATGACGAGAATCGAAATGAAAAAACAAAGTTCCAATCCACGTTTCAACCAAACGCACATAGCTTCCTCTACCTGTAAAAAAGTCTGGCCTCCGTAAATCGGTTACTTAGTACTGTAGCAGTTTTGCCTTGAAACACAAGAACGATTAAGTGATGCGCCTTTAATTTCAATGGACTGAAAGTAAGAATAATAATTTAAATCCACAAAGATCTAACTGTTCGTTGTGAGAGTCCCGACCCCAAGCTAGACCTACCGTACTCATTCTGCAAAATTGAGATTAGAGCGCGTTTGAAAACGGCCATGCTTCTAGCGATATATGTGAAACGTTGTCCCTACCTTTTTTCAATCATAAGTACCGTAACCGCGTTCTAGTTGATTACTGTATCATGTTTTACACCAGCAAAGTTCAAGTTGGATCCGTCTGGAAATCACAACTTTTGTTTTTTTCTCTTTTCTTCGTAGTCAACCAAAAAGTTCATAAATAATAAACACTTGGCTCTAGGCAAGTCTCATATGTCTGTCCTATCAATTCTAAAGTTCGATTCTTCCGGAACTCTATATTTTTGCTTTTTTTTCTTCATACCCATAAAACATGTAAAATATAAAAATTTCATTCCAAAAACGTGATTAGTCTTCAAATAGAAAGTGAGCAAGTTATTAGGGGGTTGGGCCCTCGCATAAATAAAAAGATATAAATGATAGGGTATCTGGTGTGAAAAATCAGTCAACTACAACACATCGACAACATATACTACCAACTTATCCACAAATTATATAGCCAATTTTTGATTATTTACATATTGTACAGAATATACTCAGAATGGATGGGTAGACAATCAGTCAACTATAAAGGTGGAAGTGTTACATGGGAATGGTACCATGACGTCATGACGGTCTGATTAGTCTCTTAACAGGAGTTGACCTTGAACGTTATTGGGATCCAGAGTTGAGACCTAGCCAGATGTGTTAAGCAGGTCGAATAATGAAGTTTTCATGTAGAAAATTTTTGCGCGTTTTTTGTTTCAAGCGAGATATTTTAATTTTAAAAATCACTTTTTAAAACCGTACACGTTAACGCCACAGGGCCTTTTTGACCACACGCACTACACAAATGGATCCAACCGTGAAATCAATCGGCGGCGTGGTGAAGTGGTTGTGATCTTGTATTCAAACCGAGAGGTCAGGGGTTCAATTCCACTCGCTGACGAGTTTTTTTCAATTTTTTAAAATGATGACAAAACTGTGCCCTAACTATGTAAAATTACTTTTTTCAGTTATTTCCTACCGTATTATGCATGTAAATCATACTCAAAACACACAAAAAGTCTATAGTTGACCTCATCTATTACCCCCTCCATGAAGCTGGTCAAGTGATCATTCGAATATTGACGTTCATCGATTACAAAGTTTTCACATTCCAAATGCATGTTTTGACTGAAAAAAGGATACAGGAACCGTTTATATCGGTTAGTTGCAGTTGTCCTTTGGAAGTTTTTCATATCATGAGCAGGAGACATATCGCCGATGGGCTGAATGAGAGTCTATAACCGCAAACTTGAAGCACATGGTATCGTTGAGTCAGTCTCATGACCGTTTAGGTGGCACCAAATCAGTTTATCAAGTTATTGGCTTTATGAATTTGCAAAATGGTGGTTTTTTAAAATCATGTGGAGACTGTGATTTCTCATGCATTCAAACTTTGAAAATATGAATGCAACGATGCTGCCCAGAGACATCCAATGAACAACGTGGGTGACCTGCATGACTCCTCAGCACCTATTGATGGGTTGATGACACCTTAACGGTCATGAGACTGACTCAACGATACCATGTGCTTCAAGTTTGCGGTTATAGACTCTCATTCAGCCCATCGGCGATATGTCTCCTGCTCATGATATGAAAAACTTCCAAAGGACAACTGCAACTAACCGATATAAACGGTTCCTGTATCCTTTTTTCAGTCAAAACATGCATTTGGAATGTGAAAACTTTGTAATCGATGAACGTCAATATTCGAATGATCACTTGACCAGCTTCATGGAGGGGGTAATAGATGAGGTCAACTATAGACTTTTTGTGTGTTTTGAGTATGATTTACATGCATAATACGGTAGGAAATAACTGAAAAAAGTAATTTTACATAGTTAGGGCACAGTTTTGTCATCATTTTAAAAAATTGAAAAAAACTCGTCAGCGAGTGGAATTGAACCCCTGACCTCTCGGTTTGAATACAAGATCACAACCACTTCACCACGCCGCCGATTGATTTCACGGTTGGATCCATTTGTGTAGTGCGTGTGGTCAAAAAGGCCCTGTGGCGTTAACGTGTACGGTTTTAAAAAGTGATTTTTAAAATTAAAATATCTCGCTTGAAACAAAAAACGCGCAAAAATTTTCTACATGAAAACTTCATTATTTGACCTGCTTAACACATCTGGCTAGGTCTCAACTCTGGATCCCAATAACGTTCAAGGTCAACTCCTGTTTAGATTTTCAAATACGCTCAACCTTGGAAACCTTGGAAAACAAATTTCAGATGCTTCCGCTCTCACAACTAGACCATGAAAGTCATGAGTCATGAAGTCAAAGTGGTTTCTAGATCATAAAAGAGAGTCAAATATGCTACTTCCAAGCTTTCAAGAATCCACGTCACACGACCGCAATTTAGTAACTCTATTTTTGAGAGAACCAATCAGACCTCATGAAACTCCGGCACCATTCCCATGTCAGCCTGTTGCATATACAATCAATGTATCGCCAATTATGAACGATGCCACTTTTTGCCTCATCTCCCGTTACAATGTCATATCTGTCCGAAACCTTCCAAGACATCGAAGAAAACCTTTTTCTTCAACACTTTCGAGAATCTCAGGACGATGCGAAATGTCAATGTTGCAACAAGGTAAAAACTGGTATCGTTCGTATCTTTTCGGGAGCTACTGGTATAGGTAAAGGGAAGGAGAAGTTAAACATTGAAGGCATCTCATACTCGGTGTCAAACCCGACAAACAGAGAAGAAACATGTGTTATCAAAGAAAGAAGAGACAGAGAGGGAGAGAGGGAGAGAGCAACCTGTTACACGGCTAATAAAACTATACGATAATATCGGAAAAATAAAAAAAAGAAGAAGAATGCGAAAAATCAAAACATTCACAACTTGGGTGCGCGATTTTGAATCGAATCTTTGTTTCTGGATTGGGCAATACTAAACGCGTAGAGAGTAAATTTCTCCTGTATATTTCAGTTTTGTGGGGAAAAGTTTAATTATTCCATTAAAAAAAACCAATTTTCAAAGAAATCTAGTAATTTTTGACTAGACTTTCAGTTTTTTAGTTATAAGAATTTACAATTCCCCTTTCGTGAGGGAAAAATGGACTTACTCCAAAAATCAATTCATCCCATTTCCAGCTAGTTTTAGACTGGGACTTACGTCGCTCAAGATACGATTTTCAGACTGAAACTGCCTTTTTCCCATGAAAACTGAAATAATCCTGAAGAGAAACTCATCGAGTTAGAAAAAAAAATAATAGATACATTGAAAACATAATGTTAGGGTACATCATAGGACACGAACGATTTGTTACAACCGACTAAATATCACTAGGTGGGATTAATGGTAGAATACTACTACAATCAGCCTCGAACCGCTTGGGTCGAGCTCATGTGTGAACCAAACGAGTCAGATGTTGGTGACCGGGCGAGCTGTCCACCAGTCTCGTTTTTACACGGTGACTGGCCGTTGATCGGTATTGGTGCCGATTTCGGTGATGAGACACCAAGGGACGTGGTGGAGCTGGACCGGACTGAGGAGAGCGCCAATGAGCAGTCGTTTAGCTGTTCGATTGATCTGAAAATTCAGATATCCGTTTTCTATCAAAGCCAGTTCGGAAAATCTCTCTGAACCTTTAATCAACTTTCTTTTTTTGTAAAGTCACCAGAATGCTACCGTTTTCTCCGAAATAGAAAAAAAACTTGTCACCGGGTGAGGAGCGAACCTGCCACCCGTTCAAGTCGAACGGCATTGCTCCGTACCCGTAGCAATTGTCTTATAACTAAAAAATACTGACTACTAAGTTTTCAAATACGCTGAAAGAGGTGGTGACGGTTTCAGAATCTATTCTAGGAGGATACTCAGATCCATCATGGCACTCCCTTTGAATTTTGAAAAAATCAACAAAATAACTTATAAATGAAAGTGAAATCTCACCCAATACTCAAACTTTCATCGAGTGAATGGTTGAATGTTCGATTCGACTGTTCGGCAAAAAACTCCTTATAGCACGTGTTACAAATGCTTCTCTGATCGTATCTGCCACCGTTGCTGTCGTGCTCCTTGTTCTGGTTGCACGCTGAGCACACTTTGCGCAGGCATTTTCTGCAATTTATCATTTTCTACTTCCAATATGGATTCTAGTGAAACTTCCTAGTAAGAGAACAGAAAACAACATCTTACTAAATATCTCGGTATTGTATTAAATAGAAATAAAGCTTCTATTATACTTAATTTAGGTGTCAGAAGTCAAAACCACAACAACTATTTATAACCTGTGTTATTGTGTTTAAATGCACCACTGACATCGAATTTCACGACATATTGTTATTCTATACTGTGTAAAATACTATCACCTTTCAGATCAAATCGAAATTGTACAATCACTACATGTTAGTTATTCAAGGAAAACAGTGATTGACGACACATGAACCCTCGGAGAGATAGGTAAATCTCTGTCATTGCACTCCAGACATCAAAGTTCACTACAGTTGAAGAAAAAAAGACTCACTGGCAATGTTGGGTCATGACCAACAGTGTGAACTTCTTGTTACACGACGAACAGAATTTTCCGTCTACCTGGAGGCCAGTACCATCTCTGAAGCATAATTTGCAGATAAAATGAGAGTTCAATCGACTCACTTAATCGGCAGCTCGTGGTCACCAATCACAGAGATATCTGATGGTGCTCGGCCAAGGGTGTAGCTCTCAACGTCAGACTCTCCTTCGCCAACGGATTGCTGAAATTAACTCTTTTTTTAAGTGAAGTTTTTATTCTGGATTTTAGGTTCCGTATATTTTCGAATTCTAAATCGATTGAAGTTTTGAAAAAAGTTGATCCAGCTGATTTTTGATAGCTCGAACAGAAAAAAAATTGATTGCAAATTTTAATTAAAACAATCTTCTGTCACTGAACCACTCTCCAATTTGAAACGAAAAGAAGGTCATAAATTCCAAATCATCATCTATACGTCATAGAAGAGAGAAAAAAAGTTCAAAGTCGAAAACATTTCGGTTTCAACACGAGTAGTCACAACAATGTTACAACTCATTTCTCTGTTCACAAGAAAACGCAACTCACCATTCTGCTACTACTGCTGGTGTGCTGTGACCAACACTGGGATCCCGACCCAGGCGGTGACATTGGCGCTTGATGGTTCTGAAGCACTTCGGACACTGATCTTTGCCGTGTCTGGAGGTCGTGGATCGTTTGGTCTTTTCGTTTGATGACCTCCCCCATTTTCTGCATCTTTTCCTGCAAATTATTATTCGAGTTAAATAAGTATTTTTCGTGTCAAAACTGAAAAAAACCGAAAATTTGTTGAAACCAGTCCTAATTCTCGTTTTTCCATAGTTTTCAAAAGTAAACGCTCACCTTTTGCTTGGCATTCTTCTTTCTTAGCGATTTTTGTAGGGCATCTTCGAACTTCAACAGGCCGTCGTGGTCCAAACATTGCTGAAATGTGCATTCATAAATGGTGGAGGCTCCAAGTCAGAGCTTTAAAAATTTCATCATTATCAGGCGCACCAATGTTGTGACTCTCCGAGGCATCATTTGAAAAACCACTTCTAACGTCTTAAAATTACCTTCACTCAGTGAAAAATGTCAAATTTTCGCATAAAAGACGTCAAATGAGCTGAAAGTATGACTAATCTCTCGCAGCGTTACCAAAATCTACCAAACTCTTTGTTCAGCTGGAATTTAAAAATTATGTTTCGTGAAATTATGACTAATCCAAATGAACACTAACAAAAACTGAAGTTGAATTTACGACTACTCCACCTCAACGTTACCAAAGTTTGCGAAATTCTCGTCGTTCAGCTCTCAAAACTTTTGGCTCAATAGCGCTGATTGAATTTACGACTAATCCGAATCAACACTACTTAAAACTCACTCTTATTGTCTGAAGTGCCGGATCTTGTATACTTGTCGACATCAGAGAGCCGTTTAGAATTGAACTCGAGTTTGGTGAGTCACCAGTTTGGTGGGGATGCGAATGGTGAGGGAGTGACGGGGTGTGACTGTGGCTACTGCAAAGAACACATTGTTGTAGACAATTTCGACTACTACCACAGTTGCACGGAAGGTAATGCTTGCTACGCGGAAGTCGGGAAAGGGACGAAAGTCGGGATTCCGTGCAACTCTGTTTACTACCATAAAACACAGGGAAAATGTAACTATTTTGAACAAAAAACTAACATTTGAGCTTCAACATTATTGATTGAACTGATACTCTCAGAGCTCTTGCTCTTCGTCAGAACCGGAGACGTGATGGTGGAAGCTGTCGAAGCGGTCATGGCACCGGATGCAGGCCCTATAGGACAGAATTAATCCAATAGAGAAAGAGAGAGAGAGAGAGAGAGAGAGAGAGAGAGAGAGAGAGAGAGAGAGAGAGAGAGAATCAACTCACTTTCCAGCAGGCTCAGATCCTTGATTGGTGACTGGGTTGTTTCTGTGACTACATCGGTTGTCTGGAATGCTTATTTCATTTTCTTGATTCATGAAAACTTTAAAAAAAAACTAGACTTAAAGAGGTTAATGCGTCATAGAGACTGTACGTAAATTAAAAAAAATCATTGATCTGAAGTGATACCAGTTCTTTGAATCGAAACTCCACCCCTTCGTAAATCCTGCACCGCTGTAGACACAGTTACTGTAGTTAAAAAACTTTTTTCTCTGACGTTTTTTCGAAATTTATGATGGAAAGTTACATGACTGGCAATTTTTCAATAGCAATCGTCGAAACAAACTCGCTTGCTAACTTGAGAAAAATATGAAAAAATATTGATGTGCGAACGCGCTCTATAGCGAATTTTAATTCAATAAAATTTGCGTGCAACGCGTCTAATCGATAACGATAAACCTTTAGCTCGGTGTGCTTCAGAAAATTTCAACGTTTTCTTCGCTCTCTCAGGTATGTGATCTTATGAATGCGAAGAAACAACAAAATTATGTGAGAAGAATATCCTTGCGAGGCTATTGTGATCAAACTTCAACTACGACTTTTACGTATTATGGGCTTATTGTGTTTTTAAGAGCAATGATGAGATAAAATGCTATTAAACTCACATCCTTCTTTTTCTCATTGTTGTCTCTGAAGAGCTCGAACCAGATACCGAGGTCGAGAACTGTGAATTTGATCGATCGTAGGGCTCCCTTGTACTCGGCGTCGTAGGTTTGATTGACGTACTGCAACAATGGAATATTTTAGCGACAAAAATTATTCGTGTTAACATGTAGTCAAAATTGAGAGAAAGAAGGAGAGAGAGAGAGAGAGAGAGAGAGAGAGAGAGAGAGAGAAAGAGAGAGAGAGAGAGAGAGAGAGAGAGAGAGAGAGAGAGGGTAAGAGATAAGGATGAAAAAAATGATTGATGTTCTCAAATCGCCAAAAAATACCTCTTCATTGTGTGGTCCAATGTACTGCCAAATTTCCACCAATCGAGGCACTTGCCTCGCTCGCAGCGCTTCTTGTCTTTCTTTCATGGAGTTGAACATGAATGTTCCGAACAGGCCAGAATACGCGTGATGAGCGAGTTTGAGCTGGAAATGAAGGATAATTACCGATTCCTTCGATTTCAGGAAACTTTAAAATCTACTATGGGAACTTTTCAGTTCACAACTTCTTACGTGTTTCACTCGAAACTCATAAAGTGAAAGATTTTTGTAACATTGTTATAGAATGCGTTTTCAGTGAGGTTTACGGCAAGAAGCTCAGTGATATTGTTCACTTTATATCCATTTCGTTATTAAGTTTCTACACTGTCCTGACCGGAGCAGTTTCTAAAACAGGTTCATGCATTACATTCCCGATAATTGTTCGAGCTTTTAGCGGCTATTGCTTGTCGTTATTGAAGCTTATGAATTTTTAATCGTTATGAATGAATATTATTATAGTTTAAAAAGTTAGTATTCTTACTTTCTCTTCGCCTTGTACTACTGTTGATACGCTACTTTATATGATCGGTGGCAAATTGTAAACAGTGACCGCGAAGCGCAGAGCCGCAGAGTCATAAATGTTTTAAGGTTTAGGAAAATTCCGAAGTACAAGTACGGTTCTGAGCAGAAGTACTTTCCGAATTTGAGGTTCCGATTTTTCTTGAGCATGAAAGACTCTGTGGACAATCTGCTGTTTAGAATTTGCCATGAGCGGTTCAGTAGTTTTCATCTGAAGTTCGAAAATAGTAATTATCGCGCGTTTGATTTATTCGTGTTTCCCTATGTAGTAAACCGCTTAATCTGTGACGTATTCAAAACATCATAAAATGCTCAACTTCACAGTGTGCTTGACAGGGCTGGTTACGAAATTTAACGATTTAACGAAATTTAGCGTTGAACTCGATGTAACGATCAGCTGGTTTGTTTAAACTGGAAAACCGTTCGATTAACGTTTAACTGTTTCGTTAAATCTTCTAAAAACCGTTAATTTCATGTTTAACAGTTAAGGTTTATACTTTCGTAAACAGCCCTGGTGCTTGAGTATCCAAAATTGGCTCTTCCGTGAAAAATTCCACTTCCGACTTCCGTTTTAAAAATTTTTACGTCCTTGCAACTTCGGTATTCATTTATGAAAAACTCACAAGGTAAGCCTGAGTGAACTGGAAGGCCGTCGGTTGCTCCTTCTGCAAATGTCGCACAGCTTCAAGAAACTGTACAAAGATCGGCGCTCGTTCTCCGGCCTCCCAATTTCCGTTGTAATTCTGTTGTCGGTCGAAGAACTTGTGCCCGAACGCGAGCCATTCTCGTCTTATCAACTCTTCGAACCCGCTGATCGTTCGGTAGTGCTCGTCAAGCATCAACTTGGCCAGCGAGACGATTTGTGTGGTCCTGTCCCATCCATCCGAACAGTGCACCAAGACGGATTGACCGTTTAGGAGATAGTCAGCACAATTGGAAGAACATCGGAGAAGACAGGACAGGTTCACCATCCACCCTGTTGTTTGGAGCTCCTGGAAAACCGTCATGGTGTTCAAGTTTGGGAGGAAATTTGCGCGGAAATTTGTGATTTTGAAAGAATGAGCTGTTTCCAGGAGAAAAAATTCTTGAATAACTCACTTGATGCAATGATTCGTTGCTGGCTCCGCTATTGAGAAGGTTACGAACAGCAACAAACGAATTTCGTACTGCGTGAATGTTTGGTAGACCGGCAAAGTCGATCTTGGCATTTTGATAGTATTCTGGAATCGTGTCGTTTAGAATGGTTGTGAAAATGTCATGTTTGGTTTGGTTGTTTCGAAAAGAAAAGACCTGCAAATTTAGGAGCTCTGAAAATATCTCAAGACTCAGTCCCACAGAGATTTTTCTCATTACTTTGATCACATTTCAGTTCCCATGATTTCATTTCACAACTGTTGTCCTCACTATTTCAACATCAAGGTTGAACCTAACTCATGAAAATATACAGCGACCAAGGTTACCGGGTCCTCGTGAGACTTTGACAGATAACATTATCTTCTACGATCAAGGAAAAACTGTAAGATTAAAAAGGTGAGAGATCCTCTAAAACAACTAGCCCACTCATCATAAATGACTAATAACCGGTTTAACGAAGAAAATTGCTAAGTATCTCGGAAAGACTTTTGTATTACAGTAACTTACCTGATTTCTCAATACCACCACCTCTCGCATGATTCGCCAGCGCTGCTGTATAGGTACGAGCGTCCAATATGACAAACTGTTTGACTTTCTCCTCATCTGAAATAGAAGTCGAATGAGAAGTACTGTGACTGTAATGTACCTGTACATCCAGATTTCGCAACTTCTGCCACCATCTTCTCGTCCAAATGGTCTCGACAGTAGAAAATGAGACCGACTCGGGCTTGAGCTGATCGCATCAGAACTGCTTTCTGCAAAAGTGAGGAATGAAATTGATTAGAAAATCTTGTTAATGGGGGGGGGGCGAATTAAACAGAATTCTCATTACCAAATTGGTTTCAATAAATACCGAATTCAATAAATGTGGGAAAATCATAATCTTACGATTGAAAGTTTTCAATAACAATGAATTATGTTTTAAATCGTTCATCATTACGAGTTTCTGAAAAGACAGTAGGTAAAAATGCAGTTTTCCACTTTTAAAGAAATCTTTAATAACCAAAAACTCCATTACTTGTAATTAATATGGTTATCTTTCCAACTCATAGATAAATTATAAGTTTTTTCTCGTTTTTCGTCAATATCATACCAACTAACCGTTTCTCGACTCCTCCACACGACAGCCGGGAACCTATTCATACTCCTGTACGGTGCGACTTGCTTCAGATCGTCGTCGGTAATACATTTTGGGACTATCAAACGTTCTGGGTACGTTTCGGTCAATCTGTAAATTTTTCATGAAAAGATAACATGAGAAAGTGTTGAAGTTAGAGAAAATCTCTCAAAACGAGTTAATCTTCATTCCTGTTTCAGAAACAAAATATTTTCATTGATATTTTATGTTAAGTTATTTCTTTCTGAGTAGCCCAAAACACCAGTAACAATAAGATAACTTATTAACAATTACTATACAATAATAACTTACAATAAGATAACTCAGAGAAGAAAGAACTTAACATAAAATATCAATGAAAATATTTTGTCACACCTAGGCAAAGTAATAAGAGAATAGAACCGCTTTGCGGGCCTCCGCTTTCATTTTCGAAAGTGTTTGTACTTTAATAAATGGTTTACTTGACATAATGAACGTTGCGGACTGTTCTCAAAGTTAGTTTACCTACTTCAATCAATTTTTCGTTACGATATTGACTTCGTGATGAAAGCAAGGTAGGGAAAATAGAGTTTTTGAAATACAGTAACTGAAATTTGATCTACTCTATCGATTGTCCCGCCCCCTGCGTTGCGTAATTTAAATCGGTGAGACAAAGCCTTCGACCTGTCGAAAAATTAATTTTAAAAAACGAAAAACTCACTTAAAGTCCATATTTACAGAAGAGACACGAAAGTGTTCCTCCATGCCGAGTCGTTCAAAGTCAGTTTGAACCATGTCTTCCGACGTCACTGCTTGTTCGACCAACCACTTCGGATGTTGTTTGCTGACGGCTTCGGAGAACTTCCATGCGAACAGTTCGTATGACTCTGGGTCGTTGGCCGTGTTGTCGACAGAGTTTCTTTTGTGTAACTTCGCCATGATTTTTATCAATTGACGGTGCCAAGCAATGGCCGACTCGGATTGAGGGAATATTATCCTGTAAAAAAGTGAGAACTGATTTTTTTCAACAACAAAAGTGGGTTGATACTTGAAACCTGAATTCTTTACAGAAATTCAGCCCAAAACGGTTCATAAAGATAGTTTTGAACAAAGAGTAAAACTAACAACTCCCAATACCGCTAAAAATCGATGAGATCATTAATAGAAACCGTTTTTGAGCCTCAAAGGTCATTTGTCTAGTGGAAAACACATACCTTTGACATCTTCCTTCCTTCGTATGCAAAAGTATCTGATTGGGGTCCTTGAGGTCAACTTGCTCGAGTCCCATGAGTGGGAAGATTGATACCGTGCATGGTACTTCTTTGACGAAAATCAACTGAAAATTTTCTGTTGATTTTACGCCGTGAGACAAAGACGGGAATGAGGAATTTGACACTCTATAAAATGGTTAATTTCACAGTGTACTTGGGTATCCAAGAGTTGGCTCTTCACAAAAGTTTTTCTTTCAACCTAACCTAAGCTTATTATAAAAGAAAATAACTGTTGGCTGCAGATTGCAGATTGAGATTAATACATGACGTCATGAACGCGAGTTTTTACAATGTGTCAAATTCCTCACTCCCGTCTTTCTAGGACTCCGTTTAATTTGATGTTACTACCATTCGTATCCACGTCAACTCGGTGAGCGCATTTCATTAGAATCCTTTTTTCTAGATTACGCCCGAGTTGACATACACTACAATCTTTCTCCTTTTCTGTTGACGATATTCCCCTCGTTCGGGTATTAGTGAAAATTTACCATTAGAAAGCAAGTCTTACCCTGTAATTAGTGAGCATAAGGGCTCCTCCTTCCACCAGCGACGATTCTTCATTGTTGACCTGCTTGGCTTGTTCGGCGGGTAACAGCACCACGTCCTTGAACATTTCCTTCTTCTCAAACGAATCCAACTTGCTCAGGCTCGAATCGTTGTCTGCGAGTGATAGTTGGCCAATAGAGGCATTATCCTGCAATTGTTCAGTTAGCAATTTTATTCAATGATTTATTTTCACAACTGCTGATAATATTCTGAAATTGTGTCGTTTAGAATGGTTAAGAAAATGCCATGTTTGGTTGTTTCGACAAGAAAGATTCAGATGCAGGATCTATAAAAATATCTCAAAACTCAGTCTAACTGCAAACTTTCTCAGTACTTTGATCACATTTCAGTTTCCATGATTTCTCTTCACAATTGTCGTATTCACTATTTTTACATCAAGGTTGAACTTAGTTCATGGAAATGTACAACTCTCATCCCCTCTCTGAACCCCAACCTTCGAAGCTATGAATTGCTTTTTTGTATTCCCTATAACACTTAGGACCAGTCAATAGCAACATCACGTTACTTAATATACGCTCAGCAACCCCCAATAACCTTTCTCGGGTACATAAACAGAACAATGGTAATAAAACGGTAGTTGCTAGCCCGAGAGGAGGAAGGGAGGGACGCGTTATCAGGGCAAAATCACGTGTGCGAGGTGAAACCATAGTCACGAAATAACAAAAACAGTTCTCTATAAATATTCACCAGGATTTCGTCGCAATGCGTCGAAGGTACAACATTCCGAACAGGACCCATTTTTCACGTTCAGACTGTTTTCAGATCGGCGAGAACTGGAACTGTCTCTTATCAACCATATTTCGAAGTGATATCATACTTTCAACTATATTTTCCAATAAAAATAGAGAAGCACGAAGACTGAGGTGGAAAAGAATCGAACTACAACCTCTTATCAAGCATTTTTGATGTTTTCACAATTGAAAAAACTTTTCTCAAGTTTAAACTTCGATATAAAAATAGATTAAAAGCGGGTAGTTGAAAAATCGTCAAACGGTAAAAGAACAAGATTCCTTCAAAAGTGAAAAAAACAAAAAATCGGTAGCGATAAGGATTAGAAATCGGGTCATGTGGGTTGCAAGGAAAAAACGGGAACCATGAGACCAGAACCTCGTGTGCTGCACAGTATTAGCCATAGGGAGTAAAAAGCGTGTGAAGAAAATCTAGGCTGGTAGGCTGGTATCTATGGTTACGAGACGATGTTTTCATTTACCAAGTGAGAAAACGCCCTAGTGACTTGGAGTAGGGCTAAAAGTACACTCACTCTTACTTATTATCATTGAATTAAGTCAATATTACTAGCAACAAGCCATTGAAAAGGATCTGGTGAAGTAAAACATAAGTCGGTAATCTCTCAAGTTTCATGCGTGAAGGTTTAGATTATAACTTGAGACTTTACCTTGCTTGTTAGTTTTTGAAACATATTCCTACACTCGAATCACAAAATTTGCTATCATATCTCGACTCGATAGCTTGCATTTTTCGTATGAACTATTTTCACAAACTAGACTCATGAGTTTTCTCAAGCTTGTAGCTTGACTTATAGGTTAAAATATTTTGCTAATATGAAAAGAAAATATGGTAGTTCTTTATACTCAACTCAACAGTTTGAGACACCACCTAGGTCTCTGACCAATTTGCTGAGTAAAACAAAACTTCTAATCTAATAACACTACTATATCCGGATACTACCACCAGGTATCATCTTTCTAACATTAAACGAGACTATTTGTACTGAACCAAACCGTTTTGATGGCATTTTCCAAACAATTCTATAAGTAAAACAGAGCTTGTGGGCAAGTAACACTGCTAAACCCAAAGTACATTGTGTGTCAAGTCAAAATTGATAGTCCAAAACTGGTAGTTAACAAATCGTCGAGACGCGACAAGAATGCAAAGACCGGTCCTATTTGGTAAGAGAATTCTTTGAAGAACAAAGAGCCGTCATGTATGTGTGTGTGTCCTAACTGACAAATAAGAAGATAGAAGTGTTACCTGGACTGAGAAACGGTTTTCTGGTGACATGGAAGAGCCCGATGGGTCTTGGCTGTTCAGTGATCCAATGTTAATGTTGACGTAGGAAGTGCATGTCTGAAAGGTTCTCATGTATTTTCAAATTAGTTAATTTCCGGCTTTCCATACGAAAAAAAATCACTACCGACAAAGCAGACTTTTCAAAAGAAAAAATATTTCCGCCTAGAGAAGAAAAAAATAGATAACAAATGACGATATACAGTTTTTGGTTTCCATTTCATTTCCCATAACTTCAAACTAATATCAATCAGTCTGTATTCTTTTTTATCACAATTCACAAGTCAAAGAACTCCAACATGGAAATTTCACAACTTTCGTACAGAAAACGTACACGACTTAAATTCCATCTGATAAGAAGTGAAAGTGATCGATACGATAACACACAAAAATCAGTTTAACTTACCATTTGCATGGATCCTGCAAAGGAATCACCACTATCGCGGTTCCCACCACCACCTCCGATGTCGATGGCAGCAGATGCCTGTCTTGTCATATCTAAAATATGAACATATGTGAATGATGAAGAGTTTCGATTGAATAGGTTATCACAATGGAGAACCTATTCATTGCGTCGTGAATTTGGAATTCGCAACATTCAAAAGTTATTGTATTGTGGGAAATATAAAGAACGATCAGAAGGCAAAGAATGAAGAGCTGAAATCAAAAGAAGATGTTCAACTTCATAACATATTCAGAACTTTGAACAGAAATGAATTATTACCGGAAACTGGAAGAATAGTGACTTCATCTTAGACAGAAAAACTAAAAACAACATATTTTGTTGGTTATTGAAGATAGAATTTTATCCTAGCATGATTTTTGTGAACATTTTTAAAACTTATAAATAGATACAAATTGAACGGAAATTGATGCATTCAACTTGAATGATATTTGATAGTTGTGGTATAGGACTTGAAAAACTTTGAAATTCAACTTTGCTCAATCTAAAACTTGAATCCAGGTCATATTCAACAATTTTCGAAAAATATAAATGGCTTCTCGTTGTGGAAAAAAGTGAACGGAAGTTATTGCATTACAATTTAAATGTTATTGAAAGTTGTAGTATACGACTTGAAAACATGGATTTTCAGCGTGATACAACAGGAATAAATCCAGATCTTATACAACAACAAATCATAAAATGAAATTTGAAAATAATCAAGGTGCTCACTTCCGAGATAAACTCTTGTTCTCGCATTCGTCATTTGGAAATTAACAATGAAATGATAAACGTGAAGGAGTGTGACCTTTGGAGGGAATTTCAACTTGAACGGGTTGAACAGTCTGCTGATCGAATCAATTACGAGTTATAACAGCTGACAAGCCGAGGCGAAAAACTAAGGGATTGATACAATGGAACTATTTTCCACATGAAAAGTTTCAAATCAGTGTTGCTTACCTCAAATGAACCTCTCCTTCAAGCAATCTCCTTCAGAACAGTTTCACTGCAAATTTTAGACACCTGAAAATGTGAATGTATGTGTGGCGATAAGAACCATGTGTGTGGGAGAAACAAAGAGAATCAACTATGACAATTTCAATGACAGGAAAGAGGTTCACAAATCGGTTGTCAAAATGGATGAAGGCAAAGGACAATGATTGATTCATCAGGCAAAGAACTTTAATGGTTAGTTGAGCAGAAAGTTGTAATATGAAATCTGGTCCACGGCCAAAGATCATGGAGGAAAATAGGAAAGATCGACGTTGTTTTCGGCGGCAAACGATAAAGCCGACGTGAGTCCTCCTCCCACCGATCGATACCTCGTGTCATCAGACCTCTCTACGTCTATGACTGTCAGCCCTCTCCCAGTCAGACACACTCACTAACGCTTACTCGCGAACCCACTCTTGGATTCATTGAATGCATAATGAACAAAATTCGAGAAGGAAAAACATGTAGCGGGGGTGGACTCGATTAACAGCTTTTCCAACCAAATATTCGCTTGGAAAACCTGAAATTTACGAATATTTGAACTTTCAATGTTCAGATCTGAAATAAACATCCCAACCTTCGTGGGTAGAATTTAAGATAGCAGAATGAGATTCTCGATTTGAACGAGATGTAAAATCAAAAAAATCATTAGATATATTCATGTGCAAACATGTGTAAAAGAACATTGGTACATTAATGTACAAAACATGGGTACAGTAATGATGGGAAATGAAAAAGAAGATAAAAGTTTCAAGTGATCGTACAATTCCAGAGAACAGATAAACTTGATTGAAATTTAGTGTCTCTGGTCCCTAATTATTATGCTGCAATTATCAGAAGATGAACAGCTTCAATTCAAAACTTTCCGATCACAAGAAATCTTCCATACTTTTCGTATTGCATAAACGTCGGACCAACGTTTTCTACTGTTGGTATCATCAAACCTTCGAGTAGGGGCATTGAATAAAATTCTTACTGTCGTAATGGGAACCTACTGAAAAAAAAGAAAAAACGTGAATAAAACCTTTCAGAGGGGGAGGGTGCATACATAAAAGTGGAAAAAAATCATGCCCAATAGTTGTGCTGTGAGACGGCAAGGTTTGAAAGTCTCTTCGTTATTTCTGCATAAGCCTCAGCCTCATCTTCTTTTGCCGCAAGATCGTTCCGGTTGAGTTGTACGCACTTCTCACGTCTTAAATTATGTTTATTTAGTTTTTATAAATTAAAAAATACCTTTCAGCCAAGAAGTTATTTCTTCCTCTCTTAGCATTGTTGCACGCACTAAATATGATGTCTGGTGCGGATGTGACAGAGTAGCTCACAGGATGACCGAAGCACAGGAAATATGTAAAGTTGGATAGGTCGACCGTTGTCAAATTCAACTCATTGACCACTATCTGGTAGCGAGATGGTGTCGATGTTCCCTGCAAGTTATTACTTATATTAGGAAATATTGAAGAACTAACCAAGCGACCATGTTGAGAAACAAGAATGAACTCGTTCTTCACATTCGTGATGCTCTGGTATGCACACGTTCCAGCATCAACTTGGTTGAATTCTCCACGTCTATTTCCGGGAGCGAAGAATCTGAATACAAAAAAACGGTAAGAAAATAGATCTGAGGTCAGATACTCTCACTTCGAAAATGAAATAATGTCAGAAAGTACCTGTACAAGGATTTTCTGTTTTGTAAGATGAAGACCAAAGATGGTTTATAGTTCGGGAAAATTTTCATAGACGACCTGATGTCTTCAACTTCTTGAAGGACCTGAAAACATACTTCTCACTCTTTTATCGTTCTCATGCGCCTTACATTGTTCATGAAACTGTCACCGGGTGATGAACGATAGATTATTATGTTCTCCGGTAATTTTCCAGTTTTCTGTCTGTACATTGTAAGTGACTTGGAGAAGTTCTCCTCGAGATGCAACAGTCTTGTTTCTCTTGGTTTTTGAAGCCAGAAGTAGCCACCATGGTCGGTAGAGTCCTCGTAGGAGAAAGACAACTGAATATCCAAGATTGAAAGGTAATTTATATTTCCGACTTTATTGAAGTTTTTTTTCTCATACAGAAAACTTACGCCAACAACACTGGGTTCACCAGTTGCAATATTGTTTTGTTGGTCGAAGAGACACTGTGCACTAGCGTGTGACATCTCGATTCCAACAATCATCGTGTTCTTGAACAAAAGCGTGTTTAGATCAATGTTCGGTCTGGAAAAGTTTCGATGTAGAAAAGTAACAGAAATACACCTACCTTTTCTCAATTCGACTGTTCAGCAAACTTTGTGGAATTTGTATCATGAAGTTTATGCCTCCGGTTTTAGCATTAAGCTTCCTAACTATGTTGTCAACAGTCTGAACGATTTGAAGTTAATATCAGAATATTAATGTTCAACTAACAGTTCCACCACCTTTGACAATCGCAGATGCAGTCTTCGCACAAATGTGCATAGTCTGGACTCCATAACGAGATTCTAACAGCTTGAGTATCTCTGAAATTAAATTCATTTTTCAAAACACTACACGGAAAGAATAATCGACTTCAGAAACCAACCGTGTGCATGATCTTTGTTTTCGTTGGTGAGAGCAAAGAGGATCGACTTCGGACTGCCAAACTCTTCCTTCCTCAGTTTTGCGTCGATTTCATCAAAAGTCGTAGCGAAACCCGAGCGCATCTTTCTCACCATAATTCCTTTATCCTTACAAGCTCTTTCCAAGTTGCTTTCGAATCTGTACAAACAATTTTTGGAACGGAACAACTGAGAATGTAAAACCTTTTCTCATCAATCGAGATTCTGCGGCGTTCGGTTTCAATGTATAGAACATACATGAAATCGATTTCGCTAGGCTTGAAGAACCTCTCACGTGAGCGGGAGAACGAAGGTTCCTTTCCAGGGAAGCTTTGTGGTTGTTCGGATCTGAGTAATAACGAATCTTTTTTAAATTCTAGCTTTTTTTTTAATTCTCACCTTTTGTTCGCGAATACAATTGTCGGTGGTAAAATTCGTGACACTGTAACATTCTTCATTTCTGAGCATATTCCGATCTGAAAATTCATTATAACCGTTTTCTATTGACATTATAAACCCCAAAAGCCTGAAGGTACGAGTTGGAGCTTGCGGAATCGATCTTCATATCAGATCTCAACTTGTCGTATTGATAGACACGTTCGTGTGGTTTGAACGCTGCTACGAGTTCTTTTTGCTGAAATGATAACTTAAAACTGGCAGAAAATGAGTTCTTACAATGATTGGAGGAATGTACGCAGTTTTCAGTCTTTGACCCGGAGAAATTTCAAGAATTTCAATTGGGTAAAACGACCTTTTTGCTCCTATTTTCCTTATAATCAAAGGAAGTTCTGGAAATCTCAGTCGAAGCTTGTGTCTTTCAAGAAAGTATTCTGCCACTGTCTTTCTTCCGTTTGAAGTTTCGAATGACATGCTGAAACCCAAGATATGAATGAATCATTCAAATTTTACGATGTACTCATGCTATGAGTGCCCAATGTGGGAAAATCAAGAACAATCAGGCATTTAGTAAAACGCACCGGTTGCACCGGGTGATTCGTATTCAGGCTTAGGTTGAACCTAAGCTGGCCCGAACCTAACCTAACCTAAGCCTAAAATAGAGATGAACTTTTACCAAAGGTAACTTTTAATAGCTTAGGTTCAGCCTAAGCCTGCATACAAATTACCCGGTGCACCCGGTGTGTTTTACTAAATGCCGAACAATCATGAGTTTTGATAGCAGTTCACTTCAAGAGCAGAGAACCAACCTTGCATTTTCCGAGCTGACATCACTAATGAAAAATGTTTCATTTTCTCCTGGTCGATGAGTAGTTTCAACCGTGATAGCTAAATGAGAGTTAATTCAGATATTATATTTATATATTTACTTACTTTTGAGCTCATCCAGAAACAGATCTTTACGTTTCAAAGCTCTGCCAACTTCGCTTTCCCTTAAAACATATTTGTTATTTCAACTTGATGAATTCATACCGACAACGTAGACGTTCTATGAGATAATGCATAAGTGACATTTTCATGTAGAATGGTGCTGTTCTAACTAAACATTGAATTTAGAAACTATCGAAATAATGGATTTACCATCGAGCAATAGGTAAAACTGTGCATTCTCGGCGGTACCACACATTTTCACTGCTTTTTCGCATCCGAGCTTGATCTCCTTGCATTCTTGTCTAAAGTATACATTATTCATTTCACAAGCACACTTGGACTCGCTACGCTCGGGGTATTTCTTCCCACACACACACCCTCTCTCTCCAATCCGAATGCGACCATAATTAATGCTAGTATTGCTGCGCGTTGACCCTATCAGCCATGACTTCTCACACAAACAGTCGCCACAAAATTTTGTGCACCAATCAAATCCAAAAAGGATCACTAAAAAATCAGCTTCTATGAAAAAGTGGGCGGAGAATTTGTCGATTATTAATATGATAAGATGACCAAACCGAAGTCGGATTTATTTTTCACATGTCACATAGAATTTTGCAATTCACATCCATGCAAATATTATCAAGTTTACACTTTTAAGCTTTAAAACACTCACTTAAATGTGTTCTTTACATTCTTCGAGTCGAAGAACTTTCCACCGAAGTTCAAGAATTGTCTGAAAATCTTATTGGATAATGTTCTAAACATCATTCACCGCTCGAACATGTATTGCGAAGTGACTATTTCGAGGAACTTTTGAACTTCCTTCTGTCCTACCTCGTCGACTGCATCCATTGACACCTGTGGAAAAATCGATAATCACATTTCTACAATCGATATTCAACATCACCGGAAAACATTCCACAAATTCCTTCAAGTTTTGCTCTATTTTCTCACCTCCAAATCTTTTGTCATAACCATTCTCACAGCTTTGAACTTCGGGCCACCAAGAACTTGCAGAGCCACTTTTTCGAGCTAGATGATCGGATTTGAAAAATACATTGACATCCCATACCTTGTCGACCTCTAGTATCATGGTCTTCTCCTCACCGTCTTGCAGAGATATTGTTTTATCAAGAGTATAGATTGCAGATCCACAGTCATAAACGAGTGGTCCTTTGGTAAAGACATCACTGTAATGCTTCTTGAAACTTTGGACAATGCTGAACAGTGCATCTCTTCTCAGTCGCTTTCCAACACTGAAATAATAATCATATTATTAGATAAACTCGGCTACTCAGAGCTGAAACACGAATAGTGAGAAAAACTCACTCTCCTACTCCGCGTTTCATCTCGTTGACGACAAATTCTTTCGTTTTCTTCATAATTACTATGACGATATGAAATCTGTCCAGCTTTCTGTGAGCATTGCGAATATCAATCTTGAAAAGATTGGAAACCACATTTGACTGCTGCATTGGCTTCATATATCCATCTTAAAATTATGATAATCAATTTTGAAACAAACAAACGGCAAAACGAACAAGTTAACATGACCCCTGGTATATGATAGTGATTCCCACTTTCAAGCCAAAATGAGCTTAACTAAACCTAAATAGACCGGTGCGCCGCAGGCGAACTGGTCCTAATTTTTTTAACTTCGAAAATAAAAAATCAAATTTAGCAGTCAGTTAGTTAGAATAATTACGAACCTGTTATTCTCGCTCGTTCTGAGAGGTCACAGTCTTCGGCTCTCTGAAAAATTCGGGAATATGATTCATGTAGGCATTTTACGGCATTCAGTGAACGGCATCCCGTTTTTCAAACTTAATAACTTTTTTGTAAACTCTCCGATAACTACATTTCACGTGGGATTGCCACCAGGACACACTAAAATTGTGAATTCTGACTGGTCTCTAAGGTTTTCGAATATGCTGAAGATGGTAAAACTGCTCTCAAAAGTTGCGGAACCGACCTGGTTTTCGAGTTATGATCGTCACCAGTTTAACGTGTAAATTGGGAAGAAAAGTGGACATCTGTCGATTTGGGATGGTATTCATACATCAATTTTGAACTGATTTGAAAAAAATGTGTTCGGTGGTCTAGTGGTCAAGAGCTAGGGCTCACGCTTTTTGTTTCGGGAGTTTGAATCCCACTCGTTCCATTTTGTTTTGCTTTTTTCATGCTTATTGTTGATTTTTTTTTTGAATAATTCTAGTCACGTATTATTACAACATTTCTTGAAACTATAGAAAAATGAAAGCGATTCAGATCAAAAATATATTAGGACACAAGTTATTATAGATAACTCACAACTACAAGAAAGTAATATGAATCAGCCATACTCACAGTACTCTTTGTGAATTGGTAGTCCTAACCCTGGCAACTAGTGACGAAAAGTGTAGATTTTATAGTTTACTATTAAGTGGGTGATTTTCTGTAGAAGTACGATGTTGTGAACATACGTCAAACTACAGAGTACTTCGCGGCATAATGAAGTATAAATTCTTTCCGGAGCGTTGAGAAACATTCATACATTAAACGGTTAGAAGCAAAACAAAATCAACAAAAAGCATAAAAAAGGAAAACAAAATGGAACAATTGGGATTCGAACTCACGAAACCAAAAGCGTGAGCCCTAGCTCTTGACCACTAGACCACCGAACACATTTTTTTCGAATCAGTGCAAAATTGATGTATGAATACCATCCCAAATCGACAGATGTCCACTTTTCTTCCCAATTTACACGTTAAACTGGTGACGATCATAACTCAAAAACCAGGTCGGTTCCGCAACTTTTGAGAGCGGTTCTACCATCTTCAGCATATTCGAAAACCTTAGAGACCAGTCAGAATTCACAATTTTAGTGTGTCCTGGTGGCAATTACATGTCAGGCTTACGAGAAAACGCACATTACAATTGAAAACAACGGAGTACGACGAGATGCGTTCGACTGAATACCAAACATTGTAGATCATAAGGCAAATTGTAAACAGCAAAGTGACCAGAGTCGCAGAGGTAATTTTTTCATGCTTAGGAAGATTCCAGTACACGTAGGGTTCCGAATTAGGTTTACTAGAGAGTGCCCCATCTCATTTTGAAAAACGGGATGCAATCACTTTTATCGCATTGCATCCTGTTTTGAAAAAATGGGATGCAATCACCTTTTTAAATCATTGCATCCCGTTTTTCAAATGAGATGCAGGATGCAACAGGATGCATTTTACTAAATGCCGTCCCGAAATTGGGTATCCGATTTTTCCTGAGCCAAGAGAAGAAAAGACTCTTCGAGCAGTCTGTTGTTTACAATTTGCAAGATCAGAGAACTTCTCAAATTAAGATTAAGTTAAGAGAATCTGACTAACCCTCTTTCTGTCATTATCTATTTCCATTTTTGAAGATGTTGAATCTCCAGACGATTGTGAGCTGGTCACTGAAAAATGTTCTCATAAACTGTTTGTTCTCAGCGTGTACCTGGGGTCTTCTTTGGAATTCTTCCGAACGATGACATTTTGGGTGCTGACCCAGGTTTAGCATCCATCGTAATCCTACCAAGAATGTCATCAGCCATTCTCTGAATCTTGATGTTAAAAGGGCACATTAAAAATAACATGTTCCGCAGTCCGTTCCGATATCTTCGCAAACAAGATGCGAAATGCAATTGTTTTAAAATACAGGAATTTGACTGAACCTCCCCCGCAGAGGAGATTCGGCATTGGCATTTAGTAAAATGCATCCCGTTTTGACTGCATCCCGTTGTTTTCAAACGTAAAAAACGTGATGTGTGTTACTGTTAACACTTCTTTTTTATGCTTTGGTTAGGTTAGGTTGGGGCTAGCTTGAGGTTCAACCTAAGTCTAAGAACAAGGTGATTGGGCTGTGCTGAGCAAAGTTATTAACGTTTGAAAAAAAACGGGATGCAATGCCTTCGGCATTTGGTAAAACGCATCCCGTTTTTTTTTTTCAAACGGTAATAACGTTGCTCAGAACAGCCCAATAACCCTGTTCTTAGGCTTATGTTGAACCTTAAGCTAGCCCCAACCTAACCTACGCCTAAAAAAGAAGTGTTCATAGTAACCCGCATCACGTTTGAAAAAACGGGATGCAACGGGATGCAGTCAAAACGGGATGCGTTTTACTAAATGCCAGGAGGTTCAGTCAAATGCCAACATGATCAGGTAATGACTGACAACAATACGTATTAGAGAAAGCCACGTGGAGAAAGGTCACGTAAACTTTCAGAGTACGTAATTTAGTACGACAGGTTAAAGGGATTTCGAAAAGCACAGATGTGAATCAAGAGCATCACATACTCTCAGCGTATCTTTGGAAAGAATGAAGAGAAATTTTAATGACGTTCACTCAACTGTTCAACGCGTTTCGAGGTAGATCAAAAACGCGTTCGACATGTAGATCAAAACTTTAACTACAGTAACCTTGATTTTTCTTGTCCAGTGTTAACATGTCAGCGTTATTTCTGTGTCTTGTCTCGATATTCTACCCATCTTTGAAAGTCAGCTTATTTTCCAATGAAGAACTGAAAATATGTTAGCAGTTCCAAAGAATTCCGTCGTACCTCATCCTTGGTTTACTGTAGTCGAAAGATGAAATGAGAAGGAATGGCAAAATGTAAACCGCAGAGTGTCCGCAGAGCGCAGAGCCGCAGAGTCAATTTTTGTTTCTGGTTTCGGAAAATTTCTAATAACACGTACGGTTCCTAAATAGGCTTAGGTAAGGTTCTAAGCACAAGTACGTTCCGAAAATGGGGGTCCGATTTTTCCTAAGCCTGATATAAGAAAAACTCTGCGGTCGCTCTGCGACTCTGCGCTCTGCGGTTTACATTTTGCCGAAGGAATACACACGTCCAAGAAATGCAGACTTTCAAATGACGGTACATTGCAGACTACGAATTCAAATTTTGAAATTTTCTCTTTTTGCAAATGAACAGAGTTTTCAGATGAGTAAAAAGAAAGATTGTCTCAACTTGGATGCACTTTTTCAACATTCTTACAACAATGTAGTCGGTGAACCAATTAAGCCACACAAGGTGAACTCATATCACCCGAGTTGTTTAAATTATTTGTTTCAGATAGCTATAGTTTATTTGATTCGTGTTCTTTTCGAAATTCACTATGGTTATAGAGCAATACCGAGTACAAGACCTTTTGCACCCCGTGAGAAGACATTGTAAGTTTTGAAACCGAAATCTTGATCCTGTATGCAGACTGTTAAGAATATTCGCTCTTCTTCACGGCCTGATAACCTACAATCAAGAGATTCTTTATAATGCTCTTCTTGCCTTGGTACGAAACATCGATGCGGACATTCGACGTGGTGTCTACTACGACTTTGTAGTTCAAATGGATAAACTCATACGTGGCGAGATGGTCGACGTAACCCTAGAGGAAGCCATTTTCTCAGGAAAACGTGAGTACCATGACAAAGCGACATATGAAATGCCACCGTCTAAGCCGCTCCGCTTTCTAACATCAAAGAGCACTGTTGGACTCTGGTTGAAAAGGGTAAGAAGTGCAATAGAGAAGGGAAAACTTTGTAGTTCAGCTGAACGCACAATGGCTTCGTTCTACTATAGACGAAAAGGCACAATACTCTGAGTTCACAAGGCAATGGATATTGAGAAAGTTTGTTTATTCCTATATTTCTTCATTGAAGAAAATTTTGCAGTGAAATCCCGGACTACAAACTTGTCATGTGTCTTCCATACGAGATTGATTGCAGTGTGAGAGCGAGAAACTTCGTAGCGAAAGAGCTAAGACTTTGGCAGGTTGATTTTTCGATTAAAAAACCTTGTAAGCGTCGAAGATTTGTGTGTAATCCGATGGCTTTCTCCATAATTATTTTGTCGCCGGAACGTCGGCTTCCTATCGCCATTACGTACACTGTCGCCATTACGTTGCCTTCTTGTCGTCGGTACGTCGCGTACCAGCGACGTCGCCACATGGTCGCCGGAACGTCGCGGTCGTGTCGCCGGTACGTCACCAGTACGTAATGGCGATCCTTGAAAGTGTCGCCGGAACATCACCTTCCGGTCGCCATTCGGTTAGCCTAACCAAACGGCGACAGGAAGGCGACGTTCCGGCGACAAATAAATTATGGAGTTTTGGATCGTTTTCATGTCACGCCTATTCACTGAAAACGGGCCGCGGGAAGATTACAAAAAACCTTTTTCACTAAAAAAGAAATAACATTAATCTTCCAGACTTGTCCCACCAAAACTATCGGCATTGAAAAAGGTCTGTTCTATTGCGGTCTCATCAAACAAAGACATCCTGATGTCGCTGGATCGGTTCGTTTTTGACATTTCTATGATGAAATTTGAATCCAGCTCCTATTGGAATCGGTCATTCACATCCAAAAGAGGAATATAATGGCAGCGACAGCGTCGATGAATGAGTTTTGTGACATGTTGATGATCGGGTTAGTAGTTTTTCGTTCATTTTAAACTTTACCAGTTGATAAAATCATCATCATGTACTTCAGATTGAGCTCAAACCTATTTGCGAGTTCACAAACGCCACATCTAGCTACAGCATCAGACAAACCACTCAGATACGCTCCATTACTACTCGCACGACTGTACAGGATATTTGGTCAAACGTGAGATTTGAATGGTTTTCCACAGTTTTTTGATTTAGTTTGTCAGAAAAGATAAATTTGGTATTGTACTAAATCCTGATATAGTTTTTTTTAAACTGTGTTCTGTCTTCGAGATTATTTCAAGCTGTAAGTATGCTCTCTGAGAAGCCGTTTTGTCATAAAAATTCTCAAATTCAATTTAAAATGATTGGAATTAGAAAAAATTAGTTGAAACTGGATAAATGTGCAGGTTTTTTGATTAGTGGCTTTGGGATGAATTCATTTAAACGTTGTGTTCTCTGTGTAACTCCCAATGAACACTGATAAAATCGTGCAAAAAACGTTTTTAGTGAGATGGCCAAAGAGTTCCTGTTGGAGAGTCTGCAACACGCACAGGTCGCTGACGATGATCTATGTGCCAAGATGGTCAATGTGGAGCAAAATGCGTGCGATGTAGGTGGAGGTCAATCACCACTACTGAACGTCTTACCCTCGAGAGAAGCTTCAGCAGCTGATAGTGAGTATCGGAGTAATTCCAAAGTAGAGAAGCTTGCTTGCACTCAGTTTGTTTATTACGAATTCCTTCGAATGCAATAGTCAACGAAAACCTACAGCTTTGCTACACGATCAGTTGAAACGCCTTCGAATGTGTCAGAAGTTGAAGACCCCATCTTTCGGCATTTAGTGAAACGAATACCGTTTTTTTGATCGTGCATAACTTTTCTCGGAAGGCCCTAAGCTAGCTCCTACCTAACTTCAGCCTTGAAAAAAAGTGTTCGTAGTAACAAACATCACATTTTTACTTTTCAAAAACGTGATGCAACTGGCAGCAGTCAAAACGGGATGCGTTTCACGGCATTTAGTAATGGTGATTGTGCCTTTTTTTTTAAAAAACCCTTATAAAAGGTGTTTGAGATGTTCGCAAAGTTACTAACGTTTGAAAAAATGTTATGCAGGGTGCAACGGGATGCGTTTTACTAAATGCCTCTATTCTTTCAGAGAAAATGAGAATGAACAACGCAAGGATCAATTTGCTCTCAAAAATGGCCAGATGCAGGTAATTTTCACTATGATAGAATGTTCACTACATCATCCTTGCAGCCTTTACTCATCGGAAGAAGATGTTCTAAAGGACGACGATGTGTCGGAAGGTGAAGACGACGGTATCGAAGATCTGACCGTCCTGAATAAGGTGCTGATGGTTGCCAGTGATATCGGTTCAGAAACTTCGTCTTTGTAAGAATTTCGCTTTATTGTTGGTGTTGGGGAGAGAGAGAGAGAGAGAGAGAGAGAGAGAGAGAGAGAGAGAGAGAGAGAGAGAGAGAGAGAATGTTAGCTTCACTCCTGAAACCAAGTTTTCAATTTTGTAAAAGAGCTGTTCCGGTCAGAACAAACACGATTTCAATTTTACAGCTTCAAGAATGACAGCTACGATCATATCCATGAATCCCTCTCCTACCTGAAGCCTCATGACATCCACAACAAAGCAAGAACGATCAGAGATTTTGGAATGGCAACTGCGACCATGAACATGTAAGAGAAACCATGTGTTCAATTCTAAATGAACACTCATAGGCATCGTCATGGATTCGCAAAGGACACGATGAATACAGCGAATATCGCGAATGCGTGTAACTTCTACGACAGTCGTCATGAGACTGAATCATATGTGAGTTGTTTTCCGTTATTAAAGACCATTGAAAAAAAATATACGAACGCAATCCTGAAGAAACCGGTTGAATCTAACACATACCAAAACTTTCTATGATAAATTTTAAAAATTTTGAAAACGTGAATTCATAGATTGAAAAAAGGTTCAATCCGAGTTCGCACGGCTTCGTATGAACACTTTTTAAAATTGAAACATTTAAGTTTGAAAAATTGTATTTTCTTTCGAAAATCGTCGTCGTAATGAGTAGGTGCATTACCTTTGCGGGGTAAAAAAACATGATTGAATTACAACTTTTCATGTTTCATTTGATTACGAGTTAATTGTAGAAATTTCGGATACCTGCGTTTTTCTTACTTAACAGAATAATTTTCATCATTCAATTCCAGGCCGTCATGGGTGTTCACTGTGCATACGCGTACGCCATGAAAGGCGACTACACGGCTGCCTTGAAGCAGATTGAAAATCTAGAGAAGAGGTTCGACAACAACTTGAATTGGATGGTTTGTTTTTCTTTCGCATTCATGCGTTGTAATGTGTTCTTGGAGCGATATTATGTCAGTTATGGAACGAAACTACAATCTTAGCTAGGTATGGGCAAATTGCCAATAATTGGCAGTCGATTGACAATGCCTTTTTTCCATTTCCAATGAAATTGACTTAGATTTTGATTTCTAGGCTTTCTTGACGTTAACAATGATGTTTGAATGAATTGCATTGCAAATCGACTGCCAAGGATTGGCAATGCCCATGTCTAGTTCTAGTTCAGTTCAGCAGTAAGAGTTGTAAAGATTCAAAGTAGAGAACTTTTCACGAAAAACGAGGAAGTTGGGCGAAACCTGCGGAAGACCAAGTCTGTTGCGATACCCCTTATCACAGCCTAACTTATTCGAAACATCGCAGATGAAAAGTTCAGAAATGACGAGTCCGAGTTATCTATCGTATGATGCATTTGTCTTTTCATTTTGGAAAAAGCCGGAGGCACGTTCTCAGAAGAGTCCTTTCCATGTTGTGCAATACGCTCCATGAAAATTTTTGGTAATCTTCATTATGAATGAACTTTATCTACATAGTTTTCTACTTCTCTGAAGTTTTCCTTACCTCTCAGAATTTATTATTTTCTTTACAAGGATCACATTCGTATCAACAAAAAATGTGTGGTAAATGGAAACCAAAGCGGGCGTAACTGAACCTAAATAGACCAGTGCGCTTGCAGCGTCTCGAAGTGAACACGAGAAAGAGAAATCCGTTTACCGCAAAACTTTTATTTTCAGAGCACCCGTCATGTGAAGATAGCCAAGTGGCTCGTTGAGTTTGAACGTTGCCTGATCAGACATCACAACCTGGACTTGTGCGAGGAACTGTTGAGACAGGTGGAACATGTGGCCCCGGTAGAGTACCATTTGAGAGCGGCTCTTATAGCTGCGCTCAAAGGAAACATGAGTCAGGCTACAACAATGCTTGAAGATTACACCACGGAGGATGAGTATCATCAGTGCAGGTGAGTGTGTGTGTGTGAGAGAGAGAGAGAGAGAGAGAGAGAGAGAAGGCCACCGTTGCCTGATCAGACATCAAAACCGTTCGCGGTTGACTGATAATCGAAAAATACAGAAAAAAATATGTCCCATCTAGTCACGAAGCACGATTTCTGTGTTTTGCATGAAAGTCAAGCTTGGTGAAAATCTGATCAAATTGGTTCATACAATTCAGTGAAATAGAAAATATCTACAACGAACTGAATGATTCCTATGAAACATTGTTTCAGACTGAAAATGCAACTCATCGCGCTATACACTGCTGCCGGAAGATTGCCCGAAGCCATGGAAGTCTACGAACGAGTCACCGCAATGCCAATACTGGAAGAGTATGATAATCTAAAAGCCATGGTTTCCAGAAGAGGAGCTATCATTCTGGTGAGATTTTCACTTCCTGAATCGCAAAATTGGCTGCTTATCATAGAGCGATACTCAGCTTGAAAACAACTTGGTACTTCCTTTCTCTTTTTGTCTTGCTCTCTCTCTCTCGCTCGCTCTCTCTCTCGCTCTCTCTCTCTCTCTCTCTCTCTCTCTCTCTCTCTCTCTCTCTCTCTCTCTCTCGCTCTCTCTTTCTTTCTTTCTTTCTCTCTCTCTCTCTCTCTCTCTCTCTCTCTCTCTCTCTCGCTCTCTCCATCAGGGTTAAATTTCAGACTCGTCAAGGGAAGCACGAAGAGGCCCTACGTCTTCTAATGCTTTGTCGTCAAAATATCGAAAACCAGTGCAGTTTCATTGAAAGAGCAACATATAACTATGCAGTGGCTATCAACCTAGAACAATTGAAATATGGTGAGCTTTTCTTAACGTTGAGTTGGATTAGTCACAAAATTTTCTCTTCCTTTCCAGATTCTTCAAAACTCCTGGCAGAAGCCAGAATGCTGGCTGTTAAAGGCGGATGGTTGGCCATGGAGAAGACGATTCTTGCAAAGTCCGCAGCTATTTCTCATAAGGTATGTTTTTTTCAAACTTTTTTGCGACTTTTTAAATTCAAGTATTGTCGTGTAGGTTTAAAAATGTTTTATTCAAGAAAAAAGCAAATGAAAATTCAATTTATTTCTAATTTGAAAAAAGAAAGAAAAAATTAATTTTTGAAAGTCAACCGCGAGTCATCAAATTTCTGTTCGTATGATCATAGCTGAAAGGTATTTAATAATTTTACAGCAGAGAAACAATGAACGTACTGCAAATCTGGCTGACACTTTCCAAACCCTCAACGAACAATGCTCTGTCAACATCCAATGGTGTCTGTTTTAACGAGTTTTTTTTTCATTTAAGTTCTCATGTTTTACGGGTTACGCAATGAACTTTCCGATCTTTTACTTGTCATCATGAGAAGATTTTAACCGATTGTCGGGTTGAACACTTTCTATGAAAATTTTGATGAATTCATGTTGATATGTAGCATAGTTGCACGGAATTCCGACTTCAGTGAAAATATTGACAAAAATTTTCGAATTTGAGGTGAAAAGACAATGAATCTCCTAATCTACTCATAGTTAGTCTAGTTTGTCTGAAAATGAAACTTTGTATTTCTAACTTTCGAGGGAAACGTTCACCTCCGTGCAACTCTGATGTACAATGTTCTCTCACTCATGTACTCAATAATTTAGTAACACCATAAAAATACAAACGTTGTTTCAGCTTTACAGAATGGCCCTCCGTCAAGTTTTCAGAACGGGTTTACGAAGATTTTCCAGTAAAGTTCCTTTTGAAGGAGATGATGTACTTGTGCCGAGCAAGCCGACATGTAGTAAGGTAAGTTTTCAATCAATCTTTGAGAAAATTGCAGCTACATTATGTTGACATACAATATCGGACAAAATCTTATGTGGTTCGAACATGTATCATATTTTCCGATTACGAAATTTTTTACCATTTATAATTTTAACTCATAAGTGGTTATAACTTTGTAGATTATCATATCAAAAGTTCAGATTGTTTCATGAAGTTTGATAAGAGATGTGTCTTAACAAACAAAAAACCTGCTATGATTTTGTCAGATACTGAACATAATCACAGTACACAGTCTACTGGGTCAGAAAGGTGTTACTGTAGATTGTGAGTAAAATCTTAGACTACGTTGAACTGTAGCCGTCCCTTTGTTCAATTTATTATTATTACTACAAAAATCAGTTTCCTAGTGGTCAAATAAAGTTACTGTAGTTCTCCTACGAACAACCAAATGAGACAATTTTGACCTACTACCTCTCGTTTACAGATTGACAGCTCACTGACCGAAGATCCACCCGAAATTGATGAAAAGCTCATCAATCATCTGGAGCGACTTTCCTTGGTCAGATTCGACTCGGAACAAGCTGTCGCAAGCCTCAGAAGCTCGATAAAGCGAGCGAATCAGTTGAAATTGGTTGATGTTGAGGTGATATTTTTGTGACTATCCGAGTCAACGTGTCTTGGTATCAGAAATTGCGAAATATCATGTTTCCAGAACGTTGAACCAATGGTCACTGTATGGGAACAGCAGGAGTGCCCACTTCAAGATGATGAGGTTGAAGATCCACTTCCGTTGGAGAAGGTATTCTTGAAGTTTCAGACCTCTCTAGAAGTCTGTTTCATAACTTTCTAGAGGAAAAGTATAGAAATTTTTTGGGAAGTCTCTGGTTATTATGCGAAATTATGCGCGGAGTGAGAAAAATGAGAAATTACTGTAGCGGCGGCTGACCGCAACACACTCAAATAGCTTTACTCATGTAGAAGCAAGTCAAATTTTAGATTGATCTGAATAAAAATACAAAAAAGTTGAGAAAATATCAAAATTAACTTTCCAGGTATTGGGAAACGCGAAAAAGACATATGAAGACTACTTCGTCACCCCACCAGGAAATGTCCCACTTGAGTCGAAAACCAAATTGAACGTGCGCTTAATCAATGAATGGGACAAGATTGGGACACCGAAGGCACCGGAAGCTAAGATTAAGAAGCGAATGGAATGAGCATCTCACAAGTTTAGTTAGTTTTGATAAAATTTAGAAATTTATATCTTGTCCGTTTTCACTGAACAAGTTAGTAGTGAAAAGGGGTACTCTACGCAACTTACTTTTTCTAATTTTTGTTTTCGTGTGGATGACAGATCGTCTCATTGACCACGGGTTTAGCACAAAATATTTATTGAGTCCAACGTTTCGGTGTCAAGCCATCATCAGGGACAGTAAGTTACCTCAAATTAGGGTAGTTATTTTGTGCTTAACCCGTGGTCACTGAGACGATCTGTCATTCACACGAATCTAACAAACGATGCACAATAACACCTTCCGCAACCTACAACTCTCGATTTTATTTTCATTTTTCTTTTGAGACAGAATTGTTTTTACAGAGAGTTTAGGTTGACCTCAATATCATAACCTCTCCAAAAATAAAAGTTTATTGCATAACATCAAACAAAACCCGAACGATAGAAATAAATTAGTTGTATGGTGAACTAAATAGAGTGATGTACAACAGCCTCGTACTGCCTCAGCTCCGTAAGGTCTTTCATGGCGACGTGTCCGTTTCTGTCCGAAATCCATCTTCCGTTCATTCCTGGGATTCTAGCTGTCGGCTTTCCCCAAGTCATTCCACGATTGAGAAGCACTTCATCGACTGAAAATTGAGTGTATACACGGTTTTTGGGGTTTGACGACACTTTGCACAGTTCTCATGCTTCATTTCGGTGAATGCACTGTTTAATCTTTGACGACGCTTTGCAGACCTCTCAACTTTCGATTTGGTGTAAGCACACTTTTCGTTCTTACGAAATTTCGCACATTTTCTAGTTTAAATCTATGTAGTGTATGCACAGTTATAGTTTTGACGGCGTTATGCACATTTCGGTGTACGCACAGTTTACATATTTGACGACACTGTAGTGTTTCCTAGTTTTGATTCAGTGAATGAATTGAATTGACCAGTTGAAGGACTTTCGGTGCGATGCGGTCATGCGGATGCGGTTCGAACTCACCATCACTCCACATAGCGTAAATGTGATCGGCTTCTCTCGTCTGGTCATCGTTGATTCTTTGAAGAAGGTTGGAGTAGTTCTCTTGTTTGCAGCTTCCAGAAGTGTACGCACATAGTAGCTAGAAGTTTCTCTTTTCGTCTGCTCTCTCTCTCTCTCTCTCTCTCTATCTCTCTCTCTCTCTCTCTCTCTCTCTCTCTCTCTCTCTTTCTCTCTCTCTCTCTCTCTCTCTCTCTCTCTCTCTCTCTCTCTCTCTCTCTCTCTCTCTCTATCTCTCTCTTTCTCTTTCTCTTTCTTTCTCTCTCTCTCTCTCTCTCTCTCTCTCTCTCTCTCTCTCTCTCTCTCTCTCTTCTCTATCTCTCTCTTTCTCTTTCTCTCTCTCTCTCTCTCTCTCTCTCTCTCTCTCTCTCTCTCTCTCTCTCTCTTTTCCTCTCTACCTGATCTTGGCACGTGTAACCGGGATAGAGTCCGTCCAAAGCATTACACCAGGCTGGAACTGTTTGGGCCAGCTGGCAGACGCAGAGTCCTGAAAGTTAGACTTCGTATCATACGTCAATACTCAGCTGTTCAATTGAAATTACCGTAGTTAGGTCCCGCGATTCCCAAGAATGTGTCAATCTTATCGCTTAATGGTGGTCCGAGTGTGCAGTTACCGTCGGTTCCTATCAGTGTTCCCCCTTTAACGACTTTTCTGAAAGATGATTTCGTTTTTCCGCCAGCTGGCATCGAACCCTTCCCGTTGTCAGCTCAATGCGGATGATTGATCCACTTGGCCATAGAAGTAAACTTGATCAAATAGAAAACCAACCTCATGAGTGGAACACCAATAGAGTGTGCAATGATATCGATTTTCTTCGCTCCAGTGTAGTCGATTACAGCTTCGACGAATCTGTAATTTTGGGTATGGCATGATTCTAGTGGATGCAGGCTCGGCCCCTTTTGAAGCAAAATTTTTCGAACATTCACCGATACAGCTGTTGAGTCAGATCTAGAAAAGTTGAAGAAGAAGTAATGCGATGAGATCACTGGATCAAATTCAACTCTTTCTAACCGAAATCGTGTGATCTAGTGGGTTGATTTCTGTTCTCAAAGCGTGAGATCTCGAGTTCTATTCCACATTCTATTCCAGCATATGTACATATATTTATAAAACCTACCGTCTAAGATAGATGAGGTTTCCGCAGGTGTGAATGGTCGAATACGAGTCCAAAATGGATCCACTACCCCAAGTGTCACCCCATGTTGTGGCGTACAACTCTGCTTCTGTATAGTTCTGCTCGAGGAAGTATTGGATTGATCTGAAGCATTTTAGGTTGACGTTCTATGTGGAAAACAGTCGTACCTGCTCCATCCAGTAGCTAGAGGTTGTTGAGTGTAGAGGGCTGCATCACCGTTCCCATGGATGAAGATTACAGGCTCTTTCGTGATCTGAACAAGGCCGTAGAGAGAAAGAGAGAGAGAGAGAGAGAGAGAGAGAGAGAGAGAGAGAGAGAGAGAGAGAGAGAAGAGAGAGGGAGAGAGAGAGAGAGAGAAAGAGAGAGAGAGAGAGACCGAGAGGTTCAGACATACCTGCTCATTGTTCCTCCTTTTACCACCGAAACTACCGTTAGGCCCGACATCAGGCCGGTCAAAGGCGTCTTGTTCATATCTGAAACCTCGGATTACGCGATCGGACTGGTTCTCTCTATTACGCAAGTCGTATCAATTGCAAGATCTCTCACCCATGCATGATCAGCCAGTCGACGAAGTGAGAAGACATCGGTCCTGGTGGTCCTGCCTTCTGGCAGGATGCCAGCGAGCTGAGACTTGCTAGCAGAAACAGTCGCAGTGAGAGCCTTAACATTGAAGGGATCAGGTAGTACCTGACGGAATGATATTCGCGCAGAATTATTCGATAGTCTCTACATTCTAACAAATTTACCAACGCTTAGTACAAACATGGGTCGGGTCTACTGGTGGATTATGCCTCGCGGTGAATGCACACTTTTTAATTCCACGAATGAATGCAGAATCAAAGTTTCATCAAGTATAAGTATAAGAGCGAAGTGAACAGTTATTTTTGCAGTTTTTCACAGTGAATACACCGGGAGTACTTTAAATTTAAAAAAAACCTTGAAGAGTTTGATTCCTCATGGAGGACAGTGATTTTTGCACTTTCTATAGTTGAGGAATCAATTTTTGGTCATTTTACAGTAAGAAAACCCAACCTTAATAAATGCGTCATGGTCGGGATGGCAGGGTGAAAGAGGGACAAGCTTGCTTTTGGCATGGGGCGTGTGATGGTCAGTTGGTCGCGGCAATCCGGTTCCGAGAAACGTCGTTGTCTTGCGATGACTTCACACTCAGGTAGTGAGAATCACACACACTCTCTCTCTCTCTATGGTTTGTTGTGCACTCTGAGTGCAGATGTTTGAAGCAGTTCCTGCGTCTCTGCCTTTGGGTTTGTGGTCTATGACGTTGAATTAGTAGCCTCTGCCTGCCCGCCTGTCTTATTTACTGTTGATCCTTGGAAAAGTCTTGAAAGTTCCGGTAACCAACTGTTGGACGATAACTTTGGAGTGCAGTTCCTGCGTCTCTGTCCTGGGGGCGTGGTCTATGACGGGGATTATGTAGTCGCTGTTTGTCTTCCTTCTGTGTTGCTGGGTTTCAACAGTTCTGCGACGCCTTTTGACCAACTGCTGGAATATAACCTGGGGGTGAAGTTCCTGCGTCACGGTCGACGCAGGTAGCCTCTGTCAGTCTGTCTTGCTCTCTTCTATACTTCTCGCTGTTGTAGTTGAAGATCACTTTGGAGTACTGTAACTCTAGAGTGGACGTTTAGAATCAGGTGCGAGCTGGATACTCATGTATCATGAATGATAATGCACTGTAGCCATTTGTGATTTTTTAGCTTTGCAATTTTCCAGTTCCAGAATCGTTCGAAAATAGTATATTTGACAGAGTCAACTGAATCCATCAAAATTGATCTTGCTCGTGAACGTCGAGTTACAATATGTTGATAACCGTAACTTCAGATGGTCGTTTTAGAATACCTTCAATCCTAGACGATGTGATGTTCTTGAAGAGAGATAGAATCGATCCTGTAGGATCCTAGAAAAAAATCTGTAAGTTTAAGTTCAGTCTTTCTGCTTTCGTCGCTGAACCCTCTTCCCTCATCGCACTCTCACCACTCGTCTGCGTTCAACGACTGTACGCACTCTCTCACATGAGGGCGCTTGTATACCTACACAAAGTTGAAAGAGTAAAACCAGATAAAATTTATTTTTGCGAATGACATGCAAACCCATATGAAAAAAACAACAAAAACACGTGAATACTTGCGTCTAACGCTGGCGGTAACTAAGAGTTAATATCTAATACACGAATCGAGTCGAATCGTGATGAGTGGGATAACATGAACTCATGAGTAGGAAATCGGGCGGATGATCAGAGAGAATTACTCCCTCTAGACCTATGGGTGACCAGACAGGCTCCGCCCTTTTAGGGGTAGGTCAAATACTATACTTTGTTACTATTTCAACGAAGAATGATTTTTCTATTGCTAATCCAAGAGTTCTAGATATTGAAAAGTCAACAGTGAAACGTATAAGAACCATTTTTACAACATTTTTTTTACTCTGGGTCCATGAGGTATTGGTTAGAGATACTATTTGTGAAGCAAGAGTGATTACGAACTTCTCTACAAAAGCCTAATATCATCAATTCTTCCAATTTCAAAAAATCCGTTAACTGTAAAACTATTGATTTTTCTTATTTCAACGATTTTAAAATAATTTTAAAGTAAAAGTTTGTAACCACTTCTGTTTTGAAGATGACTTCACTGATTAGAATTGAATGTGTTATAAGATAAATTGATTTCTTCTCGCTCGTCTTGTTGATTTAGCGCATTTCGGGATGAAGAGCTTACCGTAATCGGTACCGTACCATACTGAAATGCAGTTTTATGGTGGAAGTACTTCTAGTTCTCTCTCGTTCTTTCTTTTTTCTTTCTCTCTCTCTCTATCCTTTCTCAAACATACCCAAAAGCTCTTCGTTCAGCATGATCGGCTTGATGACTCGATAGAAGATTTTTCCATTGGTTTGGAAAGCCAACAGATTTTGCTCCTCAATGTCTGAAATTAATAATTTTGACCAGGATTGGATGAACTTTATACCTCGCGGACTGTTGATGTATCGGAGCCAGTTCGAGCATTCCGGATCCGACCCGTCGATGAGAACTTTGCCTGAAAAGAATGGTAGAGAAAGAGAGAGAGAGAGAGAGAGAGAGAGAGAGAGAGAGAGAGAGAGAGAAAGAAAGAGAGAGAGAGAGAGAGAGAGAGAGAGAGAGAGAGAGAGAGAGAGAGAGAGAAAGAAAGAGAGAGAGCACTCACCATCATCGGTTTCAATTTGCCAGGCATAACCGTCAACAAGGATATCTTTCTCAGACTGACGGAGTATTCCAGCATATGGACCGAAAACTATGCCAACCTGAATGGGTCTCTATAAAAACGTCATGTTCCAAGATGTCGCGTCACACAAAGTGAGTACTTCTTATGAACTCAAATTATAAACATGATGATACCCAGTTTTTGCTGAAAAAATCCCTGTTTCAAAAGTCGTTTCGTCCTGACTTTCCCGAAAAAACTAACCGCAAGTGGAGTAAACGCGAAAACTCCTAATCCAGCGTTCGGAATGTTAGATGGGAGAACCTGGACGAGACAAGAAGGGCTTGTCTGTTTAGCCACGGGATCGTTCGAAGTTGGGTTGATCTGTACTGACACTGTAGAGAAATTAACCTCGATTTCTAGAAATACCTTCTGATTGTCCTGAATGTGGTAGAGCGGATGTTTCAGACAGTATGGTCGATAGAAGCAATTGCAAACGTCGCAGTCTGAACATTTCGATTGAAAATAAGATTTTTAGATTTTTTTTCTTGTCGTTTTGAGAATTTCAAACACATTGACTCTATTGAAAGTGAGATTTTTCAAAAAACTCAGAAAGCAAAAAATGCAACTTGAATCGACCGTATCAAATACTTACGGATGTCGGTATTCTGATCAAAATCTTCGTCGCTGACTTCAATGGACCGCATTTTTGCTTCCTCTTCTAAAATCCTGCTACTAATGGAAGTGAGAAGAGAGAGAGAGCTCACCGCTGATTTTGTGAATTAAACTGTACTTGGTTGTGTTCAACCGTTCCTTGTCTTCGATTATGACCAGCGAAAAGCTCTTGAGGTCTACTGCCAGGCACATTTCAACCTAAATGTTGGAATCGACGCGGAATTATCAAAAATGTACCGGTGGTGGTGTCTTTGACTTCCCGTTGTCCTCGCAAATGCCAGGAATTTGCACGACGGACATCTTAAAATGTATTTTTCATCATAATATAATGAAAACGGCTTAATCGCATTATTCTAAAGAAGAAAAATCAATTCTAGGAACGAAAAAAGAAAACATACAAGAAATTAAATCGACAAGAAAGTTTGCCATAGGGCGCAAGTGGCAATTAGTAAATCGCATCCCATCGCATCCCGCATCCCGGCAAAATGTAAACCGCAGAGCGCAGAGTCGCAGAGCGACCGCAGAGTTTTTCTTATATCAGGCTTAGGAAAAATCGGACCCCCATTTTCGGAACGTACTTGTGCTTAGAACCTTACCTAAGCCTATTTAGGAACCGTACGTGTTATTAGAAATTTTCCGAAACCAGAAACAAAAATTGACTCTGCGGCTCTGCGCTCTGCGGACACTCTGCGGTTTACATTTTGCCCCGCATCCCGCATCCCATTTTCAAAAACGGGATGCGCTAACTTTTTTCGCATCGCATGAACACCTCTTTTTTAAGCTTAGGTTAGGTTTGGGTCAGCTTAACGTTCAACCTAAGCCTAAATACAAGGTGATTGGGCTGTTCCGAGCAAAGTTACAGACGTTTGAAAAAAACGGGATGCGACGGGATGCGGGATGCGATGGGATGCGATTTACTAATTGCCGGCGCAAGTTATATTTTTTTCAAAATTAAAATTTTCAATTACGTTTTTCCCCAATTTCAAAGCTTGTTTCAGTTACCTCGATGGCAGAAATTCCGAAGAAAAAACGGAAACTTGATGCCGCTCTGCGTGAAGCTATTGGTGGAGGAAAAAGTCAAGTCCAGAAGTCTAAATCCAAAGAAAAGTTGAAGTTGGCTCTACAGAGTGAGTTTGTGAACGTTTTGTTTCCTATATGAATTTATTTAGGTGATGACAGGAGTTGTAATAGTATCCTATTGTCACTAGATGCGAATGGTAAGCAGCAATCCATTTTGGATTGTGTATTGGAGCTTTTACCCGAGATGGTATGCTTTGCTTCCTGATTTTCACATTTTTTCTTTCAGAAAGAGACTGCAACAATTAGTCTACCGTTTATCAATCTGTTCTCTTCTTACTTCGCAACGCTCGGTGTTGACTCAACTCTAGAAACTTTCGGGCATATTCTGGCGTCAGCTTCGAAGTGTGTTGAAGTGGCTTATGCGAAGTGAGTTTTCATTTCTCTCTCTCTCAATTCATTTATTATGTTCTTCCAGAAACGCAGTAATCATTCTCCGATTGCTGATCAATAGTCTGAATGTAAGCGGAGCTGTCTTCAAAAGAATCATCGAACAAGCTCTAATAGACTTCAAATCACTCACCGACGACTTGTGGACGTGTGGAGAGAAAGGTAAAAAAGATTCAGTACTTCTACTCAGAAGGTTCGTTTTTTTCAGTTGAAAGTCTGCAAACGATTCATACATTGATCAACGCACTTTGTATTGCTGAAAAATACTCTTTGAAAGTCGACTCGTCTGCTGCAGATGTATTTGAGGAAATGATAAAGGTATATTTTCAGATAGTCGAGATAAATCAAAAAATTTGGATGTTACAAGGTTCGTAAGAAATCGTCATCCAGCTGAAATTTCAAATCGAGACATTTATTTCCTTATTATGGAGCTCAATAATATAAATCTATACATATAACCTTTCATAAATACCTCCAATTAATGAGTTTTTCCACAGTTTTCATATTTCAGGACAAGAGAAGCCTACCTGAAGCAGCTCTTCTGTCTCTAGTCTACCAAAAGAATGTAGAAAAATGGGCTACGAAACTATTGGACGCGACCGAAAATTTCGATAGTGTTCTTGTAAGTTTTCTATTTAATTCGAACAGAAAAATAATTTTGGACTGAAAATTTCGAATATGAGTTGAAGTTGAATATTTGTATGTAATAGAAAGAAATTGGAGTCAATTTTTTAAAAAGTGACCTATCGATTTTCTAATTGAAAGTATACAAAACAGTTGATACTCTCATGAAAATGATTTTGAAGATCGATAAACTTTGAAAAAAAATGAAAAACATCGTCTAAGCCTTCACAATAATCGAAGACAACATAATTTTTCTCGAGAATTTGATTCAGAGGTCTCCAAAACAGTTAAATTCTTATAAAACATTATTTCAGCTAAAATGTTTTGTAAAATATCTAAATTAGCATTTTCAGGCTCTCACAATAATCAAAGACAACTTCACAAGATTAGTCCACCGGCTCAACATTGGCCAACTCGCCAAAATTATCCGAGTGCTGTTGCAGAGAAGTGATGAGGTAACATTTCCCAAAGGTTCTTCTGAAAATTTCCGGATAATGGACATTTGTAGCAGGGCTGTTTAGGAAATTCACTTCAGATTTACAATAAACGGGTACGTTGAGAATGAAATCGTTGATTTAAAGCTCAATAATCTTGTTTGAATTAAAAGTTGACAACCATAGTTTAGTGATTTTTCTTGGTCAATAATGCATGTTTTTAAAAAAAAGTTTAGAATATTAGCTCATCTAGCGTTTAAAATCCGATTTTTCGTGAGATTCGAAAAATTAAACCCATTTGCATGCCGAGTTTTCAGTTTTTAAATATAATTAGCTCAATTATAACTTTTTTGAAATTCATAACAGAACTTATCAGCAGAGACAAATCGAATTCTGATTTTCGACTTCATGTGAAAAAAAAAAATGAAATACTTATCCAAATACAATTGGGTTTATTTAGAATAAACGTAAAATATTTAGGTGTTTTTCGAATTATAGAATATGATAAAAATAATAACGTTTTTTTCCGTGAAGCGGAGTAGAGGAGAAGAAAAGAAAGAGAAAGAAAGAAAGAAAAAATGAAAAAAAAAACAATTGATAAGGTATCCATATAATCTATGTATGAAAAAAGGGGATTGGAAATGAGAACGGAAGTATGGGGAGGAAAAGAAGGTGTGTCGAGTACGCATTGACTATTTCATGAAGAATCTATGTATTATTATGTGCCCTAATTAGCACGCTTAAAATTTGTCAGAAACACGTAAATGGTTTTTTACTATTTGAAAAAATTAAGACCGAATCAATCGTCGAATCGCTCAAACGAGTTTCTTCACCATCGGGAAAGCTAGAAATCGCCGTTCTCGCAGCTCTTCTAGATATTCATGGAACGTCGGAGGTAAAATTCTGATCTTCATCTGATTTAATTAAAATTTTCCAGACGATCACTGCGACACGAGAGTTTTTGTGCTCTGAGGATAGGTAACGTTTTCCCATTTAATGTTGAAAGTAACGCACATAGCATCCTCTACCTGTGAAAAAGTCTGACCTCCGTAAATCAGTTACTTATTACTGTAGCAGTTTCGCCTTGAAACACAAGAACGATTAAGTAATGCGCCTTTAATTACAATGGACTGAAAGTAAGAATAATAATTCAAATGCACAAAGATCTAACTGTTCGTTGTGAGAGTCCAGACCCTACCGTACTCATTTTACAAAAATGCGACTGGCGCGCGTTTGAAATCTGTCAGACTTTTTGCTAGATATGTGTAACTTGATGTTTTGTTTTTCTTACATTGTGAAGACTTTTCAATCTGTTCACAATAATTTTTTTTCTTATCTTATGGTAAAAATTAGCCCGATCGGACAAGAGACTCAAATTTGAAGTTATAAAACTTTAAAAAACCTGTTCTAAAATAACCTGAAGTCCTGATTTTTGTATTCAAATTCAAAGAAATCACAAAATTGAAGGAGAGTTGCACGGAATTACGACTCCGATTAAAAATTATTTGTTTTCGGAAAAATTTCATCAGGAGACTGGAAATACACTTGAATCTAAAATTATTAAAAACATTTTTGAATTCTCCGAAAATCGGAAATTCTGACTAAAAACAGTTAACCAATAGTTTTTCACACGGAAATATTGTGGTTTTTTGTTTAAAAAAATATTCAAAAAAGAAAAACTTTTTTTTAACATCATATTGATTGATTGGAAGTGATAATCGAATAAACTAATAATATTTTCAGTTACAAACAGAAGGCTACGATTGCATTTCTGAACTCGAATTTCGATGAAAAGATTGAAGATGTGAGTTTTCATCTGACTTTTCTAAAATTTATGAGACGAAATTGAATTATTATTTTTTTTTTAGATTGTTACGAGTGCATCATTCTACATTAAAGGTCTTACCATTCCAAATTTTTTTTAATTGTATAAAAATGAGAATTGATCTTCCTCATACTTTTTTCAGTCGATGGAAGAAAATTGTAAATAAAATACAAGAAGCAGGTGGTCTCAGAATTCTTTGTTGTCATGGTGCTGTGGTTAATTTTTTTTAAAAAAAGAACAGTTTTTACACTGAATGTAATCAAAACTTTTTTCCTGTTTTAATTCTGTTAAAAATATATTTAAAGCTTCTCATAATTTAAGAGGAACATTTTTATTGATTATCAGAAAAATATTATTTTTACAGAGAAAAAAATCTTTTTGAAGAGGAGAAATGTATCTTCTTGATGGCTAGAAAAACATCATCAATCTATAATTTTCAAAATTCTATCGTTTTCAGATCAATTCAGAATCCATATCTTCCACCGTTGAACTCCTCGAAAAGCTGGTCCTAGCCAACTTTTTCGATTTCCAAAGAATTCCTCAAATTTTGGTAATTTTTTTTGAAAACATGTTTTGAAGCTGTCCGTTCCAGATTTCAATACTTTGTCTGAAGACATCGAATGAGGCTTTTGCGAGACTTTTCTACCTTATTTTACGGTAATTTTCTTATTTTCCTATTGTTTCACAAGAATCCTACAGTAAAAAGAATGCCAAGGTACATCAAGAGCTTCTGATTAGGATCGGTGAAGGAAGAAATGCGAAAACGATGAAAAGAAGGTTCGATCGATTGGTGAACAGTGTTGGTGTTAGTTTTTACCTTATATGAAAAAAAAATAGAAAAACTAAAAAACATACTAAGAAAGGTGAAAATTTTCCGAGTTTCCGCCAAAAAGCTTCTAAATGACAATCTGAAACTGGATTTATTCTATATTCTCACAAAATAGTCAAAAAGTTTCTAATCCAATGGTTTTTTAATTTTAAAAGGCGCATTGGATTATATGAATTAATTTTAATGAAAGTTCAATTAGTTTTCATAAAGTTTGGTACTTTTCCGATCGAATTAACTACAATTGTAATGTTTTTTTTATTGATTAATGATGAGAAAAGTTTTGAGATGAGAATTTTTTGAATGTCAGAATAACCTATGTTGAATATTTCTCATAGTCTTAAATAGTCATCTTACTTTTCGATATTCAATTTTATTTCTCAAAAAAAGAAAAAAATCATAAGTCTAAATAATTTCAGACAAACTGGACGCAAGAAACCAAGCTGATATCATTTCTGACCGCAGGAGAATGGATCAACTCTGACATTTCCAAGTCAAACTTGAAGTCGTCGTCAATCCTTTTGAATATCGCCAAGGATTACCATCAAGCGTTCGGAACGGCTCCAGAAATCGACTGGCAGAAGAAAGTAGCATTCCCGACGTTGAAGAAGCTGATCAAGAAGTTGGCAACAGGAGGAAATGACGAGGTATATTTTTACCTAGAAATTGATTGAAACCATTTTTTTAAAGCTTTTAGTTTAAAAAGAGATATTTTCATCAAAACGAGGTGTTTTTCTAATTTAATAGTTCCTTTTCATTTACAGGAATCCTTGATTGACAATAAGCATTTTTTTTTAGAAGTCTGTGATTGACGAAAATGAATTGATTTTTCCTATTAAAACCCGAAAAGCTGAATCCATATCCTGAAATAATTGTTCTAGAAAATACGCATTACCTTTGCGGCGGGTATGACACATGAATGTTTTTTCTTCTATATCCGGACCCCTGGTATACAATAGTGGGTACCACTTTCAAGCCAAAACGAACGTGACTGAACCTAAATAGAAGAAAAAAAACCTGGGCTTAAGCATAGCTGCAACGTAGTATGTCAGGTCGACCCCCCAAATCAAGCCATTTTGGCCAATGCTAAGCCTAAATGCACCAGTGCCAATTGGATTCATTCATCAGAAAATTCTGAATTTCAGATGATTATCAATGCTCTGGATCTTCTCGGATGGTTGAATCGAAACAATGTTGCTGTTGAGAACGGGCTGGATTCAGAAGTTGTAGAAATCGCCAAGACGTATGTTTTTTCCTCTAAAAAACGTCCATTATTTCGTTTCAGAGTTGTCCTGGCAGCCCTTGACAGTGGTGAAAACGCTGAAGTCATCGGATCCGGAGTCGAGATGATCCTGATGATGTCGACGACGGAAGACAAGGCTTCGTTGAGAGAAAGGTGATTTTTAGAATTTTGTTCGAATTAGAAAACAATGTTCGTCATGAAAAATGACAGTTGATCCATGAATGAAGCGAGAAAAGTTTCCAGAGGTTTCTCGCGCGAGTGTGAGGTCGGCCTTTCGCGCACTGGTAGGTTTAGGGTTTCTCATTTTAGTTGAAAATTGGAGGACCAAATGAACAAATGAAATACTACCCCCCCGCGAAAAACTAAATTGCTTAGAGACGCAGAAACGTCTCCCATCTTATGGTCTCTAACCGTCTAATCCTATTCCTTACAGTCTACTAGCACCGACACGCCTACTCAACATTGGAAAGTATGCACAAGCTTCGATCCCGTTCATTGTCAGAGAAAAGAGTGAAGAAGTATGTTTTTTTGTTTTTCTAAAATATCAATCTCGAATTTTTTCCCAATGTCAACATGTTTCTCTCAAAAATATTATTAACAAGGTTTTTTCAACTCATCGTCGTGTTTCTGTTAAAGTAAAAAGTTTTTCGAAAAAATTCTCTCATTTTTTTAAATGATATGCTTTCAAAAATGTTTTCCATTCCTATAATGTCGAAAACGAACAAAAATCAGAAAATTTTACATAATTTTTTTCAGATCATCAGAATTCTCGAAGTTATATCGGAGCCAAGCTTTTTGACGCAGCAAAACGCGACCGACGTCCTTCTGTCCGTGTTGACAAATTCGTCTGCCATCAAGAATCATTGTTCACAGCTTTTGAGTGAGTTTTTCGATCCTAACACACTGCGGTGAACGCAGTGGAAAAAGTCTAAGCAACGAAAAACGGAAGGCCAATCGATGTAGTAGATCAAATTTCAGTTACTGTAGTTCAAAAATTTTACTGTACCTACCATTTTTCATCCCAGAGTCACAAATCGTGATGAAAAAATGTTCGAATTAGGTGAAACTAAGCTTGGGAACATTCCGCAAAGTTTATAGATATGAGAAAACGGCAAAAAAATATTAGAAGATAGAATAATGAGGTAAATGCGCTCTGCAGAGGGTCTCGCAAAGCGGTTGCAGTGCGGCCATATTCACTTATCTCTGATCCGCAGTGTGCCTAAATTAGAAATTTACCATCTAAAATTTCAGAAAACTTTGTTCAAATCGTCAAAAGCCTTCAAGGAACATCGCTGAAAGAAGTAGAGGTTCTGACAAGAATTGTGGAGGTATTACAGTACCCTTTATGAAATAATTCATTGATTCATTGTAGATTTACGGAGGGTCAGAACAAGAGTCGGTCATCACTCAATTGTGCCTTGCGAGCCATGTGGCACATGGATGGGCAGAAAGAGAGACTAGTAAGATTTTGTGTTTAATAAGAAATTGTAATTTTTTCGATGGTTTTGAGAAAATTTCAAAATTTTCGAATTTCATTTTCAAAAAATGAAAGAAAGTTTGTAGAGACGGCTAGGTAATTAGTTTGGATCCAAATGTTGACAATTTTTTGCACTTTTTGGAAAATTGCGAAATTTGCCGTCATTGAATTAAATTTTTGTCTTGTTGATGATTTCGACTATAGCCGATCTTCCAGAAATAACGTTTACATATTTTTGGTCCAAATATAAGATGAATTTACATTGTAAATTTTTCTTCTTAACGCAAAACTAAACTTCGTTCATTGAATTTTTCAAAAAAAACAATATAAATCTCACACCAAAAATCGTCCAAAAGAGTATTTTCCATAACCTAATTTCCAGCATCCAAAAACTGGAGTGAGATGATCGTTACGACGTCAAGATTCCTCGAAACAGTTTGGAAATGTGCCAAGAATGCGACGACCAAGAGTTGTGCGACGATTTACTCGTGAGTTGAAAAATAATTCAAGTTTTAAAAATAAGATTTTTTTGAAGGAAATTAAGAAAATTGATAACAGTTTTGTTGAAAACAACAAAAATTATCGGAAAATAAGCGATTGTGTCGAAGAACTCCCACTTAGAAAAGCTCGTCGAGGTTTCAAATCCGCTAGAAATATATTTATATTGCATGAAAAAAGGAGAAATATTGAATGATATTGATGAAATTTTTAGGGAACAAAAATTATTATAAAAAAGCTATAAAAATTGGAGTATTCCAGGATATCATGATGTTTCAGAACACAAGTATCGCACCTGCTGAAAAACTCGCAAAACTTCATCCGACTACATCAAGAGAAGCCAGAAGCAAAAGGAGACGTGTATAGAGTTCTGGAGAACATGACCAGATTGGTGGATTACATGAAAAACGCAGAGAAACAGTTCGCGTACCTGGCAGGTCCAATGATCGCCGACAGTGTCTTCTTTGGCTCATTTACACTACTACCTATCGCCAAGATGCACAACTTTGCGGAGAAGAATGTGTAAGTTTTTTGTGACTGATGAAATTGGTGAGAAATTTGAATAACCCCCTCGATTTTCGCTGAACGAATATAATTATGACCGTTTTGTGACTGGTTCAGGTCAACATAACAAGATATTTGTACCGTCTTACCTGAAAATTATCAATATTCAGAGAAACTTTTTAAAGCTGAGATTTTCAACGAAACCTTTTTTCGAAAGTGATCAATTTTTCGTTAGAACCAACCTCAATTTTTTTTCTAAAAACTGCGAACATAATTATGGTACGGTAATTGGGCAAAAATATGTGCAGTAACGGAATAATTTCGCAATCGGGATGTTTCGAAAAAGTAATCTTACAGACCGGCGATGCTCTCTACCAACCTTCAACAAGTGGAACGAATTCGGTACAAGAAGATTCTACCGATTATACAGAAGTCCCAGAAGAAGGTCTATTAGCAGCCCTTTTATCAGGTTTTGTTGTTGTTTACTGTTATTGTTATCGTTCAGAATTGTTAAATGAAATTTATTGATCAAAGTTTTCCAACTTGGGAAAGTTATCTTTAACGCGATTGTTGAACATTTTCGCAAAGCAATTCAAATAATCCTGTCCTGGGTTGACCATCAAGTTGTGCAGGTGGAATTCTAGACCGTCTTGAATCTAAAATGGAGTATTGATTTTTTGGTTGCAGAAGTATTTCTTTTTATATATTTTTGGATTTCTTTTAACTTCTCTCAAACCCCTTCTGGTGATAGTTATTAAACTATGAGACTTTATAAAATTTAAGATGAATCGTATAATATCTTTCTGAGTTTTTCCCACTCCAACTACGGTATTTATCAAGCATTTATTTTTTCACTACAAAATCATACCATATGCCTCGAAGCGCCAACTTCAGTGGGAATTCTGAAAAAGTTCCTGTACCGTCGTAGACTCGTTGTTGACATCATAGATACGATTTTCTGAAAGTTGGTAGTATTGCTTGTTTCAGAACTGATATTTACCTTTGCCACTTGCAGATCCTCGTTTTCTTCATGAATTCTGTCCAAACTTTCGTCCTCGTCAGTATCTGGCTCGTCGCTTTCCGAGTGGGGAATTTTCTTGTGATGTCTGAATTTGTTTTATAATTTTTCTGAGCAAAATCCTTTTTTGTAGAAAAAAGAGAATAAAAATCAATCAATTTTCTATTCTAAACGCCTAAAAACTTTCAACCTATTGAAAAAAAAACCTTTGGAGATCATAAAACAATCAATAATTACAATTCTCAAAATTTTACACGAACAATTCGAAAAAAGTTCTAGCCAAAATCAATAAGAAAATTATATTACTCGAAATTTCCTCCAAAATATTCATCACTAACCCATACACAGCTTCCCTCCACCACATCTTTGTTTTCTTCAGAAGTTTTTGCTGCTCTTCTGTCAGGACCGCTTCTTCTGCTAGAGCGATACAAGAAGCATCGTACACGTTGTTACAGGCCTCCTCTTCATCACTCTCATCTTCTTCGAACATTGGCAATGTTAGTATTAGGCTTCCTTCAGAATCATCATCATTTTCTTCTTCGTCGTCCACTTCATCACTTTCAGAATCCTCAGACTCATCGTCACTATCAGATTCCACTTCTTCTTTGAGTTCGACTTCTTCATATCTGAAAAATCTTTCATATTCATTTTTATCAAGATAATACTCACTCTTCTCGATCGTCTTCCATGAATTCTTCTCCGATCTCATCACCGATTTCCTCCTTTACATCAATCTCTTCTTCCTTTATTGTCGCTTGTTCGATCTCATCGAATTCCTGATCTTCACACTCTTGCTTTATCTCTGATTCAGTTTCATCTTCCATCCTTTCGGTGAAAGACATTCCTTCTTCATAGTCATGCTCAGAATCTTGTTCTCCACGAATTTCTGCATCAGCATCATCATGTTGAAGATATCCTTCTTCTTTATTATCTACGTAAATCTCTCCGTCATCATCATGATGTTGAAGGTTATCCTCCTCCATAAGATCTTCTTGATTTTCTTCCTCGTTATGATGTTGAAGATCTTGCTCCCCCATATGTTCTTCATAGACTTCTCCATCGTCATGAGGTTGATGAACTCTATCTTCCTCATCATCTTCATGAGTTTCTTCGTCGACACGGTGCTCGAGGTCTTCTTCTTGATCTTCTAGAAGTTCTCCACCTTCCTTTTTTTCAAAAGGCTCTTCTTCGACAAATTCCTCCTCATCATCGGTTCCCAGAAGTTCTCCGTCATCATCTTCAAGAGAATCATCCTCTTCATCATCTTCAAGAAGTTCTTCTTCATCTTCGTATTCTTCAAGATCTCCTTCACTGTCCTCATCTACTTGATTTTCGTGAACTTCGTACTCTTCTTCATCATGGTCTTCAAGATCTTCTCTATCTTCATCTCCATCACTAACGAGAATCTCATCTTCATCGCTGTCACTATCGTTTACACCATGTTCGTCCTCCAGATCTTCATCATCATCATCGATGTAATCGAGAATCTCATCATCTTCTAGAAGACTTTCATCGTCCTCTTCATCAGGAAATTCCTCATCTTCAAACTCCTCGTCTTCTATATGTTCTTCTCCAGAGTAATCACCTTCTAGAAGCTCATCGTCATCTTCTTCCATGTGTTCGTCACTTTCCTCATCTTCAAGAAGCTCATCGTCATCGTCACCAGATTCTGGGAGAAGATCATCTTCTTCATCATCTTCACTGAGCTCATCTTCATCATCCTCGAAAAGCTCTTCTTCTTCTTCACTATCTCCCAGAACGTCTTCTTCCTCATTTTCTATGTCGTCATCGCTATCTTTTTCTAGAAAATCTCCTCCTTCTTCCTCCTCCAGAAGTTCTTCCCTTTCATCATCTTCCAGAAGTTCTTCTCCTTCCTCATCTTCGACAAGTTCTTCTTCGTCGTCTTTCAGAACTTCAGCTCCTTCTTCATCTTCGAGTGGTTCTTGATCACCTTCAGTAAATGGAGCATTTTCTTTGACATCGTCTTCAAGCATTTCTTCTCCTTCAGCTGGAAGTGGTTCTTGATCATCATCTTCTCCTGGGAGATCTTCCATCATTTCAGCGTCGAGTGGTTCTTGGTCTGCTCTATCTTCCAGAAGATCTTCTACTACTCCAGCTTCAACTTCGTGAGGTTTTCTATTTCCAAAACTTTCTGGCTGTTCTTCAACTTCATCATCGAGAACCGCTTCAATTCCAGGATCTTCCACTTTCTCATCTGCGACATGTTCTTCAACTTGAAGGTCCCCAGGAGATCCTATCTTCATATTTTCTTCTAAGGGAACATCGACTTTCCCGTCTTCAGGAACGTTTCCACTGACTTGTGAGGATTCTGCTCCGACGATAGGGACGTCTTCTACTTCTTGTTTTATCTCATACACTGCTTCAGCTGTCTGACTGACACTCGGCATTGGTTCTGGTCCATATTCTTTGGGACCTAGCTCCGCCTTGTTCTCTTGAAGAGTAGTTTCTTCTGCCATATCTTGATCTTTTAAAGATTCGTTTTCATATTCCGAAGACATATCTTCCAGCTCTTCTTCTTGTTTAATCTCGTGATTATACTTCTGACGCGCGACGTCGTCCGGTTCTTCCGGGAGTACATGCCTAGTCAATTCCTCAAAATATGCATCGACGACTTCTTCTTTGACTTCAAATTTAACTTCTTTTTCATAATCCTCATAATTTTCTTTTTTGACGATACGCTTCTGACGATACTTCGGTTTCTTGCGTTCTTCATCTTCCAGCTCGTACTCAGCCAACTGAAACAATGAAGTTTTTTCACCTTTTCTGCTATTCAATTTTATGACATTTTCAAGTGATTTCTCGTTTTCTTATTTTTCCAAATTTTACTTTTCTCAAAATATTGGATGGAAGTTTAAAATTTTCAATCACTTTCATTACTAATCAATCGTTTTCACTACTGATTTACATTAAATGGATAAAACTACCTCGGCAAGACTGATCCTATCGGCCTCTCGTCGCCCTTCTCTTCTGGTATCCCATGCAACGACCTTTTGTAGAGCTGGGACACATCCTTTCCTTGAGTAAAGTAGAACCCGTCGATGGAATAAACAAATATAGTTGTGAGATGCCTGGAAAAAATCATATTCAAAATATGAGTAGGGACCGCCCTCTTGCTCCGCTTATTTTTGAGTAAAAATTTTTGATTTCAGTGGGAGCGAGAAGGGAGAAAGGGAGGGCGAGAAAACAGGAACGCGCAAAAAACACGAAAACTAAGGAAACAAATGGCTAATGTAAGAGTCACTTGGATTAGTCATTAGATTCGGTGCATCACTGAGAAAGAAATCTCACGCCATCAGAAAATCGCAATTGTAACAGCTTGTCCTTTGCTCTTCTTATATTCGAAGATGTGAATCGATAAAGTCCGTGAATGGGACGTTGACATCGTTCTGTTTTTCCGACATTGCGTTGTTCTAGACAACATTGTAATGACTCTTCCTAAAAAATCATTTACTCGCTAGTTTTTTTTAAACTATCCGATTGGATATGAGATTTCTTGCGAGAGTATTACTCATGTAGCGTTATTGTATATCACTGTCAAATAAAATCAAACGAACTAGAATTTTTTCCATATAAACAACATAATTTCGTGTGATTTATACTTCCAATTCTCTTTTTTGAAATCAATTAAAAATTTTTGGAGTGTTTCAATAAAGAAAAATTCCATCCGTTTAACTTCTCTTTCAAGTGTTTTTTTTTAAATAATTTCTACTGACTCGTTTCATTTATCATTGAAATATTATATAAAAAAAACTACCTCTGCAGCTTCGTCAGGTTCGACAGAGAGACCTGCTTCAAAATATACATACAAGTCCTCTTCGTCTAACTGGAAACAATTGATAATAAAATTTTTTTTTCAGTATTTACCTTGGTCTGCTCAATTTCAAAAGTCGTTTCAAACGGTTCTGACGCTTTCCATGAGAGGAAGGCTCGGTAAGTTTGTTCTCTTGTTAGTTCAACTTCATCTGACATTATTCTGAAACTTAAAATGTTATGATAATATGAGTATTTTTAAAAAATAAATATATTATTTGTACGCGCAAATGGTACCATAAACGCATTCAGAACATGAAACGCTGTATTTGACGCCAAGAGAGCTTTGAACTGTGACACACTGTTGGATTTTCTTCTTCTGAAGAGAAAATAAGCACTATTTCTGAAACCTCACCTCATTTCTTTCAAAATAACGAAAAAGTGGAGTTCAATCAGAACGAAATGTTCAGAATCCAATCAAAAGAATGTGAATATCGGTCCAACCAATGCCAAAACTATAAAACTCAGAATAATACACTGGTTCATTCTACGGGCAAAAAAGAAAACATGCCGACCAGAACAGATGGTAAATGGAAACAGATAAAACATGTGGCAAAATACAAGGGGGACGAATTATGCTGTCGAATTCGACTGCGCTTTCTTCACGAGATCAGAGATGACGTCACGGTTCAGATACATCAACGAGATTTGGACAAACTTGGCAACGAGCTTAGCGTTGTATCCAGACTGAAGGACAATTCTTGTGAACTTTGAACGAAAAAGGCTCACCATTTTCAGTGCAAGTCCTGCAAGAATTACAAATCCATGCTCATCATTGTCTTGGCATAGTGCGTGAGCTAGCCTGAAAATGATAGAATAGGGCGAAAGTTCATTTACGATCAGTATAACCCGTGTAATATGCCAGTACAGTGCGTCCCAAAAAAATAGAATCACCTATTTTGGAGACCATAACTTTTTTCATAGTCATAGTTTGAATTTGTCCTCCCAGTATGTTAGAGACAAAATATTTATCAATAATATTATTTTGAGTTCACTTGATTAGGGTTCGTGATTTTTGAGTTATGGGTGTGAGACGAGTTTTTACCCCGCAATGAGCGTCCCAAAATAATACTATCAATGGTCTTGTACGACTGACTGGAAGTATAACAATTGGTTTTCTAATTTTTTCTATAGTCAATATTCAATTTTGAACAAATATCACTAATCTCTAAATCGAAAATAATCGAAAAAAATTTTTTAGAAGTCAAAACAGAGTGAAAATCGAAAATTGTTGTAATTTCGCTCCATGAAGCAAAATTTTGGCTTGTCTTTATGTTAGATGTCTGCAATTATGTTCAAAATTTAGTGACAAATTTTAAAAACTTAAGAAACCGAAGTTCGGTGACAATAATGAAAAGAGGATGTCGTGAATGGCCACAGACCAACAATGATGAGTCTAGTTCGGAAGCTTGTGTTCTCAATTTCGCTCATGAGTGCTGTGATCAGTGTCAAAACTGAAAGTTGAATAGATTTCAAATCATTTGTTCAAAAAACAAAAATAAGGAACACTCAAATAAAATTTTGAACGCGATTTTCCGTAACGGGTGATCAATACGAAAAAAAATAAAGTCTAAAAATTTGTGATAAAATCAACGTAAAGCTGTTATAGACATTGAAACTCATCACATAGTTTCATCTGACAGAGAGAATGAGATCACAGTTGTCCTGATAGAATGCGCTCATGTTTCTATAGTTTGAGCTCGACTCTGCTTAATGAAGATTCTCTGATAAAACTCCCCCTCGTTATTCATTGATAAAACAGCTTCAAAGTGACCGTTTTTTACTTTCTTTCTTTAACAAGTTCTCGGAATTCATTCAACTTCCAGTTATGACACTGATCACAGCACTCATGAGCGAAATTGAGAACACAAGCTTCCGAACTAGACTCATCATTGTTGGTCTGTGGCCATTCACGACATCCTCTTTTCATTATTGTCACCGAACTTCGGTTTCTCAAGTATTTAAAGTTTGCCACTGAATTTTGAACATAATTACAGACATCTAACAAAAAACCAAGCCGAAATTTTGCTTCACGGAGCGAAATTACAACAATTTTCGATTTTCACTCTATTTTGCCTTCTAAAAAAATTTCTCGACTCTTTTCGATCTAGAGATCAGTGGCATTTGTTTAGAATTGAATAATTACCATAGAAAGAATCAGAAAACCGATTGTTATACTTCCAGTCAGTCGTACGAGACTACTGATAGTATTATTTTGAGACGCTCATTGTGGGGTAAAAACTCGTCTCACACCTATAACTCAAAAACCACGAACCCTAATCAAGTGAACTCAAAATAATATTATTGATAAATATTTTGTCTCTAACATACTGGGAGGACAAATTCAAAATATGACTATGAAAAAAGTTATGGTCTCCAAAATAGGTTATTCTATTTTTTGGGACGCACTGTACAGGTAATGAGAATATGTGCACCTCATCGTAGCGATATTCAGCAGATATTAATAGAGGAGTTCCAAAACTTACTCTTCAACAGACGGAACCGGGCTTCTGGTATTCGAGTGTTGAGATTCTACTTCATCTTTCTCTGATGGAATCGAATTGTTTGAAATACTGAAAGATGTTGCTACTAGGAAAAAAGATGTTTCACAATTTCGTTCCAAAATAATCTAAATTTATAACGATAAATGTGATTTTTGATGGAAAATCAAATGAATAGTCGGTAAAAAGGAGGAAATACTCACCCTAGCAATGAAGAAAAACTACTTCCATGTTCACTCTTGATCGCGCTCATATACTCGGTACTCGGCTCAGTACTGAAAGGTTCACAATTTTCCGATACTGTGATAATCTTACTTTTTTCTATTATCAGGAAGGTTGTATCCAGCGTCGAGATTATTGAGGAACTTGTCCAATCTGTTTGTTCTGAAATTTTAAATTTGAAGAAAAGTTTTTGAAAACTTGAAGCTAACCTTTCTGATATCGGGTTCTGTTCGACTGCGCTCCAACCATCGTCAGACTCATCTCCTGCTTTGGGTGCGTTCAATTTAGAACTGGCACACGCTAATGAAGCTGTGGTCTTGTTGATTCTGAATAAAATATTAATTTTGAATGAATAACACCATAATAAGTCAACTTTAATCTATATTTTCATTAACAACTTTATACGCATAAAAACTCACTTCGAGCTATCGGTCAACACAGACACAGGCAAAATGGTGGGATCACTAGACTGCGTCTTCTTGGGATTAGTCGGCGAACCCCAACCATCGTCGGAATCATCTCCTGTTTTCGGTGCGTTCAATCTTGAACTGGCAGGTGCTAATGAAGCTGTGGTCTTGCTGATTCTGAAAAAATATTGATTTTCAATGAATAATACCATAATGAGTCAACTTTAATCTATATTTTCATTACCAACTTTATAAGCATAAAAACTCACCTTGAGCTATCGGTCCGCACCGACGCAGGCAAATTTGTTGGTTCACTAGACTGCATCTTCTTAGGGCTCGTCGGCGAACCCCAACCATCGTCAGACCAGTTACCGTCTCCACTGAAAATGTATTCGTTCGAATTAAATATAAATGTTCCCACGGTTTGGAAGACGACACTGTTGGCATTTTGATTGGATCCACTTTTTTCTTTGCGGCTGCAACTTTCTGTGGTGCTTTGCTCAACATCGGCGGCGGCATGTCGAATACAGATTTCGATGATCTGAAGCTGATTGAAATTCAATTATATTTTCAGAGACTGAATGTTCCTATAATTAAAACTTTATGGACAAAATTCAAGCTCATAAACGGTTTTGCGCGTGCGTAAGAGTCAGACTGAACACTAATAATTGACTTTAAAATAAATTAGCGAAAGATACCCAATGTTGTTCGATGACTTCGTCAATGGACTTGGTGCAGCATTCATTGATTGTTCGGATTTAGGTAAATCCCACTCCGAATCATCAGACGATGATACGTGTTTGTATCTGGAAAAATCATTAGGCCGATTGAAATTCCCGAATCCAACAAAAACAAAAATTTTGTTCAAAATAAGTTATACAAAATAATTTTTCATCAGTTACTCAAAAAACTTAATATCATCACAAACCAATTGCAAGAATTCTCTCGACAAAACGTATATAAAATAAAGCGGGTTTTCCAACAGTTACAAAAAATAATTTCACTACTGAAATACTTACGATGGCATTTATTAAGTCTATAAAGTAAAAAACTGTCAAGAAAACATACTTCGTGGTTAGTTGACTTGCCGTCGCTTTGCACAGATGATTGAGGACATTTTGAGGTATCACGTTGCGCTGGGTTGGGGCGACGAATGAGGCTTGCGCCAATGGAGCTATCTTATTGTTCTGTGGAGGAGCTTGGCCGACTGTGTTTTTCATATTGATGACGCTGGAAGCAAGTATTTTTCCTAGATTTTTGTAATGGAAGATCCGCCATTTTTTCTGTAGTAGTCTTTTTTAAATGATAAATTGAGTTATAATTTTCAAAGTTTTTTAAAGAATTGAAATGAGAAATGAGGTTAACTGTAACTATATGAGAAAGACTCGACCAGCTCGAGCGTAGTGAGGCTCAATTCTGATTAAAACATGAAAACGAACTTTTTGTTGACCATGTGTGGGACTTCTTGAGGAACAGGGTCGAGTTCTAGACTGCGTGGTAGAAGGATTCTTTGACTGTTGTTTTTCTGCTCGTCCAGATAAAGCTTTACAAAGGGTAGAGGATCAACGTTCTAAATCGAGAGAATGTTCATCGTTAGAGTCAAGCTATAAACGTTCTCTTCCTTGCACTCGGGAGCCGAATATGATCCTTGGATGAGGAACGAGTTGTCAAAACGTGCCAAGCAGTTTTCCTGAAGTTTGGTTGAATTGAACAAAAAAAGTTTATAAGAAAAAGTAGACAGAATCATGAATCAAGAATCGAGAGCCATGAATCTTTTTTCATTTATCTTTGTCAACACCTCAAATTTTAGGTTCAAAGCACTAGTTAGGTGCAAAGCTAAGATTTGATGAAAATTTAAACTTGATTACCACAAAAAATTTTTGCACTTTGCAAGGAAATGATTCTTAATACGATGACTAGGATTCGACGCCTGCGGCGCACTGGTCTATTTAGGTTTAGTTACGCTCATTTTGGCTTGAAAGTGGTAACAACCATCATATAACAGGGGTTCGGATACAGAAGGAAAAATATTTCATGTGATATACCCCCGCAAAGAACATGCATAAACAGAAAATGGCGATTTTCGAATAAAAAATCGGGTTTCAGTCTACATTTTCGTATTAAGTAACAAAAAACAGCTTTTGAATCATGGAAACTACTTTTTTCCATTTTCCAGCTTTCCGGCAATAATACATAAAAATAGACTAACCACAAGTGTTTCGCATAGAAATCCCAAGTTGGTACCCATATCACTGCAAAGAATATCAACTATCGGTGGTATATCATCAGTCTAAAATCAAGTTTTTGAATATTACCATAAACATTTACCAAACCTTCCTTTCCACGACGCAAGATAAAGGCTCTGGACCAGTTAGATTGGATAAGAATGGGATGAGCTCCTGAAATTCGTGTAAATTATCTATATACAAGAGTATCTACCTTTCTGACTTCACAAATTCCATTTAGAGAAAGCAACATCAATCCACCCATTCTGTTGCGCATCTTGAAAGAGTGTGGCGTTTCAATCAGTTGGAAGATGTCGACAGTACATGTTGAGACTTGAGCTGTGTCGATCATGATAACTCGAACTGTTCCTTGTTCTTCTTCTAACTGAAAATATGAAATGAAGCTTCACTCATTGACAGAACTGATATAAGGTATTCATAGTTTGAGAATTTAACACGTCAGAAGCCTTAAAGAACATGATGTTTTGAGAAAATGATTGTAATAATTGGTTTGCGACCACACCTTCAGAACGAAGTCGTTGAAGAGATTCAAATTTTAGTCATTTTTTTCTCAGCCACATCGATAACTCAGGAAATCAGTCAAACGTCACGATTTGTCCAATCCATAAAATTACAGTAATAATGAAATTTAAAACTAACTCCACCAAGAACAATTGCGCGCATGAAGTAGCCTGTGGAGCATTCCACCAACACTTCTTTTCCAGGTTTCAATTCGTCAATTTCGACTTTGATGAGCTGTTCTTTTCTGAAACTGAATACAATCATTTATCGTTGAATGATTCTCTAACTTGATTTCCATGGAGACTCTTTCTAGTCGTGCCAAATCAGAATCAGGATTATCCGTATGAACTTGCATTATAACTGCGGATGGTGGAATGAATGCGGCAAGATTCATCTGAGCGTAACGATATAATATGTGTTGCAGAGTTGCACGGAATTCGACTTCCGTGAAAAAAAATTCACTTCTGACTTCCATTTAACGAATGCTACTTCCGGCTTCCGTCAAAAAATTTTTTTCGTGAAAAAGGACGAAAAAACCGTGAAATCGTTTCTTCTCTGTCTGGAATTCCCCTATCACCTGTTGAGAATGCGCGGATATACAATATCTCTGGGTTTTCAACTTTTTTGCACTCCCGACTACCGTTGAAAAATTCTACTTCCGACTTCCGCCCTTTTTCACTTCCGTCTTCCGTTTTGGAAATTCACTTCCGACTTCCGACATCGATTTTGAAAAATTTTACTTCCGTGCAACTCTAGTGTGTTGGAAATTAGGACCAGTTCACCAAAAAGAATCGTGGTTCAAGTACGCTTTTGTTCATTTGAACAACAACTCACCGACGCAAATACTATTTCACCAACTTCTGGGCCGTATTCGAAACAGAAACTCCGTTGAAAGTCAGAAACGGTGCCGCCGCGAAAAGACATTGAGTATTCGTACCGTTCAATGAGATCAACATCAATATGGATTTTCGGATCCTCTGGAATGTCAGTATCAGATGAAAGTCACTGAATTGATCGGTAACCAGTATTCCACTAAAAATTCCCCAATCAAAGCAAAACTATTCAAAAGACCAATTATCCCAACGGTTACAAAAAATAATCAGACTCCAAATCTTACCCAAACCGACCGACTGCAATTGAAAGATAGCAGGAAAAACATCGACAGCAAACTGCTGCTCAATATCAAGATCTTTGTACTTGACGTTATCTTGATTCTTATAGATTTCCCAAGCAAGACGCTTGGAAAACTCTATGAACTGAAAAATCTTGTTCGAGGCAAGTTAAATTTTAAAAGCAGATTTTTTTGTACAACTTTTTTAAAAACTGTTACAAAATTTAGAATTGAAGTATATAATACTTTACTCCTAAACTTTTCGAGAGGTATACAGTTCGATGAAAATCAAGCCATATTTCGAATACAAAAACTACCTCTGCGTTCATTTATTACCGGACGGCCTGCAAAACATTTGTCAATTTAAAGATGTATACAGATATCTTGACGAATACGCAAATCATATTGATAATATTTTAAATGCAAGAACATAAAAAAAACAAAAAAACATCGAGAAGAATCCTAGAAACGCCCGTTTCTACAGTATACGTATGGTAGATCAAAATTCAGGTTACTGTAGTTTTTCTTTTTTTTTCTGAAAAATTTTTCGAACGTAAGTTTTTATCTAATGTATAGTTTTTCAGTTCTTGATTCTTAGTAGACATCCCGCATTTGATATCCTTCTCAATTTTATTCATATCAGTCCCTGTTTACTTTAACAAAAGATCCAGAATAATATATTTTTGTAATGGTCTAAGAATTCGAATTTATTCTTGAAAAGTTCGGATGTAATTTGTTTCTCTTTTATTTTTCTTCTTTCACTTTTGTTTTCTTTTTATTATTCAATGGTTTGAAAACAATAATCGAAAAAAGTTATTCTTATAAGATCATGAAACTACCTGCGTATTGAAATCCAATGCTATGAAACGATAAATAGCCACTTCCGAGGTTCAGAAATTGAACTTTCTTTTTCTCACGTCAAAACGTGACCTCTTTTTCCGATTATAATTTTTTCATTATCATTCTTTAGATGTCCGTAGTCGTTGTTTCGCAAGTTGCCGTCACCCAAGAAAAACCAGTCGACAGAGAAAAGACATGTCCACTGCTTCTTCGCGTTTTCTGCTCCAACAATCGCCACAACCCGCTCAATGATTACAGCAGTAGGAACGGAGGTTCGGTTCCAGCAAATGAACTGCAAATGTACACGTGGTATGTTTTTTTGAGCGTGGATAATTTTTTCCATTTGGAAACCATTTAGTTAGTCAGTGTTTTAGGCTGGACTGCACTCTGCGAGAACTGACAAGTCTTGTGAAGGAGGTAAATCCAGATGCTAGAAGACGTGGTGCGACCTTCGAATTTGCTATCGGTAGGAACTTCTATGTATTTTTGTTCTATTTTATCAATTACAGTATCTCCTGACCGCAATTCAAACAGATATCAGTTCCGCGATATTGGAAACACCATGAATGGACAGAGAGGAGTTGATGATCTTAAAACGGTAAAATTGCCTTTATTAATCGCGAAAAGATTGTTCCAGCTTCAAAAATGCAAATTCGAAATTGGAGATTTCATCGATGTGGCCATTACTATGCCGGGAAGAAGGTCTGGCGGTTTCAGGGACTCTGGTAACTTCAGAGATCGTGATTTTGACCGTAGAAGAAGCCCAGAAAGATTCTGAATTATCTTCTTGTCTCACGTAACGTTTTTTTTGAAATTTCGTCAAACACGATAATTTCTGATCTGCTGTTCCTACACGCTGTATTCGCTTTACATTCATGAATTGACAATTAACTTATTATTTTTTTATCTAATAAAGTTGTTGTGTTTCTTTGTCATTCTTATCATACAGTTTGCTGCTGTAAACGGTTATTGGAAAGTTTGAGTATTTTTTTTCAGAATTTCAAAATGAAACTATTATTATTATCAATTCTAGGAGTAGAAAATAATTCAAAATTATCGAATCAATTTGAATTTCTTTCCAAAAAATAAGTTTCAGATACCATCTGAACTTTTGGTGAGAGGAAAAATGATGAGTTAAATTCGAATTTTTGAAACTACTCAACTTGAAAAAAGTTTATTCTGCTCGATAATGTTTAAAATTGAAGATAATTAACGCTGTGCTTGGAAGACGGAGTGAGAAAATTTCCTCACCAGAAAACATTACACACACCGAACGTTTTCCCTGACTACAACAATCACATTTCTACGCTAAAAAATACTTGATATTCTAGGTTTTGAGTAGTAGGACGGTACAATAACTTTTACTCGTTATCGTCGGTTCGTTCGTTTTCCAACAAAGTATCGAATGAAAACGGCGGTGAAAAGACTCTCGCTGCCTCTGCGACACTCGAATTTCAACACACCCTCTCGCCAGCTGATTCACTCTCTTCCCTCCCAATCTCTTGCCTTTCAGACAATCCGGTGGCAGTGGAGTGAAAACCGTCTTTTCATGTCATATTTCTCGCTATCGGAGCTTGAGGTGAGGTTTCTATATTGAAAGCGAAAAAACTGAATTATATTCATCAAGAAAATTAGCAATGGCATTACATGATGTCCAGAAACGTTTTGCCGCGATCATTTGATATCCGAGATAAGAAGTGTTTTCATTTTTGCATATATTTTTGAAAAATTTTGATTTTTTGATGATATTTTAATCGTTTTTGAAAAATTGCGATTTTGATATGATTTTTTAAAATAATGGAAATGACCAAATTAGGTCTTCTGCATCAAAGCCTTAGCGATTGTCATGTTGTTTTTGTGTAAATTTTGGAAATTATTGAAATAAAGTTGGAGACTTCAGAATGATATTCAAAAAAAAGATTAGACTGACTAAATTTACTGATTTTAATCGAAAAAGTTAGCAACGGTTCCGACGGTTCATAATGGCCAGAAGTGCATTGAGAAAATTTTTATATTGTTTTCGTGTAGGTTTAAAGAATTATTGAAGAAAAATAATGGTGACATCATCGGTTCTTTGTTTTAATACGCGCTATGAATCATCAATATTTTTTTTTCGATTTCGATCGATTGTGTATTTTTCGAAATCGATGTTTTCTGAACTCATCTTTTTTACCCTTAAAAAGCAATCATTCAATAACTTGCACAAATTTCTAAAAAAAAAATTAAAATTCAAACGAACTCGAGTTGTAAAAGTGGGTCTCAACTGTAATTCGTTGTTCGCTTTTGGTATTTCTGTAAGAAATGACAGAAAAGGGTCAGAAATCACCGAGAAGGAAAGTCAGCAAAAATAATTTTGAAAAGTTATAGATAATAGGTAGAAGACTATCAAAAACAATTTGAAATCAACGAAATAGAATGAAAGAAGGTCGAAAATTACAGAGAAACTTACAACCATGTCGAAAGTTACCGACAACGATTTTTTCGTTGCATGAGCGATGATTATGAAGGGAGTTATGGGTTATAACTTTAACTATTTGCAGATAGTGAGTTTCCTGGTTGCGGGAGTATGTATTCTATGCTCTTTTGTTGCGTATAAGATTACCTTCCGGCAACCACTCTATCATCACTTGTTCATTGTTGAGACGAGTACTTTTGCGGATCGACGATTGGTTCAGGTAAATTTCCTTTACCTTAATTTTAAATAATCTCCAATTAGGCGAGAAGAGTTACTGTCGGTTTGTTTGATTTTCAAAATTGATTTTTTTGCATTTTGAAATATTGAATAATATCATCTTGAATTGAATTAAAAAAAAAATGTAGAGAATCTGTTTTATTGTGAAGAAATGAAGATTTTGAGTTTTGAGACATGTGAACATTTTTGATGTGAAACTTTCTCCATTTTTCATACGATTTATCAAAGATTTTAGTTAGGATTGACGATAAAATAATTTTCTTTCTATTTGAAAGATTTTTTCAGGTTTCGTTCCATATTATTGTCCAGTCTTGTAAAACTATTATGTAGGAATGAAATCGATTTTGTTGAAAAAACCAAAAAAACATGTTCGTTAAAAATTTTTTGTTGGAACTTATTCCATCATCATTGTTATTTTTGTAGAAATTTTATAGGAAATGAGTTCTGATTGTTGAAAAATCGAAGATTTCATCTCTCTCCTTAATCGAATATTGTTTTTTAAATGATTTTGTTTTATAATTTTTTCAGATTCGTGAAAAATTGCGATTTAATGAAGTTCAAACAGTTGAAAAAGTTATTTCAACATAATTCAAATATTTTTATCGAGAGATTAAAAAATTTTTTTCCAGTCTTGCAATTGAAAAAAGAAAGGAGTCAAAGTTGTTGAAAACATCGAGAAATGTTTTTTTTGATAATTTAAAATATTTTTCAGGTTCTCTACGTCGGACCAAACACTAGGAATCGAGTTCAATGGAGCAGACTGGTCGGTAGATTACGTCAAAGAGCTCAAAACTTTGCGGGTAGCACTCCGATACAAAACACAGACACCTCGTTCATCGAACAAGCGCCGAGCACTGCAGTAGAGATCTCTGGAGATCGCACGTAAGATTCTTAATGTATGAAGTTTAATTGCAGTTACAGTACTGGCCATAATCTTTTTCGCACCCTTATTTTTCAGTATAACTCTATTCGATATCATTCAACCGGTCTGAAATTTCAGACATTGATTTAAAAAACAAAAAAAAGTTTTTCTGTTGAATCTGAGTGTTATTCACAAGGAAAAAGTATATTTTTCATATCAATAACGAAAAACACCCAAAATCTGGAAAATTGATATCTCTGATTCGGAGCACAAGAAAATTTTTCATCGCCTTGAAGAGCACCAGGAGTAACATAAAATGATTAAATACACCATGGAGAAGGTATACGCACGCGTTTATGACCAAAACCTTCTCCATATAGAATTCAGGAATGAGACAACCATCGTAACTTCGGAGCACAGTCGAGATTATTGAAAAATCACGATATTTGGGTCCGACTGGTTCTTGTTAATTTCAAAAATGTTCAAAAACGTTCTTTCAACATTTTTCCACAATATCCAGTGCTGAATTTTGTATTTGACAAATCATCCGATTGGCACTATGTCTTCGAAACTTGGTTCTCACATTATTCGCCACTGGGTCGGTAGTAAATTTATGGGATAACCTTCATCAAAAACATTATTATTCTGTCTCTAATAGTATTTCATAATTTTATATTACTCCTAGTGCTCTTCAAGGCGGTGAGAAATTTTCTTGTGATCCGAATCAGAGATATCAATTTGCCCGATTTTGGGTGTTTTTCGTTATTGATATGAAAAAATATACTTTTTCTTTGTGAATAACACTCAGATTCCGCATGAAAACTTGTTTTTGTTTTTTAAATCAATGTCCAGGATTTCAGACCGGTTGAGTGAGATCGAATGGAGATATACTGAAAAATAAGGGTGCGAAAAAGATTATGGCCAGTACTGTATAATGAGATGTAAGCTAATTAGACTCAATTTCTCAGAGAAAACGTTCGTTGTCTGTATGGATCCAAATGGAATCTAAAAATTACCTATTCGAACACCGTTTAAAGCCATACAGACACCGTTAGCACCTATACAGACTCCGTTTTCAAAAACGGAGTCCGTATATGGATAGAGATACCGTCTAAACCAATATGGATACCACAAACATACAGACACCGAACGGTTTCCCTGAGTTTGAAAGTCTGAGAAGTTTTTTTTTCAAAGAACACTGTTACACTGTTGATGGTACAAAATTTTAGTAGATGTTTTTCAACGAAGTTCGGAATTTGAATGTCAGGAATGCAAAAAAGTCGGATAAACACAGAAAAAGTGTATTTCCGCTCATTCTCAGTCGAGCTAGAAAGAGTAGACAACGATACTATTGTCCTTTTCCCTCATTTTTCACGAGAAAATGGACGAAAGTCGCGAGTGAATCTATAAACGGATGTCGGAACCGATTAAAACGGCTCGGAACGTTTTCTCAATAATTTACCCAGGAAAAAATCTACAAAAAAATGAATATAAACTCCATACTTACCGCACATAGCTTCCTCTACCTGTAAAAAAATCTGGCCTCCGTGAATCGTTTACTTAGTACTGTAGCAGTTTCGCCTTGAAACACAGGAACGATTAAGTGATGCGCCTTTAATTTCAATGAACTGTAAGTAAGAATAATAAATTAAATCCACAAAGATCTAACTGTTCGTTGTGAGAGTTACCGTACTCATTCTGCTAAATTGAGATTAGAGCGCGTTTGAAAACGGCCATGCTTCTAGCGATATACAGTAGCGTTCAAAAGTTTAGAAAGTTTTTATTTTCGGCCATAACTCTTGTCAAACCTCACCTATCGGTCTGATTTTTTGAATGGTAATACTTCAAACATTTTTACATCTTATGTCAAAAATGTCAAAACGAATTCAAATCAGACCAAAAGAGAAAAAAAATAAAAAAATTTATTCTCAGACACTATAAAAAACACATTTTCCACAAACTCAAAAACATAATGGTAAACGGTTGTAACAATTCAAATCGATAAGGAATGAACATCAAAACATTATTAAAACCTTAATACTTAGTGGCATAACCAAAATTATCAATGACGGCTTTACATCTTCTCGGCATGCTCTCAATCAAGTTCTCCAACTTGACTCGCGGAATTTTTTTCCACTCTTCTTGTAAAACCGCGTATTTTTGCGCGGCATTGGATGTGTAATGGCTGGAAACGCGTCTCTCGAGTTCTTCCCATAAGTGCTCTATAGGGTTGAGGTCTGGAGACTGACTGGGTCACGGAAGAACACCGATAGCCTCATCCTGGAGACATTCGCGAACAAGACGGCTAGTGTGTTTCGGGTCGTTATCTTGTTGAAACACCCAACCAATCGGCATGTTGGCACCAGCAAATGGTACAAGAACATTAACAATAATATCCTTGTAGTCATTGGCATTCATTTTGCCCTGAATCCAGTGCAATGGGCCAACGCCGTCGTAACTAAACGAACCCCACAACATGACGCTACCGCCACCGTGCTTCATCGTGGGCAATTGGTACCTAGAACTGAACCGGCTGTTGATTGGCCTTCTGGCATACTTAATGCCATCGGAACCAAACAAACAAAACTTACTTTCATCGGAAAAAAGGATTTTCCTCCAGTCGTGGACGGTCCAGCTCAAATGGTCTTTTGCCCACTCAACTCTAGCCTTTCTGTTTTTCTCAGAAATCATTGGCTTCTTACAAGGACGTCTTCCAAATAACCCAGCAGCTCTTAGACGACGTTTGACTGTAGAAACAGAGACTCTGGCAACGTTTCCAGCGACCATATCCTTCTTGATGTCTTCTCCGGTCAGACGCGGATTGAGACGTGAATGGCGAACAATCAGTGCGTCGTCTCTTGCTGTCGTCTTCCGTGGCCGTCCTGATCTTGGCAACACTCCAAAAACTCCAAACTTTCGGAATCTTTTCAAAATTCGGGATACAGTGGTTTCGTCAACTTGAAATACTCGTGCAACTTGATTCTGTCGTATTCCTGACAGGACAGCATCGATGATCAGTTTCTGCTGGTCGGTGGGCACTTCTTTTCCTTTTCCCATTACTTAAAAAGTATTGTTAGTAGTATAGAAAGAAAAAAGTACAAAAAATCGGGAAAAAACCTTCAAAAAAAATAAAAAAAGAAAGAAAGTGAAAAATCAGTTCAAAAGTCGCGGTTTCGTAAAAACGCTGTAGATCAAAATGTAGCTACAGTAATCCTGATTTTTTTCAAAATTAGATTTCTCATGAGTTGATGTGTTCTCCGACAAAAAATCATGTCGATTGGTTAAGTTTGACAAGAGTTATGACCAAAAATAAAAACTTTCTAAACTTTTGAACGCTACTGTATGTGTTACCGGGTCCTCATGAATCGGCGAATTGTAAACAGCAAATTGACCGCAGAGTCAAATTTTTTTCAGGCTGGGGAAAATTCCAAAGTACCGGTACGGTTCCTAGTTAGGCTAACCATTGGGTGAGGTTCTAAACACAATTTCGTTCCGTAATTTGGGGTCCGATTTTTTCCTGAGCATGAAAAAGAAAAGTCTCTGCGGACAGTCTGTTGTTTTCTACAATTTGCCTCGTGAATCACCTAACGACACCTCTTGGCATAATGACAACGTACACACACACACACTTATAATAATAACTTTATTCATGTAGAGAAAAAATAAAGTTTATAAGCTTCATGACGACCAGCAATAGCCGTCATGAGCACAAATAATGGACGTGGGAACTGTAGAAGAACCTTTTTAAAAAAAAAGCTGCTCCGGTCAGAACAGTTGTGCAATTGTTTGCAAAAAGTACGTTGGATAGCTTTGTAAGATAATCGGAGGAAAGGAACTGAATATGAGTGTTAGTAATGATAGAACATTGGTGTTAGTTGTTCGACCAGGATATTCAGATAAATTCCAACCAGTAGTCTGACACATTGCATATGACCGTAATTTAAAAAGGTTCCCAACAGTTAATAGAACAAGGGTTAGCAATCAAAGACAGAATAGTAATTATGAGGACTGTAGGTGATAGAAGGAGAAGCTCATCACTGCAGACATCCAGAACTGTTGTAGACCGTAGATACCACTTCCAGGTTACCCGACCCCAGCAGTTACCTGATCTGGGACATCAACCTGTCCGGAAATCAATACGAACAAGACGCCGGCAGAGACAGTCAATACGCTGCTGCAGCGGCCATTGCTGTCCTCGCTAGAGGGTACGTTCTTTATTCATCATTTCTTCTTTTACTCACACTCACATCTCCCCAGATTCAATATTTCTCGATGAAATTGAGCAATCCTCAATGGCTTTTAAAAGGATCAAATTTTTAAAAATTACTTCAATGAGCAAGCATAGAATCGTCAGGCAGCAGTGCCCTTTCAAACCGTTTCTCTCCCTCACTCTCCATCTTTTTCGCACTCTCTGGAAATCACATTTTTCATAATTGCCCTAGCAACGTCGTTCTTGTCAGCATCGATTTTATGTTCACTCTCTCTCTCTCTCTCTCTCTCTCTCTCTCTCTCTCTCTCTCTCTCTCTCTCTCTCTCTCTCCTTCTTTCTTTCTTTCTCTCTCACCCTCTCTCTCTCTCTCTCTCTCTCTCTCTCTCTCTCTCTCTCTTTCTCTCTCTCTCTCTCTCTCTCTCTCTCTCTCTCTCTCTTCTCTCTCTCTCTCTCTCTCTCTCTCTCTCTCTCTCTCTCTCTCTCTCTCTTTCTCTCTCTCTCTCTTTTTCTCTCTCTTTCTCTCTCTATCACTCTCTCTCTCTCTATCTCAATAATCACATAATCTGTTCTCTTTTTGTGTTCATAACTCTGTGGTATTTTCATAAGTCGACCGCCACGCCAAACCGCCACGCACCCCTCTTCCATTCCTCCGTCACTCTGTCGTTCTTTTCCCAGTCATAGACGCAGGAACAACTGTCTTTTTATGCCTCTTCCATTGTTTGCTCAGTGACTTGGGATGCAACCTGTTCCAGTTACCTATACTGATGACGTCATGAAATACACTTACACATTCTCATCCAAAATTCCAATATTACACTCAAGAACGCCGTGAGATTCTATTGGGATTATACTTTAAGCTCGTCAGATAATCCCACTTCATTATATTCTGCAGCGGTTCTGTTTTCATAGGACATTGTCTTGAAATGAAATGAGTATTGTCTTCAGGATTCTGTTGGTTGTTCTCTAATTTTCATAGTTTTTTTCAAAAATAAGTTTCATTTCGTTTTTTTCTTGAAACACTGTTAGGAGACATGCACATAATTAATGGCTTTTCAAAGAATGAAATTTCAATTTGCGATGAAATGACTTTCGTTAGGCAGCAGTGCCCCTTCAAACCGTTTCTCTCCCTCACTCTCCATCCTTTTTGCACTCTCTCTGAAAATCACATTTTTCATAATTGCCCTATAGCAACGTCGTTCTCGGCAGCATCGATTTCATGTTCATACTCTCTCTCTCTCTCTCTCTCTCTCTCTCTCTCTCTCTCTCTCTCTCTCTCTCTCTCTCTCTCTCTCTCTCTCTCTCTCTCTCTCTCTCTCTCTCTCTCTCTCTTTCTCTTTCTCTTTCTCTATCTCCTCTTCTCCCTGACAAAAACGTCGTTCTCATAGTCAGTTTCAGGTTCGGCGCCGAAACCGGCCGTCAGCACACAGTGTTCTCCGACGAGAACTCTATCAGCCCGATCCAAAACAGCATGAGTTCGATCACGGTCAACGTGGTCAACGAGCCGAACTCGACGGTTCCGAGAACATCAAGACCCGCACCAACACAACCCGAAGAATCCCAAGAACACTTTGTGAGAACCCGGTCCCAACAAGAAGCCTATGAAGTGATCGAAGGCCTGAGACTCCAAGAGCAACATGATGTGAGTAATCAAACTGCTATGCACACTGCGCAGTTGAAAAGTGTGAGAGCAAGGGAAGGGGCGGAGCAATCCATAGAGTAGATCAAATTTCAGTTACTGTAGTTCATAATTTTTATTGACCTCTTCACTGTTATGCTATCAGAAACAACATCCATTCGATCGTGATGGGAGTTCGTGATATTCATACATGTTGACCGCGTTGCTGAACCGCCTCGCTTACAGAAGTAAAAATGCCAATTTTCAGCTTGGCCGACACGAAAATCAAATGATCCTGCTGTGCCCCGATTGCAATCGTGAGTTTTCAGTCTCTTCTGGGGGTGAAGAAAGAAAGAGAAAGAAAGAGAGAGAGAAAGAAAGAAAGAGAGAGAGAGAGAGAGAGAGAGAAAGAGAGAGAGAGAGAGAGAGAGAGAGAGAGAGAGAGAGAGAGAGAGAGAGATAATGTGAATCTGCACTTAAAACAGATTAAATCACATTCACATTCAAAATAATGCGCTTCGGCGAGACGAGCAATGGTTTCTAATTACTTCCAATCCATTGGTTTTCCATAATTACTATTGCTGAGTGATGGGGCGTATCCTGCCAACAAGCAGCGAGATACAAAGTAGATCAAATTGGATACTGTACTTGAAACGTAGTGATTCTGTTTTGTGGATGGAGCTAGTTTATTATTTGATGCTCATTGGAAATCATGTATCACTGACTCTCTCACAGGCACATATCTTCCATTACCTGTAAAAAAGTCTGACCTCCGTAAATCGGTTACTGACTACCGTAGCAGTTTCGCCTCGAAATACAAGAATGATTTAAGTGATGCGCCTTTATTTTCAATGGACTGAGAGTAAGAATAATAATTTAAATCCACAAAGATCTAACTGTTCGTTGTGAAAGTCCCGACCCTACCGTACTCATTTTAAAAAAATGCGACTGGCACGCGTTTGAAATCGGTCAGACTTTTTGCTAGATATGTGCATAGTAAAAGGCACTATGAAATTAGAAGATCTAACTTGTTTTCTAGGTTTTCGAAAACGCTGGAGACGATAGAACCGATCTCAAAAGTAGCGGAACCGCCCAGGTTTTAAATTTATGGCGCAAAAACGTAGAAAAATGTCGTTCTTAGCGATCGATCACATCTCATATGTCGAACGAGTGGTATTTCAGTTTTTTTCTATGAAAAAATCATATTGTGAAAACAAAACATCCATACGATGCCTTTTTGAACTAAAAATATCCTTTTTGTAACTTCAAAATTTGTCTGCAATTTTTCTACGTTTTCGGGCCATAACTTTAAAACCGGGTTGGTTCCGCAGTTTTCTATCGTCTCCAGCGCGTTTGAAAACCTAGGAGATAAGTCAGACCTTCTAATTTCATGCTGTCTTGGTAGCATTCCCATGTGAGTGTGAAATGCAGAATTAGCCTATAAAGTAACGAGTAGAAACAATTGTATAAAATGTAACCTATTGCAGCCCCACTCCCCGCAGTTTCACAACACGCGATCATACCAGAAGACGAAGATGCGATCAACAACCAACCAACGTCCAGCAACGCAGTCGACGATCGTGAAAGATTCTCGCTCAGGCTCAAGTTCCTCGATGATTCTGAAATGATTGTCGAAGGAATTGTTGGTGAATCGATTGGACAGTTCAAGAGGTGAGTCGATGGTCACGCCCCCTTTTAATACCAAATCATTGTTACTGAATCACACCCTTTCGAATCTTTCCTGTCTCAACTAATGAAAAGAATATCAATTGTGTGGATGACAACTTCCTCTTTCGAAGCACTTGATCAATTTTTTGTTACGGTACTATGAATTACATTTTCTTTCCCAAATGATTAAACTTGGAAACAATTGAGATTTCCCTATAATCGGGCCGATCAATAAGCATCGGAGATAGCCACGCCCCCTTCTGAAGTAGTGGGTACAATTTCTATCAATGCAGTAGTTTCATCCATAGAATAAATGGTGAAGTCTCAAGGTTCCGAGTAACCTAATCTCTACTAGGAACAAGTTGACTAATTTCAACCTTACAGAAAGCACTTTGTTGATCAACTCAAAGATGGGAAGATCGTTAGATTGATCTATCAAGGTGAGTTATGCTTGTAACTTGTACTTTCCAAGAAAAAATCGTCTTGAAATAGGTTGAAGAGAATAAATTCACGATTGAAAATCACACACGCATGACCTATTCGGTCGATTAGTACCGCGCGGCTAAATACCGCTACTAGATGGCGTTTTGGCTGTTGATTGAGGCAAAAAATGCCAAGACGGTTGGACGTGGTTCCCACCCATGATTCAGAAACACTTTCAAGTCAGAAGTGATGACCTTATTCAGGACAACTTTTACGAGAAGACGCACGATCCCTAGACTCCTACGGCATTATCGATGGAAGTGTCGTCCACTGTCACATCAGTAATACGCCATACTCGAGGGTTAGTTTTTTATTAACGTCACTTTTGATCTACAGTAAGACTGATTCTATTTTGATCTACAGTAATACGCCTCTGAAGTTAGGTTACTTGAAAACCGAGTTCGTTAATGTAAAAAGTTTCAGAAACACAAATTTCGATTAACCTTATCGTTTCCAAAATGATGATCTACTACGGTAACGAACTTTCAATCTACCATCCAGTATTGAACACCAATTCAAAATTCGAAATCTACTGTAAAACGACTACAGTAACCCACTCTTTGACCTATGTACCTTCTCATTTTTGATCGCTCATTCGATCTATTCAGTCTTCTCCACCCATCGTCCGCACATCATACCCAGGCGGACAAGACGCTGCTGGTCAGCCGTCAGAAGTTCGTCGACGTCGTCCGACCGAAGGGGCCGCCCAAGAGGCGCCCGGCGTGCCCGAGGACGATCAACCACCTCCAATCAGGCAGCGAGATAGAGCGGCTGGAGCTGTCAGGTACTATTTTGACAAGAAATGTACACCTTTTACATGCAATAATTCTCGATTTTAGTGAAAAACGAGATTGATTATCCTTATTATTGAACTTATGCCGTCTTTTCTCTGATGCTTCTGCTTCTTCCTTCACTAACTTTTGATCTACCTTTCTTCCTTCGTAACTTTTCTAATGAACAGGTATGAAGTCGGTAGGTTCAGGGTTTTGATCATTCATACTTGGAAGAGTCTTTTTATGGGAAAATTTGAAACAATTTTTAATGTTTGAAATTACCGCGGGAAAAATTGTTCGCGGCGTTGCGGTCAAGCAGAGCGACTTAAAAAATACAACCAAATGACTTTTTTTTTCTCGAAATTTACTAATTATGAACACATTTCCAGTGCCCTATATCTGATGGTGGCCGCAGTGTTTCACGCCATGTTCCCTGCCTTCGGTCGTGCCATATCACTTGGGCTGCGTGACGTCATGCCCCAGCCCGCCCGCGAAGTTCCAGGCCGACCCAACGTCTTCTGGAGAGCGTATCGGTGGTAAGTAAAGATTGAAATATTTGTTTTTACGCTGCTAGCCGCTACTAAATCGAAAAAAAGGTATGGTGAATGGAATCACCTGAAAAGGCATAAGGAAATAAAACCGCTTCGCAACCGCTTTGCCTACCTCCGCTTTTATCTTCTCGCAGTTTGTTCACAGAAGTACCTTTCAGGTTTCACAACACGATCCTTAACGCTGATTATCCAATGCCAACCGACGGTCCACAGAATCTCGAAGAGTCGGCAGAAGCCGCATCACGACCGCGACGGACGATCATCAGAATCGGCGACTACCTCGTGTGGATTTTTGCAGGTGAGAGAATTCGTGACTGACCGAATCAATATTACAAACACCTCATGAAACAAAGTGTGAAACGCGTATGCCGAGCATGAACGGAGAGCTTTTTCTGCGTCTATGACTGTGGACAGTTAGCATAGTGATAAAGAGGTCAGCTTATGGAAGTTCTATATAAATAGCCTACACTGAGCAGTCCCAGATTTTCATGCTGAAAACAGAATCAAAGCGTTATCTGCGTCTATGTCGTACTAAAGACTGTAGAGTGATAGACTGTAGAGAGAGAGGTCAGAGGAAGAGAGATAATTGAATGGCGAGGCGGTCAAGCGTTGCAGTCGGGACTTATGTATCTCTGAAGAGAGTTCGCGGATGAGTTCTATGGTCATAACTTGAGAGTCATATCAATTCGAGTGATGTGAGCTGTTTCATCTTCGGTCATTCCAAGAGATGGCATGTCGGGGGCGGAGTGATCAAAAATCTCTTACTCGCAAAATTAATTAGGCGAGAACCTAACCATCTTTACGATAGCAAAAATGAACGAAATCCAGATTTGTGGTCTTAAAATTGAATGTATTAGTTGAAGTCGACTGACTCGCGCCGTTTTTAATATCACTAGACAAAGGGGCGTGACGAGAGAGAGAGTACGTTAAATGAAGAGAGCGCAGAGTCTCCAGGAAGCTGTGCGAAGCGGTTTTGCGTCACGGTCGATAATATCCCTGCTTTCAGGTCAATTCCTAGCAGTTTGGTCGTTCGTCTGCTGCTTCCCCGAAGTGTGTGATCGAACGGCGTTGGCCCTGCTGGTCCTTCTCACCCTCTACTTTGTCTTCGTCGTCTGCCGCGACTACATTATCTCGTTCCTGTCCCACCGAGAATACCGAAGACCGACTCCTCCACTGAACGTACTATAACCAGGGTATATCGCACATCATCATCATAAATCAATCACGACACCAAACTAAATACAATTATACCACTTTTTGTACATAATACGGTGAATTACTCATATATTGTAGCTGGTTGTAACTAGAAAGTACTTTTCCCTTTTTAATCGCGTTTTCAACACTTTTCGATATAAATTTTTATTAGTTTTTGAGGTGTTGGAGAGTTTATAGATTTCAGAAGCAGAAAACCGTTTTATTATACTGTCCAAACTGCGCTGAGCGCAGTAGAAAAGTGTCGGATAAAGCAGCGAGGGGAGGTGACCAATAAGCAGCGAGCACTAACCCCGCCCCTTCGTTTTTATTTCACTTACAGAGCATTTTGAATTCCCGCCTCGAAATAAAGTTTCACGTCTCCACGTTTTTATTCCCTTCTCGATACAGTAACCAGAGGCTAGGACTAACATTTACTGAGCATTTTGAATTCCCGCCTCGAAATAAAGTTTCACGTCTCCACGTTTTTATTCCCTTCTCGATACAGTAACCAGAGGCTAGGACTCAGAAAGTTTATCAAAACATCTAGAAACAGAAAATACAAGAAACATGAAAGGCACCAAAAACCCGTGAGAAAGAAGTAGTCAGAGGAAATCGTCTAAACTACAGACTTCAAGTAGTCTGTACAAGTGGTTGGAGGGTTACGCATCGCTTGGCACACGTTTTGGGTGAGGTCGTAGAAGGCGTCCGAGTTTCTGGAACCGTCGATCATGACCCATGGGACGAAGTCGAGGGCTGGGTTCAGACCCACTGTCTTCTGTCCGGCAAGCGCCAGTAGCTTCCTTCCGCGTTTCCCTTTGGCACAGGTGTTGATTCTGAAATTAAAATGAACATGAAGGTGTCGATGATCGCCAAGCGAGTTACAGTAATCTCCCTAAAGGTCAAAAAGATATGATTTTCTGATGAATGTCGATATTTTACCAACTCTCAACAATGATGACAAATATCAGAGTTACATCATTGTTCTCTCCCTCTCTCCCCCCCCCTCTTCTCCCTCTCTCTCCTCCCTCTCTCTCTCTCTCTCTCTCTCTCTCTCTCTCTCTCTCTCTCTCTCTCTCTCTCTCTCTCTCTCTCTCTCTCTCTCTCTCTCCCTCTCTCTCTCTCTCTCTCTCTCTCTCTCTCTCTCTCTCTCTCTCTCTCTCTCTCTCTCTCTCTCTCCCTCTCTCTCTCTCTCTCTCTCTCTCTCTCTCTCTCTCTCTCTCTCTCTCTCTCTCTCTCTCTCTCTCGCTCTCCCCTCGCTCTCTCTCTCCCCCATTTATGGTATCACTCACCTGTCAGTATTCAGGTTCCCTGCAGCTTGAACACATTTGAAGGCTTCATCGTAAGTATACTTCCCTTGCATACATACAATATGGTCAATATATCGTTCTGGGAACCCAACCTGGTCGATGACACAGTTCATCAGGATGTTGATCTCACACTCCGCTTGACCGTGCTGACATTCGCATCTGAAATCGATGATGTACATGAAAAACCTCCATGTGTGGAGATAAATAATAAGCTCTGTATTTATGCTCTGTGAAAAATTCATTCTCTAGGAAAAATTTCACTTCCGCGCGGTGCACACTGCACACTCTCCAAAACTTAAAATCCACAATCCAGTATGACATCGGTAAAACTTTAGTATGACTCTGGTCACAATAAAGAGCATTCAGACATTTGACTTTTCCGAAACTTGTATGAGTACAGTAGAACGCAGACCACTGAACAGTACAACCCTGTAGGTAACATTCGAGTTTTACTTTCTTAACGTTCCGGTATTTTTTTGTTAACGTTACGGTATTGCTTCGGTAACGTTCAGGCATTACGAGGGCAGCAATACCACAATGTTACAAAAGTGTTACCGAACCAGTACTCAAGTCATACCAAACTAGCCTTCTCGATACCGATGTCATACTGAATTGTGGATTTTAAGTTCTGGAGTAGGATTTCTGACTCTGGGATGGTAGGAAAAATGAAATTGTTTGAATTATAGTTACTGAAATTTGATCTAGTCAATCGATTGCCCCGCCCATCGCGTGATCGAGGATGGTCGGTCAAAAATCGCACATCTGCAAATTTTTCAAATCAAGAGCTTGAGCTTAACTACATTTTCGATATCAAAACTGGCTAGTCTCCTCAAAAATGTTACAATAACTTTTAGAAATATTTTTGTAATGTAAAATGTATGTATCAATTGACTAGCGTCTTTTTTGTACATATCTTTGCCCAGTCGATTTTCTTAGTTTCTAAAAACCTAAAATCATCGTCCTGCTCAGTACATCTCGCCTTGCCGAATGGTACAATCGTAACTTCCCAGTTCTGGTTCCATCCGATCACTTCGACAGCTTTGGTGAGCTGTTTCTTGATGAATCTGAAAAAGGCTCCGCCCATTTTTCAGTTGCTCCTACAAGCGAACTTACCTCGAAGTGTCCGGACACTGTGACTCCATATAGATTTCGACTCTTGTTGGAGTGATGATTTTCTTGTTTTGCATCAGCTGAAATGTATTACTGTAGAGAGAATGCTACAGTAACCCCCGTGAGTGTCTTTTTGTCTTTGATTTTTCTGAATGCGTGTATGCAGATTTGTAGAAAAGATCAAAATTTCGTGTACAACAAGTTATCGGACAGTTAGTGTAACACATATCTAGCAAAAATTCTGACCGATTTCAAACGCCCGCCAGTCGAATTTTTGTAAAATGAGTACGGTAGGGTCGGGACTCTCACAACGAACAGTTAGATCTTTGTGGATTTAAATTATTATTCTTACTTTCAGTCCATTGAAATTAAAGGCGCATTACTTAAATCGCTCTTGTAAGCGAAACTGCTACGGTACTAAGTAACCGATTTACGGAGGTCAGACTTTTTTACAGGTAGAGGAAGCAATGTGTGTAATGGAATATAATCGTAAGGGTTGAATCTGTGCAGTTTGTCGTCAAAAATATGAACTGTGCATACACAGAACTATGTACACCATGGCACAGTCATATTATTCAAATACAAGCAGAAAGTCCTCGCTACGCTCAGAGCCCTCTCTCTCTTTTTCATCACAAAATCACATATTCAGACTTCTTCATTGAAAAAAAAGTGGTTTTTAGAAGAAGCAAAGTCCTTGCTATTTCTCTCTCTCTCTTACTTTTTCTCTATCATTCTCATTATCCCCCTCTCTCTCTTACCTTTCTATCTATCATTCTCATTATCCCCCTCTCTCTCTTACTTTCTATCTATCATTCTCATTATCCCCCCTCTCTCTCTCTCTTTCTTGCTCCCTCCCTCTCTCTCTCTCTCTCTCTCTCTCTTCTCTCTCTCTCTCTCTCTCTCTCTCTCTCTCTCTCTCTCTCTCTCTCTCTCTCTCTTTCACACTCCCTGTACAATCCAAACACGACGAATACTAATGCAAGTGTGGCTAGAACTAATGCAACAACCTGCGAGGGTCACCAGTGGTCACGTGAATAGCACTCAACGAAAACGTGCAGAGGTGATCGAGTGGTTAGAGCGTCTGATTTGTACTCGCTCAACGCGCGTTCGAATCCCGTCAACTATCGGCCACTTTTGCACAACCCTTCCTCTTCTCCCCCCCTACCTCCCCGTAAATCGACACATAAATGGATCACCCAAAAATTTGCCTCACGAAAAAGGGGGCGGTCCCCTTGTTCTATTATTAATATGACAAGCAGAGAGTCCTCGCTACGCTCAGAGCCCCTCTCTCACTTTTTCATTACAAAATCTCATATTCATACTTTTTTAATTGAAAAAAAGTAGTTTTTAGAAGCAAGATCTTTACTATTTCTCTCTCTCACTCTCCTTTTCTCTTTTCCTTCTTCTCTCTCTCTCTATCTCTCTCTCTTTATATCTATCTATCTCTCTCCCTCTATCCCTTCCTCCTCGCTGCTCGCTTTCACACTCCCTGTACAATCCAAACGCAACAAATACTAATGCAAGTGTGGCTAGAACTAATGCAACAACCTGCGAGGGTCCCCAGTGGTCACGAGAAACGTGCAGCGATGGACGAGTGGTTAGCTCAGAGAACACGAGTTGGACTGGATCCAGAAAAGTGCCAACTGGATCCAGAGTTTTTTGTCCGTTCGGGACGAATTATAATTAAAAATGATCGCCAAGGTTCTAAAAACAATCCCTGTTTGTTTTGTGAAGAAAAAAATATTTTCAAGAAAGTTATGACAATTTAAAAAATTTTCGCTAGCTAGATCCAGCGCTGGATCCAGTTCGACTTTTTTCGAGAAATTCCGAGTGATCTCATTGCCCTTAATTTTATATGGTAAGTTATTATTTCGATGGGAATATAATTTAAATGGAATGTTTTGTTCATTCCGATGTCTGTACGGTTTTTAAGAACAGAAAAAATGAAATTTAAAAAAGACAAGCTGGATCTAGAAAAATGTCGAGCTGGATCCAGCCTGGCAAAAGCAAGTTCGACTGGATCCAGTAAAGTGCCAACTGGATCCAGAGTTGCACGTCCGATTGGAACGGAATATATATTAAAATTATCTATAAACTCCTGGAAGCAATCTCTGTTTTGTAGAGAAGAAAAATGCTATTAGAAACATGTCAAAGTACCGCGAGAAACAACTCAAGAACACTGAAGTCCCAACAGATATGGATTATACTAATTATTAGTCACTTTATGTTTAGAAATTTGCTAGTATTATGCTTTTATTTATGATAATTTAACCAGCTACCTTTTCTATTGCTGGCATTTGTCTGTTCTTTCTAATTATTATTATGATAATGTCATGCCAATGTAAAAACTTTTCGCTAGCTAGATCCAGCGCTGGATCCAGTCCGACTTTTTGCAAGAAGTTTGGAAAAAGCTCATTATCGTTAATTTCTTATGGTAAGTTACTGTTTCTTCACGTGATTATTATGTTCTATGTTCTTCTTATGTTTTTTTTTCATTTTCATGCCTGTACGGTTTATGGAAGCACAAAAATTTAATCTTAGAAAATACAAGTTGGATCCAGAAAAATGCCTACTCGATCTGAAAAAAAATTTTCAGAAATCTAAATAGTTTTGTATGTAATACGACTGTATTACAACGATTTTTAATCTTAATATTATCATGGAGAAAGTTATTTGAAACATTTGAATTCTGCTCCAAAAAAGGTTAGTTTTATTGAACGCAGTTATTAAAATAAGTTTGTCATGCGCGTGTCAAGTGAAACATCGTATTTTTCCTTTTTTTAGCGTCTCCCACGGACTTAGCGTCTTTCAAGTTATTTTCGTTTCCTTTTGTTTTCTGTATCATGCACGTATCATTTTATTATTCATCAACTTATATCATCTCTCAGAATACGGAAAATCTGAAATTATTATTCATCAACTTATATCATCTCTCAGAATACGGAAAATCGAAATGGACTACGAAATCTACGACAGAATTGAAGCTTAGAACATGAGAAATGCCTGATGGATGTTGAGAAGTGATTGCACAATAGTTGAAGGTAAGAAAGAACGTGTTGAATGTTATAATCATGAATTTTAGGCGAAAAACTCTTATTTTTCTGTGACTTCTCTAATTTTCGAAAAATTGTTCAATATCGTATTTCAGACGCGTCTCCTCCACCCGCAAAGAACCCAGTCTCAAATTACTGCTTCGATGTCGATGCGGAGTATCAAAGGCCCGGCGAGGTGAATTTTTATTCTTACTCTTGTTTTATGCTACGAAAAGTTCTCATTTAGGTATCTACACTGCTTCCTTTTTCGGGTCAACCGTGAAAAAACCAGAAGAACGCCGTGGCAGAGCTGAGGAAGAAAAGAAAGAAGCTTGATAAGAAGAACGCAACATCGCAGGCATTGAAGAAAGTTGTGAGTTCGATAGAAATTTTAGATACTGTCAGTTGTCTAAATTTCAGACTCTGGCAATCTTCTCGTCCACACATCTTGACATTTGCAAATGGAACGACAAAACCATCACGAGAGCCATGATTTGAACAGGTAATTTTTTTTCAGTTTTCTTAGAATACAAAAAAGGTTAGAAACGATTTTTGTATGAGAAAAATTCAGGTAGACTGAAACTCTTAGCCACTCCCAACAGGAATATTGGAAACGAGAGAAAAATCTATCAACGACTTTACAACTACATTTTAAAAGGTAACTTTAAAACATTTAACTTCGAAAAAATGACCAGTAAGTTTTTTTTAACAGATAGATTTGAAATTTCTACAAAGACTGAAATTCGAACGTTTGAGTTCACTCTAATAAAGAGAGAGGGTGAGGGTGAGTAATAGAGAGAAAGAAAGATAGAGAGAGAGAGAGAGAGAGAGAGAGAGAGAGAGAGAGAGAAAAACTGAGAGAGAGATAGAGAGAGAGAGAGAGAGAGAGAGAGAGAGAGAGAGAGAGAAAAGGTTATTAGGCTAAATGACGAGGATTTTGCCGTAGTGAATTTTTGAAAAGATAAATTTGAAATTTCTTACAGAGACTGAATTTCAAAAATTTGAGTCCACTCTAGTTGCGCTGTGAATAGTGTAAAGCTTGAAGGAATAGACAGAAGCAAAAAGATCAAATGATAGTTATCGATATTTTTAACGTTTAAATTTCAGACTTCTTGCTCCCGCAGGGAAGACTCCAGAACTTGAAGATGAATTTTCAACAAAACACAGAGTTACAACTTGCGGAAGATCAAAGAAATCCTCAGAAGAACCCTAAAGGACTAATCATTTACTGTGATTTAAATAAATATATTGTTAATTATACATGTTTAGTGAAGAGAACTAGATCGAGAAAACTGCCTACTGGATCCATAAAAGTGCCGACTGGATCCAGAGAGTTCTGCTGGATCCATAAAAGTGCCGACTGGATCCAGAGAGTTCAGCTGGATCTAGAAAAGTGCCAGCTAGATCGTGCCAATCGCTGCCCGACTTTTTGTGGATCCAGCTGGCACTTTTCTGGATCCAGTCCAACTCGTGTTCTCTGAGAGAGCGTCTGATTTGTAGTCGCTTAACGCGCGTTCAAATCCCGTCAACTATCCCGCCATTTTTGCACAACCCTTCCTCTTCCCTCCTCCCCCCCTCCCCGTAAATCGAAACATAAATGGATCACCCAAAAATTTGCCTCACGAAAAAGGGGGCGGTCCCCTTGTTCTATTATTAATATGATGCGTGCTTTGTCGTCAAAAAGTGTGAGCTGTTGATTTGTTTCTCACAAAAAGTGATCTATTTTATTCTGTGCAATATCTCGTCATAAAGGAACATTGTGCACACACCGAAAAGTCATCTTACCGCCCAAAAATGGCGATTCGCTGTGCCCAGGTCTGCCATATGGTTTCCACAGTCCTTTAGGAATAGGCACTCCAGCAGAGGGTATCTGCTCCGTCTTCTCAAGGCTTCTACGGTCATAAGACAGGCGAATACTAGGAATAAAGATAGTCTGGTCATGCTTTGTTAGCCAGTGGTCAGATAATGAGTGGCGACTGCATTTTACACTTTGTGCTCTCATTCATCCATGCCTAGATTTATGTTTTTGTTACACTTTGTAACACATGTTTCATAACTTGCACGAAAGTCGAATGTTTGTCTGGAATACATAGTGTATTAAAATTTTTAAAAAATAGAGAGGGGTGGAGTCTCAAAAACTTCACGATTCAGTCGAATACATACAGTTTTTCGCTCCGGATGACCGCTTTGCAGTCATTTATTCACAAATTCTCCATTTCTTCAAAGTATTCTGCCCGCCCGTTATATTGTGTATACACCATATATAGTCTCTCTCTCTCTCTCTCTCTCTCTCTCTCTCTCTCTCTCTCTATATATATATATATATATATATATATATATATATATATATTCCTCACTCTTCCCAGGTAGAACAAATCTAACTTATTTCCACCGAATTTACAATATAATTGTTCACTGACCTTCTCCTCTCTGTCTACAGCGTCATTCTTGACCGACGTCCAACGGTAGAGGAAGAAAATGGAAATTACGATGGCTATTGTGTACATGTACTTTCGCAGTCGATACTTCATCATAGGTTTCAGCTTGCCTGAATTAAACAGTGATGTTTTGATGAAACCTTTATATTTTCAGTGTTTTATGATGAATTTTGAACTAATTTGATGAATTATGTGCCACATGGCAGCGGTCTCAAATATAATTAGAAGAATAGAAACGTTCGAATAATTGGATTTCTACAAAAAATTTTCACTTTCGTGCGAAATTTCGTTCTAACCAACACTATTGGTAATCCTCAGGGTCAATTGAGAGAGTCACCATGAAATGAAGCAATGGAAACACATTTTCGACAACCATTTTTTTGCAGCGATATTTATTAA
>OZ022252.1:10261138-10331138 GCA_963978915.1 Caenorhabditis parvicauda
TCTTGCGGTTTATGATTGGAAGATCACTTTAACTGTCGCCGATTTAGCGATATTTCGACGTGTATGAGGTTTTCCTGTCAACTTGACTCGAAAAAACGGCCAAATCCGCGGAATTAACCCGGAGATTACACCATGATGGTGCGCAGGTGGTGGCCAGACCAGGCCATCAAACAGTCAGCGTTGTGAATTCGGCGATTGGAGGGTTACCTCAAAGTTGGGTAATTGAACCAAAACAGATACATCGAGTTTATGTGAGATCTTGAAATGATTTCGGGCGAGGCTTGGCTAATTACCTCTGTTGTATCGCAAGGACAGTGTGGTACGCCGGCCAATATGATGACTTTATTAGTAGAAGTAACAGAAGCCAAGTATAAGATAATCGAGAGCTTAAGTAGTGAATCCGGAGGGCGTAGCCTCCGCGATCGTGGGAAACAAACAAGTATGGGAAAGTAGGTAGATCAAAAGTTAATTATGCGAGTTACTGTAGTTCACTCGCAACATCTTCTTCTGTCCACGTGAAGTCGTAAGATCCGCGGCTGCGGGATGCTTGACGACTCCGTGCTGGTCCTTGTACGTAGATCGTGCGTGAGCGATGCTGACGTGTGAGGCGGACACTGCCTGCTGCTGATCCGGACGAGACGACGGGTGACTTGCTGCTCATGAAGTCGACCCACTGGAACGCTGAGTCCTTCTGTCGATAGAAGCCTGCTTGACTCTTCCAGGTGTTGTGCGGCGTGCTCGTCGGCTTCCTCCAGGTCGTACTGTCTGGAGGGTGAGGCGTCAGAATCCGTGTCTTCATGCACAAGGAAGACAACGGTTCCGTTGATTCTGACCCGGATGAAGATGTGGGATCTTCGTGACTACAGATGGCGGCTGGAACTGCTGCACTGCCTGGGATGCGGTTCACGTATCACCGTAGCCTGATGACTGCCTTCTGGACCCATGAAGGACTTACTGTGAATGATCACTGGAGTTGTAGCCGAAAACTCCAGGTCTTCTGTGCGGGATACTTCTAGTCTGTTTACGCCAAGACGCTCCCTTACTTCTGATTGACCGGTCCACTGCTTCCCTTCGTTGTCCTGTCTTCAATCCTGATCGCCACTGTTGTATCGCAAGGACAGTGTGGTACGCCGGCCAATATGATGACTTTATTAGTAGAAGTAACAGAAGCCAAGTATAAGATAATCGAGAGCTTAAGTAGTGAATCCGGAGGGCTTGGCCTCCGCGATCGTGGGAAACAAACAAGTATGGGAAAGTAGGTAGATCAAAAGTTAATTATGCGAGTTACTGTAGTTCACTCGCAACAACCTCAAACTTGGGTAATTGAACCAAACACAATCCTCTTGTAACTTTTCTCCAGCAACGTGATCTATGCTTACTCCTTTGATTTGTCTGTAACTTTTTCGCCTCACGTAAAACGATGATTTCAAAAGTTTTCATTTCTCGAGCACTCTAAAATTAACATGAAGTGAGTTTGAATGAAGGAACAAAGAAATAGGACTTCCAAAGACCTGATTTGAAAGTGGAACCGTCGGTCAAATTCGAAGTGAGTCAGAAAAGTGCAACGAAATCGGAGAATTCTGGAGAGGATGACATAAAATCTTTGTGCTCCGAGGTGAGTTGTGGTTGCTAGGAAAAGTTCACTCGATTTAGTGGAGAATTTTAATTTTCTGCCTGAATAATAGAAATTTGGAACTTTCTTCGTATTTGGAATATATTTCTTCCACTTTCTAGGGGCATTTAACAAAAAGCAAAAATTTTAACGTCGACCGGGATTGAACTATCGTTATGCGCGTGACACGCGTTTGTTTAGCCCACAACACCAAGGACGTTTGTCCATAAGTCAAAGAACAATTTAAGCTCTCCATAATCCAGCCCTTTTCGGACTACACAAGATCTCAAATCTCATCGGTTATATCTAATCTGGAAATCGATGAAAAGAACAATTACTGTTTCTCCAGGTGTGCTTGTCTTCCTGCCAAGTGGCTAAGACGTTTTCAGGTTTTACAATGAGAATTCATTGATACCGTCTGCTATGAGAAAAGTTGGTCCGACTGTCAGATTCGATCCCGTACAGGATGTTCAGGAGGTCTGATTTTCATAGAACATCGATGCGGTTCACACTGCGGATTAGGGATAAGTTGATATAGCCGCTCTGCAACCGCATTGCAAGACCCTCGGCGGTGCGCACTTACCTCATTATTTTATTTTCGAATATTTTTGCTACTGTTTGAACTTATTTTCCTCGTTTTCTCATCTCTTACCAACTTCAAACATTTCTCCGTTGAGATTTGTGACTCTGGGATGAAAAATGTAGGAACAATGAAAATTTTTGAACTACTGTAACTTAAATTTGATCTACAATATGGATTGCCCCGCCCCTTGCACCCACAAAGGTCAGAGTTCGATCCCCACAGCGAACATATTTTCCCCTGTTCCAAAATCATTCTGAATAGGAAGAAAGTTAATCCTCTTGTGAGCGACGATGATGTAAAATTTCCATTAAAAGTCAAAGTTCGATCCCTCTACCGGATATATTTTTTTGTTTTTTCTTAAAAATTATTTTTTCAGTTCCACGTTCTTTCCGAAAACGAGAGCCTCCCAAAACAGGCACATCGAGGTACTAACAATCCATGGAGAAGGTATTGTTATTTTTTATTTCTTCAGTTTTTTTTCTTTCAGATACGGTGCTCTCAAAAAACTTCATGAAATCGGTGGTTACGTTCCTCAGAATGTTTCAAGGTCAGAAAGAAAAAATCGTGATCTCATGACGCCCATAAAGGTAAGCACAGTTATGCACATATAGCTTCCTCTACCTGTAAAAAAGTCTGATCTCCGTAAATCGGTTACTTAGTACCGTAGCAGTTTCGCCTTAAAATACAAGAACGATTTAAGTAATGCGCCTTTAATTTCAATGGACTGAAAGTAAGAATAATAATTTAAATTCACAAAGATCTAACTGTTCGTTGTGAGAGTCCCGACTCCTACCGTACTCATTTTACAAAAATGCGACTGGCGCGCGTTTGAAATCGGTCAGACTTTTTGCTAGATATGTTATGTACTTTTAAAGTAGTTTTCGTAATTCAATTGACAAGAGTAAAGTACATATACTGACGCAATAATGCAGACTGTACCCTGACCGCGCTGCAGAGCCGCGTCGCATGAACAATACTTCTATGAAACTTCTGAATCCAAACTTCAGAAGGGCACCAAACCACCAAAACCGCCAGGAGGTCCGCAGATGAAGGTCAACAAAGTGTGCGCAACAAAAGGCAGTCGAGAGTGAGTATATGGAAACATAGCTACAGTAGAGAGATCGATCCTTCCGATGGACATGAGATTTTTGCATTTCCCGATTGGGGTTGATTCTGTAGTAGAGAGAGGAAAAGTTCAATTTCCTTTTTCTAATGTTTATGGAAACTCGGTATGGAAAATGAGAGGTCACTGGATCGATCCTCCTGGTGGGCATGGGTTTTTTGCATTTTTATAAGTACTAATTTTTACGAAATGAAACTATTTCTATCGGTTACGAAATACTATTTCATTTTATTTCTTTTTTTTCAGTGAACTGGAAGTGAATATCAAGATACCGAAAGGTATGAACGCAAAGGATGCCTGCATTTTTATAGCGGAACATATCCAGGTCTGTTTTACTTTTCAAATTTCATTCAGAACAAAAATATAACAATTTTTACAGAAATACGTCTTCGAAAACGGATCTCGGATGGTGAACTAACAATTATTACGAATGAATGTGTACAAAAATGATGTTTCTAACGATTAAGAGGTGTAACAAATACTCTTTTCTTATAGTCACGTAATTCTTCTATGGACTCACGAATGTCATCAAGGGCACGATGAGTCGCCTTTTTAGGAACAAACTTGAAGTTTCGGTACCAACGCCACGTCAGCTCTTTTATGGTTGAAACGTCGACACATCTGAAAAAACGTGAAAATTAGGTAGAAAATATTCGAAATATTGGTTTTTGTTGAAAAACACACCGCACTAAGCGCAGTAGAAAAGTCTCGGATCAAGCAGCGAGGGGAGGCGACCAATAAGCAGCGAGCAGAAACCCCGCCCCTTCGTAAATCCTGCATCGCCGTAGATCAAATTACAGTTACTGTAGTTTAAAAACTTTTTTCTCTGACGTTTTTTTCAAAATTCATGATATTAGGTTGTCGATTAAGTATCCGAATTTTTTGTAGAAAATTTCATTTATCATTATCTTAACAATGCACAATGGTGATTTTATATATATTGGCTATCAGCATCTATGACTTGTTACCAACGTTGGGCTAGCTTCTCAATGCCATTGCGACACCAGGTCTCGCAGTATGACTGGAAGAAGTTGCGGAGGTGGGATTCGACCTCGACTACATCAGCGTAATTATTTCCATCTTTACATCGTTGGAGGCCAGAAACCATATTGAAATAAGAAAAAGCTTGATCAAAACTATAGGGTGGGTGAGGTAGAAGGGTCCAACCGTAATCGAGTAGCTCAGTCTTGGTTAATTTACTAACATGGAGTTGAGCGCTGTCATGTTGAAGATAGATTTTTGCATCGGCTCCGCGAGTAGAAATGAGATGAGCTTTGAGGACTCGTAGCTGACGAACATAAAGTTCATTGTTCATAATAGTACTAGCCTCCAAGATCTCCCAATACTATATGCCACGAACGGACCACTAGACGGAGAGCATCACTTTTTTGCCATGAAAATCAGCTTTGGGAACGTCTGGAGCAGGGGAATCGGCATTTAAACAAGCGGTCTTCCGTACAACATTAGAGTAGACTATCCACTTCTTATCTTTAGTGATGATGTGATCCTGCCATTGAAGACGGCGTTGAGAGGTGAGCAGAGACATCGGCATATCGACCCTCCAAATTTGATCAAAATCGGTGATACCATAAATTATCCATCTTTCGAACGTCTCTTTCTTGTTGATAGACCTGAGTCTCTCAGCAATTGTGGTATGGTTGAAGCCAACTGTTGGCTCCAGTTCACGAATACTCACACGTGGCTCAGCCTCCACGGCTTCAAGTAGCTAGTCAATAATCATCTCAGACCGACGACCTGACCTTGGGACATGTTCGAGGTTGTAGCTCTTTTCATTCATTTATGTGTAAAACTTGTTGAATGTACCAGCAGAAAGGAGTATTCAGTCGTACGTTTAGTGAAAACCATCCCTGGCTTTCTTTTGGTTGGAGTCATAAACGTAAAGAAATAACAAAACATGACGGACGCGAAAATGTCCGCGGAAAAACAGCGTTACCATTTCCAATCAATGGAACTGAGTGAATACTCACTCAGACTACTAGCAAGGGGAAGACTCGACAATAATAATTCACTGAAGGAGAGGGGCGGTTGTGGTCTTGGAAAGCCAGGATGTGTACTCAAAAACACCCCAAAAAATTCGGGGACTTAATCGACAACCTAATAAAAAGCTAGTTACGAAGGAAAGTTACACGATTTGCAATTTTTCAACAGCGATTGGCGAAACAAACTCGCTTTTTTAAATGAGAAAAATAGGACAAAAGATTGAAAAAATATTGATGTGCGAACGCGCCCTGAAGCGAATTTTTGTTCAATATAATTTGCGTACAATGCGGATGACGACCACCTTTAGCTCGGTGTGAAAAACTTTCGTTAAAGCAAAAAGTACCTGTAATGCAAATGTTGATCAACAGAGGGCATGTCCTTACGAAGGAAACATCTATCCATCTGAACAGTATTTCCAGCGATTACAGATTTTCCTAAAATGAAATTTTCCGGAAGAAAAAGTCTAATGGAGTACCTGGGATAGTATGCTTCTTGATAAACTCGTAAATTTGTGACTCCGCGTCTTTCATCGTCACTCGGCTTTCCTAAAAAAAAAGTTCCACAACCCGAATTGGCAGTAAGGATACCTTGATCCTTTCCAGAAGACCATTCTCAGCAAATGTTGTTTTACACCAGTCACTCATGGTCTCGAGAACTTCTGGTGGTTGATATATCACAAGTTCGGGACCGACAGCAACTTCGTTCAGGAATTTATCTGTGATGATGACTGCGATCTCGACTATTACCTATCATCGATGGTTTTGAAGTTTTCGAAAAAAAATGCAACTCACATCTTTGGTGTAGTCCAGTCCAGTCATTTCACAATCGATCCAGACGAGTCGATTTTCAATGTCTTTCATAAGACTCATCCTAGATTTGGAATCAGTGGAGTCAGAATAAAAGCGAAAAAGAGAATTTTTTCGAAACAGAAAGGCAAAGAAATTTAGTAAAACGCAACGGTCGCACCGCACCGACTTTCTATTAACCTAACTTAAGCCTAAAATAGAGAAGATGAACTTTTAACAATGTTAACTTTTAAAGTAACAACATAACTAACTTGATAACTGTAAACGTTCATACTAAATGTAAAAAGTCGGTGCGGTGCTTTTCACCGAATGGGCAAAATGTAAACAACAAAGTGTCCGCAGAACCGCAGAGTCATTTTTCAGCCTTCGGAAAATTCCAAAAAATACGTACGGTTTCTAAATAGGCTTAGGTAAGGTTCTAAGCACAAGTACGCACCGAAAATGAGGGTCCGATTTTTCCTAAGCCTGATATAAAAAACTCTGCGGTCGCTCTGCGACTCTGCGCTCTGCTGTTTACATTTTGCCATTTTGAAAAAAAAGAAAAATAAAATGGTTGGGTGTAAAATGCTCCAACTAGATTTTGTTGTAGATTTAGTGCGTTCAAATTTTATTTTTTTTTCAAATTATGACGAGTTGCAAATTTCTGGCTGATATCAGTCCCCATTTTTTCTCAAAGTTGAATTATATTTGATGATAAGTCTTTTTTATCTAAAAACTATTCAAGATAATTTACTGGCCCGATTTCAAGCTTTCCCGATGTTATTCTCAATCCAAATTTTCGTTCCTAAATGATTCTTAAGGTATGAGTGGCGTGACACCAGAAAAGAAGATAAAAACGGTTTTCGACCTGAATCCGTGGTATTTTTCAAAGGTATGTGCGATGTTCTGATTCTTGACTTCACTTTTTCGCAGGCATATCACGAGTACGTCAAGTTTCTACACGACTTGAACGACTCTGTGCAAGGAAAAAAGACCACTGACTCGACTGTCGTTGACGATGCGGTTATTGCATCAGTGGAGATGCTGAATGAAATTGAGGTTTATTCCATATGAGAACAAGAGAGTAATCGCCAATTCAGACAGCAGCGAGTGAAATTCCATTGGACACTGAACAAGATCAACGATACGGTAACAAAGCGTTCAAGCTGTTTTACGAGTACATCACTACCGTGAGATTGGGCGTTTTGATCTTCTGAACGAAAGTTTCAGAACTCTGAGAATCTTCTCAAGAAGCTGCTGCCAGAAGAGTATCACGAACATGTGGATGAAATAAAGTATTATCTGAATGAGTCATTTGGAAACTCGACCAGAATCGACTATGGAAGTGGTCATGAACTTAGTTTCATCGTCTTTCTCCTATGTCTTCATAAAATTGGATTCTTCGATGAGAAGCATTTCTCAGCGACTGTATTGAAGGTTTTCAACAAGTGAGAGATTCATCGTATAACAATTAACATAAAGTGTTCAGGTACCTCAAAGTATGCCGAAAACTTCAAACAAAGTTTCATATGGAACCAGCAGGTAGCAGAGGCGTGCATTCACTTGATGACTTTCAGTTTGCCCCATTTCTTTTCGGCAGTGCACAGCTTATAGGTTCGTTTTCAGTTTTATCCTGTGAGAATGTAGATCAAGAAATTCAAAGATAGACCAAAACCAATGAGAAAAGAAAATATGATATTGCAGTTTTAATTTTTACAGGAGTCAAAGGTTTTGTCCCAGAATCGTATCTGAATAGAGATGCCGTCCAGACCCATCTTCACTACAGTCTCATGCTAGAAGCTATTGAATTCATCTATGAGGTGGTTTCTACACATGTGAAGAGGATGTGAAACATTATTCCAGACGAAAACGGGTCCCTTCTACGAACATTCCAACCAACTCTGGAACATCTCGGCTGTTCCACATTGGAAAAAGATGAACGAGGGTATGTTCAAGATGTATGAGGGAGAGGTATGCTTTTTTTTAAATCCTTTTCAGAGCTGATTCAAAATTAACCTGCGGTTTGAGACCCAATGAAGTTTGAAGAGTGTAAAAACAAAGTTTGAAAAGTGTTTAAAAACTAGATCTTGTGTTATCTCTACGTTGCTGCTCGAATCTCTCCTATAACGAGTAGAACAGCCAATGAAAACTATATACAAGAGTATTCTTCCTTTCTCAATTTTTTATCATGTATAATCCTACACATCTATGATCCCAACCACGAATAATTGTCATCATTCAGGTGCTGAAGAAGTTCCCAGTCGTTCAGCACATACTCTTCGGATCTCTTTTCTCCTTCGACCGTCGTGAAGGCACAGAGCACCTGGAAAAGATGACAGTTCGTGATGTCGAACCGTCAGAGCAACTCAGAGCAGTTGTGACGGCGGCTCCCTGGGCCAAGCCACCGACCAGTGTGGCGCAATTCAAGGTGAGTGAAAAGCTGAAAGGTTCAACTTTTCTCTCGTCTCGAAAAATTTTTGATCATTTATGACTAAAAAGTGAACTGGAGCATGAATAATGGATTTTCTACACTTCCATCACACAATCCTACAGATTCCACCAGTTGCCAAGACATCTGGAGTACACCACTGTGGTGTCAGTGAGAGCGGCAGCTTGAAAGATCTTCATGCAGAAAAGCATCCAGAAGAACAATGTCCCCCAGCAATGTATGATCCGTGAATCATATGTGATCACATTATTATTTGAGCCCCGTGGATTGCTTCTTCTCACCTTTACGTGTTTTTCTGTATAAAGTGTAACTTTGAATAAATAATTGCTTTATGAAGATTCGAATTCCTTCAGAAAGTACTGTAGAAAAGAAAATGGGCGTGGCTTGCGACTACCTGATTATTTTTTGCAACTGGTGCATGAATTTTTTAAAACTATTTTTTTTCTTTTAAATTTTGATTTTCCTTCAGAAATAGCTTCAAAATTGCATAATTTCTTCTGGTCTTTCCTAGCAAAAATTTGTTCTTATGAGACTCGCATAGAAAATGAACCGATATTATTTCCCGATCATTTCATCATTGTCTCTTCCGCATAATATGCAAATTTCACTTCAGATATGGGTGCCGAACGACTCGAAAACGCGAATCCAGTTTTGTATACTGCTAAGCCACGTGAGCGACCAGTAACAGGAACAGAAAAGTAAAGATTACAATTTTTTAAAAAGTGAATTGTTTTTAGAGACGAAAGCGTGGAAGACCCGATAGATACGTGGGAGATTTTCGATTTGATCAGGGACATAAATGATCCAGAACATCCGTACACGTTGGAACAGTTGAATGTTGTTCAAGAAGAGCTGATCAAAGTTCACAACGATCCTGAGGAGATTTTCGTTGATGTAAGTTTTCGATTAGAAACTTCAAATAAGAAGGCTTAGGTTAATTTCACTCCGACTATTCCGCATTGTAGTATGGCTACGCTGATTGGACTGGCTATTCGTGTGAAGCTCAACCGATCTCTACATTCCAACGTCAAAGTTCGTGTCGCGATAACTCCTGGATCACATAATACTGAAGAATCCATTAACAGACAGTTATCTGATAAGGTATTTTTCAAACTAATAAGAAGGTTCTTAAGATTCTCGGAAACTGAGTTATTTCATGAGTTCTGAGAGAATTAATCTATCGATGATTAACAAGATGAGCAAACTGTGTCCATTTCAAAGTGATTGGAAACATGAAAAATTTGTGGAAACAAATCTCACCGAACTTGAATTTCACTTCTCTCGCTTTTTAGAAATTGTAATGTGTCATGTCGCGCAGTAGCGCGAGGTACCTATCAAAAAAAGTTTAGGCCGTTTTTATCCGACGCAGTTGAAAAATGTAAGCACAGAAAATCGGTAGAGTAGATCAAATTTCAGTTACTGTAGTTCAAAAAGTTTTACTTTTCCTACTTCTTTCCGTCCCAGATTCACAAATTGTAACGTAAAAATGTTTGAAGTAGGCAAATCTATCGTTGGGACCAGTCCGCAATTCATTATGTCAAGTGAAACATTTATTAAAGTACAAACACTTTCGAAAATGAAAGCGGAGGCCCGCAAAGCGGTTCTATTCTCTTATTACTTTGCCTAGGTGTGCACCCTTGAGCTGAGAATGGCCCACGGAAAGTCAGTGTGACTAGATAGCCTTTTTCTATTAAAAAATGCAAACATCATTTTTTCTTTCTCAGTTTTAAAACATTTCTAGTGCTAAATTCAAATAACATTTCTTAAATTCAAGTTTCAGGAGCGAGTTGCTGCCGCAATGGAGAATTCGGGTTTAATGCACGCGGTCAACCAATGCCTGACTATCAGGGAAGAATAAACGTGTTGAATGCAGATGTAAAATAAAGAAAGTAGATTTATCCCATGTGTTAAAGTTTTCCAATCTGGTTCGTTCCAGTTTTTATCTCTCATTTTTCAATGTAAAATTTTTAATCCTTCAGATATGATTAAGGTTTGCATCAGTCTGCCGTCTACAAGTGGTTTTCGTCAGTTCGCCAGTAAAAACACGAAAAAGTGAGTTTGGATCTGAATTTATGTTTCATGATTAGGTAATAAAAAAGATTTTTAAAAAAAGATCAATGCAAATTAGGAGTAGAAAAAAGCGAAGAATAGTAGTTAGCAATTATACCCCAAAGTCATTTTGAAAACTAACTTGGAAATGGTAACCACTGTCTGTGATGTCTGAGTGGTTTCTATAAAACTGATGCCCCTGCTCGGTTTTGCGCACGTGTTATAGATTTCTCTTCGTGACTATTCTGAATCAAATTTCTTAGGCGAAAAGGCGAAAATCTGAGCGCCTTGGTGTGAGGTTATTTTTTTTCGTTTCAATGTACGAAAAATGGTACCTTTGAGAGGTGAAAAATGTCTCAAGTATACAAAATTCACATTTCACATAGTTTTTGGGCTTTAACTCTGAAACAAGGTCGACAAAGTACTTTTTGAAACCAGTTCTATCATTTTCAGCGTAGTCGAAAACCCTAGAACTCACTCAGACATTACAGATTCTCAAACAGTTTTCCCGAGTAAGAAAAAGCAAAAAAAAAAACATAATTTTTAAAAGTTCCATTCTCAGTTACCTACGTCGACAGCTCACCGACGAATTCGCGATTAAAGCTAGAGAACACGATTACCGGGCTCGAAGCGCCTTCAAACTTCTGGAGATTGACCAGCGGTTTGGAATCCTGAAAGAGGGAAGTACAGTTCTCGATGTGGGATGTGCTCCAGGGTCATGGCTCCAAGTATGCGTGGAGAAGACAAGGCAACGGACATCGGAATCACTCGTTGTTGGGGTGGACCTTCAGGTAACTTTGTTATAACTTGAATATATTCAGAGAAAATGAGTTGTGAAAAAAAAATAAAAATTTAATTTTTTTGATGGAATTTCCATTTTCTGAAAAGTTTAGTTATTTTGAAGTTGACTACAGACTACTTGTTACAGTTTTCATTAATCACAGTGATAATGAGAAAAAAACAAAATTTGGTTTTTTTACTGGAATTTTCGGAAGTTGAAATTTATTATAGAAAATATGAAGTGAAGTTATTTGAAAATTGATGTTTCTTAATCACAAAAATTGTAAAAAGAAGAGTTGTCGATAACAATTACAGAGTCTGGAATAATCTTATTTCATTCAAAAGATTTGAACGATGTTCAGCACGTCCTGCCGATCGCCGGCGCTGTGATCCTATCGAACAGTGACATCACAGCATTGGAAACTCAGGAGAAACTGAAACGTGTTCTGAAAGAACGAAAAGTGGATGTGGTTTTGAGTGACATGGCGCCCAACCCGACAGGTATTCTTTTCTCCATCTAAAACAATTCCCCTGTCTAGGTGATAATGCTACCGATCACATTCGACTCATCAACCTGTGCAGGGCGGTCTTCAGACTCTTTTCGGACGAAGAAAATCGAAGCTTTGAACTGGCGAAGAATGGAGTCTTTGTTTGTAAAGTAAGATTTTACCATTATTCTCTACACTAAAATATCAATATTTCCAATTATTTCGGCTTGAAAATCATGTTGTTAGATGTAAAATACCTTCTAAGAGTTCAGTTTGTGATTTGAGTCCAGTATTGGAAGTCCTGATTGACCTTCAATAGAATACTATATTTAAATTTGATTTTTCAAAATTGGAATTTCAATCATGGTGATTATCAAGTATTGTTTTTTATTGTGAAGTAAAGGTTTAACCAATGTTCAAAAATTGATACCTAGCTTGTTTTGTTCGGCATGAAAAGTTGAGAAGTTTTAATGTAGACGATTTTTGCCCGTTTTAAATTTAAAAAATTTATCTTGCTTGAAAAGAACATAAGGTTAATTCTTGATGAAATTTAAATTATTTTTACCGTTTACCATATTCATTCAAAAAATATCATCCATTGCCTCAGGAAGTTGAAAATTTATAAAATCTGGTATTATCCAGAAAAGATGCATGTAGTGTTCTGTCATGGTATTCTGGAGGTTCGACGATTTTTCCTAATATTCCAAAACTTTTTTCCTATCTGTAAGCTTCTAATAAAAGGTAATTTATTGTTAACTGCAGATTTCCGATCAAGATTAGGACATTTTAAACACTGAAAAGTGGGGAAAATTATACCAAATCATCGGAATTATATATTGGAAGTAAACCATGGAATTCTTGATGGAATCCTTGAAAAAGGCTCCAAGTTCACTGTGTCGACCAACAAAATACACCGAATTTGAGCTCTAGTAGTATAATAATTTTAAAAAGTCAAGATCTTTGATCTGAATTTGCAAAATGACGTTTAAGTCGCTACACAGAGGACATCAAAATAAAATATCTTGCTTGAAAAACCCTAATTACTGTGGAAGTAAGACATGGTTTGTGTCGCAGGTAGATGAACAGAATACTCCGAATTAGGGCTACAGCAGTATGATTATTTTCAAAAAATATATATTTCAGATATGGGATGGCGTGTCAAGAAAAGAATTCATGACGGAACTCGAGGAGAAGTTTTCAGTGGTCAAAACAGTCAAAGCGAAAGCCTGTAGAGACAACAGTGCCGAAATGTACCTGTACTGTGCCAAGCCTAAACAATAAATGTTATAAGTTACATTTTTCTGATGATTTTATCGGTTTAACACCGCAATTTGTCTTTGTAATAATATGGTCTTCTAGGACCCAAAGCGATTTCAGATCTCTGAATATGCCTTGGAGAAGCGCCGTCAAAGTGGCACTAGCTGCAGGACAAGCCATTGGAAAGGCGCTGACACGAGCTGTGAAGGATGAGATTAAACGTAAGGTTTTGTTCCATTAATCTAGTGCCCGACCTGGGACAGGGACCCCTTTTTTGTCTGATCTATGATCTAGTGCGCGACCTGGGACGGTTACCCTTTCTTTGTCAGATCTATGATCTAGTGCCCGACCCGGGACAGGAACCCCTTTTTTGTTTGATCTATGATCTAGTGCGCGACCTGGGACGGTTACCTTTTCTTTGTCAGATCTATGGTCATGTGCCTGACCTGGGACTGGAACCCCTTTTTTCGTCAGATCTATGATCTAGTGCCCGACCTGGGACGTTTCCCTTTTCTTTGTCAGATATATGATCTAGTGCCCAACTTGAAACAGGACCACATTTTGTCTGATCTATGGTCTAGTGAGCGACTCGTGACAGTTACCGTCTTTCAGTATCTCTAAAGGAGTGCCCGACTGGAGACAGTTACCCTTTCTTTCTCGTATCTATAATCTAGTGCCTGACTGGAAAAAGGACCTCTTTTGTTCTATCTATAATTTGATTCCCGACCTGTGACAGTCACCCTTTTTCGTCCAATCTATAATTCAGTGCCCGACCTGAGACGGTTACCTATCTTTTTCGCATACTATCATACCCTTTCTGATTATCTTTCCACTACTTCCCGGAAGGAGTACAGACTGTTTGTTGATGATTTCATATCTGACTATTGAAACACAATTTCGATATAGAACTGTAGTAGTACACCATTATCGACAAGAAACATGGAGATTTCAGAAAGTCAACAAGCGGCTGCCAGACACGCTTCACGTACTGGACAAACTTCCGAAGAAACTAAGGATAACGCAAAGGCGAACTCTAAGCTAGGAATTACGTTAGAGGTATCTCTCTCTCTCTCTCTCTCTCTCTCTCTCTCTCTCTCTCTCTCTCTCTCTCTCTCTCCCTTTCTCTCTCTCTCTATCTCATTCATTGTTTTAGGAATCGATTCAAATCCTCAACGTCAAAACGCCGTTGAATAAAGAAGAAATAGAGAAGAACTACGATCATTTATTCAATGTCAACGACAAGGCTAAAGGAGGATCGTTTTATCTACAATCGAAGGTTTTTTTTTCGTAAAATTTCAAAACTGGAATTTGTTTTGTGGTGGCGTAAATTGTTGTTTTGCGAAGGGATATGTTTCGATTGAAGGTGGCCCATACACGATAAAAACTTTTTAAAATAAAGATTTCAACGAATAAAGAGAAGACCCACCTGCTCAGGCTGCTTAGGCTCACGACATCATAAAAGTCTTGATTTCAGTATCCAAGACTTTGCTCTTCACAGAAGTTGTTCTCCCAATCGAACCCAAGCTTATTATAAAAGGAAAACGTAGTATATCAGATCTCCCAATTTTTTTTACTACAACCAATAAACATAATGAGTGAGAAAAAAACTTTATATAAAATTAGGCATGGGCATATTGCCAATCATTGGCAGTCGATTGGCACTGCTTCTTTTCCATTGCCAGTTGCATTTGCAGTCGATTGTGACAGGAAAACAGCATGCCGCTTACAAATTTGTTAGTAGAATATCTAATCAGACGAAATAAGGGCACCGTCTCAGGTCGTACACTTGGACCCATTCAGAAGAAATTTTCAGATTTACCGAGCCAAAGAACGGATAGACGAAGAGATTGCACGCGTCGAGACAGATAATAAATCGGAAAAGACCGAAAATGAAAAATAATATGGGTGATTTTAGACACATTATTAGTAGATAGAGCGTTGTTTTTGTTTGATAAAAATGTTTTTTCTCAACTTTTTGATTGATGGAATTATGAGATTTTTCTCTATTTAATTCTTATACTGGGTGCTAGAGGAATAATTTTGTTTTCAGATTTTTTCAGAGCAGCAAAATATTTGTTAACTTTTTATTTTGTAACTCCAAACATTGTTTTTTTTGTTGTGTCTTAACTTAGTATACCGCGGTACCCTGAGCTTCAGAATTTTTTGGTAAGATTATCTAAAAACAAACTGGACATCTCGTAGAACTTCTTCATTACTCCGATAGTTTCGATGTACTTTTTTTTCATAGAAAATAAATTTTTCAGTTCCACTCTCATTATTTCTAAGCCACTCGAAGTGAATTATAACTCTGGAATATCGATTTTCCGTTTTTCACATCCTAATCGAAGTTTAGAAGATGGAAGACAGACTGCGCGAAGCTGCCAAAACGCTCTCCGAAGCTGGAGCCTCGGAAGAGACTGTAGAAAACCTCTGTGATATGCTTCTGAATAGTGTCGGAGGTATATTTTTAAAAATTGAATATGTCATAGATTTTATAATTGAGTAATTCACTATGTTGCTTTCCATGTATTATCCATTGGCAGAGCGAATGTAAAAGATGATTTGTTCAGTACCGAACGCTTTTGTACTGCGATCTCAAATTTCAAAAAATTGTAGAAATCAAAAGTAGGAGGTTGGACTTGACTTTCCAGAGGTCCAGCTCCAATAATCTTGCAGGACCTGGTAATCATTGAAACAGATCATGATTCCTTTCAGAACACGAGAAAATTGTTGGAAAAGAAGTTGTCGAAGCCACCTGGTCGTGGTTAGTTCATGCTGCTAGGAATCAGATGACTCTCGAAGAGGCAAAACAGAAGTTTGAAGAGTATGGAGGAACTTCGACTACAGGAAATGTCGTTGCGACTGTGTATGAGGTTAGAGAGAGAGACAGAGAGAGAGAGAGAGAGAGAGAGAGAGAGAGAGAGAGAGAGAGAGAGAGAGAGAGAGAGAGAGAGAGAGAGAGAGAGAGAGACAGAGACAGAGACAGAGACAGAGAGATAGAGACAGAGAGAGAGAGAGAGAGAGAGAGAGAGAGAGAGAGAGAGAGAGAGAGAGAGTGAGAGAGAGAGAGAGAGAGAGAGAGAGAGAGAGAGAGAGAGAGAGAGAGAGAGAGAAGGGAGAGGATATACCGTCCGTAAAGATCTGAACGCTAGCTATAAATTTTTGTCCGTTTCAAGATTGAAGTATCGAAAAATGGTATACTATGGTAGGTATACAGTGCTGGCCATAATCTTTTGCGCTTTCGCATTTTCGGCCATAACTTTTCTCAAAGATCATGGAATGAACTGAAATTTTGGGACATGATTCTAGACATGATTTCCATTTGGTGAAACTTTAACACGTTCAATAAACAAACTTCAAACAAGTTTTCCATAATTATAACAAAAATCACCCAAAATCGAAAATTTGGCACTCATGACTCAAGAGCCCATGAAAATTTTTCAACATTGCCAATCAGCTGGAAACTATTATTTTATGTTTGACATAGTCTAGAAGAAGATTTTCGCATGAGCCATTGCCGGATATTGTTTTGATACGCAGTCCAGGAGTACGCCGACTATCTCTACTTGGATGCTCTGTCCAGCTTTCTTTAAAAGAGTATCCTTTGTTGGATTTCGTAGTGTGAAAATTTTGAAAATTTCATTCTAGCTTCACACGATATTCTACCATAATATTAAAATACTGACACCGTGTTAAACACTATAGGATCTACAAGGGTCTTGTGAAACGAGGTGCTCACATGCTGCAACCTGTGTTCGGCAGCGTTCTCTCGTCATAATCATGTCCAATTTTGATACTTCTCAGATTTCAATACAGTATTAACAACTAAAATGTTTGTTTTGTCAAAGATTTGTGTGTGAGTACCACGAAAAACTTCAAAAGCAATTTGGTAACAAGAAACATAAAATTTCGTTTTTTCTTGTGTAATGCCTATGTCACCGGCTTGTTTTACAAAGGTTTGGAAACGATTGGAGAAGTTGAAAATTTGTGAACTTGTTTATTCTTGATATTTCTACTACAAACTAACGGATATTCGAATCTGAACACAAAAAAACTTTAATATCCGAGCAATAAATACGGACGTTTCACCATGAAGAACGAAAGTCCATGTTTCATGTTATAAAATTTCTTCTGAATTTTTTCGTGTTATCCACTTTCAAATCTACAACGAAACAAACATTCCTGATGTTTATACTGTATTGAAATCTGAGAAGTATCGAGATTGGACATGATTATGACGAGAGAACGCTGCCGAACACAGGTTGCAGCATGTGAGCACCTCGTTTCACAAGACCCTTGTAGATCCTATAGAGTGTTTAACATGGTGTCAGTATTTTAATATTATGGTAGAATATCGTGTGAAGCTAGAATGAAATTTTCAAAACTTTCACACTACGAAATCCAACAAAGGATACTCTTTTAAAGAAAGCTGGACAGAGCATCCAAGTAGAGATAGTCGGCGTACTCCTGGACTGCGTATCAAAACAATATCCGGCAATGGCTTATGCGAAAATCTTCTTCTAGACTATGTCAAACATAAAATAATACTTTCCAGCTGATTAGCAATGCTTAAAAATTTTAATGGGCTCTTGAGTCATAGATGCCAAATTTCTGATTTTTGGTGATATTTGTTATAATTATGGAAAACTTGTTTGAAGTTTGTTTATTGAACGTGTTGAAGTTTTCCCAGATGGAAATGATGTCTCAAATCATGTCTCAAAATTTCAGTTCATTCCATGATCTTTGAGAAAAGTTATGCCCGAAAATGCGAATGCGCAAAAGATTATGGCCAGCACTGTAATTTCAGTCAAATCGAAGCCTACTCATTCAACAGCTGAATTCGATCGGATGGGACCGCGATGAATTGGTTGACTTTGAATGGTCTGTTTCCACGGTAAGTACAAAAACCTTGTGAGAACCAATTAATAGTTTTCTTCGCGACAGTAGTCCTACTCAAATATTTACTTTTCAGCTACAGTAATCCTTTAAAGTGTATAGAGATATATCGATTAAAAAAATACGAATACCTTTGTGACCGACACAACAATATTTCCCCACTGTTTCAAAAAGTTGTTCAAATGACAGTAAATTTTCGGTTTCTACTAGGACATATGAATTTATTGATTGGAAGAGACATGCGAATATCTTTATGTCCGATGTGACTACATTTCCCCGCCATTTCAAAAATTTATTTCCAGAACCAAGCAAGAAAACCCCAAGCCACAGTAACCCTGCAGTTGCTCCAAAGCGATGAAGTCGACCCAGTCCAGCAGAAGCTGACGTTTGACCACGCCTCTTTTCAGGTAAGCCACGCCCCAAAAGTAAAATCCATTCGTTCAGCAATTCGCGTGGACCATCAAGGAAGCTGTGAACGCGGTGGAGAAGGCTCAGAAGATGTGATCACTAAATCCACAATTAAAGGAGCAGAGGGTACTGTAACCTTTTTTGTTGGCCGAAATGGTCTCGGCACGTTCATGGCGATCCACTTCCACTTGTATATACAATTGATCTTTCTGAATTGTGATTTTGTGAATATATGAAGATTATATTGATTTTTAAATTCTCGTATGTCAGCTAAAACAGGAATAACAGAAAAGGATAAAAACTACTGTATAATTGTGTCCGATACTGTTAAAAAAAAGTAAAAAGTCAATAAACAGTTGCTTTTGATCAATTTTCAAATGGTTCGAGGGGTCAAACGGTAGTGGCAACTTCGCAGTGCTGAAAAATTTTTGTACTGCGACCTTGAGGTCTAATTTTATGAAGTTATTCGTCAGTCACGGAGAAGTCATCGTATGTACAGAAAAGAGCAACACATATATCGCTAGAAGCATGGCCGTTTTCAAACGCGCTCTAATCTCAATTTTGCAGAATGAGTATGGTAGGCCTACCCGCTATGTGTATGTAAAGAAACGAGCAAAAGTTTAGCAAAACGGGCGATAACAAAAAAAAGCTTGAGGGATCACTCTCATTTTTTTGAAGTTTTACCTTCACATAGTTATCCATTAACTTGAGTGAGCAGAACATGTTGGCACCAAACGAAGCATTCCGGTCACCAATGGGTCTCGCCAAGAACCTTGGTGCATTGGTGAGGGTCCTCGGGTCTACCGTATACGAGATGTTAACCCTCTTCTCGACCTCCGGCTCCTGGTCGAGCAGCGTGAACCTGACGCTTCGATTAAACGGCCATTGGAGACTCCCATCGAACTCTCCCTTCAACAGCAGTACGTAGACGGAGAAGTACTTTCCGCGATCTGCAACCCGTGCATGGTTTTTGGTGCAAGGGGCGCGTGCTTACTGGTTCCGTCACCGAACAGACAAGCGGATGCCATCATTTTGTAACCATGACGGTGGGACATGAAGGCTGGGGAGAAGATACACGTGGCGGAGCCGCACTGGAGGAAATTTCTATGTCTGTCCGAGTCTCTCTCTCACTCTCCCTCTCTCTCAGTTTTTCCTCTCTCCTCTTCTTCTCACTTAACACACACACACACACACACACACACACACTCTCTCTCTCTCTCTCTCTCTCTCTCTCTCTCTCTCTCTCTCTCTCTCTCTCTCTCTCTCTCTCTCTCTCTTTCTATCTCTCTCTCTTTCTCCCACTCTTTCTACTCTCTTTCTCTTTCTCACTTTCTTCCCCCCTCTCTCTCTCACCTTAGCTTCATTCATCCTCTGCTGTATATTATCAATTTTCCATACCAGCTGAGGGCCAAACATGAGATTACAAGTATTCGCCATATTTAGAAGATTCTCCTGTTTTGACGAGAAATTGATGACGTCAGCATTCAGGAAGTCATACGACGTCTTCAGGTCGATGAGTTGATCACAGAGTAAAACTAGATGTTTGATAGGCTCCTCTCCCAAGTGCTTCTGGACACTGGTCTTCTCACCTGTAACGGACCCTGTCTGTCTGCCCAATCTGCGTCTCTAACCTGCGAAAGAGCACCCAAAAGGCACAAACGGACACACGTTTTCCACATTCGGACAGTTTAACTGATGAGCGATCACCTCTTCTCGTGTACGGTCAACGAGGCCACATTGGAACGGGCATGAGATGAGCACTTTGGAGCACGTCTGCAATTGTTCGTTATGTGTATGCAGACTGTCTCGTGACGACAATTTGCACACTTTTCATTCTTGGAGGGTCCTATTGGAAAGTGTGCAATTTACCGTAAGGTGCGGAAGAAAATTCTGCAATAAGTCGTCATCAAGAAGTGTGCAATGATTCGTCAGTATAACAATAAAACGTATCCTCATTAACAGAACATGGACTATGCGAACTTTCGTCATCAGCGATGGAAGTGTGCAAACTGTCGTCAGGCCCGAAATGGTGCATACACCGAACATACCTTCATATGCCTGCCCATGTCGCTTGCCCGAATGTGGCGGTTACAGTAACTGCATACGGTACCATCGGTGACACACTTGTGACCCTCTAAAATGAATTCGAAACTGATTTCAACACAAAAACAGACCCAAATCCTCCTTTTTCATCTTTCTCTGGCATTTTTCAAAAGTTGCAGGACTGGATGGACAGATAAGAAGGTGGTCCTGCAAGAATTGATCTACCCTGTCCCACTAGAATATGCTCACTCTCAAATCCTTCAACTCGCCTTGCCAAGGACACCCGAACTTCTCGTATGAACAAACCACAGGTAAAGATTGGATCTGAAATGATTTGAAGTCGGTTCTATTACCCATGTTTGAGGTAAATTATAACAAACTCTGCGAGACCTGTGATATCGACTGAACTGATGCAGAGCAGCTCTAATTTATCACTAACCGTAGTCAAAATTGTTGAGATTGACTACTGTAAAAGATTTTCTGTTGATTGCCTTGGAGTAGTCATAAATGTGACCTACAGTAACCAATACCGTATCGGCTAACCTGTCTATGCTTCTCCTTGTCCTCGGTACAGTCTTCTGGTAGGTATTTGACACCGCAAACAGAGCACGCATCACGATCTTTCAAGCAGTTCTGACATGCATTGTGACCACAAGGGAGTTTCATTGGATTACGGTAAGCCTTAATGGTACGGTAACCGGATACAGTAGCCTACAGTATACCTGATCACAGACGGGACAGGTAGAGTCCCCATCGAGACCTCCCTTGAAGATAACCGTAGGCTCCTGAGCCATGCGAAAGTTTGGAATGAAATTTCGTTACTATGCTGGGGTTATGGTGTTGCTTGGTGATTCTAATGGGAAAGAAGATGAATGAGGAACGGCTAGAGATTGAAAAAAAGTATGAAATTGCTTTGGATCTTGGTTCAACGGGATTCGGAGACTTCTTTCAGAAGTTACAGTACTCGAAGTCACTGTTGATAAACTTCAACACTCTGCAACTCGACTTCTAGAACTTTTCCAGTGGCAAGACCAAATTCAATAGATTCAGAATGATTGATTCTATCAGATACAATAATTTTAGAAAAATTTTTTGGGTCAAAAATGGAAAAATCCGTGGCCTATGGATTTTTTCTATTTTGGGTTCGGAAAAAATTGTTGAGATTTTGATTGGTATCGGTTCAATTCTGTTTGGGATGCACAAATTTCTTACTGTAACGTGTTTCCGAGCTTTCTTTCGAAAGTTACAGTACTCCTAAGCTGGCGTCAAAACTGTTCAAATTTAAATTCCTGTAACTCGACTTCAAGAAGTCTTCCAATGGCGAGACCAAGTTTAATAATTTCCGAATGATTCTTTTAATTACAATAGTGTTCAGGCAAAAAGAAAGTTGAACCACTTTTGAAGACTGTATCCGCTCGATGCGAAATTGTAAGTGTAAACGCGCTCTACCGACACCGTTCAATGATATTTATTATGCATTAAAATTTTGGTTATTGTTGCTCAAGATGACTTTCAAAAAAGCCTCTCTAGAAGTCTGCATCGATTCATTTGAATCTGCGTCTAATGCATTAGCTGGGTGTGAGTTCAAAATTTTAATTTTAATTAAATTGAGTTATTTCGAAAATAATTAGAGATTTTTTGAAATAAATTTAAAGTAGAGTTACGAAAAAAATTCTGCAGAAAGTATTTTTGAAAATTGAATTAATTCATGAATAGTCTCTCGAATATTTAATTTCACTTAGAATCGGATGATTTCCAAGAATATGCGAGTTTTTCTTATATATTTGAACCATTTTTATCGATAATTTAGCCGCCGATAGAATCGAAGTCTGCAGCATCCTGGCTTGTGGTGGCCTGACACCTTCGGCTGGCTTAGTACGACTTTTGAGGAAGAAGTTCCCGACAAGCAAACTTTATTCCATGCTGCGACCTAGACCATCCGATTTCATCTACACTGAAAATGAGATTTTGGTATGCGATCCCATGGGACACATATCTAGCAAAAAGTCTGACCGATTTCAAACGCGCGCCAGTCGCATTTTTGTAAAATGAGTACGGTAGGCCTACCCTAGGGTCGGTACTCTCACAACGAACAGTTAGATCTTTGTGGACTTAAATTATTATTCTTACTTTCAGTCCATTGAAATTGAAGGCGTATTACTTAATCGTTCTTGTGTTTCAAGGCGAAACTGCTACAGTAATAAGTAACCGATTTACGGAGGTCAGACTTTTTTACAGGTAGAGGAAGCTATGTGTGGGACTCTTGAAAATTTTATTTGAGAAAAAAACATTAAAAAAGTCTACATGAATTAACTGAGTTTCAATCTATTTCCACCAAATGGAAAGTTAAATTACAAATCAATGATAATGTAAAATTGAACCTCATGGTTTGCAGACAGTCCTGGAAGACATTGTCACACTACGACAAGCAGGTTCTGATGGATTTGTTTTTGGAGCACTTGTCCAGCAGAAAGGTGTCGATGATCAAGGAAAACAGTGAGTTTTATCTCGCGCGCTCTCTCTCTCTCTCTCTCTCTCTCTCTCTCTCTCTCTCTCTCTCTCTCTCTCTCTCCTGCCTCTCTCTCCCCCCTCTCTCTCTCCCCTCCCTCCTTCTCTCCCCCTCTCTCTCTCCCCTCCCTCCTTCTCTCCCCCTCTCCCTCTCCCTCTCTCTCTCTCTCTCTCTCTCTCTCTCTCTCTCTCTCTCTCTCTCTCTCTCTCTCTCTCTCTCTCTCTCTCTCTCTCTCTCTCTCTCTCTCTCTCTCCTCTCCCTCTCTCTCTCTCTCTCTCTCTCTCTCTCTCTCTCTCTCTCTCTCTCTCTCTCTCTCTCTCTCTCTCTCTCTCTCTCTCTCTCTCTCTCTCTCTCTCTCTCTCTCTCTCTCTCTCTCTACTCTCCCTCTCTCTCCCTTCCCTCTCTCTCTCCCTTCCCTCTCCCTCTCCCTCTCTCTCTCTCTCTCTCTCTCTCTCTCTCTCTCTCTCTCTCTCTCTCTCTCTCTCTCTCTCTTTATCTGTTCTACAACAAATCTTATCCTCACGAAAAAGAGCAGAGCAAAGATGCGTGGCCTTATCTAAAGTTCCAGAAGATCCGGTCAAATCGACGTCGAATCGTGCAGAAGGATCATCGCTGCTACTGATGGTCTTCCCGTCACATTCCACAGAGCATTTGACCAGCTCGCCGACTGGAAAACTTCTCTGGAAACTATTATCGATCTCGGCTTCTCGGCTATTCTAACCAGGTTTGTTGACCAGAACAGTTGACAGTTCTCAAGAAACAGATAAAAAAGTCCTGGCTATCACTGCGAAACAAAAATTCTAGATTCAAAAAGCCCAGACCAACAAGCTTCGGACTTTGTGCCCCGCCCCCTCTATCGCAATTGATCAAATCTTTGTTACTGTAGTAAAATAAGTTCATTCTCAAACTTTCACACTTGATGACACTATTCAACGGTAGTTACAGTATACCTATCACGTTCCCTCCTAGGCATTTTGACCAGGGTTAGCCGGGATTTCGACCTAATCGCCGGAATCCAACCGATTCAGAAAATTCGAAGAAAAAATGCATTTTTCCAGTGGACTAGCAAACACGGCGCATGAAGGTCTGGAAGTGCTCAGAGGCCTTGTGGAGGCTGCAGACGGTCGGATCGAGATCATCGCTGGAGGCGGAGTCAACCACTCGAATACCTGGGATATACAAGGAACGGGGGTCGATTGGGTACACGCTTCGTGTAGTGGAAGTGTTATCCAGCATCAAGTGAGTTTCTCGTAGTCTCTCTCTCTCTCGCTCTCCCCCCCTCCGTCTCTCTCTCTCTCTCTCTCTCGCTCTCTCTCTCGCTCTCTCTCGCTCTCTCTCTCTCTCCCTCTCCCTCTCTCCCTCTCTCTCCTTCTCTCTCTCTCTCTCTCTCTCTCTCTCTCTCTCTCTCTCTCTCTCTCTCTCTCTCTCTCTCTCTCTCTCTCCTCTCTCTCTCGCTCTCTTTCGCTCTCTCTCGCTCTCTCTCTCGCTCTCTTTCTCGCTCTCGCTCTCTCTCTCTCTCTCTCTCTCTCTCTCTCTCTCTCTCTCTCTCTCTCTCTCTCTCTCTCTCTCGCTCTCTCGCTCTCTCGCTCTCTCTCTCTCTCTCTCTCTCTCTCTCTCTCTCTCTCTCTCTCTCTCTCTCTCTCTCTCTCTCTCTCTCCCTCTCTCTCGCTCTCTTTCGCTCTCTCTCGCTCTCTCTCGCTCTCTTTCTCGCTCTCGCTCTCTCTCTCTCTCTCTCTCTCTCTCTCTCTCTCTCTCCTGGGATATACAAGGAACGGGGGTCGATTGGGTACACGCTTCGTGTAGTGGAAGTGTTATCCAGCATCAAGTGAGTTTCTCGTAGTCTCTCTCTCTCTCGCTCTCCCCCCCCTCCGTCTCTCTCTCTCTCTCTCTCTCGCTCTCTCTCTCGCTCTCTCTCGCTCTCTCTCTCTCTCCCTCTCCCTCTCTCCCTCTCTCTCCTTCTCTCTCTCTCTCTCTCTCTCTCTCTCTCTCTCTCTCTCTCTCTCTCTCTCTCTCTCTCTCTCTCTCTCTCTCCCTCTCTCTCGCTCTCTTTCGCTCTCTCTCGCTCTCTCTCGCTCTCTTTCTCGCTCTCGCTCTCTCTCTCTCTCTCTCTCTCTCTCTCTCTCTCTCTCTCTCTCTCTCTCGCTCTCTCGCTCTCTCGCTCTCTCTCTCTCTCTCCGTCAAGATAGATTTTCAGAAAAACACTATATCCATGGGAGCTTTTGACCCAGACATCACAAAAGAAACATGCATCTTCACGACACAAACCCTGAAGAATTCTGTCAGAAACTTCAACTTGAAGGAAGTTCCAAAAGAATAAGCTTCTACATTCCGGGATGTAAACTGTACTGATGTACATAAATAATTATTTAGTGTTTTGTAAGTATCAAGTTTAAATACTTACAAGAGCTATCGCCTTGTGATTTTCCATCCAGAAATTTTCTGTTTAACATGACGTATACCAAAGCCCGAAGAATCTATGAGGTCTAGTCTTATAGCTTTTTCAAACATGGTGAAAACGATTGAACTGCTCTAAGAAGTTGCTTCAATGACTTCATTTGTGAGTTATGTAAGAATCGAATGGAAACCATTTTATCTTATAACAAGCACTCTTCAGGGGCGCTTCGCGCCCCACCTACTATTTTCTCTCACGCCAGTTTTGATACTCGAAACAAAGAAAAAAATGTGAACGAACGTCTTTCAAAAAAAAACGTGAACTTTTAGACAACTTGGAACTTCTTGAAAGCTCCATTTTTAAAAATTAAAATGCTAGGCGATAAATGGATCACGTTGAGGACACGTTTGAATTTCAAAACTAAGAAAATCCTTGCCGCGCAGCAGCGCGCGGTCTGATCGAATTAAAAAGTTGATGCGCATCTCCGCTTCAACAGAACCTATCCGATGGCGTTTTCACCGTTCTGATCCGACTCCTATGAGCTGAGAACAGGCCGCGGAAAGACAGTGTGACCAAATAGCCTTTTTTCATTAGAATAGAAATCGATCATTCTGAGTCGATTGAACTTGGTCTCACAACTGCTAGAAATCGAGTTACAAGTGTTGAAGTTGAGAAGTTCTGACGTCGACTTCAGCTTGAGAACAACGGGTCAGAATCGTAAGATAAGAGTTAGATTATCATTCAGTTTGAAACTATCCCAATCTAGTCGAATAAAAAAGTCAATAAACAGCCGGACCACACAGGTCGAAAACACTTCGAAAGAATAGAATTTTATTATTTACATATAAAAACTCTGGGCAAATGCTTAAATGATAGAGGGGAAAGGGACAAAGTTTTCGGAATGACTGGCTTATTGATAACTGAAGGAAAATACCGAGGAAATGCATAAAAACACGAAAGGAAAGAGATAACCGTCTTAAATTTCTCTTCTTAAAACTTAGGCAAGGGTCCTAGCATTGCCAGGGTACCTTGAGAAATGTATTCTTGGCCTATGTAAGGCACGAGTTCCTTATGTTCCCAAGCTTTGAAACAGTTCTGTTCAATCAAAGTGAAAATTTTCGAAATTTTTGTTTTCTATTACACAAACTACTTTTCTGACACTCCCTTTAGATCTAGTTCTCAATTTTCAGAACTAATTCTGTTCTAAGTTCGAAGCTCAGGAACCTTAAGAATTCGGTAGTTAGGACCCTTCCCAAGCCCAGAATCCAAGACGGTCTAACCCAACCTAATTACCAAAAGACAGGGCGGGGATACTGTGACTAGCGTGACTCTTTGACTTCTTCACCCTGTTCCACGACTTCTGCAGTTTTTCGATTCCACCATGATGAGAACTTAGCTTTGACGCGACTACCAGTCTCTCCTGAATCATAGTTATTGCTCATGAACTTGTATAGTGCCGGTCGAAAAGATATGACCGCTACCATTTTTCAAGCATATCTCAATCTAGGTGTGTCAGATCGGTCTTAACATCGAGAGATGTATAAGAACGCAGAAATAAATAGTTCTGAATTCACTACATCATCTCTGGCTACACCCTTCAAGACCCCAGTTCGACCCTCCATCGCAACAGTTTTTTTTGCCATTTCCTTTAGAACCACATACATGGATTACTTTCTTACACTATGCTCATGAATCACTGAAAAAATCACCAATAGAAGTTCCTAAATTCTTGCCAGTCGAGTTGACTGCTCCGATGACCTTTGATGCTCCTTCGCTCCCACCGACCACGTGCTCCAACCTGAGGTACATGTCGTAGACTCCCATCTGTTCCGCGCAGAGGTGGCTGAAATGTCTAGGTTAGGTTCAGGTAAGGTTGAGGTAATCTCTCGGTAAGATGACTATAAGGTTACGATAAGATCAAAAAAGGTAGTTATGATGATATGTACAAAGCTTGAGAGAATCATAAAATGGGTTTTTTGGGTGAAAAATGAACTTTTCAATGGAAATAAGGAAAAGACTCACCCCGGCGCAACAGCATCAAAGTCTTCATGCTTTCCAGCCATCCAAATTTTGAAATTTCTGAAAATTTGTTTTTTTTTCTTCATTATCGCAAATCTTACTTTGTGGCTCTCCACGAGTTGACAAAGGGCGTGCCATACTGTTGCACCGATGATGTCACGTCCTTCTTCGCCGTCGCTCCTAGAGCCAAGAGGTAATTCCTCATCTGCAGTCGAATCCATTCATCGCTTCCATCAAATTCTGAATCAGTCGGATAGTTATTTGAAGAAAGTATCTCAATCCAAACTCAATTATTTCAATTGAATCAACTTCCATTTTTCAAATGTACTTCAAATGTACTTCCATTTTTGAAGAGAATATCTTATACCTGATCAAACCTCTCATAACACATTTCTGATTTTCGGAAAGAAATGATTTTTAAAGAAAATTTATCGCCTTTAACCAAATTAATAAAATCTCAACTCGGGATAATTTTGAATGTTTTAAACGTTTATTAATTAATTTTTAACGACTATTGATGGTTCATACAAAAACTATTTTAGCTTTTTTGTGAATAAATCATACAGTTTGAATACAATGAACTCAATTTTATAAACCGTAATCAAATAATAAAGGCATTTCAGATTGATTCAATATAAATTCGCATTTTCTGATCAGACTTGAAGAAATTTCATACGAATCAAATGATTATAGACAAAATGTCACTGTACGTTTTCATTTTTTAAACTTCTTATTCGCAAGCTACAGCAACAAATTTCCGAGGATAATCAAAAACTCACCGGCCGTACTCGACCGCAACTGTTCTTCAACCTTTTTCAAGATAAAATCTGCGAATCGGAGGTCTGGCTGGGTCAGTGAGACCAGTTTCTCTACACCATTGCGCCATTCGATGGTGAACTTAGGTTGACCTTCCACCTCATCTATCTGAATCATTTTTAGTGGCAATTGTTAAAGATTTTTGATGACAATTAAAAAAACGATTTTTTCTGACATAAAACAAAGATTTTTGGTGACATTAGAAAATATTTTCGTCATAAAAAGATATTTTGGGACAATTAAAAAAATTTGGTATTATTAAAAAAATATTTTTGGGGACAATTTTCATAGATTTTCGGTAACATTAAAAAATATTTTCGACATTGACAAAATATTTTTATAAATAAATTTTCGGTGACATAAAAAAAAGAAGTCAAGAACTAACCCTAACTACAACGTCGAAGAGCTCCTGTCGTGTTGCGAACAATGCATTGGTTGCTCCGAGAACACATGAAGTTGCTTTCAATGCCGTGTCCATGTAGTGCACGCTCACGTAGGGATCGAAGTAACTTCCCTGGAAATTATTTTTTGAGAGAGAGACGGATAAAGAGAGAGAGACGGATAAAGAGAGAGAGAGAGAGAGAGAGAGAGAGAGAGAGAGAGAGAGAGAGAGAGAGAGAGAGAGAGGGAGAGAGAGAGAGAGAGAGAGAGAGAGAGAGAGAGAGAGAGAGAGACTCACCTGTGTGAAGAGACTCAACGGGAACCCGAACGAGTTCTTCTTGAGTGGATCCCTCTTGCACAGTGTCACTCCAACGTCTTCCTCTATGACGACCTCATCAGTCTTCCGTTCTTCTTGACTCGTGCTTGGTTTCGTTTCCGTGAAGTTCGCGCTAGTTGCGTAGTAGAGCCCATCTTCGAGCAGACCTGGAGAACATGTACACTCTGTCCCGAAAAACGAGAACACCCATATTTTCTCAGCTATTGTTTATTTTAAAAACATGCCACGTCATAAAATTTTTGTAGTTGCTATATTCAATCAAAAATGTCAAAAAAGGTGCGTCTCAGAATAACGAGAACACTCGATAACGGTAAGTAGGTTGCGCGGTAGATAAAACTTCATTATTCTTTCAGTTTTTTTTGTTTCTCATCACTAATTTTCTGTTTTCTGTTCAACAATACGGATCCGATGACGACCATATACTTCTGTATACGTTTTCACTTCAATTTGAGGTGAAAACTCACTAGGAAACAATGAAATAAATCCCAACATCGATTCACCGAGGCGTCTTCCAGAACTGGCGTAGAACAGAACCTGAAAGATTCAGATGTTCGTATCTTTATGAACACCTCTCTCCCCCTCCCTCTCCCTCTCCCTCCCCCTCCCTCTCCCTCTCTCTCTCTCTCTCTCTCTTTCTCTTCTTTTCTATCAGTATCTCTCTCGTTTTCAAAACTACCTTTCTCTCCAATAATATCAACTTGAACAACGTCAACGCTCGATGTCGGTATTTGACAAATAGATCTTGGACGGAAATTTCTGAATTTTTCTGTTTTCCAAGTTTCTGACGCAGTCTCTGTTCGTGACTCGTTTGTACTCACTTCCTTCTGTTATAAAAATTGAACCAAAATTGGCTCGGCTTTGTTTATTTTGAAATGGAGAGTTGGTTTGGGCTATTTTTATCAAAAAAATCTATTGTAAAAGCAAGAACACTGGCTTCGTTCGTGACTCGATCGTGTCCAGATCGTGTCGAGAAGGTTTCCTTATCTTGTTCGTACTCATTATGTTACAACAAAGGAGAAAATCACAGGCTCCGTTCGTGACACTTTCGTGCCCTATGCCAACAGAAATCTCACCATGTGAAGGTAGGCTGGCGTAGAACTCTCCGGAAATGCTTTCGTCAAAAATATCACACAGATTTGAATACATCTGACCGAGAACGTCGACTTTCCCAAAGTCACGCTGTTCAAAATAAGCTTGAGTAATCACTTCGAGCTTCGCTTTGAGTGCTCCGAAAAGCGGTATTCGTGTGATTACACATACACTCTTCTGAACACTCGTTCGTGTCACGTCGTCAGGCCGCTCCAGAAGATCCTGCAATCAATCAATGAAATAATTTTCAATGTCTTTCTCCAATTTAGCGTTAGGTTTTGCAAAACTTCCATATGATTTTCTACTTATTTCAAAAATTCACATGTTTTCGAATGACAATTTACCTTTTGTAGAGTGCCTGTAATTTTTCATCCTTTTCAGAAACTTTTCGATCGTTTTAATGAGCTTCTAAATGTTAATTTTAAATTTTATTCCACAATCTTAGGAACTCGATTTCTATAACTTTCAACAAATTTCTATGTTTGTCCGGTTTGAAACAGATAAAAATATCAAAACATACTTTCCAATAATCTAAATTGAAATTGTGTTTCGATCATATGATATAAATAATGCACTTGCTATATTTTCGATTCGGAATGAATTGTTTCCCATTTTCGAGAATAATATATCGCTATCTTGATCGAAAAACTTATTATGCGAATAATTTCTTGAAAACTGAAATAAAAAAATTAAAACTCTCTCAAGTCAGGATCAATTTTAAAAAAATGTTTCACTATTATATTTTGAACAGTGAAAATTTCTCTTTTCATTCCAACTTTCGGGTTGTTGTGAGAAATATATAAACCAGTATTTAAAAAAAACCTTTGAAGCGATTTGCCGATAACAGGAGATTCCGAAAACGCATTTTCCGGGTTCCGTTCGTGACGGTAACAAGAAGTAGATCGTGTCTGAAGTATTTATTTGTGAAATTATATACAGGGTACCATTTTCAATTGAACGATGATCGAGATAATTTTGATCTTTTGTTCATTCAAAACAGTTAAAACTATGATATTATGCTTTTTTGGTGAAAAATTACTGCTTTAACTGTTTTCATTTCTGAAGGAAGGATTTAATGCTGAAGTATTAACTCAACGATTTCTATCGTTATTGTTACGAGTGGAGAATAATTATTCTACAGTAACTCGTATATGTTGTTCTACAGTAACTATTATTTGGTCTACGCACTTTCCCATGCATTGTTCTTTCCTCAGGGAAAGCGTTCGGTGTCTGTATGGATTAAATCGGTGTCCGTATGGATTCGCTTGGTTATGAAAATATTACCGATTTGGACACCGATTGAAATCATACAGACACCGATTGAATCCATACAGACACCGACAAAACATACAGACACCGATTGAATCCATACAGACACCGATTGAATCCATGCAGACACCGTTTCAATCCATACAGACACCGTTTTCGCCCATACAGACACCGAATTTAATACGCACACTCTTTTCTATATATTAGTACTCTAATATATCAAAATACATATAACACAATCAAATAATAACTTTTATTGAAAATACATCATAAAAATGTGACTTTCTTCGTTTCCGACCATTCCAATTCGACCAAGCACTTGCAAGCATCCATCCCAGTACTCATTATCTTCTCTGGCTCGTTCATGGTTCTGCTCCATGTTCTGGACTGGTTGTTCCTCGAGCTTGAAGAACATCTTTTCCTGAAAATTAATCAATATATGACTGGTTACATTAGTGGGTACTAGTTGCAAGTCAAACGAGCGAACTTAAACTCAACTACACCAGTGCGCCGAAAGCTTAATCTACGTTGCAAAAAAATACGTACTCATGCGAAAAAATACGTACTCACTTCTACTTCCTCTGACTTCGGTTGGTTCCAACTTCAGTGGTATTGGCTTCAATTGAAAACTTTCCAGCTTCTCGCGGCTATGCTCCTGGTCGCAACTTGGCTCCAGTCTTGACCCGGGAGCCCGAGGTCGACTTTGTCGTTTTCCCGAATAGACCAGAGACGGGGTTGGTTTGGCCTAAAATTTGAAGGTGTAGTCAACGTATCGAGTCGATTCGAGTTACAATAGAAAATCAAGTTCGAAAAAGAATCCAAATTACATTTAATTTTCCTCCAATGCCATGTGTCATGTCCCAGCTCAGAAACTTTGAAGATGGTCGTCGGATGTATCCTTCGTCACGAATGATGCAAGAATATCTGAAACATGTTTCGTAATCGACGTCCAACGTATTCTCTGAGTGTTAGGATTCTTTTTTTATTTGTTCTCAGCACATGGTCTGATAAGCTCTCCGGAACTCCTAACTCTCAATCAGAAAATTACAACAAAAATTAAATAGAATTTCAGCTTGACAAATAAAACTCACGGTAACTTCCTCGTGTGAATCTCTAGTCTGAATGTCGTGAGCCGTTTTCATTGATACTGAGTCCCTGCTCACCATTGACCGAGATTGATACGGTCTTTCATTGAGATCGACCCTATAAGAATGAATACTTCAATTGTACTGAAATGAACATGATGCTGGATGTCGTTGCAAACGTATTAGATGCAAAATAAGTGAAATATTCATCAAAGTACCTTCTGACAGGTATAATATTTTCAAAATTGAAGTTTATTCTATTTTGGGACTAAAAGTGTTCAGAAACAGGGTGAATTGCATTTTCGAACGGAAAAGATGACAGGAAATGTTTCTAAACGTGCAAAACAGTAACGATAAGCTACAATAAAGCTAAACAAGGCTACTTAGATGAGCAAATAGGAGAACGTAGGCCTAAAAAGGAAAATAAAAACACGTTTGAAGTAAAGTGCAAAGGAGCACACATACACTTGCCACGCCTATATAGGCACCGTTTTCAAAAACGGTGTCCGAATGGATCCATACAGACGCCGATTTCTTGCTGTTTGCAAACGGTGTCCGAATGGATTCATACAGACGCCGATTTCTTGCTGTTTGCAAACGGTGTCCGAATGGATTCATACAGATACCGTTTCAACCAATATGGATACCAGAATCCATACAGACACCGAACGATTTCGCAGAGTTCCCATGACCCCTGAGTCTCCGCCCACTTTTGGCGACTATAAATACCGCTCTTTCCGTATTATTATTCACTTCTTTATAAAGCTCTTCACCAAGAACACGACGTTACAACAGTTATAAAATAACAAGTTGAAACATCAAAAATTTTTGAGAAGAAAAAAATGCGTTTTCAATCAAAATTATTTGGAAATACCAATAGTTCTCGAAGAAACGAAGCCGAATAGTTCAGTTCATTGAATATTTAGAAAACATAGCATTTTCGACTTGATGATTCAAGTTTTTCTATAAAAAATTAAGAAAAAATAAAGTATTCGTTAAAATGGCGGTTCTATTAAATATTAGATGAAACCTTTTAAAATAAGTTAATTATGAGTTAAAATTGTGGTCCTATTAAAGCGGATTAAATTTCTAATTTATTTTTTTTCTATATTTTGTCAAAATTCAAACCGAACCTTGGTCAACGTTGTGAATGCCATCTGGTAATGCCAAATTCGGTAGTTGTACCCATTCAACCGGCAGCCCATTCTCACCCGAACCATCTAGCTTCGGATGCGAATATTCGACCTGTTATACGGTATTTCATCATAAATGTCCGGAAAAAAACTCACTTCACATCCTCGCTTGTGATGAAAACTGACGACGACTACGTTCAGAATTGGGTGCATAGACTGAATTACTGAGTTCTGGATAATACGGTAAGAACACACATATATCGCTAGAAGCATGGACGTTTTCAAACGCGCTCTAATCTCAATTTTTTCAGAATGAGTACGGTAGGGTCGGGACTCTCACAACGAACAGTTAGATCTTTGTGGATTTACATATTATTCTTACTTTCAGTCCATTGAAATTAAAGGCTCATTACGTTAAACGTTCTTGTGTTTCAAGGCGAAACTGCTACAGTACTAAGTACCCGATTTACGGAGGCCAGACTTTTTTACAGGTAGAGGAAGCTATGTGGAACAGATACTACGAAGATTGAGAAGGGATACATTTATGATTCGATCTGAACCGCATGAAGTTTTTCAAATGTTTCCTACGAATTACGGTGAGAATAGATACTACGAAATCGAATCTATTCTGGGTGATAAACTTAATATTTGGCTTAATTTTGATCGTTACAAAATTATTTACTGAAATAAGACATAATTGGTTACTAATTTTTAACAAACACAATGTCGAGAAACGTTATGAACACTCGAACCAAGTAGGGTCGTTTCCCAATTATACGATAAGAACAAATACTACTTTTTCTCCATATTTTACAGTAATCAAACAAGAAGTGATCGAGCAACACTAGAGACAACTGCTTTGAACTTTTTCTCAAACAGAACCTACCGAATGTAATTTTTATCGAAAACTTGAAAAAACATAATTTCCCACTCACAATAGCCAGATATCACTACGGGATCTGACCGTGATTTTCATACACATACAAACAGGTAATAAGAACGTTTATCGTATAAATATTGAATAAATGTGAGGTACAAAACCACAATGTTGGCGCAGAGAAAAGAACGAAATGAGTACCGTGAGAAATTAATCAAAAACATTGTGTGTATATGTGCACTGCTGTATTGGTGTCGGAACAGGACGGGCTATCACGTGTGACCGCGGCGCGTTCCAGTGACTTCGTTTCGCGAGATAGGGACCGAAAGCGCTCAGATATTCAAATTCGGTAGTTTCGCAGCGTTTCACCTCCCCACTACTTGGACTTTGTGTAGGTTTACGACCCCATTCAGTGTGTACACAATCGCTAGACGCATGCGCGCGACGAGATAGTGTAATGCGGGAGGAGGGTGCAGAGTCTCCACCACATCTTACAGGTAAGCAGTGTTGTGTGCTTCGCGGTTAGCCAATAGCGTTCCGACACGCGTGAAGTAGTGATAGGGATAGAGGAGAGAGAGAGAGAATAGGAGATCCAATAATTAAACTTTGAATAGTCTGTGTTTGCTGATATCATGGGAGTGCGTGTGTTCACAAAAGACAGTCTTTGGATATTCATCATCATTTCAGGTGTTTGTGTTGTGCAGGAAAGACTATTGAAGGATACGGAAAGTGACGTGAAAATTGGGAAAAAATCAGAACGTGTGTCATGTCAGGGGTGGCTACAAAGTTCAACATATTCAATTAAATTTCTTACTATTAACTATTTTGTTCATTTTTGAAAGTTGAACAAGGCTAGAAATCTTGCAAAATTTGTGATAAATTAGTTTTAACCATTCGCTAAAACTTCTCGTCAATAAAATCTTGAAGACTTAGAAAAATCATACCCACTCCTGATGAAGACATTGTGATTGCTGTAGGAGCGGAACCCGCCGCAGGTCGGCGCTTTAACAGCAATTACCAACTCAAATTTCTGGCAGACTTCCATTTTTTAACGTAATTCTTGGCGAAACTCAAGTTCACATGATTCAAGGTACAGAAACTCAAGTTCGAGGATTTGAAAAAAACATGATTCAAGGTACTAGAAGCGCTTTTTGTACAAAATCAACATAATCGATTGGGGATGATTAGGCATAAACTAAAGAGGAAAGGAAGATCGAAAAATCGATTGGGGATGATTAGGCATAAACTAAAGAGGAAAGGAAGATCATATGAGAAAGTCTCACACGAAAGAACTTGTTCTCCTCACTAAGGCATTAGTTTTACCGTATTGAGTTTTCTACCTGGGTGGTCTGTTCAAGTTGGCAATTTTTGAATGGTCTGTTCAAGTTGGCAATTTTTGAAAATTCTGATCCAAACAGAGTAAAAAATAATCAGTGAAAAACATATATTCAATATGAATTACTAAAAAAAGTTGATCCAGCAACTTTTTTATACGAAAAAGATGACCACAGTAGGTTTCACGGTTGAACTAAGGCTGCTTAACAACGATTCATGATAGAATTTGCAAAATCAGAGTGATTTTCTGATAAAACAAACTCTTTTTGGTTTCTGGGCGCTTTTGAAGCGATAGTCATACAGAAGTTTGTGCGATCTGGATGAGAACCCAAACTAATTATAAATGTATATGTTGTGGCTGGGGCACGAACGTTTTGAACGCGTCAGAAAAATGAGCAAAATTTGAAAAAAAGAAAAGAAAACAAATACAGACGCTTAGGTGTTCACCAACCACGGGTTCTTGGCGATGGTGTCGGCGGTACGGTCTCCGTAGTCGTACATCAGCTCTTCACCTTCTTCGATGTCCCGTTTGGCTACGAGAATTAGATGATGAAGACCGTCGAATTCAACAACCTGGAAATATTTTTAGAATATCCATTAGAGGTGGATTGGTTCGCTTCTTTCAGGTAAGTTGACAGACTTATTCGCGATATTTCGCACAAATGTCCTGAGCAGAGAGTGGATGAAGTCTTTTTTCTTCAAATTTTTGACGAAATTCATGACAAAATTTTTAACGGAATTTCGGAAATAAAAACGCTCGTCGGAAATTCATATTAACGTCGTCAGCTACTAGCGTTGTTGAAGTTCATGAAATATTTTTTGAAAGAAAAAAGTGATTTTTTTCTCTTTTTTAACATCAATATCAAAAATTCAATATAACTTTCTATTTTTTTGCTTCCATCATCTTCCCAAACTCGTCTCTTTTTGGTTTTTGTGACAGTAAAATTGGCTCATAGTCTCTAGAAATTGTCCCTGTTTTCACCTGCCCCAGACCTTTCTCTCTGTTGCTATATGATCCGGCCGATCCATTATGTTGCTACGGCAACTAAGCCTTGTCGGGTCGGGAAAACATGTAATTTGAGGTTTAAATTGACGGGTAGAAAGACCGGCTTACTGGGTGGTCTTGCCATTAGACAGGAATCATTTTTACGTTCGGAAGTTCACATTCTTGACTACCGTATTACGAAACTGTAACGAAAAACACAATCTTGTCGGTGGAATGTTTAAGTATCTTTATTGCGATTGAATGACTTCGGAAGAAAAAAATAAATTTTGTTCAAAAACTTTTTAGCGAAATCTACACGAAAATTTGAAAATTTTTTATTTTGAAACCTTTCAGGATCTCACTTCCAATTACCGTACTACTTTCAAGACGCGAACAACTCCCTGTTTACGCTACCGTGAGAGAGAGGAGAGGGTGAAGAGTGCCAGACGAGCAAAGACACTACTTGGACTTTGTGTAGGTTTACGACACCATTCACTACGTGAGCGAGAGTACACAATCTAAACGCAGGCGCAGAGCGAGAGTGTGTAAAGGGAAGAGAGTGAAGAGTCTCCACCACATCTTATAGGTGAGCAAGACTTGCGTTCGATAAACGTTAAAACAGTACACAATAAAACCATGTTCAGACTGATTTTGAACGATTTTTAACAATAACATAAGCTCACCTTAGTTCTGAGATTCGGTCTCAGGTAAGAGTGATTGATCAGTCTTCCTTTGTATTTTGATTCAGCTGTTGCATCAATACACCATTTTTTGTTGTTCCACGTGAAGAAGTACATGTAGGAGCCGATGGACGCGTCCTGCGCGTATTTTTCTTCGACGCGTTTCGCTTGAGAATACTCCATCATTGTTCCTGGAGATGATTATTACAGTACATTGCGTTACAAAAGGCTTACGGTACTTGGATAATACAGTTTTCAGATATTTTTTGAGGAAAAATATTTTTCAATATCGAAAATTGAAATGTCAAAAATTTAAAAACCTGTTGATTTAGAAGATGCTATAACGAGTAGATTATTAGCCAGTCATATTTCTTCTGACTTTTTCAGAAAACTACACAAAATTCACGTTTTAGAACAAACGAAAAACAAGTTTTGAAACTTCACAGAACCTAATTTTGTTTCTATTCGACGATTTTTGAGATTTAAAGCAAATAATCAAACAGTGTTGTAGACAAATTGTCTAACTTTTCAAAGATGAAAACAAACCTTTGTACTCTACAACCAGTTCTCCTTTGAGGAAATCTCTTCCCGCCTTGATGCCACGTCCCTTCAGCGGATCTTTGTAGACTATCAGATCAGCTTCGTTACTACCAGATTCAATAGCTTCACGGAGTGCGTCTTTTTCTTCAGCCTGAACGTTTACTGTCATTTCTGAGTTTATTTGAAAATAGTTACCTCAATCTGCTTGCTGGTCTTCCTGCTACTACGACGGACGTGGAAGAACTCGGTAATTTTATGGTTTGAGATATCGTCGACTTTTCTGGAAGAAAGTAGTAATAAAAAAGTTTATCACTCTTTTGGAAAAAAAACTGTATGCCAATAAACGAATATTTGTAATCTCTAGTTTGAACGAAGTCACCAGCCCTCAAAATATTGCATCAAGGCCACAACCTTTTGAGCGTAGCGAAATTTTCTGTTATTCAAAAGAAACGTTCTTGAACCTGAATGGACCAGCGCGCCTTCGGTCCTAGGAAAACAAGGACGAAAACTGACTAGAACCTTATAGCTTACATTTTCAAATGTTCAGAAACACTACGATTTAGGCTTTTCAAATATTTCGACCACTTTTGAAGCGAGAAATTTTTGGAACTTGCTTTTGATTAAAATATTATTTCCAAACATTGAAACAAGAATTTTACAGATCCGACTATAAGAATGTCTAGAAACACGTTTTCGAAGTGTTCAAGCATTCAAATCACTTTTTGAATCAATCAAATGTATTTTTTAAAATCAGATTTACCTAGAGTTTTAGGTAACATAAATATCTTAAAACGGCCCCAAGCTTTACTATTTCCATAAGAAACTGTAAAAAATTACCCTTTTCTCAAAGCCTTGGTATACTGGTGCGAAGACGTCGCATCCTGATTTTCTTTTGGTACTTCATGGTGTATTAAAGAGCTGTTGGGACACGTCGATGTACGTTTTGATCGTGCTCTTGTTGACCTTCGGGCCGCGACTTTCATCATTACTGTAAGATTGCAATTAAGGGAAAATATGAACAATGAAGAGAGGATGAGATGAGTTTTGTCATGAGTTTTACCATGTGGAACAAGTCTTCAGGATCTATATTTTTAATGTTTAGCTATTACGAACACGTATAAGTTAACAAGTCAGAGTTCAATTTTCGTGCTCCAAAAAGTTACCGAAACGTCGAGGTCTTTGAAATTCAGATTTCATCAACAAAAAAAATAATTAAACCCCGTGGACCTTTTATCTTTTCGTTAGATTGTTGCCATCGTTACAGCTCATTAGGGAATATGGTTACCATCACTACTTTTCATTAGAGAGTTCATAATCATAACGAAATGATAGACGATTTATAAAAGTCACAAGTGACATTCCATGATAAAAAAAATGATTCAGATTTTCAGAAAATTGGACTCAACTTGGGGAGAGTATAGAGCAACTGATACATAAGAAACAGTATTCAGAAGAAACTTCTGTATACAAGAAAAAGGCTGAGCTTGAGAATCAGTTACACGACGCTTTAACCAATCAATAGATGGCGTCGCTCTATTAACATGTTTTGGCGCGAACTCGGGTATCGGTATTGGCTCGGTTCTACTGCACCACGGAAGTATGTGAAGAAGTACAAAGAGTGAAAGTTGATATTATTGAAGATGAACTTGGGAAGGGTACAAGAGAAAAGTTGAGAAATGTCTACTAACAATCGGAAACAACTGGTTCGGAAAGCGATTGAAAAGGCACAATATAAACGACTCGTTTCAAATGGCTGGATACAGATAGAACATAATTCAAGGCCATAGGTGGATCTCACAAGCGGAAGATGAATTTGAGACATTGTTTAAATCTTGATATCTCTGAAAAACTAGCGACAAGAGGAACGAGTGAAGTTGAGTATACGAGCAACATGAAGAAACGGTTATCAGTGATTATAAACAATGGGTTGTATGAATGAACACTGAATAGCGTGGCCGATAAACGACCGCGACAGACCAACTCACTGAATATTCAAATGACTGCACGCGGTGAACGGTGCTTCACACGGCTTAGAGCCAGACACTTACAGTAACTCATCGATTGATTTTGGCGACTTGATGATCACCACGTGTGAGTGTGAAGATTCTGTTTGTTATTAGGGAATGGTTAGTCGCGAACCGCATTCCGCGAAAGTTTATAGTGGAAACACGAGGAATTTTGAGTCAAGCAAGAGAACACGGAGAACAGCAAGAGACGCAGACAAGTAACAGACCACCAAACACGCTGCCGAAAATCCAGCCAGACCCGTCCAACTATACGTCAACCACCGTTGACCTACTTTGAGTGCAATTTTTTGTTTTTTTTTCACGTGTACTTTTTTCTAGGTGTTTTTTCAAGTTTTTCAATGAAAATCGAACCTAATTTGGAATGAAGCTCCAAAAATCCACGATTTACATCACTGTTCACGTTGTTTCGTATGAAATGCCTATTTCTAGCACGTTTAACAAGTGAGTTCATTCAATCCTATAAACGTCTCATTAGTTGTGTCTCTATTTGATATTTCGAAGTTCAATGCATGTTCTGACACCTCTAAGCTAATTATCTGCTCGGTCTCTTCATTATCGCACCTTCGCCCGATAGCCAGATGATACATATCGGCTGGCAGTAGTCTATTGTTTACTTTCAATTCTACCGAAAATTTTCAGATGACCCCACGAAAGAGAGGCGGGAGAGCCCGTAGAGGTGGGGCTGCTTCAACCAGAGGTCGTGGTCAAAACAAAAAGGCTTGTTGTCTTATGTTATTTTTGTTTACCATTGCACTTTTTTAGACACGCAAAGACTCCTCGTCAGAGGACGAAGCTCCCGTTTCTGACATTGATGATGATCAGAACTTCTTTGACAAGAATAAACTTCAGACGGTGAAGTATGATTTTGAAGAACTACTGAAAGGTTTGGAAAATTATTGTTTTTTCTCTAAGTCGTTTCAGATCCCTACTTCAACCATCCTGAGCTTGTTGGTCAAATCGATCCTAAAGGTCTAAAAATTAAATTTTCTTCTGAAAATAAATTCCGATTTTTAGATTTGACTAAAGAGTACTACGAAAAAACAGGCTTGGAGACTCCTCTACTGTTTCATTGTGACCCGAGACTTCTCGGAATGGAGTAAGTGTTTTTTTTTGAATTTTAAACGAAATTCTGTGATATTTCAGAGTCCCAACTCTGGATTTCTCAGTACTGGATGTTCTGGATCTTGTTGGCGGAAACAGAGTTATCGAAGTAGTGCAAGTTAACGATCAGAGTAGTGTGAAGATGTCTCTCGAGGAATTCATCAAGTTTTATACGTAAGATTTGGTTATTCATCAAAAAACAAATATTACAGCACATTTTCTGAATCTAAAACATCATTTTTCTTTCCAGAACACCTGCGGAAGAGAGAAAAACGCTCTATAATGTGCTATCGCTCGAGTTTTCTCAAACTAAGCTTCAGGTATCATTGAAAAAAAAATCAATTTTACACAGAATTCTTATCAGGATCTGGTGAAGTCTCCAAGTTTGGTACGTGAAATCGACTGGGTAGGTAATAAATGGCCGGACGCCCTGCGACAGAGATGGATCAATTTCAAAGACAAGAAACACTACACCCCAAATCACACTTTCCCGAAAGTTCAAAAGTTTGTTTTTGGTTTTCGACATGTAAAGAAATAATAGCAAACGCGACGTTTTCTGAAACAACTCGACAAGTTCTGAGAATTATGAAAACTTTAAGAACAAAAGTTGTTAAGGACACTAAGCCACAACTTTTCTGGAAATTTCATCCACATTCGTCAACAGATTCCAGAGTTATGCCCGAACGACCGAAAAACAGAGTGTAAAGAAATAATAGCGAATCCTGATTTTTCTCTGGAATCCTACAAAATCTTTTTTTCTGTTTTTCTTAGAATTCAGAAGTAGGTCAGAACATGTAGGATTTAAAGTAGACAAGAAGTTATTGTAATTTTAAAACAGGAATATTTTTAAGTATGAAATATGGTTCGATTATAACTCCAAATGATTTGTGTAATAGGTTCAGTGACACTTTTCTTTAAAACATGGTGTTCTATATGATTCGGCTGATTTTCAATGAGAACTAGAAATAGCGTTGAATATAAAATAAGTAATTCAGTTACAGTCACTAAATAGCTACTGTTACTAAAAATAAAAAATCGAAGTGTCAGAATTAGATCTAGAAACAATTGTCAACAAGTAGAGTCAGGAATACTTTAGAAAATGAAGAAGTTCAAAAATACTGAATTGAAGTTAAAATTTCAGTTACTGCCTGATGAGCGTCGGAAAGTGCTACACCGATTTTCACATCGACTTTAGTGGCACATCAGTGTGGTACCATGTGTTGAAGGGGAAGAAGGTGAGATTCTTCTAGGTTTTTCTACGCCGTGCTAGGAAGACGGGAGTGAGGAATTTGACACATCACAAAATGGTTAATTTCACAGTGTACTTGGGTATCCAAGAGTTGGCTCTTCACAAAACTTGTTCTTTCAACCAAACCTAAGCTTATTATAAAAGGAAATTACTGTTGGATGCAGATTGCAGATTGAGATTAATACACGACGTCATGGACGCGCGATTTTACAATGTGTCAAATTCCTCACTAGCGTCTTTCTAGGACTCTGTGATTTTCCTCAATGCAGCGAACGTTTTCCAGGTCTTCTGGCTGATCCCACCTACTGAAACTAACTTTATGCTCTACCAGGAGTTTATCCAAACCCCGGAGAATCTTCAATTTTTCGGAAAGTCTGTCGAAATATGCCATATGGCTGTACTGAACCAAGGCGACACTATGCTTATTCCAAGTGGTTCGTTTTTGGTTTTTTTTTAGCACATCATTCAGTTATGTTATTAAAAAAAGTATTTGTCAAAAATTTTCTCGAGGGTAACAAATTGAAGCGAAAAATTGATGGATCTGTTATTCTTGTGTCATTTTATGATTGAATTTTCATGAAAATTAGTAATTATGAAGGCATGAAAAAAAATTTAACAATGATGAAATTATGATATTTTCAAAAAATGATGTGTAGAGCAAAAAGTGGATAAAATCTGCTTTCAAAAGCTCCTTTTTAAGTGTAATTCGAATACACATATCTTCCTCTACCTGTAAAAAAGTCTGACCTCCGTAAATCGGTTACTTATTACTGTAGCAGTTTCGCCTTGAAACACAAGAACGATTAAGTAATGCGCCTTTAATTTCAATGGACTGAAAGTAAGAATAATAATTTAAATCCACAAAGATCTAACTGTTCGTTGTGAGAGTCCCGACCCTAGGGTAGGTCTACCGTACTCATTTTACAAAAATGCGACTGGCGCGCGTTTGAAATCGGTCAGACTTTGCTAGATACAGTAGCGTTCAAAAGTTTAGAAAGTTTTTATTTTTGGTCATAACTCTTGTCAAACTTAACCAATCGACATGATTTTTTGTCGGAGAACACATCAACTCATGAGAAATCTAATTTTGAAAAAAATCAGGATTACTGTAGCTACATTTTGATCTACAGCGTTTTTACGAAACCGCGACTTTTGAACTGATTTTTCACTTTCTTTCTTTTTTATTTTTTTTGAAGGTTTTTTCCCGATTTTTTGTACTTTTTTCTTTCTATACTACTAACAATACTTTTTAAGTAATGGGAAAAGGAAAAGAAGTGCCCACCGACCAGCAGAAACTGATCATCGATGCTGTCCTGTCAGGAATACGACAGAATCAAGTTGCACGAGTATTTCAAGTTCACGAAACCACTGTATCCCGAATTTTGAAAAGATTCCGAAAGTTTGGAGTTTTTGGAGTGTTGCCAAGATCAGGACGGCCACGGAAGACGACAGCAAAAGACGACGCACTGATTGTTCGCCATTCACGTCTCAATCCGCGTCTGACCGGAGAAGACATCAAGAAGGATATGGTCGCTGGAAACGTTGCCAGAGTCTCTGTTTCTACAGTCAAACGTCGTCTAAGAGCTGCTGGGTTGTTTGGAAGACGTCCTTGTAAGAAGCCAATGATTTCTGAGAAAAACAGAAAGGCTAGAGTTGAGTGGGCAAAAGACCATTTGAGCTGGACCGTCCACGACTGGAGGAAAATCCTTTTTTCCGATGAAAGTAAGTTTTGTTTGTTTGGTTCCGATGGCATTAAGTATGTCAGAAGGCCAATCAACAGCCGGTTCAGTTCTAGGTACCAATTGCCCACGATGAAGCACGGTGGCGGTAGCGTCATGTTGTGGGGTTCGTTTAGTTACGACGGCGTTGGCCCATTGCACTGGATTCAGGGCAAAGTGAATGCCAATGACTACAAGGATATTATTGTTAATGTTCTTGTACCATTTGCTGGTGCCAAAATGCCGATTGGTTGGGTGTTTCAACAAGATAACGACCCGAAACACACTAGCCGTCTTGTTCGCGAATGTCTCCAGGATGAGGCTATCGATGTTCTTCCGTGGCCCAGTCAGTCTCCAGACCTCAACCCTATAGAGCACTTATGGGAAGAACTCGAGAGACGCGTTTCCGGCCATTACACATCCAATGCCGCGCAAAAATACGCGGTTTTACAAGAAGAGTGGAAAAAAATTCCGCGAGTCAAGTTGGAGAACTTGATTGAGAGCATGCCGAGAAGATGTAAAGCCGTCATTGATAATTTTGGTTATGCCACTAAGTATTAAGGTTTTAATAATGTTTTGATGTTCATTCCTTATCGATTTGAATTGTTACAACCGTTTACCATTATGTTTTTGAGTTTGTGGAAAATGTGTTTTTTATAGTGTCTGAGAATAATTTTTTTTATTTTTTTTCTCTTTTGGTCTGATTTGAATTCGTTTTGACATAAGATGTAATAATGTTTGAAGTATTACCATTCAAAAAATCAGACCGATAGGTGAGGTTTGACAAGAGTTATGGCCGAAAATAAAAACTTTCTAAACTTTTGAACGCTACTGTTTGTGGAATAGTAAAAATTTTCGTGATCAAAAAAGAAAGCAATTCTAGCAGCTGGGAATTTAACATTTAATAATTTTCACGAAGCACAAAAGATTTTAAGGCTGGATCCACGCGGTGTACACACCAGAAGACAGTTTGGTGTTCGGTGGTAACTTTCTCCATTCACTATCATGCAAAATGCAGATTCGAGTTTATCAATGCGAAAATCGACTGAACGTAAGTTTTCATGACAGAAAATACTGGAATGTCGAGTAGGTAGTAAATAATCAAGACCTCCGGGACACAACGATTTGAGCGTAGAGAAGAAAATTTTGGTTAGCGAACTCAAATTTTCTTTCGAAAATTGTCATTATGAGTAGGTGCGTTACCTTTGCCGGGGGTATGACATTAAATATTTCCTCTTCCATATCGGGACCTCAGGTATACAATAGTGGGTATGACTTCCAAGCCAAAACGGGCGTAACTCAACCTAAATGGTCCATGCGCCTGCGGTGCACTTTTTCTAATAACCCGATCTTTGACAATCCCATCTCTTTGAAGCATTTTTCGTTGTTGTACTCGTCAATAACCTTTTTTCAACTCATTCTTCGATTCACAACTAAGACTGAATCATCTTACACATGTGCGAATTAAACAAAATCATAATTTGATTCAAACTCTGGTCGAATCTGAGACTTATACCTAACTAGTGCTTTGAACCTTATATAAAAACATAAGACTGAAAAACAAGATTTCGGTAACAATAAATGAAAAAAAGATTTATTTTTTTTGATTCAGTCCACTTCTTTCGATCCAATATGAGACAGTTGATGTGTTTCATTCATTACAAGAAACATTCAGATCACGAAAAAGTTTCGCCTACCGTACAACGAAGAGCTCATTTTCTACGTCATAGCAGACTACGTGAAAAAGTGGACCGGAAGAGAATACGTCAGACCCATGAGGATTCAAGACGCCAGGTTTTCTTTTAATAAACAAAATGTCATAGGACAATGCAAAATCCGGAGGATTAATCGGATTAAAAGCTCACAGAACTTTTTTTTATGTGGTTGAATGCACTTTTAATTTTGATTGAATTAAATGCACTTTTAATTTTGATTGAATTGTGCGCAAGAACATTCTTCATTCCCATATTTACAGATTGGACTATTGTGGTGACTTGTGGATGAAGAATGGAGGTCACAGAAAGCCGATTGAGTACAAAGACTACGAGAATGGTGTTCATTTGGATAATGAAGATGAAACCAATGAAGCAGCGAATGGTGAGATTTCCAAGGTGTCAAAATTGTCGACTGTTATGTTTTACATGGCGTGAAAAAGAAAACATGTCTCCTGTGGTTGTTTGGTTAAATGCTTCGCACATTGCTAGCCGCTAACAGGGTTCAATCTCTCATCACAAAATCGTAAATGACGAAAAAACATCCTTGCTCTGCGAGACACCAGTGGTGAATCGTGGCACCGAAGTGTGGTGACCTGACGATCGGCGTCTTGTCCATTACATGGAAGTAACCACGAGATAAGTGCCCGGTGCCGGTGAACAGCGAAGGCCTCTGATACGATTTTTGCTGAGAAATATTGATTTGAATATATAAATTATTGTATTTCACAAAAATTCTACTGAAATAATAAAAATAAAAAAGTTACGTGTTTTTTGAAAATACTGTTTGAGTGAAATGTTCGCAGTTCACTCGGAAAGCTATTAAAGACAGGTTTTGTTCTACATTTGTCAGATTTCAGTGTGAATTTTTGTATAAGGATATGAGAATCTAATATCTGACATGTTTTGTAAAAATGTAATACTAAAAATGAGGTAGGTGCAGTGAATGTATGTATTTTATGAGAGAATCTCAATAAAATTAATCTTCTGACTTGATAACAACACTTCAGAAGTGAAAGTCATTGCAATGCACGCTGAGAACTCAATCTACTCGACCATAACAACTGAAAACGTTTTCGAATCAGAAGGAAAAGAGGAAGAAATTGACTTGGACGAGTTGATCGAGAACAACCCGTTGATCTTCTACAAACATGCGGTTCGTTTTATTCTTGTGTTTCAAAAAATAGTTTAATTTAATTTTGAATCGTCGAAAATAATATACAGTCTATTGTTTTCGTAGGGAAAATTTCTTTAAAAAAAGGGAAGTGAAATCTCTGTCTGTTCGTTTAGTTCATCTAAACATGAGAATGAGAGGTTATTCAATACTTTCGGGATCGTTCTATGGAAGTAAAGATAAAGTTCAAAAATCGATTTCTAATAGTCAACTTTAGAGAAACGACTTTGTTCGAAACAAGAGTGTGCCAGATCACAAGCTTCCAGTCGGTGACGAACCACCAATTGTCATCAGAGAAGGTGAGTGCTTTCCGAGAAGCAAAAATAGTTTTGTCCCTTGATCTATTCTCTTTTTAATAGAAAATTGCCCCGAGAATGATTATCTAAATAGGTAAAACCGTATAAGATTCCCACTGCGATGAAAGTTTTCCCCCGGAATTCGTGGGAGTTTTTAAAAGAAAATGAGAGAAAAAGTAGAAAAACTGTTTGAAAGACGTTAAACAAGGTTTTACATAAGGAATCAGAAAGTACCCTTAACTTTTTCACAACTGCCATCTACTATGTAAACAAGCCGGTAGTCCTCGCTACGCTCAGAGCCTCTTACCTCTTTTTTTGATTGAAAAAATGGTTTTTAGAAGCAATGTCTTCGCTATTTCTCTCTCCTTCTTTCCAATCCGAAAGTGACTATAACTAATGCAAATGTTGCTAAAACACGCGTTGATTGACCCTCGGAGCCATTAGCACTCATGCAAACAGTCGCCACAAAATTTTGTAAATTACTCGTATACAAAGTGGAACAGTAAGAAAATCTTAAATCAGACATAACCTGTTCTTCAAGAAAGAATTAATTTCAGAAGCCGTTGCCGACATGACGCCTAGACTGGTAGAAGAACTCGATGCACTGGTGACGTACATCAAGAAGAAGGGAAAAGTGGAAATTTCGGAAGGAATCTGCCAACCGGCATCGCTTCTCGCATGTGCGGCCTACGTGATAAATAAGAAGAAGATTGAGTTGGTGAGGTTTTGTTCCATTTTTTGGTCATACAAGTCACGATAGAAGTAGATTAGACAGGATATCAGCGGATAGAATTGTTTCAAAATGTGAAAGTAGTTGGGGATGAAAGAATTGATTTTTTAACAAATGGAGCACACTACGGTCAACGCAGTTGAAAAGTGTAAGCAAAAAATATAGTACGCATATCTAGCAAAAAGTCTGACCGATTTCAAACGCGCGCCAGTCGCATTTTTGTAAAATGAGTACGGTAGGAGTCGGGACTCTCACAACGAACAGTTAGATCTTTGTGGATTTAAATTATTATTCTTACTTTCAGTCCATTGAAATTAAAGGCGCATTACTTAATCGTTCTTGTGTTTCAAGGCGACACTGCTACAGTAATAAGTAACCGATTTACGGAGGTCAGACTTTTTTACAGGTAGAGGAAACTATGTATAGTAGATCAAATTTCGGTTACTGTAGTTCTATTTTTAGAAGTTTTGCCCACCTTTTTAATCCCAGAATCTCAAATCGTAACGGAAAGATGCCTAATCTTGGGAACAATCCACAATGCTTATAGAATTGAGAAAACAGAAAATAGGTTAAACATTAACAAAAATATTCGAAAATAAATCATAAGGTAAGTGCGCTCCGCAGAGGGTATTGCGACGCGGTTGTATATCCACTTATGCCAGATCCGCAGTGTGTAACATTTTAGACGAGAACATATCCGAAAAAATTACCATAGAAAACTGTTATTACAGCGTGAAGTTTTCGGTAAGAAGCTTTTATAAGCGGAAAAGTTAGTTTTGAAAGTTTACATAGAAGTCATCAACGAAAAAACGTAATTTTGTTGCACCGGATGTGAATGATTTTGAGTGTGTTGGACAATAACAGAAACAATAATTCTATCAACTACAGCACCTCAATCACAATTTTCCCAGGGTCTGATGGTCGAAGAAGAACGACGTGTGATCGAAACTCGTAAAAGAAAGCGAATGTCGATGGACACGGAGTCGGCCTCGGTGACTCCATCGCCAGTGAAGCAGATCAAAAAGGAAGAGAAGAAGGAAATCGACGACGACATTCCATCCGACTTCCCTGATAACTTTCTAGAAGACGACGAATGTCCGAAATTGGAAAGATTTGTGAGTTTGGAATAATTGAAAAATAAGTGAAAACAGAAACAAAGCTCCGTTACAAGACATTTTAACGAATTTTTGGATACAGGAAACAAGGTTGGGAGAATATGTTGCACAGAAGTGAAATAGTCATCCTAGTTTATGAGAAAATTTACCAAAACTGTGCCAAGTTCAAGAAATTATTGTCAGAATTATATGAGTTATTGTTTTTGGCTACATGAAAGTGATAAAAAAGCCGGATCCTGCGAAATAATTATCAATCATTTCCAAAACTTCGCATGAGCTGTTGATTTGAGCGAAAAAAAACCCTTTTCTAAACATGGAAAAGGTTCAATGTACAGGGTGACCACTATTTACCCGCGGAAGTGTTAACTGATGTATTTCAGGAAGTATATGTCAGAACACCGCACATATCTAGCAAAAAGTCTAACCGATTTCAAACTCGCGGCAGTCGCATTTTTGTAAACTGAATACGGTAAGGTCGGGACTCTCACAACGAACAGTTAGATCTTTGTGGATTTAAATTATTATTCCTACTTTCAGTCCATTGAAATTAAAGGCGCATTACTTAATCGTTCATGTTTTTCGAAGCGAAACTGCTACGGTAACTAAGAAACCGATTTACGGAGGTCAGACTTTTTTACAGGTAGAGGAAGATATGTGCACCGTGTAAGTTGACTAAAAGTTTATTTATTATCGTAGCAAAAATTATCACCTAGTCTCTTTTCATTCGACCACTGTTTGTGGCAAAGACACCTCCGAGACGGCTCGGGTAGGCGTCGATAGTCGCACGCAGGTAGTCTTGGACTAAACGTCCCACTACTCGACCAGGGTCTTGTTTAGAGCCTTGATACTGATTTGGTGGCACCATTCACTTAGAACTGAACCGATTGATCTCAAATTCGATGAAATAGTAAAATAAGTATTTTTTTGATGGAAAATTGAAATAATAAAATATCAAGAGTAAGCAAGTGGCTTGCTGTACGACGTCAAACTTTCCGCGAGTAAATAGTGGCCACCCTGTATACAAATGTGTGAATCACATAAATTTTAGCATTTTTTTCGGAAAGATGAATCGAGATTGAAGGTTTTGTCTCATAAAGAGTGTGCTCGTCTGAAATTTGTGAGAGTAAATTTTGATTGAAGTTGAATGACGAAACTTCAGTTTTGTCCGTTTAAAATGATAATATTTTGATGGAATTCAAACTTCAGGATGTCGAGATAGACGTCAAAGAGATGCAGTCTGCTGCGGGTTTTGAGATTGAACGAGACTCGGAGGACGAAGAGGAAGTTGTTCACACGCCTGAGAAGTCGTCACGAGTGAGTTTTGAGTGGAAAAGAACAATGTCTAATGGGAAATGTGTGGGACTTGACAGCCAGATATGGAAAAAAGATGAACCAGATCTGCAGTGAAATCACCATTTAGTTTTTAACTTTCGAATTCTGCTCTACTAGCTTCTGGCTCTTTTCATTCAAATCGTTTTCAAAATCTAGTTGTTGATTATAGTATCAACTTATGTTTCGAACAGATTGGAACAAATTTCATTATCAATCCAGCACTTTTGAAATTTTGAACCAGATCTGGAAACTTCAAGCCAGATCTGGGAACAGGAGTTCCGAGACAACAATGTTTCAAGGAAGTTTCTCTAATTGAAAATAAATTTCATAGTGTTTCAACACTCTTAAATTTTCATTAGGACTCAAATTTTCTTCTCCACTTTTCAAATCATTTTTGAAAAATGTATACCAAATCTGGAGAATTTGAGCCAGATCGTGCCAATTCTGTCCAGAAATTTCCAGATCTGACTATGTGTTGCTATTGAAACCTCAAATTCAACGCTTGAGTATGGTTTCAAGCACTAGTCAGGTATAAAGCTAAGCGTTGACCTAAGTTTGAACAAGATTATCACAAAAAATCGCATTTTTTGCAGTCCACCTTTTCGTTCTAACCACGTAAGTTGTATGCCAGAGTGTTTCTTGAAGTGTTTCGTTAGAATCTATACTGAACATGTACGATGATCGAGAAAAATAGTATTTCCCCCTAAAAATTCACCTTAAGGCACAACGTCATGAACGATATGAAGCAAGAAAGGAAGATGAGATTGCGGAAGTCGAAAAGGAGAAGACGAATGACGTTGATGCTCCAACTGCACCAGCGAACGAGGCTGTAGAAGATTCCCCGGTTGCAGACTCGAAGGCATCGAAGAAGAAGTCGAAGGAGGAAACGGCAGAGGAGAAGGAGAGAAAGAAGCTGGAACTGAAAAGGATGAAGCAAGAGAGACGGGATGCTGAGAAAAGGAGAAAGGCGGATGAATCGAAAGGTACTTTTTGGAATTTTCCCAAGATTAAGTGAATTTGGGGTTTGATACGGTAGAAGTTTGATTCTGAACAAGTGACCTTTGAGGTGATGTTTGTAAATTGAATCGAAAGTGGCTAGATATGAGAAAGTAGAAGTACGAAACCAAATTTACTTTTCAGAAGTTAACCTGAAATTTATAGAATGGCATTGAGGTGTGATACTACAGAAGTTTCATCCATGCCATAAACATAAACAACATTTATAGAGGAAAATAGGTTAAAACATCAGCTAAAATAAAATAATGAGGTAAGTGCGCTCCACGGAAGGTCTTGCAAAGCGGTTGCAGAGCGGCTATATCCACTTTTCCCTGATTTGCAGTCTGCAGTGGAATTGTTTTCGTTCATAAACTTTTGACCTGTACTCCACAGACACGAAAATTCAGCGAAGCACAAGAAGAAGAGTGTGGAGAAAGCGCCACAGTACGTTGGTGGAATGCCCATGAACATTATGCCAACAGAAGCGCTGCCCAGCCCGTACAACTATGATCCACTCATGGAGATGACGAAGCTGGGTCAAGGGCAACTCAAAAGTGCATATAGAAAGTCGAAAGCTGTGAGTTGAATATAGTATTCACCATCATTTTTTCACTTTAGAATATCTCAGCCCCAAAGGTGAAGAAGATTTACAAGATTGACGGTGTCAAGACGATATCCATTGATGATGGAGAGCATGGTGAGATTTTGTTTCCATCTAGTCTTTAGAATATTTATCGAAAGTTATAACGGGACCCATTTTTCGATTGTCACGGGATTACTTTATCCAGATTGTTGAAAAAAAAAGTCCATGAAACGATTTAAAAAAAACATTTTATGTTAGTTTTGAAAATAATTCATTCTTGAAAAACTTTTTCTTCAGATCATGAAAGAGGAAACTCTGATTTGAGTTCCAGGAGTTGTAAAAATCGCAGAATTGACTGTATTTTTTGCTATATTTCGTTGAAGCTCTTACGCTTTAGTTCAAACAGAAAAATTTTGCTGTGAAAAGAATTTATTTCCTAACATTTTCCCATTAAATTCAATTTCAGAACCTGTTCAAAATGATGATTCCCCACCATTTTGTTTAAAAATTTGTTTTTGAAACACTTTGAGAGGGAAAATTTCTCTGTGAACAGTTTTCAGCATTATTTTCGAACATTTTGAAATTTATTTCGAATTACCTGAAAAAAAGAAAAAGTCTGGTACTCTACGCTCTGCGGTAACACTGCGTTTCACAATTTGTACATTATTTCCGAATATTCACACACACACACGGAAGAATACCAAGTCTTATACAACAATATGCAGATCTTATGTGGAGGTTACAAGGTCTTATTCTTAACTTATCAAGACTTATACAACTCTATGTCTTATACCAAGGTTACAAGGTCTTATATGAACATTATCAGGTCTTATAAAAGACCTTGGTGATGCAAAAATTCGATTCCTGAGAATACTCCACGTGTACTAGGTCTTATACCAAGGTTACTAGGTCTTATAATATTCAAGGTCTTATGTGGAGGTTACCAGGTCTTATTATTAACTTATCAAGTCTTATACCAAAGTTGCCAGGTCTAACCAGATTTTTTTCCTGAGCAGTTCATGTTCAGAACCATCAACATCATCCCCACACGACCGTCATGATCTCCATTCACCGGCCATAGAATCCACAGCAACCAACAGTGGTGAGATCAAAAGCCCAACCCAGCCATTGAACGTGGACGTGTTCGAGTTTGGACGTATCCCGAAAAAGAAACGGCCAGAGGCGACAGATGCACCGATCACCCCAAACCAGGAGAGGAAAGCGTCGTGGGACTCGTCTAGAAAAGGTAGTTTTTGATTTAGAATCAGCAACTTTTATATTTTGGTTGAATTTTTTTCATTTGCGAAAAAATGATTTCAAAATTGAAGGAGAATGTCTTAACAGGAGTTTACCTCAAACGTTATTGGGATCCAGAGTTGGGACCTAGTCAGATGTGTTAAGTAGGTCGAATAATGAAGTTTTCATGAGCCCAATAACATTGAAAGTCAACTCCTGTTTAGGAAATTAATTTGTGATAATATATGATTTGAGTACAGATTCCAAGAAGAATCTCATGAGTTTACACAGTTTTTCAGCATTTCGAAGAAATGGTTAAATTATGACTCATTGTGTCGTTTTTGCATAAAAGTTTTTAAAATTCTTGAATTTGTGGAAAAAAATTCGAGCTTTAAGAAAAGAATAAGTTGGAAAAACACGTTTTTTTAGTGGAATTCCAAAATATTCTTTTTTTTGAATAATGAAATGTTCCGAGTAAAAGTTCGAAAAATCCCGAAATCCACGGCACATATCTAGAAAAAAGTCTGACCGATTTCAAACCCGCGCCAGTCGCATTTTTGTAAAATGAGTACGGTAGGAGTCGGGAGTCTCACAACGAACAGTTAGATCTTTGTGGATTTAAATTATTATTCTTACTTTCAGTCCATTGAAATTAAAGGCGCATTACTTAAATCGTTCTTGTATTTTAAGGCGAAACTGCTACGGTACTAAGTAACCGATTTACGGAGGTCAGACTTTTTTACAGGTAGAGGAAGCTATGTGCACGGAAACAATTAAGCAAAAATACCACAGGCTGTAATTTTTACATTAAATTAAAAAAAATGACGAAACATTGATTTTCAGCTAGCTTGACATCGCCGAGTATCAGACCGCGGAGTGAGTCGACTAACACCAAGCCGAGGCCACATATCAATACGGAGAAAAGGAGAAGTGAGACTTTTTCATAGTTTAGGTTGACTATCAAATAATGTTCGCAGGTGGAGAAGCCCCGAAACGTCGTTCGACAACCTACATGCCAGCGATTTCGCGCCAAGACCGACTCATCACCGACGGGATGCCGCTAGAGCCGATTGTCAAGTAAGTTTTTCATGCTGGAATCGAAATTTATCTCAATCTGCAATCTGCATCCAACAGTAGTTTCCTTTTATAATAAGCTTAGGTTTGGTTGGGAGAACAAGTTTTGTGAAGAGCCAACTCTTGGATACCCAAGTACACTGTGAAGTTAACCATTTTGTGATGTGTCGAATTCCTCACTCCCGTCTTCCTAACACGGCGTCTCCAAATTTGTTGTTATACAAACGAAAACCGTATACTTAGCGATTACCGGTTCTATTAAAAGTAAGATCTTGATTCATCACATAACGGTTTCGTCGGAATTTCGTTTTACGATTTTCAAGCTAAACCTTAAATAGTAAATCCTAAGCCTAAATGCACCAGTGCCAAACAAAGTTATTAACACTCGAAATATGGCCTCGTGGCCATAAACTTTTGAACATGCACTTTGGGGGGTATAACACATGAAATAGTTCTCTTTCTAAATGGACCAGTGCGCCTGGGGCCTGCGAATTCTTTTGGATTACGTCATTATGGTTGAAAACTTTCGTGATTTTTAAACCAACAGTGATCTCACAACCTAACATGTGAAAAATAGCCTGATTCCTTCTAGTTTCTGATCATAAATGGAGTAACTCTTACGATTATGATAACCAAAGTTCACAGAATATACGGAAAGGACTAAATTGGATTATTTCCAGCAAAAACAAGCAGCACCAGCCGAGTTCGCTCATAAGCCCGAAGCCGGCACTTTCAAGAACTTCCACCGACTCCCCGTACACCCCATCAGCGCCAAAGATTTCGTCATGGATCCCGGCGGTGGAGAAAAAACCCAGCACCACGTCGGTCGGCTCCGACTCACCAATCGACGTTGTCGAGTTGCAGTCACCGCCACCGTCGTCGCAGATGTCCAGGCAGTTGCAGAACAACACGTCTCCATTGTCGTTGAACACTTCATTTGATTGTGAGTTTTATTTGGGTAGCGCACATTAGCCATTCCAAAAGTGGGCGGGACAACCGAGGATGGTCGGTCAAAAATCGTTTAATTACTGCGTTCAACGGCGATATAAGTTCCGATTGCCTTCATTTATCGAGAAACTGGCAAAATTTATGATTAATCTGAACGAAATGACGGAAATTTCGAGATATACATGGGTTCGATCACCTTCCTTTCAGTTATTACAGCCGTTTCGACACTACGATTGAACGTAAAATAGTGCGTTGAAGGAGAAATTTATAGAGCATATTTTTCGAAGATGAAGCCTAATTTTTTAAAAACCCTAATTAAATGACTCTTATGAAGCATGAAAAATAGTTAGGAAAGTCATCTTTCAAAATGGAATCAATTCTGCCACCAGTAACGCTAGCCAAGTTTTGGTTGAGCTTTTTCCGAATATGTATTAGTGTTTTTAGACTAGGTACCAGAGTTGCACGGAAGTAAAATTTTTCAAAACGGAAGACGGAAGTGAAATTTGTTTCTTGGAATTCGGTAGTCGGAAGTGAAAAAAGGGCGGAAGTCGGAAGTAGAATTTTTCAACGGTAGTCGGGAGTGCAAAAAAGTTGAAAAAACCCAGAAATATTGTATATCCGCTCATTCTCAACAGGTGAAGGTCAATTCCTGACTGAGTAGAAACGATTTCACGGTTTTTTCGTCATTCTTTACGAAAAAAATTTTTTGACCGAAGTCGGAAATCGGAAGTGAAATTTTTTCTCATGTGAATATGGTTTCAGCTGGACGACCAGACAACATGGGTCCGTCATCGTACGGATCGTCGAGAAGCGAAACGAATGGAAGATCGTTTGACAAGTCACCAGCACCAAAAGCGTACGTTTTTCTGATTTTACCAACGTTATTATCATACTGAAATTGGGAAATTATTTTGAAATTCATCTTTCCCAAATACAAATTATATTTTGAAGATCAAAAATTACATGTAATACTCGGCAATCGATAAGAAGTCGTTCGGTGAAAGCAAAAGTCCATTAACTCCTCTGAATATAGGCAAAACTTTCAACTGATTGTAACATATTATTTCCAATTTATCATAACTTCCTATCTGTGACAGTATCACTGCTGTCAAAAAGTCGATGAAAATTTTCTGACGATCAACTGAAAACTTTATGGTATCTCTGGATCCACTCTAATTTACTTTCTCTTGAATTTACCATGACTGGAGCTTTCTCTACCTCTCCTCGACCAGACTCATTAAAAGTGCGCAACTATGAGCAAGAATCGAACTTTTATTCATGGAAATCTTGAGAAGTCCCACTATTCTATTAGATTATGCACATAGAAATAGCGATTCTCTCACGGTTACCCTGGTTTATAATGAAATCTTTCTTTCATGGGAGCACCTGGAATATGAACTTATTTGGTGATAGTAGGGATTGGGAGCACAAAATTGATATTAAAATTTTTCTGTGAATATAATGAAGAAACTTAATTCGTATTTTTTTCTTTGTTCGATTTGAATTTTAATGCGAAAGAAAGAAAACAGATAAGATTCTATTTCGTTTAAAAAATTAATTTTAATAATTTTCAAAAAACTCATTTATTACTCGACAACGATTCAAAAAGTTCATATAATCAACTTAACTTAATGTTTCATTAATTAAGATGAAGATCATCCAAAAAAATCAAATTAATTATCTGTTACTTCAAAATAATTTTTTAAAATATTTTTTTTTGAAATCGTTCAAAAAATTAAGTTCATTATTCATTACTTCAAAATGATTTTTAAAAAATCAAAATTATTTTTCAGTACTTGAAAATAACTCAGTTTTTAAAACGAAATTTCCATTGATTGAATACTTTCAGACCAAGAATCCCGACGGACGAAGCCATCGCCCAGTTGAAGCGTCTAACTGGCTGCCTGAAAGATGTCTCCAGAAAACACTAACAGAACGATTGTTAAAGCGACAGCGACATTGTTTTCATCATTTTCCTGTATCTCCGCAGTTGGTTTTTTTTGTAATATGTTGCATCAGTTTTTATGATCTCTCGCACTTTCTTAGTCCTGTTCCAAATAAAATATTCTATGCTTTAGATTTTACCTAGTGTTCAATCGTTTGGAATGCCGGTATTAATATCTATGATAACCTTTTTCAGCCAACCCCAGTGGAAACCGGTTCGTTTTTTTTTTTACCTAAACAGGGTTTGGTTAACCTTGTATTAGTTTTGAATTGAGATCAAGAAACATGGTGGGAAGTTATAGAAGAATTGAGTTATTTTCGTTTTTTTAGAAATTAGTAACTCCACTTTAAGTTGATTTACCAAAATTGTACATACAAGAAATTTTGATTATTTGGGAAATTTGTCAAATCGGAATATTCAAAGGAGTTTCACTTTGAGTAGATCTGTATTCGTTTTGAAGAAAAGTCCAAGTTTTCATATTCGAATAAATATACGTTTTATGTGCCTTATTGAGAAAGACGTTTTCAATAAGCTTAATGAAGAAAGAGTCGTAAGTTTTCTCTGAAAATACGATAGGGAACAGTTCAGTTCCTTTGTCAGATTATATCATCTTTCGAATTAGTTGTAGGTTGCGGAAGGTGTTATTGTGCATCGTTTGTTAGATTCGTGTGAAGGACAGATCGTCTCAGTGACCACGGGTTTAGCACAAAAATATTTATTGAGTCCAACGTTTCGGCGTCATGCCATCATCAGGGACAGTAAGTTACCTATAAGTATTCACATGAGATAGGTTAGCATTATGAGGTTAGTTTGAAAACAGGTTGATGTAGTTAGAAATGAAAATAAAATTTATACTTATAGGTAACTTACTGTCCCTGATGATGGCATGACGCCGAAACGTTGGACTCAATAAATATTTTTGTGCTAAACCCGTGGTCACTGAGACGATATATCATCTTTGTCCCCGAACTTCGATCATTTCAATATTTCTGTGAATAACTTCCATAGGAACACAATCGAGAATTCCATCCAATGAAGAACCCATAGATCTAATTACCAAGATAATTTGTTCAGAATTTGATGCAAGGCGAAGACCAAGTCGAGAGAGAAAAAGAAGCTTTGAAGTCGCAAATTTTGGCCAACAAAATTGTTTTGGATCAGTTGAAAACAGTCAAGGTGAGCATTTTCATGGCTCATGAAGTCAACGGATTTCATGAATTTGATTTCCTAAAGAATTATAAATCACCGAAACAAAAATGCATAACAATAGTTATCCGTCTCAACAAACTTTAAATATGTGTTATTAGAAACACAATTTGACATTTTAAAGTTCAAGATTCTGGCAACGCAACGTAATTCATTTGTAAATTCATCGATTACGGTAATAAAAGTAGACTAATTTTTTTGACTTTTTCAGTTTTCTGATAAATAGTTTCCTTGAGAAAAATTTACCTTTTTCAGAGTCAGAAAGTTCTCAGTAGAAGTCTCGCGTGTGGGCATATCTACTTCGAGGAGCCGCTTGGTAACGCTGTGATCAGCGTCAGAGGTAAATTTTCGCAAGGTTCTGATATTAAAATTTCGAGAAAATTGATTTTTGAATTATTTTGAAGTGTCGACATGTCGAAATTTCTCTAAAGAAGAGTTTCTTAAAATTCTGGACCCTCTGTACGTGGTGTACGACCCACTCCGGTCACCTTTTTGTGAGGTTTGGGTTAGCTGGACTAGTCGTAAACATTCCAGACTCAAGAAAATTTGAAAAATTGGGGAAAATTGTTTTCATTTTTGAGTTTTTTCAACTTCTGACTTGAGTTGTACGCACCCGTACCGGTCACCTATTTTTTAAGGCTTTGTTGAGCTGGACTAGTCACAAATTTCCTCATTTCACGAAAATTTCCCCCTACTTGGTTGAAAATGAAAAAAGTTTTTTTTTCAAATTAAAGAATTTTTTAAAGTATGGTTGAGCTTGAGCGGTGTGCGCCCCTTCCCGGTAATTTTGTTAAAACATTTTGGTCATGGTGAGGTGTATTAGTCGTAATAATATCCGTCTCACGAAAACTTGATGGAAAAGTTATTGAATAATCGCCTTGAAGATACTCTGAAGAAGAACGAGAAGCGCCTGGCGGAACTTGACAAAAAGCAGGAGAAACAAGAATGAGAAAAAGCGTTGCGGTTGTGGTTTTAGGCGACGTGGGTCGTAGTCCGCGCATGTGTAATCATGCTCAAATGTTGTCGGATACGAAGCACGTCTTCCTTGTCGGATACTGTGACTCTACTCCCCACCAGACAATCATAAGCAATGAGAATATCAGGTAAATTTTACCTAATGGGCTTGAGGATACTGTATTGTTTCTCTCATTTTGTAGAAAATCTGAGAAAGTATGTTCTGCACACTGCGGTAAACGTAGTTGGTGGAGTGTACACAAAGCAAGAGGCGGGCAATTTATATAGTAGATCGAATTTCAGTTACTGTAGATAAAGATTTTTTTTCATCTAAACATCAGAGTCACAAATTGGTGTGTACTGTTCGGGTATGTGTGTGTGTGTGTGTGTGTGAATATCTATCTTGTCGGATATTTTTCTATTCATTTGTAGGAGTCGATAATGCGTATGCTTAGAAATTTGAAGAATGTGACTTTGATGGAAACTATTTTTTCTGAAAAAGTCGGTCACATTCTTTTTGTTATTTCAGGAAAGAAGAAAGTTATGATACTGAAAGTGAGAATGAAAAAAATGACATGATAATTTTTCAGCCTAGTTCCACTAACTCCACCTCCAGATGCTCTAACAAAGCTGCCGGAGTCGGTACAATTACCTATCAAGTTGATCTGGGCCTTCTTCACACTCCTGGTGGCCCTTCTCTTCAGAACAAGCTTCAGAGGATTGGAGTTAATTCTGATGCAGAATCCACCAGCCCTTCCCACCATGTTGGCGTGTTATTTGGTGAGTTTTCTCTTCTCTCTCCCTGTGTGTCTCTCTGTCTCTCCTTCTCTCTCTCTCTCTCTCTCTCTCTCTCTCTCTCTCTCTCTCTCTCTCTCTCCCTCTCTCTCTCTCCCTCTCTCTCCCTCTCTCTCCTTTTTCTTTCTCCTTTTCTCTCTCTCTCTCTCTCTCTCTCTCACTCTCTCTCTCACTCACTTTCTCTCTGTCTCTGTCTCTCTCTCTCCATCTCTCTCTCTCTCTCTCTCTCTCTCTCTCTCTCTCTCTCTCTCTCTCTCTCTCTCTCTCTCTCCCTCTCTCCCTCTCTCTCTCTCTCCCTCTCTCTCCCTCTCTCTCTCCTTTTTCTTTCTCATTTTCTCTCTCTCTCTCTCTCTCTCTCTCACTCTCTCTCACTCACTTTCTCTATGTCTCTGTCTCTCTCTCTCTCTCTCTCTCTCTCTCTCTCTCTCTCTCTCTCTCTCTTTCTCTGTCTCTCTCTCTCTCCATCTCTCTCTCTCTCTCTCTCTCTCTCTCTCTCTCTCTCTCTCTCTCTCTCTCTCTCTCTCTCTCTTCCTCAATAATATATTCAGGCATCTCTGATCAATTCCGCAAGATTCGTCATCGACTGGCACAACTACATGTACAGCATTCTCAGAGACAAGTACAACATTCCAGATGACGAGATCGGTACAGGATCGTCGATGAGGCATAGGTGAATTTTTGCCCCAAGTATCATCAGTTATGAAATTTTTGTCTTTAAAGAGACTTTCATCACTGAAAAAGATCTGAAAATTGATAAAAGTTACAAAAATGAAGAAATAAAATGATTCAATAATGACTTTTTTTCAGAATAGTCCGAGTGGTCTCCAATCTTGAAATGGCTTGCGGCAAGCTGGCAGATGGTTCTCTCTGTGTGACAAAATCCATGAAGAAAGACCTCGAGAGTCGTCACGGAATCCGCGCAAACGTCTTCTACGACCGCCCTCCGACGTGGAAATTCGGAGACGTGACGATTGAAGATGTTGACCAACTGTGCAGGAAGCTCAGTGACGATGGGTTAGATGTGTTGAAGTCGAAAGATGGATCTGGAGGTGGGGCTTTGATGAAGTCATTTCTATAATTTCAATATTGTCGGCACTTGGGTTTATTGATCAACAGGTGTGCGACCGCGTTCCTGCCACACTGAAATTTGTAATGTCGATTTTTGATTGGATGAGAAACACAAACAGAAATTTCCGGAATCAAAAGAATTTTCTGTTAGCGGAACTCAGAAGCAGTCTATAGTTCTTTCTTCTTCAAAAAATTAATTCTGAATGTACTCCGGAATTAATTCTGAATGTACTCCGGAATCAACTCTGAATGTACTCCGGAATTAACTCTGAATGTACTCCGGAATTAATTCTGAATGTACTCCGGAATTAACTCTGAATGTACTTCGGAATTAACTCTGAATGTACTCCGGAATTAACTCTGAATGTACTCCGGAATCAATTTTTTGCGAAAATCTGAAAGTAGGATACCGAAATATTAGAGACCCGGAGATGATTTTCAAAAGTTACTAGAATCAGTTTTAGTTGCTTATCTCTTTTTATGACCTCTGTTATCGGTCAACTTTATATGAAGTTAATTCCGGAGTACATTCTGAGTTAATTTTTTTGGTGCCACTCAATTAACTCTATATTAATTTTTTTTTTCTAGTGTAAACTATAGGGCGCGTTCGCACATCAATATTTTTTTCATCCTTTTCTCCTATTTTTCTCAAGTTAAAAAGCTAAAAATTAAAAAGCGTGTAACTTTCCTTCGTAACTAGCTTTTTATCATAAATTTCGAAAAAAAAACGTCAGAGAAAAAAGTTTTTAACTACAGTAACTGTAATTTGATCTATAGCGATGCAGGTTTTACGAAGGGGCGGAGTTTGTGCTCGCTGCTTATTGGTCGTTTCCCCTCGCTGCTTGATCCGACACTTTTCTACTGCGCTTAGCGCGGCGTTTTCGACTACTGAATGATCAATATGCACAAAGAATATCTTCATCGTCATGTTGAAGAAAACCCAATCATCATCTCATGTTCAGATACCCGCCTAACCGCTGTCGACGAGCAGGGCAGTATCGTCAAGTCAGCAACCCGTCCTCTCGTTTTGATCTCGTGCACCTCATGGACGCCAGATGAGCATTTTGACCTACTTCTCGACGCCGCAGTCAAGTACAACGCCGTCAAAAGCCATGGACCAGCAAGACTGCCGGATCTGCTGGTTATTATAACAGGGAAAGGACCGTTGAAGGAGTTCTATCTGCAGGAGATTTCCAAACTGCAGATGGAGCATGTTCAGGTGAGTTGATCTTGTAGGCTTTCCAAGATTCACACTGTTTTTCTTATTTTTGTGAAAATTGGTGAAATATCCATTTTGGAAGTAAAACATACCGTTTTTTCTTACAGATATTTTGAGAAAAGCCCAAGATGAGTTGAAAACCTCTGTTTTTCTATATCAGGATGAAAAAGAGAGAGAGAGAAAGAGTGAGAGAGAGAGAGAGAGAGAAAAAGAGAGATAAGATTTTTTACAGTTTATAACTCCATGGCTAGAAGCTGCCGACTACCCAGTAGCCATCGCTGCCGCTGACGTCGGCGTGTCACTTCACATTAGCACGTCTGGTCTCGACCTGCCAATGAAGGTTGTCGACATGTTCGGAGTGAGAAAACCAGTCTTCGCCAAAAGGTTCAACTGCATTGGAGAGCTTGTCAAGGTTTGTTTCCTTCTTTTCAAAACTGTCTTGAAGGGTGAAGCGTGCTGTACACTGCGGATCAGGGATGAGTGGATATATCCGCTCTGCAACCGCTTTGCAATACCCTCCGCGGAGCGCACTTTCCTCATTATTTTATTTTTTTTATTTGGATTGTTCCCAACCTACTACTTCAAACATTTTTCTGTTACGATTGTGACTGTGGGATGAAAAAAGTGGGAAAAAAACATTTTTTGAACTCCAGTAACTGAAATTTGATCTGTTATATTGATTGCCTCGCCCCTTGCTTTACTTACACTTTTAAACTGCTTTTACCGTAAGTAGTAGCGGAACGTCTTGCAAAGCGGCTATACCCACTAATCCATGATCCGCAATTTGCTGTATGGAAAACGTTCAGGAGGACGAAAACGGCCACCTCTTCGACACATCTGCCGACCTTTTCGAACTGATACTGAAAGTTGCCAAAGGATTCCCGGACTCAAAGTCTCTGAAGAGTCTCGAGGAGTATTTTCAGAAGGTGGGTAAAGTGGGCGGAGCTAGGGGGCGTGGCTTCAATTCTAAAATATCTATTCCAGAACGAGTTTGAATCCTGGGAAACGATGTGGAATTCATCCGCGAAGCCGTTTCTCTTGCCGACAGAATGAAATTCTAGTTACAGTATAACCGAAGAGAGTCGCGTCACCTGCAAATTTTGTTTCTGATAGAAGTTTTGGTGGTGCGACTCTTTTTGAAAGTTCGGGCGTGCTTTATATCTTTGACATCACATGTACTAACAAGTGACTTGATTGTGACGTTACCAGGTTGTTACCGTTACGTGTCTGGTAGGCTACCGGTTTGTGGTCAGTTTGTTACGGTATGGTTAGATAAAGCCAGTTATATGAGAGTGATGATATTCTTTCTGGACACTCATTCTAATTCAAATTGTTCATCTGAATGAATCGTAACGCTTACACTGGGAATGGAACATGATGTTGCGTTTTTAGTTGAACACCATGACCCGGTTCTCGTTTTTCACTTTGGTAACATATCCCTTTTACGATGTTGATTTTTTTCTGAATAAATTTCCAATTATCGATCATAATGAGCATTTGTGCAGGTTGCTCGGTCACCTATGTTATTTGTCATCTAAACGTGGTGTATCGATTTTTGTGTTAATCAATAATTTGCAAGATAGTATTGATTCCCGTGACGGCACCAGAAATGTGGTGGTACTGGAAAATTATACTGTATATAGTTTATAGAAAGTTTATTTTCGATACAGGGAATGATACAAAAATTTATATCAATAAAGTGCCAGAAGAAACCGAGTTGTTTTTGTGAAAGTCTAATAATTTTTATAACAAAGGTTACGACCAATGAGCATCCGAGTATGGTCCGCCCCTTTCCATCGCTGCAGGTTTTTTTTTAAATTTTCGGTTACTGTATTTTGAAGTAACACCTCTTTTTTTAAACGTTTAATTTTTTTCCAAACGTTAAAGTACTTTATTCGATTTATTTCAATACATCAAAAAAGTCGAAAATCGCACTTCTGACTAAACAATGATGAAACAAAGTGGTGGGTGACTAGCCGCTCGAACACTGAAAAAACTTGGATCGAAGTTGATCGCTAACGTATTATCACGAGTGCTTTGGACAAGATTAGACACCGCTCGATCATCTAGGGCGAATTTGGGACTAGTCCGAGTAAACATGATAAATATGAGAAGAAAAGTGGGTACCTGGGGTTGGTCGGACACACTCGGATTGAAGTTGATCACAGAAACCATTCAATAATTTATGCACATATCTTCATCTACCTGTAAAAAAAGTCTGACCTCCGTAAATCGGTTACTTAGTACCGAAACAGTTTTGCCTTGAAATACAAGAACGGATTAAATAATACGCCTATAATTTCAATGGACTGAAAGTAAGAATAATAATTTAAATCCACAAAGATCTAACTGTCCGTTGTGAGAGTCCCGGCTCCTACCGTACTCATTTTACAAAAATGCGACTGGCGCGCGTTTGAAATTGGTCAGACTTTTTGCTAGATATGGGCAATGGGATATTTGTGACTAACCCAAGATAACAAAACGAAGATCGGGTAGAAGTCTTGGATTGAGGTTGAATCTTCATTCCGATTTCTTTGAACAAGATGTGACACCACTCTTCTTGGGAAAGATTTCGACTAACTCAAGTACGCATGATGAAGATGGGGAAAATGGTGCCTGGGATGGGTCGGACACTCTCGGATTGACACCACTCGATCACACACACTCAATGTACCCCTCTCCGGTCCACACCGCAATCGCTGAAGACGAACTTTCTCTCTTTCTCTTGTCTCTAGGGTCGCAAGTGCGGCGACGTGGTCTTCATGTCACCTTGCTTCCTTGTGTCGTGTAGATGATCAACTCCCCTCATCTGTTTCTCTCTCTCACCCACACCCGCACAACACGTCTTCTCTCGCCGCTGCGCAGTTGTAGATGACCTGTGTTGTAGAGGATTTCTTTCAATCCATGCTTGTACGTATTGGCGTTGTTCTTCTTGAGTCTTGAAGAAGAATTTGTGTCTTTTGTCGGGGCTATGAACATTCCCTTTTGTTTCTTCTCTCATTAAAGTTAATCATTACAAGAAGCGAGATTTTTCCTTGTGATTTCTATTCGTTGGGATTTTAGAAGATTTTTCAAGTTTCTACTTGTCCATGTAGACGTTGGCTTTTGTGAATAGTCATCTGGAAATTATATATTTTCCAGAATATGAATTCTAGCAGTAAATTTCACTCATGATTGAAGCCAGGGTATTCTCGGAATGATCGAGAGATAATTAACTGGAAATGTTTCAGATTCATCTTTTTTCAGAATCCGTCTCTTTTAGCCCAAAACTCGTGACGTTCCATGAATGATTGGCATCTTTTCCATGTAGAAGCTGGCTTTCATGATCCGGAAGTTTACTTTTGGGGATAGAATTGTCTCGTTCCTACTGTTCAGACACCTCAAATCCCGAACTCACTCACTCTAGCTCCCACTTGTCCTTGAAAGAGAAAACCTATGTCAATGAATAGAATCTTCTGAAGAACGTTGAATTAGTGTTTTTGTTCTGAAGTAACAGTTTTCTACACTAGAATCAGGAAAATCCTTACGTTTTCACTCGTTCATAAAGTTCTTGGCGGTTATGAAGCTGAAGAATGGAATTTTCGGAAGAGAGTTAGAATCTCGATATTAATTTTTCCAGCATTTTCTCATCCTCAGATTTCTCTATATAACTCCCACCTGTCATGAAGTTATTCGTAGAATCTTTTTTCATCGTGGACATTGCGAAGTTAAAAAAAGGAAAAATGTTCAGGATATTTTTGAAGCATATTTCTCTCTCTCTCTCTCTCTCTCTCTCTCTCTCTCTCTCTCTCTCTCTCTCTCTCTCTCTCTCTCTCTCTCTCTCTCTCTCACTCACTCACCCATTCACTCTCTCTCTCTCTTTCTCTCTCTCTTTCTCTCTCTCTCTCTCTCTCTCTCTCTCTCTCTCTCTCTCTCTCTCTTTCAACTTTATCCAGCTCGTCCTTGTGAATAGTGTTGTGCGTGTTCGCCGCCACACATCCCCTTGACCATGTTGTGTGCACCGTCTCGTCGTCTGCACCTCTGCCTCTCTCGCTCTCTCGCCCTCATTCTCCCTGGCTGAAACGCGTTCTGCACACAGCCGGACGACGTGGTGATTTTGGGGGCAATAGATGACGATGTTGGGTGGTCGATTGCAGCACCGAGTCGAACGGGGGCACGACGGACAACCACCAACCGCCTGCTCGTCTGCCCCCTCTCGCTCTCTCGCTCATAGTCCACTCACTCAAAACGCACACGCTCATTCGGAATGGTGTTCTGGACGTTTTGCTGCAGCAGCAGCAGCAGCACGCCCTTGGACGACAACAGAGGCAATAGCAGCCTGAGCGAGAGCCGAGAGAGCTGCTGCTCCACGTCAGCGAGCATGTCGCTCTGCAGCTGCCAGAATCGATCATCTGGCCGCTCCGAGGCTTATCCAGCCCCGGATACTCGAAAGCCAGAGAACACAACTTTGACTCGTTTCGTATATCTCTTCATTCAACTACTTCTAGGATGCACTCGATCTCCATGATCGCGTTGTCTTTTAATCCGCGAGAAGACATGTTCAACTTGATCACAGAAGACCTTCGGTTTTGCTGTCTCTGTTCTTGTTAATGTTCTTTCCCAAAAGCACATGTTCAATAAGTCGAAGTTTCGAATGAAGTTCATCGATGTCGCCTTAATGTTCTAGCTCAAACTCTTGATATTTGACGATTTGCTTTGCTTTGATCCTCAGCTGTAGCACACGTACTTATTGTTAGATTCCTAATGCTCCAAAACTTTTGGCGGACCGGCATTGGACCGTAAATGGGCGACACATGGACCGGGCGACACATGGACTGTAGATGGGCGACACATGGACCGGTGGCGGGGAGAGTACGCTGCGTGTCAAATTTGGACCGGCATTGGATCGTAAATGGGCGACACATGGACCGGGCGACACATGGATCGGGCGACACATGGACTGGGCGACACATGGACCGGGCGACACATGGACCGGACGACACATGGACTGCGGATGGGCGACACATGGACCGGGCGACACATGGACTGTGGATGGGCGACACATGGACCGGTGGCGGGGAGAGTGCGCTGCGTTTCATTACTCTGTAATTTCAATCTAAGCCTAAGCCCTAACTAATGTAGACGGTTTTGACGATTTATTCATCGTTTCACATTCTAAAAACGGAATACCGTGGACATAAGGTTTAATATTATGTCAGTGGGGAGGGATATTACCCCGTCAAAGTTAGTTCTCATCACTTTTGGTATGTTTAAAAGCATGAATTCATTCAACCGTAGAAGTTTACCGATCAATCTGTGTTCCTACAATTTTACATATAGATTGGACCCAGACGCCAATAATAATTCACTACAGTTTTGACATTTCCACATCAAAATTCACTGTAAAACCAAAAAATTCGGTTACTACAACTCTTTTTTTTGAATGAATTAGGGTGTCTATACCAGGAGCATGAAATCGAATAAAAATTTATCTTCCTATTTTCAGTTTTACAGGATACTCAGTTGACAGGGTATTTTTTAATGTTTAAAAATTTATTTTCATCGGTTGTGTTTATTACTGTCATCTTAGCCACTACTAAACGGCCAAATTAGTAGAATTATCTATGAAAAATTATTCTGAAATTTTCTGCAAAAGAAGGACTGATGTTCGCATCAAAATACGAAAAATCAGTAAAATAAAAAGAATAAAATCGTCTTTCGTTAAGCATACTGGGGGCGTTAAGAGGAGTGTTGTTTTTAGCCGTTTTCATTCTCTTTTTTCTATCATTTCACCATTCCTTCAGGTCGTTCCCGCCATTACTTTGATTTCTTCTAACGCGTATAGTTGAAATAAAAAAGAAAAGAAAATTAATTCGTAAATTTACATGAAAGTATAAAGGCGCATAGGTCTCGTGGAGAAGAGTCACTACTTCAGTAAACATGTTTTCGAAACTTTTCAAACAATTTTTTTCTTCCATTAGTTCATGATTGTAACTTGGTTTATGTCAACAGTTTCTTTGTATGACTTTTTGAAAAATTTCTAAATCATATTCATCTATCTATCAGTGAAGATTAAGCCAACTCGTGTAATTTTCGGATTCATTTTAGGTACAAAGGCAGCGAACGGTCGACGTTAACATCGATACGATCTCCGTGGATGTTCAGAGAAGCTTGGTATGTTTTCTTATTTGTTTCACTGTCCCACTTCTCCCTATAGATACCTGGGACACTAAATATATGGAACAATTCTTTTTGAATTAAGATTAGAAGTTGCTCTTTTTTGTTCCCCAGTTATATTGAAAAGATATTGAATACTTCCTTCAGGAAACACTGGCCGTAAAGACCAAATAGAGAAATCGAAGGACATTCGTTTATAGTCTTTTCTTACAATTGTCATAGGAAATTGGACATATTTCAGTGTTCCTTCTCGCAGAGGACCAAGAACATTGCGATGGATCCAAGGAATCATTGGTTAGTCCGGCACTGACTACCACGTAGACCAGCAGTTAATTCGGTTCGTTATTTTGTGAATTATTTCAAAATCGAGTTTTTCAAAGTTTGTGGGAGACGCCATAATCTGCCTTAGGTTAAGTTGGGAGAACAACTTTTGTGAAGAACCAAGTCTTGCATACCGAAATTAAGCATTTAATCAAGCAAATATGATGCCGTGAGGGTCGGCAGATTATGACGTTTGCGGCTTGTCTAGAATTTCATAATGAACGAAACTGTTTTCACAGAAGAACCGAGAGTTTAACGTTGTGTGTTTCAGGTCATCGTCGTGCAAGAAGCAAAACAATCATCGATGAACCCGACCAGAAAGTGAGTTTTTGAATTTCTTCATTATACTTAACATACAAGCTCTCTTCAACATGGAACTTCTTAAAAGCTCCATTTTTAAAAATTAAAATGCTAGGCGATAAATGGATCACGTTGAGGACACGTTTGATTTTCAAAACTAAGGAAATCCGTACGGCGCAGCAGCGCGCGGTCTAATTTTTCGTAATGAACAAAACTGTTTTCAAAGAAGAATTCGATTCAATTCGACAGTCGATTCTGTAAATTTTGCAAAAAGTCAATACGACAATCTTTTTCCGGTTCTCACACAATTGTGGACTTTCAGATTTACGAAGTGTGAACAACCTAGCTGAGGGACAAGAAGATGCGGAACCATGCTTTTCTACTACAACCGCCGCCTCATCTGCTACTACAACCGATACTACTACAACCTCTAATGCTACTACAACGACCGCCTCCTCAGTCTGACCCGTTATATTTAGCTCTGAGTACATATTGTTCGTTGTTTCACTGATAAATTTGTTGATTTTAATTTTTTGAACCGATATTAGTTTGGACCGGCATTGGATCGTAAATGGGCGACACATGGACCGGGCGACACATGGACTGCGGATGGGCGACACATGGACCGGGCGACACATGGACTGCGGATGGGCGACACATGGACCGGGCGACACATGGACCGGACCGGCATCGGACCGTGAATGGGCGACACATGGACTGCGGACGGGCGACACATGGACCGGGCGACACATGGACCGGACCGGCATCGGACCGTAAATGGACCGGCATTGGACTGTAATTGGGCGACACATGTCCGGGACGAC
>OZ022252.1:10336138-10458638 GCA_963978915.1 Caenorhabditis parvicauda
TCAGGACGTCACATTGCACAAAAGCACTTACAAGGTCATCTCTACGAGTGCCCTTTATGCGATCAGTTCGGAAGCTACGAAGCTTGTACCGTAGCGAAGCACATCAAAAGGGTAAGTAAGTGAGAAGTGTGCGACCTGTAACGGTTTCTCTTCCCTATTTTCTCCTATCTTTGTCACAAGCACACTTGGCTCGGTACCTCTGATCCTTTCCTTGACAAATCACTCATTCAGACTTCTTGATTAAAAACAGAAGTGGTATTTAAAGGCAAGGTCTCTCTCTCTCTCTCTCTCTCTCTCTCTCTCTCTCTCTCTCTCTCTCTCTCTCTCTCTCTCTCTCTCTCTCTCTCTCCTTCTCTCTCTCGGTGACCGAGTGGTTACAGCTTCTGATTTCTACCCGCTCAACGTGTGTTTAAATCCCGCTAACTTTAGTTATTCAGTTGCCACCATCTTTGATGAAAATTGAAACTTTCCAAATTTCACGTTCCCAAATTCCAATTCTCAGGTTCACCCTGAAGCGAGCGACGACGTCAAGCCGATCTCGAACCTCCTGAAGTACCGAGAAGTCATCCGTGACTGGCAGCAACGGTGTTTCCCGAACCGCCCAATGAAGCTGGTCAAAAACCCAGCGTTCACCAAGTGTCGTGACCGTCACACGTGTCTCATGTGCGGCACCAAGGTGGCACAATCAGACCGCCAACGGCACGTCTATCAACACCATCTGAAGAAGGACAAGGTGTTTGAGTGCCCTGCTTGCACTTACTCGACCAATTACGATATTCATAGGTGAGTTCTCAGAGAAAACGTTCGGTATCCGTATGCATCCAAACGGAATTCAAAAAATAACCAATTCTGACACCTTTTGCACCCATACAGACACCGTTTTCAAAAACGGTATCCGTACGGATTCATACAGGCTCCGATTTCTTGCTGTTTGCGAACGGTGTCTCAACGGGTCCATACAGATACCGCCTAAACCAATATGAGTTTCAGAAACCATACAGACACAAATATCTAGCAAAAAGTCTGACCGATTTCAAACGCGCGCCAGTCGCATTTTTGTAAAATGAGTACGGTAGGAGTCGGGACTCTCACAACGAACAGTTAGATCTTTGTGGATTTAAATTATTATTCTTACTTTTAGTCTATTGAAATTATAGGCGCATTACTTAAATCGTTCTTGAATTTCAAGGCGAAACTGCTACGGTACTAAGTAACCGATTTACGGAGGTCAGACTTTTTTACAGGTAGAGGAAGCTATGTGAGACACCAAACGGTTTTCCTGATTTGATGCAAATTAGAGAGTTTGCTTTGTTGTAGAGCAGCGAATATGGTCAAGTTTGATAAAATGAACTTGTGCTCTAGTGCAATGCGGAGAAAGAGGTCTAGTTCATGAAAATGGGCTCTATGTTACTTCTTTTTGAATGACATGAATAGCTTAAGACTTTTTTCGTTCAAATGTGTGCGAGTTCAATTACCTGCTGATACAATTCGTTTTTGTAATTTCTATAGATTCTTCTTTCGACTCAAATCGTTGCCCGGAAAAGCTGTAATCAAACAACTTATGAAAAAGGAAACATTATTGATTGATTTTAATACTAGCCGAATTGTGTTCATTGGCAGTCGATTGGCAATGCTATTGGGCAATGCAGTTTGTTAAAACACCATCTTTAACGTCAAGAAGGCCTAGAAATCAAAATCCAAGTCATTTGCATTGCCAACCGACTGCCAATGCTATTGGCAATATGCCCATGCCTGTCTGGAGTTCGATTCCCTACCATGGGTAATCAATTTCGAACTTTCTATATACTCTATGTATTTTGGGTCAAAAGGGCTCAAATCAAACAAATTATGAAAAAAGCATTATCGATCGATTTTGACACGAATATTAATGTGACGTTCAGAATGAAATGGCACCTCCGTTGGATCCACAAGTCAGAACGAGGTCTCGAACCCATCTCTCACGAACACGAGTACCGTGATGAGATTGAGCAGCTCAATGAGCAGTGCTTTCCCAATTGGAACCATCGGTTGAAGACGCCTAGGTCGCCGGACAGTGGAGTGGTTGCGGATGAAGAATCACCGACGACGTTACAACCTCCGACGACGTTGCCGGTTATCAAGCAGGAGGTAGGTTGCTAGAAGGCGCAATTGTTGAAAAAGCAAACAATCTTGTCACAAGTGGGATTCGAACTCTTGAAGATACTGTACCGAAAAATTTTGAAAAAAGTTTTAAAGGGGATCTGTTTAGATAAAACTGCTGAACAGAAGATGCTTTTTACAAAGAAAGAAAGTACAAAAACATCTTGTTGGGTGCCGGATCCGAAACATTGACCTCTGGTACCATAGACAATGATACAAGTCACTGAGCGGAGGACGATAAAGAAAATGCAAAAAATTATAGCCAGGAATGAGATCGAACCCCCAGCCTCTATTTGTATCACAGTAATACTCGTAGGTTCGAATCCCACTTTCTGCTGAATATCTTTGCAAAAACTGCGATCTTCAGGTTGAAGACGATCACTCTGAAGTCCTCTCAGCCACTACCAAAGACAACCAAGCGGGAGCCCCGTCAGTCGGTCAACGAATGAATCGTGTCAGCGAGTGGACCTGCAGGCTGTGCAACAAGGAGTTCAAGCCGACATCGAACTTTATGAGCCACGTGGCAAAGGAGCATCTGGAGATACCACTCTTTCAGTGTCCTGTATGTGATCACGGATCAGCTGATGCAATCGACATCAAAGCGCATATTCTCCAGGTGAGCGCACAGATTTAGATGTCACGAGAAAATGCACAAATTATGACTTGACGGCATATTGCACAGTTTTCGCACTGTTTGTGTCACGAGAAGTTGCACACTTTTTACCTGACGACATATTGCACACTTTTCGACCTGATGACGTTTTGCACAGTTTACGATCTGTAAATTACGAGAAAATGTACAATTTTTTACTTTACGACATATTGCACAGTTTTCAATTAGTATGTTACGAGAAAGTGCACACTTTCGACCTGACGACATATTGCACAGTTTTCTTCAGGAACACGACGACGCTCAACTCGAAGCGATATCCAACCTCGAAGCCCGACCAGACTACGTTCAACAGAGATTTCTGCTGTGTTTCCCGAATAGACCGATCAAGGTGAGCCACGCCCCTTCCTGCATACTGCGGCACGATATTTTTGCAATGTGCAGCATGCTTTCGAGTCTTGGAGATGAACTTTTAACGCCAACAAGAATTAAAGCGATTTTTGAGAAGCTGAGGAAAAAAGTCTTCGAATTTTGGGGTTTCTGACAGGACCCAATGTGAAGGCCTAGTGGGTCCATAAGCCACATAGTATCGAGTCCAAGACCTAATGGATATGGCCTTTGGCCCACTCTAAAACATTTATTGCGGTCATTAGCTGTGCATGCAGCTGGGCATAAGGCTGGTGTGAAAAATAGGTGTGTGTATTAAGCTGTGATAGCTCTGAACGATGATGAGCTGGGCATTGGGATGTGTATCAGATGGGCACTGGGTGGGCATAGGCTGTGATAGCTCTGAACGATGATGAGCTGGGCATTGGGATGTGTATCAGATGGGCACTGGGTGGGCATAGGCTGTGATAGCTCTGAACGATGATGAGCTGGGCATTGGGATGTGTATCAGATGGGCACTGGGTGGGCATAGGCTGTGATAGCTCTGAACGATGATGAGCTGGGCATTGGGATGTGTATCAGATGGGCACTGGGTGGGCATAGGCTGTGATAGCTCTGAACGATGATGAGCTGGGCATTGGGATGTGTATCAGATGGGCACTGGGTGGGCATAGGCTGTGATAGCTCTGAACGATGATGAGCTGGGCATTGGGATGTGTATCAGATGGGCACTGGGTGGGCATAGGCTGTGATAGCTCTGAACGATGATGAGCTGGGCATTGGGATGTGTATCAGATGGGCACTGGGTGGGCATAGGCTGTGATAGCTCTGAACGATGATGAGCTGGGCATTGGGATGTGTATCGGATGGGCACTGGGTGGGCATAGGCTGTGATAGCTCTGAACGTTGATGAGCTGGGCATTGGGATGTGTATCGGATGGGCACTGAATGGGCATAGGCTGTGATAGCTCTGAACGATAATGAGCTGGGCATTGGGATGTGTATCGGATGGGCACTGGGTGGGCATAGGCTGTGATAGCTCTGAACGTTGATGAGCTGGGCATTGGGATGTGTATCGGATGGGCTCTGAATGGGCATAGGCTGTGATAGCTCTGAACGTTGATGAGCTGGACATTGGGATGTGTATCGGATGGGCACTGAATGGGCATAGGCTGTGATAGCTCTGAACGATAATGAGCTGGGCATTGGGATGTGTATCGGATGGGCATATGGCGTGTACTGGGTGGGCATTAGGCTGTACTAATCGGGGAAACCCGCGACAGGTCAACGCAAGGATGGAATGATACAGCGCGCACATTTGATCGGGTTAGCTTCGCATCTCTCTTCGGAAGATGTTGAGCAACTATGATCATCTGATCATGGGATGCAAATCCCACCATTTTTGGAACTAGCGAGATCTACATCTCCATGATCATCTGATCATGAAGATGTAGATGATCATCCGATCTACACCCCCATGATCACCTGATCATGAAGATGTAGATGTAGATGATCATCCGATCTACATCCCCATGATCATCTGATCATGAAGATGTGGATGTAGATGATCATCCGATCTACATCCCCATGATCATCTGATCATGAAGATGTGGATGTAGATGATCGTCCGATCATGAGGACGTAGATGACACTATTTTTGTTCTGGCCTACGTTATAACGGCGAGGGTTACTTGTTATACCGGCGAGGGTTACTTGTTATAACGGCGAGGGTTACTTGTTATAACGACGAGGGTTACTTGTTATAACGACGAGGGTTACTTGTTATACCGGCGATGGTTACTTGTTATACCGGCGAGGGTTACTCGTTATACCGGCGAGGGTTACTTGTTATACCGGCGAGGGTTACTTGTTATACCGGCGAGGGTTACTTGTTATACCGGCGAGGGTTACTTGTTATACCGGCGATGGTTACTTGTTATACCGGCGAGGGTTACTCGTTATACCGGCGAGGGTTACTTGTTATACCGGCGAGGGTTACTTGTTATACCGGCGAGGGTTACTTGTTATACCGGCGAGGGTTACTTGTTATACCGGCGAGGGTTACTTGTTATACCGGCGAGGGTTACTCGTTATACCGGCGAGGGTTACTCGTTATACCGGCGAGGGTTACTCGTTATACCGGCGAGGGTTACTTGTTATACCGGCGAGGGTTACTTGTTATACCGGCGAGGGTTACTTGTTATACCGGCGAGGGTTACTCGTTATACCGGCGAGGGTTACTCGTTATACCGGCGAGGGTTACTCGTTATACCGGCGAGGGTTACTTGTTATACCGGCGAGGGTTACTCGTTATACCGGCGAGGGTTACTCGTTATACCGGCGAGGGTTACTCGTTATACCGGCGAGGGTTACTCGTTATACCGGCGAGGGTTACTTGTTATACCGGCGAGGGTTACTCGTTATACCGGCGAGGGTTACTCGTTATACCGGCGAGGGTTACTCGTTATACCGGCGAGGGTTACTTGTTATACCGGCGAGGGTTACTCGTTATACCGGCGAGGGTTACTTGTTATAACGGTGGGCATGCATATTTCGTCTGATACACAGCTAGTGACCGCAAAAAATGTTTTAGAGCATGAACCATATTCAAACCAATCTTATGAGCCTTTCAGCTCAACGCCGACAACAACCTAGACTCGACACTCTGCGCAGAAGACAAAATAGTGTGCAACGAGTGCTGCAAAGAGATGAAACCGGACGATCGACAGATCCACGTCTACCGACATCACCTAAAGGAGCCACGGCTGTTCGAGTGCCCACTCTGCGATTACGCTCACTACGCGTGTTCCAGCGAGATTCGGGTCCATATGAAGTTGGTTTTCCATTTTTCTCATAGACACGTTCCGGATGATCAGAAAACTACGTTAGGTTCATTTCTCGCAGAGATTATCTTGTATTCTGAAAAGCTGAATCATTTTGCAAATGAGTTATTTCTCGATTATTTTGACCTTTTTGATTTTGTATCTCAAGACCGAAAATGTTAACGTATGAACCGGTTTTGGCCACAATTTTGTATTCCATGGGTCATACTTTCTGGGCTGATCAAGCTTGACGGTGGCGTCATGGAATAGCACTAGATCGCGTTGCAGACTCTGCGAGCAACGCGGTCCTCTGATCAGTAGCAAAAACCTCACTACGGTAACCAGTCAAAACTTCGCTACGATGAACCAATCAAAAAGCTCGCTATGATAGGCCTCTCAAAGGCCTCTTTACGCCGAGCCGTCAGAAACTAAGCTAGACCCATAATAGTTTTTTTTTCGTAAGATTCTATTCAACTAATTCCAGACTTCAACATCGCGAGACCGGAGACCTGGCACCTAGGTGCAACCTAGAACAGCACGCCGACAAGATCTCCGAATGGAACGAACGATGTTTCCCGGGTTGGGTGAACCGAAAGCTGCCCAATATCTCGTTCGAAGACTGCACCAGATGCAAACTGTGTGATGTCGAAGTGCGCCAGACCTCACGTCACATAGCAGAAGTACACTTGAAGATGAACCTCCACGTCTGCCCGCTCTGCAAGGACTTTGGAGCACCAGAAGTCAGGACGGTTAGAAAGCATATCAAGAAGGTGCATAAGGATGAGGTGAGTGCAAGCGGTGCATGGTTTGAAAACACGCCTCCTTTTTTGCTAGAACCATTCTTTCGTAACATGAGTGTGGTGCATGCTTTTGATCATGCTGACAACAGAACATGAGAGAATGCAAGTGGTGCATTGTTTTTTGCCACGCCCACTTGTCGAACAGGGAGCACAGAAAATAGCATTTTCGGAAAATACAAAAATTGTGACAGAGGACTCGAACATGGGTCATCCAGATGATATCCAAATGATGTGACCACTACACCATTCATGAAAAGACGAAAATTTCAGAAAAGCGAGCCACTATCCAGTGTTCTGCTCCACAAGGCCAACTTCTCGGCGCTGCACGACAAGTGCTTCCCAGCGAGACCGAAGCGGCACAGTACCATCAGGTAACCCAGACTACGTTTCCGGACAATACCGTATGATTACAGTAAGCCATCGGCAACTACAGTAACCAGTAACTCGTCGAAATGTGAGAAGTGTGATGGAACCATCTCGAACAAGAGACGTCTTGCACATGCACTGGCCAAGCATTTGAATAGGGCAGCCTATGAGTGAGTTTTTTTTTATTTAGTTGTCTAGGCGTTCGACTCAACCACCCGTATGCTTACAGGTGCGCTCACTGTGTCTACGCTCACACTTGCGATGAGTCTGCCGTAGCTACGCACATGAAAGCTGAACACAAGGGACTGGGAGGCAAACCACGACGACTTTTCGCTGAATTTTCATCGGAACTCGAAGAAACTGCCAGCTGTTGCTTCCCGGAATGGGATTATACTGTTGAGTTCACCAACCTTGGGGTTTATGGTTGACCACGCCCCTTGTCTTAGCCACGCCTCTTATCTCACGAGGTATGGTTAGCCACGCTCCTTGTCTTGCGGAGTATGGTTAGCCACGCCCCTTGTCTTGCGGGGTATGGTTGACCTAGCCTCTTATCTCACGAGATATGGTTATCCACGCCCCTTGTCTAGCGGAATATGGTTAGCCACGCCCATTTTCACATTGTTTCTGACCCGCTCTTTGTTCCAAATACTTTCTGAACACAGCCACACTTTGTATAGGACGTTCTTGACTAATTTTATGAACTCTCTGGCTGCAGCACACAAGACGAAAACCCTAGTTTTGACCTTGAATAGTCACACATTTGACCTATTCGATATTTATACTCGTTGTTTTTTGTTCCTACTCGATTCTCTAATCTATGAAACCCTGTGATGACCTCGTCCGTACACATTCCACTCATTTTAAGCATAATCCGATCACTGTTGTCATCATATCTATCTATATGTATGATCAATTTAGACTGTCAATTCGTTTTCGACTAATACCGGTATAGTGTAATTTGGACTGAATGAAGTTTGTTATGTATTACGATTATATTTTTTCTTCAATTTTGCGTAGGTTACAGTACTCTTAGGTCAACGTCATAAAGAATAATCATATTAAGGCAATTAGTAAATCGCATCCCGTTTTTTTCAAACGTCTGTAACTTTGCTCGGAACAGCCCAATCACCTTGTATTTAGGCTTAGGTTGAACGTTAAGCTGACCCAAACCTAACCTAAGCTTTAAAAAAGGTGTTCATGCGATGCGAAAAAAGTTATCGCATTCCGTTTTCGGAAATGGGATGCGAGATGCGGGGTGCGATGGGATGCGATTTACTAATTGCCTCATATTAATAATAGAAAACAAGGGGACCGCCCCCTCTGCGCCGCCCACTTTTCGTGAGGCAAATTTTTGGGTGGTCCTTTTTGGTTTTGATTGGGGGGAGTGGGTTGGAGGGAGGGGTTGTGCAAAAGTGGCTGGAATGGGATTCGAACACGCGTTGAGAGAGTAACGATCGAACGCGTACACCACTAGTGGCTCGGTCACCGCTGCACGTTTTTTTTTATGATCGCTTTTTGCGTGACCACTGGGGGCCCTCGCAGGTTGTCGCAGTGGTTCTAGCCCGACTTGCATTAGTGTTAGCCGAGTTTGGATTGTTCGGGAAGAGCGAAAGCAGGCAGCAGAAAGAGAGGGAGCGAGACTGAGGAAGAGAAAGAGGAAGAAAGGGATAGAAAGAGAAAGAAAGAAAGAAAGAGAGAGAGAGAGAGAGAGAGAGAGAGGTGGAGAGAAAGGGAGAGGGTGAGAGAGAGAGAGGGAGAGGGTGAGAGAGGGAGAAGGAGAGAGAGAGAGGGAGAGATGGAGAGAGAGAGAGAGAGAGAGAGAGAGAGAGAGAGAGAGAGAGAGAGAGAGTGAGAGAGAGAGAGAGAGAGCGAGAGAGAGAAGAAGAGATACATGGAGAGGAAGAGATACATAGAGAGAAGGATAGAGAGGAAGAAAACATTGAGAGAGAGAGAAATGGCAAAGACTTTGCCTCTAAAAACCACTTCTTTTTCCATTTACTAATGTTAAGTCGGAATTTGTGATTTTGTGATGAAAAAAGGGAAAAAAGAGCTCTGAGTGTAGCGAGGCTTGTCTTCAATACTCGGTAACTCGATTTCTAGAAAAGAAAATCAAGTTTGGCACTGCCTCGATTGAACCGGGCTGTACGAAATGTCACAGTACAGACAAAACAAAAATGTTTATTAATCTTCATGAGAGTCGCTGTCACGCTGCCACGTTGTTGGTCAAATCCAGATGGGTTACTGTAGCTTTTTCTCTGTAAACGCTGAAAACCCTAAAAGTTGTTTAAAACGTGGCGTAAACACGTATCTAAATAAAGTAATTCAGAGTCACGTTTCATTTAACCTTTTGTCATCATTTTCCGAGAATAAGTGAATCAAAAAAATGTGATCTTGAAAGTCTAGATGAAAAAAGGTTTAATATTTAAAATATTTCTTCTCCTCCAACCTCCGTATAGCCGCCACATCTCAAGGAAGACGGTCGTTTCCAAAAATGATTCATGCAAAAATCGTGTGTCTGCTTTGAGAATCCTCCTTTCACTCATACACTCATTTATGACCACAAACTCTCATTTATAACAATGATATCATCTAACACATTTCTTCCTAACCTAACCATGACCTCCTTTATATCCATAAAGTCTCCATTATAATCACTAACAGTCCTTCCTAACCATGACCTCCTTTATATCCATAAAGTCTCCATCATAGTCACTAACAGTCCTTCCTAAGCATGACCTCCTTTATATCCATAAAGTCTCCATTATAATCACTAACAGTCCTTCCTAACCATGACCTCCTTTATATCCATAAAGTCTCCATTATAATCACTAACAGTCCTTCCTAACCATGACCTCCTTTATATCCATAAAGTCTCCATTATAATCACTAACAGTCCTTCCTAACCATGACCTCCTTTATATCCATAAAGTCTCCATTATAATCACTAACAGTCCTTCCTAACCATGACCTCCTTTATATCCATAAAGTCTCCATTATAATCACTAACAGTCCTTCCTAACCATGACCTCCTTTATATCCATAAAGTCTCCATTATAATCACTAACAGTCCTTCCTAACCATGACCTCCTTTATATCCATAAAGTCTCCATTATAATCACTAACAGTCCTTCCTAACCATGACCTCCTTTATATCCATAAAGTCTCCATTATAATCACTAACAGTCCTTCCTAACCATGACCTCCTTTATATCCATAAAGTCTCCATCATAGTCACTAACAGTCCTTCCTAAGCATGACCTCCTTTATATCCATAAAGTCTCCATTATAATCACTAACAGTCCTTCCTAACCATGACCTCCTTTATATCCATAAAGTCTCCATTATAATCACTAACAGTCCTTCCTAAGCATGACCTCCTTTATATCCATAAAGTCTCCATTATAATCACTAACAGTCCTTCCTAACCATGACCTCCTTTATATCCATAAAGTCTCCATTATAATCACTAACAGTCCTTCCTAACCATGACCTCCTTTATATCCATAAAGTCTCCATTATAATCACTAACAGTCCTTCCTAACCATGACCTCCTTTATATCCATAAAGTCTCCATTATAATCACTAACAGTCCTTCCTAACCATGACCTCCTTTATATCCATAAAGTCTCCATTATAATCACTAACAGTCCTTCCTAACCATGACCTCCTTTATATCCATAAAGTCTCCATTATAATCACTAACAGTCCTTCCTAACCATGACCTCCTTTATATCCATAAAGTCTCCATTATAATCGCATGATCTTCTCCCATTCATACTGTCTAACGATTCAAAACAGTAAACAACAATTGACACTACTTTATAACAAATATCTCTTTCTCTCTCTCTCTCTCTCTCTCTCTCTCTCTCTCTCTCTCTCTCTCTCTTCTCTAAGGATACTATGTTCTCACGTACATTTTTAAGAGTGCAGAATACATTCCATGAATTTTCCAAGATTGTGAGCGAAGGTCGTGGTATAATATTCTGAAACTAGATATGAGATGTGATAGATTTAGATGAACTGACCTTAATTAATGTAGTCTAGTCAGCAGCTTACTGTAGGAGTGCATGTCCAAGTCACTGAGAGTAGTAGGAGTATTACAAACGTGATCTTAATGTGATCCCAATGTGATTTTATATCATTTTTTAGAACTCACCTTTTCTTAAACTAGGTTTTTTGCTAAGGGTAACTTCGGTACACGGTTGACTTGTTTTTGTCTGAAAACTTCAGATGAATAGTGTCAGATCATAACAATCAGCGCCGTCCAATAGGCAATCGAGTTCGCCCCGCCCCTTCCATTACGATTACCCGTCAAAGCTGACCTTTCATTTCAATAAGCTTGCTCTTAAAAAGTCCGTGGTAGTCGTACTAAAAGCTTCTTGATACTGTAAATGAGGTGATAAGATGAACGTAGCTTCTGGTAACTGACTTTTGGCAATAGCTAGGTCAAGTTTGTTCTCTTTTCGTCTTCATATAGTTGTCTGTTTTGATTGATCCGATGAAATCCGTCGAATTCTTCTCTCTTTCCGCGATGTTGGGTCGTGTTATGAAAATTGAAATTTCCGTGGTGAATAATACTCTAACTTACACGTTTCCAAGACGAGATACCAACTGATCTTTGATGATGAATCTTTTCCTATCTCACTACACAAAACCCATATCAATCAAAATCGGTTGCCTGGGCAGAGCAGGATCCCTTCCGACGACCAGAATACACTAATCGTACAATTCCCACTAAGGTAACTCCCAGACCTTTGTCAGCATAACACTGTAAGTCCTTTCCGTTCAACCAAAAACGAACACAAACGGGTTGTGCAGGACTCATGGACTGTCACAGACTGTGAACCCGTCAGGACTGTCATGTGCTCAGGGAGAGCTCGCGAACTGTCGTCAACACGTCCATGTCTAGACTGCCAAGCGCCTCTTCACCCGCCGGGGACATTGTTGATCTACAGATGGAAGCACCACACTTCTTCGGCAGGACGCTTCTTCAGTTAGGAACTGGATGAGCCGCGTTTCAGTGCACTCTAGTCGTGTTCTGGCATTCAGATACGTCAAGCAGCAATTTTGATTGTTGCCTGGCTTTTGCGACCTATGGGATAGGAAAAGGGTGGATGATGATGACGCGCTGAAATAGAAGATTCTGAATCTTGAATTCTTTTTTTCCAGTCAGAGTAATAATTATCCCCTCTCAACGTCACTGATGCTGCGCCTAAAAAGTAGGTCAAATTGTTGACCAGCTTACCTTCTCCAAGGTTTTTTTCGAGGTTTTCCGAATAGATGATGTTCTATGAAGTTGAAGTCACTGTAAAAGACTGTAGAAGTATGGTCGTCAAACGTGAAGAACGTGACCCTAACGTGATGAAATTTCATTTTACCTTTTCTGTTCCATTTTTAGCTATTTTCTCATAGTAGAATCGACGTGATACGGTGAAAGCCACAATGAGACGATGGCGAAGGGTTACTGTAGCGGACAGGTTGAAGGCATAGATTCGTCCTGCAAGAATATCATGCTGATACTAAATTGCAAGAGACCACACCTTTTTTCCTACATAAGTTATGGACCATGAGGGATAAGCTGTGGGATACAGCAACCTAAACATAGTTTTTCAGTTTCTTTCTCTCTCTCTCTCCCTCTCTTTCTCATCCCTCTCTTTCTCTCTCTCTCTTTCTCTTTCTCTATCTCTCTCTATCTCTCTCTCTCTCTCTCTCTCTCTCTCTCTCTCTCTCTCCTTCCTCTCTCTCTCTCTCTCTCTCTCTCTCTCTCTCTCTCTCTCTCTCTCTCTCTTTCTCGCATTTACTCACCTTATCCTATTCATTTCATCCAAGGGAATGGTTTGAAATCACGCTCGCACTCAGCAAACGTGCCCTCTATTCTTATAGGTTACGTATTTTATCTTTTGGAAGAGGTTTCGACGTATTAAAACTTTTCATAAATCTAACAGCAGAACGAAGGCTCAGAATCGCGTCAGAGTAGCTTCATTCTGATTCTCAATTGTTTCTGAACCGATATCAATCAAAATCTGAACATTTTTTTCCGAACCAAAAATCGAAAAAATCCATGGGCTATAGCCTCATGTGATTTTTTGGGAACTCAGGCTGTAGGACCAGAAAAAAAACACAATAAAGACATCTTATAAAACTTTATTGTAAAGCTCAAAAAATGGCGATAAGAGATCGGGTCAAATCGGAATAGATGGAGGTGATGGAAAGACGGTGAACCTAACGTCTGATATACCCTTACTAAATGGACTGAAATGACTTTTTCTGTGACAAAACTCGAGAATCTCGGCTTTCGCATCGTGAATACTGGGTGGCTATGCTTCCTCTGAAATTGATAATTTGAATTTCTCGAACGAACCTAGGAAATATATGTTCGTTTAATTTCTAGTTCTCATCTTGAGAATGAAAATTCTAATTTTTTGTGAAAACTGAAGTTTCTAGCATTAAAAAAAAGAAATCGGCTGTGATGGAAAATTGAACGAAGGGTACCTGTTTTTTTTTAATTTTCAGTAAAATTGCAAACCTCATTTCTTTTGAATACTTTGACCGAAGCATGTTGAAAAGCCGTCTTCTGAAGCTTGACGATGACAAGCAGAAGACGATGAAGTTCAGCGATTTTCCGACGACCACCAGGAATGATGTCGTGGTTTTTAAATGGTACCAGTTCGGGTTGAAAGATTCTGGCCAGAGTGAGTTGAAACATAGAACAACAGCCGAGGGGGCCTGGAATAATTTGTATAGAGGATAAAACTGGGATCTTCTGCAGCAGGCTCAGTTGGTCTAACTGACTACATCAGAGACACGATCTTGCAGAGAAAGCGCGAAAATTAGATACAGCTAGAGGGAATTGAACCTTCCACATACGAGTGTTTATGGAGAAAAATCAAAAGTCAGATGCAGCTAGTGGGAACCGAACTGGGATCTTGCGTGTCGGAGGCAAAAGCTAGAACCAGTACACTAGAGACGCGTGTCCAGGAGCTTATGTTTTCCAGCTGCTTCAGGAGAATAATGGTGACTTTCAGTTCATTCTTGAAGGGTCGGAGAGAAAGACAAATATTCACTGCAGCTAGAAGGCATCGAACTAGATCCTTGCTCGGGGTACCCGGAGCAGGTCACAGAGTCCAAAAATATTACCTGGGTAATCGTGAATGACGTCACAACAGCACACACTGTAACAGCAACCCGATGTTCCGTTTTTTGTTGGATAATCTGAAATTTCAAGGTTTTTCTAGATGGTCAAGTGCCCGAGGCTCAGTACGGTAGGTCAAAACCATGTTATTTTGACCGACGGACCGGCCCGTTCAAAAGAGAAAGAAGTGGGTTCGTGTCATGCTAGTGTCAGGGCCCCTTGGTCATAATCATATTCGCCAATGGTTACAGTATACTTTCGAGATCTACCGGCACACCATAGAGGCCCTGACAATTGAGTGAATAAAGTTTGAAAATTGGTGAGTGCTCGCTGTCGTTTACTTACACTAGCCGTCGAGCGGAAAGTCTGTTTCTGAAATGTCGATTTACGAGGGGTGGGGATTTGAAGGAGCATGATAGGGTCTCGACACGATGGGCAGGTCAAGATAGAGAAAGATGAACACAGAAATTCAATTCATTTCACCTTTACACCTTTTTTGCCCTTGTAAACTAGTCGTAGGGCCTTGAAGCGGTCAAAATTGGTTACTGTAGTCGGATTTTTGACCTACCTGATCCGAGTGACGTCTGAAAAACGTGGCAATGAAGGGTAACGCTGCTTCCACGCTTTTTCCGGTAGTGCCTGGTCTTGTTCCAATCTTGCCAAGTGATGCGTACATGAAGAATGATCTGAAGGTTTCTCCTTTTTTACAATTGCCATATATTTTTCACAGCTTCGCCCATTTTTCCACCCCGCCTATTCGTTGACTCCTCCCACTTACCTCTTTTTCACATAATACAGTAACATTCCGTTGAGTAAGATTAGCAGGCACAAGGGTACGATGACCACAAGTACTGCATTTGCTGCTCTAGTCCATGAAACATAGTTCCGAAGTGCTTGTGGTGAAAAGTTGGTCCTGTTCCCTGGCCAAACCTGAATGAACCAAGTGGGAGTGGCTAACGGGATGGAGCCTACCTGCATGTTGACGTCCAAGCACACTGACATGATTTGCGTAGTGTTGCAGAACGATTTGATGAAACAATGATGACTGAAGTGATTGTAGAATGTGAGTAGCGCACATGAGAAAATGAGCAGAGTTACTCCTGAAAAATGGGAAAATCGAGTGTACACAGACCAGGCGCTGGACCTGACGACAGTTTGCACAATTACCCTCACTGCGTTGTTTCCTGTCGTTTTAAACGAATTTTGAACAGGATGAAAAATAGTGTATTCATAGAGACTAAGAGAGTATCTGACGACCGCCGTTATCTAATTTGGCCGTTTTCTGTGGAATTGTCATCATTTGATCTACCCAAGTTACTGTACTTTTCTTGTAGATCAAAACCTTACCCGAACAGAGCTTGGCTTTTGATGGAGTCGTGAGCCGATGTAGTGGGAACCGGACTCCGATTACCCTTTCGAAGCATACTCCTACTACTAACCTGAAAATTTGTCGTCAAACTCGGTGTCATTCGTGCAATGCACCAAAAACATACTAATTCACGAGATATTGGATTTTTTCACTGTTACCAAAGTTGATTACTTCCGTTTTTGAGAATAAAATATCATGTTTTGAACTAGAGTAACGTTCGTAAGATTATGTGTGATTTCTGTAGCGCACCAAAAACATTCTAATTTACGACAATAGTCAACTCGACTAATACAATTTTAGCTGTTACGAAGTTTGATGATTCCCATTTCCGTAGATGAAAATATGTTTTGTTCGAAAAGTAATTCGAACATTGGTAGGAGTCGTCATATCCCGTGTCATATGTGCAATTCACCGAAAACATCATACTTCACGACACTTACCAAATTGCCACCGCTGAGCTCCAATTGGCAAAGGCTATTAGGTGCATTTTTGACGGTAGATAGAGGTATCGAAAGGTGTAGTTAAGTCCGATGACGTCAAAGTTCGCCAGAGAGTGAGGGATGATCAAAAGGAGAAAAATGACGTCACACACTGCGAGACATGTCAGGAATACGTTGGCTCTGGAACTTTCGTTAAAATATCGTGATTTTTTGCATTTCCTGCGCTCTACATGTACACATATATCGCTAGAAGCATGGCCGTTTTCAAACGCGCTCTAATCTCAATTTTGCAGAATGAGTACGGTAACTCTCACAACGAAAAGTTAGATCTTTGTGGATTTAATTTATTATTCTTACTTACAGTTCATTGAAATTAAAGGCGCATCACTTAATCGTTCCTGTGTTTCAAGGCGAAACTGCTACAGTACTAAGTAACCGATTTACAGAGGCCAGATTTTTTACAGGTAGAGGAAGCTATGTGCATGTATCTTAAACCATATATTCAGAGTTTATCCATAGAGCGCGCTTTCCTCTTCATTTTCCTGACTCAAATGCTTAGGTAGTGAATTTTGATTCCAGCTCGAAGAAACCCCATTCAAAATAATTTTTAAGTCTCGAAATCAGAGGTTCAACTCAAATTTCGAATAATCAAACCAAACCTGGACAAAAAGTCGTTACTGACGAGAACCATGATGGTTAGGGCGTTACCGACCAATCCGAGGATGCAGATAGGCGGGAAAAGTACCGTATACAGGAGGGACTCCAGCTGAGACCCAGACAATCTCAGCTGGGCGTCCGGTAGACACACGCTGGAAGAGTCCATCACGTCATCTGAAATGTCGTCAGATAAGGTGTTTCGAGTGCGATTAGAGGGAAAGTATGAATGCAGACTTTGGTTTTCGTGTGACGACAATTGAGGAAAATCAATAAAGAAATCATCAAAAAGAATAGAAGACTTCGAAATTTCTGTCGTTGAATAAGATGTTTCTAGTGCGATTAGAGCAAGAGTGTGAATGCAGACTGTACTCTATCTTTTCGACGACAACTCAGTCATGTACAAAAGAATTGAGAAATTTTGCAGAGTACCTCGAAAATGGGTAATGAAACCAAGTGATTTAAATTCTGCTTAAAAAGAATGAAAGTCATGGGGATAGACTTGAGGTCATGTCGTTAAGTCCATTAAATAAAAGAATGTGAGGTGGACAACAGCAGTCGCATAACATGCGTATGATCTTGAGTCGATGAAACATCTGATCTAATCGAATCATATGAGAGCACATGCGGCTCATACTTTTTAGCGTTCAATATGTGCATTTTTGCGCCAGGTTTGTAGGAGTGTGCATACACCGTAACGGTAATTCTGCATTTTATCGTCAGACCTGCTTCACTGTTTTCAACCTGAAGTCTTAAAAAAAGCTCACACATATATCGCTAGAAGCATGGCCGTTTTCAAACGCGCTCTAATCTCAATTTTGCAGAATGAGTACGGTAGGAGTCGGGACTCTCACAACGAACAGTTAGATCCTTGTGGATTTGAATTATTAAAAAAAATTAAAGGCTCACTACGTAAATAGTTCTTGTATTTCAAGGCGAAACTGCTACGGTACTAAGTACCCGATTTACGGAGGCCAGACTTTTTTACAGGTAGAGGAAGCTATGTGTGCTCAGAATTTCAAAAATGTGCACTTTCGCGTCAAGTTTGTAGGCGTGTGCATACACTGTACAGTAACGGTCGAAGTGATTGTCATAAAATGACGAGAAGATCAAAATGTTACCTTCTGTAAGGATGGAAGGGGAGAGAGAGACAGAGAGAGATAGAGAGAGAGTGAGTGAGAGAGAGAGAGAGAGAGAGAGAGAGAGAGAGAGAGAGAGAGAGAGAGAGGGTGAGAGATAGAGAGGAACTAATATTCGCAAATAATAATATGCTCGGAAGAGGAAGGCTAGTGAAAGTTTTGGCCGGACAGGTGTGATAAAGTGAATGTCATTAAAGTTAACGAGCCTTTGGCAATTGAGGAAAAGTGTGAATATGACGGTGTGCATGACCCGTACGCATTGCAAAGCCGCGTCACACTGATTTTCTATTTTTGTTCCATGCGGACTGAACAACATCAGATCCCATCTTATTTCCACAAGCGTTAATCGCTTTTTCGAGCAACAAACAATCAAATTTTGAAATAGGCGAGACGACGTTTGAGGATTTAGGCGTTTTTAGGGTGGCTATGCTTAGGCTTAGGGAAGTTTAGGTTCGGTTGACTAGGCTCATGACCACGGAAGGTTTTCGGCTTAGGTTGAGTTTAGGTAACAGTTTTAAGATAAGGTTCTGGAAAATAAAAACCCGATGACTTTTTTTCTGAATAACGTTTTGAAGTCAAGTTAAAATTCAATTGCCATCTTCGTAATTTAAATTAAATTATCTCAAGAATCGATATTTTCAAATAAAACTCTCAAAAAAAAGATCAAATTATGCGGCTGGAACAGCGGAAACACATGTCTTCGGATACAAATAGGTTGGATGGGTTAAGTTGAGCTCGGCAAATAGCTTTGCAGAGAGGTGCAGACCACTCGAAAAATAGCTCTTGAACCTGTATTTTTCGGTATTTTAAGAGGTGTTAAGTAAAGAAATGACAAGTTTAATGATTGGAGAAAGAGAGAGAGAGAGAGAGAGAGAGAGAGAGAGAGAGAGAAAGAGAAAGAGAGAGAGAGAGAGAGAGAGAAAGAGAGAGAGAGAGAGAGAGAAAGAGAGAGAGAGACTGGGACAGGAAAAAAGTATTTTTACCTAATCCTATTTCTTGAGTCTTGGTAAAACCCTAAAACTTTGGGGTAAACAAAAAAGTAAGAAAACAAATTTTATTGGGTTTCCTCCCTCTTTCTCTAGCTCTCCCTCTCTCTTTCAATTTTCGGGGTTTCCCAGTAGCTAAGAGTGTCCCATGGAAGACGAATAAATTATCTGACTCAAAACATGGTTAAGTCTTTTGGCGGGCTGCCAGGAAGTTTTACGACAGAGTAAAGAGTTGAGTAAGAGTCGCATCTTGTCGCTCAACAAATCGCATCTTCTAAGGATCGGTAGCCCACCATCTCCTGTTAGATACCATTACCGAAATTCGTTATTAAATCAAGTAACTCAGATTCGTGATCTTGGAATTTTGGTTGACAATCGCTTAAACTTCAAACCTCATATTAATAGTCTTAATGCTCTTGCAATGGTCAGGGTTCGACAACTCCTCAAGGTCCTCAAATTTTCCACGACTGCTCCATACTTCAGAGCCTTTAATGTTTTCGTCATGCCAATACTAATGTACTGTGTTGAAACTTTTGCCCCTCCACTTTCTTCAAAATCTGCAAAGTTACTAGAGCAGCCTCTAAAATACTTTTCCCGTATAGTATTTTGTCGTTTGAATATAAAATTCTCGTCCTATAGCCATCGACTCTCTGTTGCAGGCTGTTCTAGTATCTTCCGAGAAAGAACTAACCGTATTTTATTCACTCTTGCCAAAATCTTGTTGAAACTAACGTATTACCCGAATTCGGATCACTACATTAGACTGAGCCAATCTCAACGTCGACCTTGGTGTATTTCTCTTAACCCTTCCATCAACAGTTCCTTTTTGTCTTTTGCGGTACCTATATGGAATCGTATCTGTCATTTACTTCCGAAAGAGTTGAAACTGGGGGATGTGAAAAGAATCGTTAAATCTATTCCTAACGCGAAATTATTCATCGACATACCCCAGTCTCTACTCTGAATGTGGCCATCTTGGCCACTCCATTCTTCTCATTTCTAAGATTAAGAGAAATTTCACTCAACCTCTCATCGATGGATCGTGACGCTATGCCTTGACGACTCACAACGCTCTCAAAGGCTCGGTGACCGCAGTTCCTCATTCGATCGATGCCAGTTCATAAATTTCTATTTATCCATTGTTTGGTATTATTCACCCTTGTTATATTAACTCATTGGAACCTTCTAAATTACGGTCATATACAACTTGACAGATTGCTGGATAGGATCGTTCTAAATACCCTGATCGAACTACTAACACCATTGTTCTATCAATACTAACACCAGTATTTAGTTCTTTCCTTTCTGGTACCCTGGCAAAGTCTTGTTTATCTCTGAAGTCAATTTTTTGCAAAAAATGCTACACTGTCCTGACCGGAGCAGTTTCTGAAACAGGTTCTAAGAGTCACCACATTCCCTTATTTGTTCGAGCTTTAAGCGGCTATTGCTGGCCGTTGTTGAAGCTTAAGTATTTTTATTCGTTATGAATAAATATTATTATTAAAGAGCACAAACAGCTGACTCATGGATAGTGTGTACTACTTGACACTTCTGGAGATGATAGGAGAGGAGGGAGAGAGAAAGTGAGAAAACAGAGAGAGAGAGAGAGAGAGAGAGGCTGTAGAAAAATGAACTAGGAAAATTTAATCATCTGAGCATGTTATCTCTCTCTCTCTCTCTCTCCTTCTCTCTCTCTCTCTCTCTTTCTCTCTCGCGCGCTCTCTCTCTCTCTCTCTCTCTCTCTCTCTCTCTCTCTCTCTCTCTCTCTCTCTCTCTTTCTCTCTTTCTCTCTCTCTCTCTCTCTCTCTCTCTCTCTCTCTCTCTCTCTCTCTCTCTTTCTCTCTTTCTCTCTCACTCTCTCTCTCTCTCTCTTTCTCTATTTTCTTTCTATGCAGTTTTTCCAAGAACGCAATCAGCACCGGAGAAAAAGCGAAGTGAAATAAGGTAGTAGTGTTTTCTTTTCAAAGCAAAAAAAGAAGAAGAAAGCGAAGTCTTTTGTGTTCTTCAAGTATTCACGAGATGTGCGTCGGCGTTCAGAAAACATTCGTTTGAATATGCATATGAATCTGATTATCTGCTGCTTTTCGAAACTACGGTGGCCTGGTTATTCAAGAACTTTCGTGCGAACTAAATCGTCTGACCCGCAAATCGACAAGATACAAAAACGTTTGGTCAGTCAAAAGGAATGGGTTAGTTCATAGATGAGACAAGATACCGTAGTCATGTTCTTTGTCGGTCAAAACTATTCTAAACGTACTCTAAGAAGACAGAAAAATATAAATAATAAACAACAGTATCCAAAATTTGATCTACTTCATTAGCAAGGGGTGTGATCAACTCGTACTCCTATTGGCCGGAAACTTTCGCTTGATGTCAGCATCATGAAACCTATACATAGGGTTTGAAAACACGTCAAACTACAGTAAGTTCGGTCTACCTCGACAGAACGGGGCGTGGCCAACTCAGCTTCTTATTGGTTTTCCATACACCTCGTGAAAATGAGGAACGAATACCGAATTTTAGCGAAGAGTTGGAGAACCAAGAAGTTACTGGGTAACGATGAAAACATCATTCATCATTCTTAAGATGCAAGAATGGATGCGAAAACATTGGGGAAGACTTTGAGTTTTGTAGTTTTGCGTCCATTCGATTCTCTCGATCTTGAAATTCGTTTGTTTCGGATATGATCACTTTTCAGACCACACATAGCTTCCTCTACCTGTAAAAAAGTCTGGCCTCCGTAAATCGGGTACTTAGTACCGTAGCAGTTTCGCCTTGAAATACAAGAACGATTTACGTAGTGAGCCTTTAATTTCAATGGACTGAAAGTAAGAATAATAATGTAAATCCACAAAGATCTAACTGTTCGTTGCGAGAGTCCCGATCCTACCGTACTCATTCTGCAAAATTGAGATTAGAGCGCGTTTGAAAATGGCCATGCTTCTAGCGATATATGTGGACCATTGTAATGCATCTTCTTCGAAGTTTCAGAGATAACTATCACGAAAATCCCATGAGGGTTTCCGAGGCTAATGTTGGACTATGTGATCCGTAAAACAAGATACTTCGAAATCTACAGTATAAAATTTGATCTACCCCGATTGATAGGGATAGTCACTGGTAGCTGGTTGGATTGTCACGCTACTGATCGGATATCAGGAGCAATAATTGTTGGAGTGGTGCAACTCAATGGTGTAAAACTGCGACCTACAGTAATTGCTTTTGATCTACGGAGAAGAATTCGGGGTAGGTTCTGGCACCTAAACAGATAAGAAGGGCAAGGACTTACTACAATGGTCCAACTGAATGAGAGAAACTTGAGAAAACTGTAATAACGAACACTTTTAGTGTAAAAAACGACTCAAAACAGTGGTGCCAAGTTTCAAGTTGGTCAAAGACTCTTGATGTACGTATACTCGTCAGAGCTATACTAAACGCTTTTGAGATTACATCAGAGATGGACTCACAAAGTTCACTTGGGAGTATAGTAATAATTGGATTTTGAGGGTTGGAGAGAGGGAGAGAGAGAGAGAGAGAGAGAGAGAGAGAGAGAGAGAGAGAGAGAGAGAGGGGAGAGAAAAAGAGAGGAAGAGAGAGAGAGAGAGAGAGAGAGAGAGAGAGAGAGAGAGAGAGAGGGAGAGAGAGAGAGAGATAGAGATAGTAGTCTGAAAAAGGAATATTAATGTAGATGAACTCAAGAGGAAAAAGTTTAATGAATTATATAGCGGGGGAAAGGTTAAATTCATCTGCTCTCTTCACTAAACGTATCCATACATACATATAAGCATGCCGGAAGTTTAATATTAAGCAAGTGCTGTATGCACTCCTGAACACTTAAAGCTCTTTTTGCCAGGGCCATGATATATTCATGAGCTGGAATCTCGCATCGTTCTTGAGAGAAAACAAAGAGAAAGAACATTCCAGACAAACCTTGACTGGTCGCAAGTAATAAAGTGAGAGGTTGAACGAGTATGAGACCGTGGGAATGTCTATACTTGCCTTTTATGAACATTTATTAATTAACTTGTCAGAGAAAACAAAGAAGACCAAGTCCTCTGAGTCAAGCCGCACTTCTCACGCGGATGAAAACCAATCCGTGCTTATTTTTGGCTTGTCTCACAGAGAGATGCAGCTTGGACAACGAAAAGCAGAATTATTTTGTGGACATCGCGCACATATGATGTTACCAAAATTATTAGCTCAGCCTAGCCTGGGCAAATATGCAACGTCATGCTGAAAAAAAGCATGTAAATACGAGAAAAATGATTTGAGAACAGTTTAGTTAGAAAAAGAGAAAAAGTGAAAATTAAAAGTACAACATTTGACTGAATACTACAGTAACCCATTTGATCTACTTTTTTGTTTTTGTTTTCTCATTCTTTTTTCTTCGGTTTATCTCGATTTCAGGGCAAATTGTAAATCCCACTCCCCCACTCACCCCACACCCCACTCCGAGAGTGGGGTGACTTTTTTTGGCACCCCACTCCGAGAGTGGGGTTGGTTTTTTTCACCCCACTCTTTTTTCAAAAAGGAGTGGGGTTGATTTTTTTTCACCCCACTCTTTTCTCTACTGTTGATTTACTGAACCATTTTTTTTCTCTTAAGACAAATCTGTACAAATTGAATTCATTCAAGTTTTTCGAATATCCAGCATCACTTTTTTCATTTTTTTTCTGGCATTTAGCAAAACACGGACACCGCAGCAGACCACGGACGGCAGACCACCCCTTTTTTCTAGGCTTAGGTAAGGTTGGGACCCCAATTTTTATGGTTGATCTCAATCAGCACTATTTTCAGGCTTAGCTTATGTTCGAATAGGGGGTTCCAACCTTACCTAAGCTTAGAAAAAGAGGTGGTCTGCCGGTGTCCGTGGTCTGCGCGTGTCCGTGTTTTCCTAAATGCCTTTTTTAAAATTTCAAGTCATAATTTCAGTGAGCAGCAACAGATACTCTTGAAGTTGAGCGAGGAACTCTGATTACTCATGTGAAGAAGAAAGTAAGTTTTCCTATCCCTGTTTTTTCCGAAGTAAATCGAGTTTAAGTAAAATTTTTTCATGAAATGTGTATACGTTCTTTGAATCTTCATTAAAATGATGTTGTGTGTATTTATTCAGACACATGATATAAAACTGAAGGTTCTTCAATACTTTCCATCTCCTCATCAATTATCTTTCAGATTCAACTGATCCGGAGGGCGAGTCGACTTGATCATCAGAGAGAGAGGAGAACTTCAGTATGATCATCAGGACGACGGGCTGGTTCAGGTGGACTTCAGCACGACCACAAATTTCTCAGTTCAATTGAAAATAGTTCCAACATCGATACGACTTCGCTGTGAATCAATCAATATTCGAATTTGGTGTTCACTAGTTCCGTTGATTTCAGTTCCATAATGTTGCTTGTGATATTTTCACAATTCTATTACTTCATGTTTTGCTAGAATATTTCAATAAATATATATTACACTTTTTGAATTTCGCTCGCTCATTTTAGATGAGAGACATCAGGTAAGAAAAGTACAATCAGGTGAGTAAAACTCAAGACTTATTCTCAGATATTATGAAATAGTTCCTGAAAATCGATTTTAGCAGAAGTGATAGAAATTGAGAATCCAATAACATTATCGACTGATTATTGTATTAATACAATATTTTTAACAATTCGAACTATTCTAAAATCTAAAAAAAAAGAGAGAAAATTTTCATTACTCAGTTGAAATCAAAAAAAGTTTCAAGTAAAATTTTTCAGTAAATCAACAGAAGAGAAAAGCGTGGGGTAAAAAAAAATCAACCCCACTCTGTTTTTAAAAAAAGAGTGGGGTGAAAAAAATCAACCCCACTCCTTTTTGAAAAAAGAGTGGGGTGCCAAAAAAAGTCACCCCACTCTCGGAGTGGGGTGTGGGGTGAGTGGGGGAGTGGGATTTACAATTTGCCCGATTTCAGTGATTCAAAAGCGAAATTATGGCTCTTGTAGCAGGTAAGAGGTAGAATTTAACTTGATGAAGGTGTTTTTAAGGAAATTTCAACACCGTATTACCCAGTGGACAGAATGTTGAGCAGTCGCACAGACTCTCAAAGCTAATGGTTAGTGAAGTGACCATAGATGAACGTAATAATAATTTCAGGCTCCAACTATGATATTAGAGGGACATCAGGGTGAAATTTATACGGCCAAGTTTTCAACTGATGGTAGTTGTCTAGCGAGCGGCGGATACGAGCAAGTGGTCCGTTTTCAATTAGTTTGCATAAACAAAAACATAAAACCTTTGTGCCGAAGTTTAGTGTTCGTAAAAGTTCGGTGTGAAAACTTCATTCGGTCGAAATGAGCAAGATGTTTTGTTTGTTTTAGTTGCGAATTCGTAAGGGCTGCTGTGGACGAAGTATACTTTCAATAGTTCTTGTTGCATTCTCACGGTGGCGATATTAAAGTTTGAACATTCTGTCATCATTCACGATACTCTTAAACTTTTTCGCTTTAATCATAAACTCTCACAAAACTAGGGCGGATAAATATCATCGCGGGTTTTGAAATTGCCAGTCAAAATTTTTGATAAATCAGGAAAGACTTGAGAATATTGTATTTTGAATGTCATAACACTCGTTCTCAATTTTTTCTCGGAAAAATTTGAATCAGAAAAAATACAAGTTATGACTACTCCAATTCAACATGACAAGGATTGGACTAATGAATACTGATAAATTGTGAATAGACGCACTAAAGGCGCTCATAATCACAAAATCTCGAAAAAAAAAATCATGATAAAAAATGACTCCAAATGTCATGTAGATCAAAATTCTCACTATTCCTCCTCGACATGACTAACATCTAACAGATTGGGGAGACAGCTGCAGGTCGTGACAGAAACTTGCGAATCAAGTTCAGTGAAAAAGTTCTGACTAACCCAACTCAACATTACGAAAATTCCTGCCAATTTCAGATCTTCCTCTGGAACGTCTACGATGAATGCGAGAACTTCGCCATCCTTCGTGGCCACAAAGGAGCTGTGATGGACTTGAAGTTCAACACCGACTCCAGTATCATCGTTTCCGGTTCTACAGACAAAACGGTCAGAATCTGGGACATGGAAACCGGCGTCTGCCAGAGGAAATTCATATCCCACACGGACATTGTGAACGGCATTGATGTCAACCGAAGGGGTCTTCAAATGATCGCATCAGCTTCTGATGATGCGACTGTATCGGTGAGCCTTTTGCTAGTATAGTACTCAGGAAATTGGAACTTTATAAGACTTGGTAAACTTCACATAAGATCCATGTAACCTTGTAGTAAGATCCCCATAACCTACGTATAAGACCTGAGTCAGTATAAGACTTGGTAACTTCAACATAAGACCTTATAAATTCACATTAATCTCACATTAACTGAATCTCAAAAATGAGGAATTTATGAGATTTAACTATAAGACCTGGGTATGGTTCATGAGAGTCGGAGTAGTATAAGACTTGCTAACTTCTGTTCAAGACCTGCTTACTTCCATATAATACTTTGTAACTTCCAACTAAACTCACCATACCGATGTTTAACAAGTCTTGTTACGAACATGTCAGGTCTTGTAACTAGGTTAACAGGTCTTAATATGATCTTTATGATATGATCAACTATATTTAGTGATGCTTACGGTTGGAAAACAAGCCAGCATGACGGCCTCTTTGGAATTGTTTGTAGTCGAGTTCTATGTTCTTTCGCTAAATCAATGTGTTCGGCTATGAATTGAAATGTTTTTAGGATTCTTTAAAGATTCTGACATCCTACTTCGAAGACTTTGTCGATGACGTCGTTGGCGATGTTACCGACGACTTTGTCGAAATCGGATATCGAATCCGATAATAAATTATTGAAATCTTCAATTTTCTAAAAAAAAATCTTTTTGCTGACGTCTCCGACGAGATCACCGACGATGGTGTCAGAATCGGTTTTCAGATTCTATACTGGCTCCGGAGAAAATTTTCACTTTTCAAACAAATATTGTTTTTTTAGATCTTCGATCCAAGAGTAAAAGAAGCCGTCAAGAAGTACACTAACAAGTATCAACAAATGTCAGTCGCATTCAATGACACTTCTGACGTTATTTTCTCCGGTGGTCTAGACAATACTATCAAGGTTTTTTTGGGTTTTCATGTATCTTCGGAGTCAGAATTGAAATTGAGCTTTTTGCATTTTTCCGTAGTCAAAAACGAATATTTCTCACAGAATTAACTATCAATGCTGTTCTTCACTTTTCTGTGATCTTTTTTTTAATATCAATGTTTGAAAAACAATTTATGAGTTATAACCTTGTGTTTTTCGGTCCTGTGGTTTTGCATTACCTTGTCCTGTCACGAAGATTCACAGAACAGCTGTAGTACAGCGGATTGTAGTTTAATTTCTATTTTCGTTCAATTTTCGAAAAAATGATTCAAAAAGAAAATAGATTTGTTCCAATTCAGGCATGGGATCTCAGGAGAGACGACGTGTCTTATATTCTCCAGGGTCACACGGATACTGTGACTCATCTTCAGCTGTCACCAAATGGAAACTTCCTGATTTCAAATTCGATGGACTGTTCATGTTTGGTGTTTCATAGATTTTCTGTAATATGTCCATTTTCAGTGCGACAATGGGACGTGCGACCGTTTGTACCAGCTGAAAGACATGTCCAGACGTTCTATGGTCACCAGAATAATTTTGAGAAGGTTTTTTTTTCACTTTTTTTCAAAAAATATTTGTATATATTGATTCCGAAAATTTATAATTTTAAAATGTTTTGGTGATTTTTATTTTCAAAAGTTTTTGATTCTGAATTTTTTTCATATTCTAATGATAATAAGAACAACCTTTTACATTATGCCGTTAAAGCTAGGAAAATTGAACGCTTATATTACAGAAAAAATGTGAATTTTGCTAGTTCGAGGAAAAAATACGCTAAAAATATCAGTATAGTAACGAGAAAAAAAAATCAAGGAACAACGTTTCCAAGTGTGGCTAGAACAAACATTCGCATCGACTGTTAGACCACTGGAAAGAAAACAACATAAAAATGTGTCGAAAATTTTGACTTTGCGGTCTTCCAGCGCGGTGCGGGTGCAAATTTTCTAAAATGTTAAACCTCCGTTTGGAAGAACTTTGGCCCGCCTATTCGTCAAGAAAAGAAGAACCTGCTCCCTTTGATGGGGGCAAAGTTATAAGAACTCAAAATATAGCGATTTCGCCACCACGATTTGAGCGTAGCGAAAATTTTTTGATTAGAGACCTCAAATTTTTTATTGAAAATCGTCATTATGAGTGGTTGCATTACCTTTGCGGAGGGTATGACACATGAAATATTTTTCCTTCCATATCCGGACTCCTGGTATATGATGGTGGTTCTCACTTTCAAGCCAAAATGAGCGTAACTGAACCTAAATGGACGCCGCAGGCGCACTGGTCCTAATCCTCAAGTAAAGATCGAACCCTGCCTCTTGTGAGCCACCGGTTTTGAACCATATCGAATATTTTGAATAAACTTCGGTAGAGCTTAAGAGTCTTGAGGAAAATGTAAAAAAGAGTAATTCCAAATCAACTCGTAGTCATGCGAGCCACAAGCAAGCGCTTTAATCATTTTATCGAAATTAAAAGCCTGCGCAAACGTCAATTCTGTTCCACCAAAGAAATTCCAGAACCTGCTGAAGTGCGCGTGGTCGCCATGTGGCAACTTCGTGACAGCTGGCTCAGCCGATCGTTTCGTCTATGTCTGGGACGTGAATACAAGAAGGATTCTCTACAAGCTGCCAGGACACACTGGATCCGTTAATGCCACGGATTTTCATCCTTCTGAACCAATAAGTAAGTCTTAGAATTTGTTTTAAATCAAAGTAATATTGTAAAAAAAAAGTAGTCTCACGATTCAAGAAAGTTGAGGTAATCCAGTGAGAATTACCACTTATTTCAACATAAAGTTCCTAAAATCTTGACTTAAAAACCAAGCAAAAACATTTTTAGTCCTCTCGGCTGGAAGCGACAAGAGAATTTACCTAGGTGAGTGCCGATTTTAATCATTTTTCTATTTTATTGTTAATTCTCGTTTTTTTCCCATGAATTTTATTATTATCATTATTTATTCAAACGAACATAACAAGTAGACAACTTGGATTAATTGAGGTTTGGTTGAAACCAGTGTTTCGAGAATAATTCCAGACGAACCAAAATAGTTCTAGATTAATTGGGTAATCCCGGATAAAATTGAAATTTTTTTCTAGAAACATTAGTTTCAACTCCAATTCACGAGTAATATGAAATCATTAGGACGCCAAAATAGAAATATTCAACAGTTCTGTGAACAGACAGAATCTTACATGAAATCAATGGGATTGAAACGAGTAATAGTCGAATTACACCGTACTTTCAAGAGGAGCGTAAATTGGGGCAAAGTTGTGGCCTGATACGGTAACACTCAACTAAATCCAAGATGCTTAGTTTTCTAGACTCTTTGTAGCAAGTCCAGAAGGTGCCTATGATACTTTCTCTTTTTTTGAACTTGCGTCTCATAAAAAGGTTAACTATTCCTGTTATGAAAATATTCGAAGTACCACTCAAAACTGAAAAACTTCTAATCTTTTCATCTGGGTTCAGTCAGTTGTTCTACTACTGGGACTCTAAACAGGAGTTGACCTTCAGCGTAATTCACATCCAGAGTTGGGACCTATCCAGATGTGTTAAGCAGGTCAAATAATGAACTTTTCATGTAGAAAATTTTTGCGCGTTTTTTGTTTCAAGCGAGATATTTTAATTTAAAAAATGACTCTTTGAAATGCCACGTAGGCTCATTTCAGCCCCACGCACTACACAATTAGATCTAACAGAGAAAATCAATAGCGGCGTGGTAGAGTGGGTTGAGTTCCTGATTTCAAAGCGGGAGGTCCAGGGTTCGAATCCACTCGCTGACGAGTTTTTTTCTATTTTTTTAATTTTGATAAAAAAGTTCCCCAACTACATGAAATTTCTTTCCGAGGTGATTTTCCAATCTTTTGTTTATGGAATTCATACTTAAAATACCCAACATGTCGGTTTCCGATCTCTTCTATCACCACCTCTAGTAAGCTGGTGAAGTGATGAGTATAACTTCTACGTTCATCGAGTACGATGCTTTTTCATTCAAGTTGTGTGTTTTGACTAAAAACCGATTTGAAACCGGTCATAGTGGTTAGTTGTGATCGTCCTTCCTTATCATGAGCAATAAGCATATTTCCAAAGGAGTGGATGAGGCCTCATGAGGGTCTATAATCGCGAAGTTGAACCCCGTGATTTTGTGGTGACTGGCTCATGGTCGTTCAGATTTCCCCGAACCATTCATTCATGCTGAGGGGTCATTCAGGTCACCGACGTTGTTCATTGGGATCTGACTCATTGGGCAGAGTATTTGAATTCAACTTTTCAAGTTCGGATGCGTGAGATATCACGGCAATCACCTGGAAACAAAATTCAAAGTGATCGTTACAACTGATTTGAAAAAGATCTGGATGAAAATGAAGGGTGATGAATTGATAAGTATGGTCCTGAGCCAGTCACCACGAAATCGCGGGGTTCAACTTCGCGATTATAGACCCTCATGAGGCCTCATCCACTCCTTTGGAAATATGCTTATTGCTCATGATAAGGAAGGACGATCACAACTAACCACTATGACCGGTTTCAAATCGGTTTTTAGTCAAAACACACAACTTGAATGAAAAAGCATCGTACTCGATGAACGTAGAAGTTATACTCATCACTTCACCAGCTTACTAGAGGTGGTGATAGAAGAGATCGGAAACCGACATGTTGGGTATTTTAAGTATGAATTCCATAAACAAAAGATTGGAAAATCACCTCGGAAAGAAATTTCATGTAGTTGGGGAACTTTTTTATCAAAATTAAAAAAATAGAAAAAAACTCGTCAGCGAGTGGATTCGAACCCTGGACCTCCCGCTTTGAAATCAGGAACTCAACCCACTCTACCACGCCGCTATTGATTTTCTCTGTTAGATCTAATTGTGTAGTGCGTGGGGCTGAAATGAGCCTACGTGGCATTTCAAAGAGTCATTTTTTAAATTAAAATATCTCGCTTGAAACAAAAAACGCGCAAAAATTTTCTACATGAAAAGTTCATTATTTGACCTGCTTAACACATCTGGATAGGTCCCAACTCTGGATGTGAATTACGCTGAAGGTCAACTCCTGTTAAGATTCATGAATCATAGATATCACGTGAACTTAAGCAAAGAGACAAGGTAATACGAAGAATACCAAAGAAATATTTTTCACCATAATTTTGAAAAATTCGAATTCGATCAAAATCGAGTGTCTCAAATATGAGGTGAAGTAAAATCTAGTCTATCCTTTCTGAATCGAATTGACTTTTCAAACGATCAGTACAAAATGTAGCATTTTGAGTAGTATTTTCGAAACAAAAATAATATTAAAAATGGAAAACGGATGAGATTATCTCAAACTGATGAGTAAAAAACAAAATATACTTCACTGATCTGCTCTCCATTTGAACAATGTCGGTGGTGGTACCATGTCGACAGTCTCGGTCAGCTCGATCCAGATCTTGTATCTGAAATAAGCTAATTTTCTAAAACTATTCCAAGCCAAAACAATTGAAATCGTGGAAATTATGTGGAGAGGTTGGGTTGCCTGTCTCGATTCGGACACTTTTCCGAAAAGGATTAACATTTACACCGTAAACTATCTACTTTCACATTGCACATGTTTTCATGACTGATCCAAGCCAACATGTCGAGATTGGTTCACATATATCGCTAGTAGCATGGCCGTTTTCAAACGCGCTCTAATCTCAATTTTGCAGAATGAGTACGGTAGGCCCACCTAAAGGGTCGGGACTCTCACAACGAACAGTTAGATCGTTGTGGATTTAAATTATTATTCTTACTTTCAGTCCATTGAAATTAAAGGCTCATTACTTAAATCGTTTTGTGTTTCGAGGCGAAACTGCTACCGTAGTAAGTTTTTTATAGGTAAAGGAAGCTATGTGTGGTTTAGTCTTTTCGAAAAATCAGAAAATTAACACTAAAATTGTCCTTTTCTTATCGCTGATAAAAGTCAACAGCACCAGTTCACCTCACCGTAAAAGGGTACTAGTCTCAGGTCGGACTCTTCTCTTCCCTTCTCAAATTCAAAGTAGTCCACTCACCGTTGTAAATGTGGCTGATTTGGAGTGATAAAGTTCGGTGGGGGCTCGATTAGTCCAAACACTTCATGGTGAAAGTAGCGCGGGAACTCTTTGTGGCCAGTGGCGACGATTGCGAATGTTGACTGAAAACATTTGGTATTATTTCGACATCAGTTCAAAGTTCAGAAATCAAAACTGCATGTTGAACCGAACATTGGATTTTGATCCAAAAATGCAAATTTAATCTGATTCAATGACTTTTTTCTACTTCCGAATGCCGTTCAAACAAAGGTTTTGTTCAATTTTCTTTAGTTTCAGTTATCCGAATCCCAAAAATTTCATTGTTTCAAACAAAGATTTTGAACTTTTTCTAATACGCTTCAAATGTGTTTAAAAGTAGTAGAGAATAACCACTACGAACTTACTTTCAAAATGATCGACATAAATAAAAATTAATAACATTAAACACATAGCTTCCTCTACCTGTAAAGAAGTCTGGCCTCCGTAAATCGGGTACTTAGTACCGTAGCAGTTTCGCCTTGAAATACAAGAACGATTTACGTAGTGAGCCTTTAATTTCAATGGACTGAAAGTAAGAATAATAATTTAAATCCACAAAGATCTAACGGTTCGTTGCGAGAGTCCCGACCCTATGGTAGGCCTACCGTACTCATTCCGCAAAATTGAGATTAGAGCGCGTTTGAAAACGGCCATGCTTCTAGCGATATATGTGTTAAATTATGTTCAGTAAAACATCTAAAATCCATTCCCGGATATTTTATAGGATGAAAAATTGATGTATTATTAAATACTTTTCATTATTTCTCACCTTTCCTTGGATTATCTGCGTATTGATGGGATCTCTCTTCGATGGTGACAACTTCACGCATTGCATTTTCTGAATTTCGATGAAAATAGTTTACTTAAACCTTCTACTCTGAACATTTCAGCAGACAGCACCAAAATGACAGCGTTGCGGTGACGAGAAATGTAGCGACGACAACAGAACAAAGATTTTGCCAGTGTCGCATTCTGTTCGGAACTTCGCCATTTTATATACCAGATAGCGACTAAAACATTATTCACATCCCCATTGCAGAGGTGTACTAATTCTAACGCTCTCTCAAAAAAGCGCGCTATCTCACCTATCCCTTGCCCGTCGGCGTCTCTCTATCTCGAGTACTCTCTTGCAGGTGCGCCAGCATGATCTGGCGGTAAAGAACCAGGCAAACTTAAACAAAACACTCTAACCGGGAATTTTCTCTGCGTATTTCCGTCTGGACACTATCTCACCAAGACACATGAGCAGTGAGATGTGTTATGTCGTATGGTCCATCACTCACCCCACTCTTCTTGTCGAATTCAGCGATCGCTTTGACAAAATCACCAGGATAATAATTATCCGGTATTTCGTCGAGATAAAGCGGAAGACTGGGATGTTTTGGGTAGAATATATAGTTCTTCGTCAGGACTAGAGCATCATCATCGATGACTGTCTGAAAACACTTTTTAAACAACTGATTGTTCAGTACTTGGCTAACGAATTGTACACAACCACAGCAAATTGAACCTTAAAAAATATGAAGCTTCTATTTTTTATGTCCATTTTTTCTAAACTCAACAAAAGATAAGAAACAGAAATATTTGTGTGGAAAATTTTTTCTATGAGATACGCATTTTCAGTTTTAAACTGATAATTTTTTCGCAGAACCGCTTGGAATCTTCCTTCTTGGTAATCATAATTTTTAAAAATCTTACTTCTTGTTCTTCTTCATACTTCTCCAATTTTGCCCTTTTCTGACCGATAACTTCGTTGATGTAGTAACGCGGTCTTGCGAAACAGTTGGGCTTTCCTTCCTTGAACGTCACCTGGAATAAGTGAAGTGAAACTTTAAACCATCCACCAGCCGCGCCGCCCAGCCGCCTCGCATTCGGTACTGTCTTCGTGTTGTCCATTCATTTCAAAAACAGTATTTCATTTTCTATCCAAATTTTCGAAAGCTTGTTTCTTTTGAAACTTAGAAAAGTGTCAAATTTCTGCCTAAAAAGCAAGACGGAAGAAAAACTGCGCCGCTTAGCCATTTAATTTTTTGAAAACTTCAATTCATCTCAAAACTTGGAAAACTGCCAAAACGTAATGAAATCCACCTTCTGCATTTTAAATTGTACAAAAATCTCACAAATAAACTGCTGTCAGCGAATGGTTGGAACGGTAGAAACTTCAGAAGGCCAAGAGGGTCGTCAACACAAAGTCCCAGCTGCTTGCACTCGTACCAGTTTGGGAACTCCGGCATTCTGTGAACGGCTCTTTTGATCTGTAAAAAAGGATCTGATGATTCGTCATAATCATATTAGTAGATACGGACATATTCATATTCGCTCATTTTTTTGAGGACTTACAATACCCAGCACAGTCATATTCACTTATTTCTCTTTTTTTGATTAGATACTGTAGCGGACATATTCATATTCGCTCAATTTTCAAGGATTCACAGTACCGGCCATAATCATATTCGCATATTTCCCCCTCTTGATTAGATACTCTAGCGGACATATTCATATTCGCTCAATTTTTTGAGGAGTCACAGTACCGGCCATAATCATATTCGCATATTTCCCCCTCTTGATTAGATACTGTAGCGGACATATTCATATTCGCCTAGTGTCTTTAAATGGATACAATATCGGACATGATCATATACGCCTAGTGCCCCCCTAACGAGATACAGTAACCGCCACGAACATATTCACTTCATCACTTTTTGAGGATTCACAGTATCCGCCGAATTTCCTCTTCGATTATTGACAGTGTCGGTTATAATCATATTCACCTAGTTCCTCCTTTGATGATATACAGCGGAGTTGCACGGAATTACGACTTCCGCCTTCCGACTTCCGCCCTTTTTTAACTTCTGACTTCCGTTTAACAAATTCTACTTCCGACTTCCGTCAAGAAATTTTTTCGTGAAAAATGACGAAAGAACCGTGAAATCGTTTTCACTCAGTCAGAAATTGACCTATCACCTGTTTTACTTCCGTGCAACTCTGATATACAGTAACCGTCACAATGTTATTCATCTAATTCTACTTTTTGAGAATTCACAAAAGCGGACATAATCTTATTCACCTGGTACCAAAAATCTCACCGATTGGGTTACGTTCGACGTTGGTTGATCGGCAGTTGGATCCAGTTTCAAGTTGGTAATCGCGAAAAAATTGGCCTGTGGAATCCATCGCGCTCCAAAGATAACTTTTGACCCTGAATACATTCTTAATCCAGTGTCAGACCCGGCGCAGGTACCCCTTTCAGTCCCATCTTTGTCATGTTGGCTTGGATTAGCGCTAAAAATGTGAAGAATGGTTGTGAGAAACGAATAATACGGTATCCGACCCAAGAACAGTAATTTCTTTGACAAATTTCGATCATGTTGAATAGAGCTAGTTATGAACTTGCCCCTACTGTAAGAAAATCGAAACCGAAATATCAACAATTCATGACTCAATCAGGTCAACATGGCTCGGGTGGCGTACTGGAAAGTTGAATTTTTGTCGAAAAAACCTATTGTTGGCATGTTTTCCTGATGGATTGCGTACACAATGAAGTAGTCTGAATATTCCGGGCACAGGATTGTTTGGTTCGAGACAATATACCCGATTCGATTGTCCAGGATCTGCAAGGCATATGTGAGAACACATTTTGACGACAAAAAGAGTAGCTGGTGCAAGCATCGTCTCAGGAAGAAAAAAATGTAATTTGCAACCAGGCACATACAGTAGCGTTCAAAAGTTTAGAAAGTTTTTATTTTCGGCCATAACTCTTGTCAAACCTCACCTATCGGTCTGATTTTTTGAATGGTAATACTTCAAACATTATTACATCTTATGTCAAAACGAATTCAAATCAGACCAAAAGAGAAAAAAAATAAAAAAATTTATTCTCAGACACTATAAAAAACACATTTTCCACAAACTCAAAAACATAATGGTAAACGGTTGTAACAATTCAAATCGATAAGGAATGAACATCAAAACATTATTAAAACCTTAATACTTAGTGGCATAACCAAAATTATCAATGACGGCTTTACATCTTCTCGGCATGCTCTCAATCAAGTTCTCCAACTTGACTCGCGGAATTTTTTTCCACTCTTCTTGTAAAACCGCGTATTTTTGCGCGGCATTGGATGTGTAATGGCCGGAAACGCGTCTCTCGAGTTCTTCCCATAAGTGCTCTATAGGGTTGAGGTCTGGAGACTGACTGGGCCACGGAAGAACATCGATAGCCTCATCCTGGAGACATTCGCGAACAAGACGGCTAGTGTGTTTCGGGTCGTTATCTTGTTGAAACACCCAACCAATCGGCATGTTGGCACCAGCAAATGGTACAAGAACATTAACGGACGTCTTCCAAATAACCCAGATAAAGGACGTCTTCCAAATAACCCAGAAGCTCTTAGACGACGTTTGACTGTAGAAACAGAGACTCTGGCAACGTTTCCAGCGACCATATCCTTCTTGATGTCTTCTGCGGTCAGACGCGGATTGAGACGTGAATGGCGAACAATCAGTGCGTCGTCTCTTGCTGTCGTCTTCCGTGGCCGTCCTGATCTTGGCAACACTCCAAAAACTCCAAACTTTCGGAATCTTTTCAAAATTCGGGATACAGTGGTTTCGTGAACTTGAAATACTCGTGCAACTTGATTCTGTCGTATTCCTGACAGGACAGCATCGATGATCAGTTTCTGCTGGTCGGTGGGCACTTCTTTTCCTTTTCCCATTACTTAAAAAGTTTTGTTAGTAGTATAGAAAGAAAAAAGTACAAAAAATCGGGAAAAAACCTTCAAAAAAAATAAAAAAAAAGAAAGTGAAAAATCAGTTCAAAAGTCGCGGTTTCGTAAAAACGCTGTAGATCAAAATGTAGCTACAGTAATCCTGATTTTTTTCAAAATTAGATTTCTCATGAGTTGATGTGTTCTCCGACAAAAAATCATGTCGATTGGTTAAGTTTGACAAGAGTTATGACCAAAAATAAAAACTTTCTAAACTTTTGAACGCTACTGTATATCGCTAGAAGCATGGCCGTTTTCAAACGCGCTCTAATCTCAATTTTGCAGAATGAGTACGGTAACTCTCACAACGAACAGTTAGATCTTTGTGGATTTGATTTATTATTCTTACTTACAGTTCATTGAAATTAAAGGCGTATCGCTACAGTACTAAGTAACCGATTTACGGAGGCCATATTTTTTTACAGGTAGAGGAAGCTATGTGCCAGGTCTCGTATGAACATTACCAGGTCTTATATAAATTTTATCATGGTATAGTAATGTACAAGACCTGGTTATGTCAGAAGTCGGTCTTGCCATAGTTTTGCTCAAGCTTACCAGGTCTTATACCTAATTATATTTTTTCCTGAGGTCATCATTCTAATTCGATCGTTCAACTGGACTGTGATGCTTTCTATAGAACTATAGTTACAACAGAGTGAAAAACTACCTTATGACCCTCTTCTTCGAATCTTCCTTTCGGTCGAGGATTCTCTCTCATTACGCTCGGATTCTTCTTGTCTGCATTCCAGGGCTGAAAATTCATTTTTGAAAATAAGCAAGAGAATTTTCAACGGACTCAACATCAGTAGGAAACTATTTATAAATATTGAATACTGTGCTAACAAAATTTGAAACATGTGTTCGTATATTACTTTCGATCTGGGGTTGAGAATCCCGCCCGCCCGATTTTGCCGCATGCTACGTTTAAGTCCCGCGCGGCGAAAAATTGCCGCCACTACGCTGTCTCTGTGGCGTTTTTGCGGTAAACGCTGTCGAAAAGTATAAGAAAAGTAGGGGGCGGGGTAATCGATATAATAGAGCGAAATCTCAGTTACTGTAGATTATAAAATTTTATTTTTCCCGCCTTTTTTTCATCCCGGAGTCACAACTCGTGAAGGAAAAATGTTTGAAGAAGGTGAAACTAATCTTGGGAACATTTCGCAACGTTTATAGAAATGGGAAAACAGGTTAAAAATTAGCAAAAATGAAATAATGAGGTAAGCGCGCTCCGCGGAGGGTGTCGCAAAGCGGTTGAAGAGCGGCTATATTCACCTATCCCTGATCCGCAGTGTGCGGTACTAATGAAAACGAACCATACTGTAAGCGTCAAACTGTCGTTCGGGAGACACTTTCTCGAACCCATCGATACCGTAGGTGAACGTATTCGACTGAATTCATTTGTTTCTTTGTCTTGATTCCAAATCTTACATATGTGTCATAACGCAGGATGATTCCACATTCCAGAACCACGTTCGGCATAGCTTTCATAGATAGAGATCGACCTGAAATTCAATCGATAACTCCATTCGTTTGTCAGACACAATCAGGCCCCGTGATTGGCACGTCGTTTCTTTTTATTTCATATACAAATGGTTGTTTCTTGTCGGAATTCGGATAGTTCTTCTGAAAACCAGAACCGAATAGTTTTCACAGGAGAAAAATAAAAGTCAATAGGAAAACGAGACTTGAAATTTAAAAAATTATTAGTCTCAAAATGTAAAAATAAAAATTGGACATTTTTCAAATATAAAAACGCAATTTTTTTTTTACATGAAAACTGTATCTGCATTGATGCATTTAGGCTTATCAATGGTCATAAACAATCCATGTCAATCCGCGTCATGTCAAATCGAGAAACCTCTAGTTTTTCCAGGTACGACAGATTAAAATAGGTAAAATTCTGTCCTAGATAAGGTGAAATTCTGGTAAATCCAGGTTTTTTCGACTCAAATGTGTCTAATTTTCTGTCAATATTTACCTTGATTTTCGATTCCCTAAGTTGATCATCGATGAAATGACAAAACTCACGAATGTTTATGGGAGGAAGCATATATTCCAGAATGTGAAGCGTATTTCTATCCGGGTCTATGATTCCACATAGCCTATAGACATCCGGTGCCACGTTCACCAAGCAGCCTATGTCCTGACAATCTCTGTAGTGAATCTGATGCACATCCAGCTCCGATTCCCAACTGATCATTTGCCCTCTCTTTATGGGAGGATAACGACGGTTCCTTAAAGTTTATGCGTTAAAGAGAGAGAGAGAGATAGAGAGAGAGGGGAGGAAAAGAAACCCAGACAGTCAGACATTTGAAAAACTTCACCTATGCACATATCTAGCAAAAAGTCTGACCGATTTCAAATTCGCGGCAGTCGCATTTTTGTAAAATGAGTACGGTAGGGTCGGGACTCTCACAGCGAACAGTTAGATCTTTGTGGATTTAAATTATTAATCTTACTTTCAGTCCATTGAAATTGAAGGCGCATTACTTAATCGTTCATGTATTTCAAAGCGAAACTGCTACGGTAACTAAGAAACCGATTTACGGAGGTCAGACTTTTTTACAGGTAGAGGAAGATATGTGCTATTTTTCCCGGAAAAAAAAACTCCAGACATTCAAAATCATGAAACTGACAAAACTGATGTAGCTTATAGCTTATTTTCGATCTACTTTCTTTAAAAAATCGGTTTCTGAAGATCCATGTTCTCACTTTTTCGATTCAAACGAACTTTTTCGTTTCATAAAAGTGACTGGAACTTCGAGAAAGGGACAAAATTTTTCAGTACTGCGAAAAGTTGTTGTCGCCGAGGTCTTTGTTGTCCGCCTATACTCTTTCCATGATTGAAAAATATCTTGACAGTTCATGGCGAAAATTGAGAATGTTTCTAACACAATTTTTCAACGAAAGAGAGAAACTAACTTGGCAGATCCCAGCGTCTTCCTTATTACCATTTCAACAATCCGGAAGTCTTCGTAACTCTGAATTATTGGTTTTTTTTCACAAATATAAAATTCAGCTTTTTTTTCTGGGGAGGCGGTATTGTGTGACAACATTAGTCCGAAATGATTTCTCAATTTCAACTCCATGTTTATGGCTACTCCAAGTGAACCTGTAAGAAATTTTTTTTTTCAAAAAAACTCACATTATGTACGTTGTCTATTGAAGGAACGATGACTACTGGCAGCGTCTTTCTATCTGTGTTTTCCAGATCTGAAGGGTCTCCCAAAATCACACCAGTAAGTCTCATCGTGACCTAAAATCATGTGGAAAGGTTTCTTGGAAGAGAAAAAGAAGAGAGAGAGTGAGAGAGAGATTAGAGGGAGAGAGAGAAACAGAGATCAACTTGGCTAAAACCATTCGAACAATACATGATTTTGAGATAATCGTTCATTGCTACATATAGATAAAAAGATGACACGAACTTATGACTCACTCCGGTGGTATTTCATCCCAGCTCGTTGCTTCTGAAAATTTATATCCAAAAAATACCAGATTAACTTAAAATTAATTGAACCTGCCATCTACCCCCTCCCCCTCAAGGGGCCCTTTTTTTCGATTCAAAATCATACGACATCTCTCATAGTCGACTGGTGAAGGATCACCATTTCCTATTACTTCTACTTATACACGCTATTCTCTTTTTATCTATTTTTCCGATTAACGGAATAAATCTATATTATTATAAAATTAATTGAAGATCAGTCCGAGTTTTCCAACTATTCTTATTTATCGTCGGTATTCTTGAATTTGTCGAAAAATGATGAACAACAATTTTCGAATCGATTCAATTTTTAATTTATGAAAGTTCGAAACTGGTCTTCTTCAATCAATTATATCAAATTGTTCACTATTTTTATGCAAATTTAATTTTGAATCCCACATTTTCATCACAAACCCGCATTTGTTTTCGCATTACACTTTGGTTCGTTTCTTAGGGTGAAAAAACGAGTTTGGCGCAATTATGATGATATGTCTTCGTTAGTGAGGGAGAGAGGGACAAGTTGTTATAATTATTATGCTTTTTCTTGTGGCCAACCTTTTCTTATTCTACCTGCTGACCGTCATTCGAGCTAGTGACTATGATATAGAACTTTTATCAGGTATTTTTATTCAAGTTTCTTTTTAAAGTTGAATTTTGATTAAACTTTGTTTTTTCCCGATAAACATGAGACTATTCTATTAAAGTTTCTCATAAAAATAAAATTTTCAGCGTTTTCAGTTTGAAAAAACTAATTTTTATAATAAATAATAAAGTTTATTTCGGGAAAAGCCCTCAATGGAAATTTTTCTAATCGTGAAGAACTATGCAAAACTTGTCAAATAATAACGAAAAAAAGAGGGAAGATAAGATAAAATTATAAAAGGAGGGGAGGGAAAAAACGAACCTTAAGAAAACTAAATTTAGTTTCGAAATGAATAAATAAATAAATTGAGTTTACCGAAAGAGAATGAAAAACGGGGATTTTGAAACTTTAGTTCGAACTTTAACCAGGTAGTTCATTCAACTTTCTTATAGAAATAAGGTTTTTAGCAACTTTTTCCCCCAGGTTTAAAAACTGAAACTATACTCAGGTACTTTATTCTACAGTCAAACATGAACAACTTCTGTTTTCAGTCGAATTTGAGAAACATTAGTACTTTTGATTTAGTATTCAAAAGTTCGAAAAATAAATTCGTTCATAAACTTTTTGATCTCACTGTAGTATAAGTTTTAGATCTATTACCGAAAAGGAAAGTATTAGGGTGAAAAACTGAAGCAACGGTCATCGGAACGTATAAAAAATATCAAATTTTGTAACAAAAGTGATATCAGATGCGAGTTTTATCTGTATGAACATGAATGAACGAGGTTTGAAAGAAGATTGTTCTTTCCATATAGCGAGTTTAGGAACTGATTTTGACCGTATGTTTGATTATGATTGTGACAGATGCTATACATGAAACAGACAGACTTGGATTCTGATTTTAAAACTAGAGAACGTTAAGACACAACAGCTAAGAAAAATGATCACAGATAACTGCGACTGCCGAGACTGGTACGGCGCTTGTCGGCAGAGAGGCACAACATGGACAGATGATGAAACTTGGAAGTACGAGTGTCAGGAGTCAGAAGGGTATGAAGTTTTGGGTAGTATGAGAAGAAGCATTCTTAATACATCTAGACATCACGAAAACCGTTCGGTGTCTGTATGGTTTCTGGAATCCAGGCGGTATCTAATATCTGTATGAATCAGTACTGACACCGTTTGCTAACCGCAAGAAGTTCTAGTTATTTTACGTTTCTAAATCAATAAGCATCATAATGTCAACAAAATATCACAGCACGTCTATGGTCATAGCCTCGAATGTAAAAAAAAAGATCTGCTGCGCTGGCGTATGGTTTAAAAACAAGACGGCAGGGTTGTGTGAAGCAAATATGAGAGGCACGTGTGATGGGAAAATTGGTGAGTCACCATGGTGCACTTTGTTCATTGCGATTTTGGACAGCTCGACTTATTGGTGAGAATGAAATCGATTTCGAAACACTTGAAAGTAAGTACATATTCGTGACTGGCACCAATACAAAGTAGGGTGAAAAATATGTCACACCATTAGTGTAGCAGTGTTCACCTTAGCTCTGTTTATCGATGCTTTGCGCAGTCCTCGTCGTTGGCGCGAAAAATAGTTGGAATTAGTTCGAGTACACGATTACAGCTGGCACCAGTAGTAGGGGAAGTGTATTGCGCCATTCGTGTACCATATCGACATTCTTTATCGCTGCTCTGCGCAGTCAAATTTTGGCGGGAAAAGTAGCCAGTTTCAAATTGAATTCGGGACAGCTGCAATGCCTGGTGAGAACTTCGTCATATGCGCAGTCCGTCTGTTTCGCGGTAAGGTGGCGAGTTTGATATCAATCATGCGATTAGCACTATTGGTGCAGGGAAAAAATGAGTTCCACCAAAATTGAAATGAAAATTACTGCCATTTTCAGACACGACGCCCAATTTGTTGGGTGCACCAACGGACATGACACCATTAAAGTTGGCACCAACACTACCATAGACGGTCTCTGGAATTCGTGTGAGCAGTCTGGGAATGTCAAGCTGGTGTATGCTATCGAACCGCACTGTCGGTCAAAAACCCAGTCTAATGAGCTGATCAAAGTCGGCCAGGAATATCGAGATGGGACTTTCCAATGGTTATGTCTTGGTACTGGCCAATGGGTTACTGGTCAGTCTTCATTATCCAGTAAAAGTTCAATTTCAGTAGGGTGAAGTGAAGTGAGGATATTATTTGAAAGGAGATACAAGCTATTTGTGCCAGTAGGAGTGCACATATCTAGCAAGACCGATTTCAAACGCGCGCCAGTCGCATTTTTGTAAACTGAGTACGGTAGGAGTCGGGAGTCTCACAACGAACAGTTAGATCTTTGTGGACTCTGAAATTAAAGGCTCATTACGTAAATCGTTCTTGTATTTCAAGGCGAAACTGTTACGGTACTAAGTACCCGATTCACGGAGGTCAGACTTTTTTACAGGTAGAGGAAGCTATGTGGAGTTGTTTCAATCATTGTGCTGTCGGATATCTCTTGGGTTTTAAAATTGGAAAAATAAAGTAGAAAATTGGTTTGCATATAGTTTTATCAGAGAACTCGACGCAGTTTACTTTATACATTTTACATTTTTATACAAAACTCGATACAGCTTATGATGAGAAACTGTAAATTCAAGAAATTTCAATTGTAAAAAAGTTGAGAATCTCAAAAACTCCAAATTTTCAGGTTGCTTCTACAATAACGAGACACATAACGATCTTCTGTTACCCGTTGATCAGATTGCATACAACGGACTGATCGAACATCACTGTTCCAAGCTACAAGAGTACCCTGCTGTCGTACAGTATTTCACTCGGGTAAGAGTTCTTTCTAGATTTAGTTTTTCATTTCATTCAGTCGAAAATTGTGAAAATTTGATTTTTAATCATAATTAGTGACTACTTCAGTAGGGTAAAACGATTGAAAATATACAAATTGAAGAAAATCTTGAATAGATTCCACTTTTAACCACATTTTCAAAAAGGTAAATAGATGAAATATCTCAAGAAAAAATTATCAAAGAGTTTCAGGTCAGTACAGAGGTCCCTGTGAAACATCCATCGAACAAAGGAGTCAACAAGAACTTCCCAGAACCTGTTCAGAAACTTCTGCCCGATGCTGTGAAGGTAATACAGAGCTTTCAAAATTTGAAAATAATAAACTATAAATATGAAAAAAGATCTTTCAGAACCAACGATGGCTCCATTCTCACACTTCGATATTCGTTCACAATGATAAGCCATTCACACGAATTCGTTACTTAGCCGGGAGCCGGAAGCCTATCTAAGCTTTTTTACAGTATAATTTATTATTTTTCACATTAAAAAGGCCTATTTCTGTCTGATTTTTTCCATAAATACTATTTTATTTTATAATTTATCAATACTCGCAATAAAAAACTTTTTCATAACATTGTTTGTCAATCTTCAGCAGATGGAAAAATGTCTGATTCATGATTTCACACGAAAACTATTTGATGCATTTTTAAAAATTTTGTTTTTCATAGAGAAAACCCTTTTTATTGTCTAACTCATTATTTTCCAAAAATTACTATCATATTTCATGAGAAAAGCTTTTGACTAGATAATCCAGCATTTTACTGTAAATTTAAGCCTCTTCACTGACTTATTCATCATTTCCCCCCCAAAAACTTCATTCTAATGTGAAATTTATCATTTTTTGAACCAAGAGGAAAATTACCTCAATACAATCTATGATCGGCGATGACTTTTCTTGTCTGGTTACGGATCAACGCGTTCCAGCTCTGAAAATCGGTATTTTCATTAGGTTAGGAGGAAAATAATAAAATGTATGATTGAAAATCTTCAGAAATCGTGTACTTTTTCAGTGAAAATTTAGATTCTTTGCGTAAAAGTTACTTTTTAGCAGTAAAATGAGTCAAAACCTTCAAAAGTGTGCTTTTTACGAATTTCGGTACTGCTCAAGACTCAAAAAATTTAAGAGCAAAAAAACATCCATTTCTTGTGGAACACACTGTATGAGTACCTATAGAGCATAAAAGCGTAAAGTGGAGTGTCGTTCTTACCTTGAGTACATCACACGAGTGATTGGTGCAATGAGTGATTTCACTTTCAGAGAGCATGTGAGTCGATCGCCTACAACTCTTGCAGTTTTGCTGCAGTCGCCACTGGGAGCGGGATACTTCACCATATTCGGAAAGGGTGGCCGCAAGGGTGGATGGTGAGGTGACACATACCGTACACCATGGTGTCTGACCAATTCTGGTGCAGTTGGGTCTTAAAGGGGAGATCTTTTATTGATGTTTCACTTTTTAGTATGTGCTCTTCTTCTGTCTAAAAAATCAAATTCATAACTTTCCAATCGTTTTTCCTCATCTCATACACTTTCATTTTTCTCAAAATTAATTGATTTCTGCAGTTCTTTTTCTAAAAATCTCAATTTTTCTCGTTACGTCAAAATGTTTTTACTTTAAATTTCAATGTTCTTTCCATTTTCTTTGAGTTTTCTGTATCTCATCGTTTTCTGAATTGAAAAACTCTCACATTTGTCGATTCTTTTGCGATTTTCTTCGAAAATTACAATTTCTAGACAAGTAACCTACTGTAACTTTTCAAAATTGAAACAAACGGAAGTACGGAATCTTACGTATAACACTGATTGGAGTGGAGCGGTAAAAGTTGAATTTCGGTCGGCAGTAGATCCGTTACCCTGCGAAGTGCTGCCAGAATGTGCGATTTGAGGTAATAGGTAGCGTTTATCTGAAGTACAACGTTTTCTTTACTGTTGAGAGAAAACTGTTGAGAGAAAAAGAAGAAAATGACCTATTATACTGCGCAGTTATGTCCCATTTTCCTTTTTTTCTGAACTGTGCTCGAAAATTTTTTTCTTCATAATTTCTGCAGGCTACAGACCAATCCGAAACGCTCATGTTGATATGTGAAAAAAAGTCAGAGTTCGTATCTTTAAGACCGGTACGTTATAGCGCGACAGCATCAAAGTAGTAGGGAATGCTCATCATTTCGGGTTTTAAAACTTTTTGAAACTCGAAAAAATTTTACGGTAAAATTTCCACTAAACATATGGGTCAACTGTAACAGCGCACCCATCTGTCATCATAATTTGGTTGAAAAGTGCCAGAAATCAATCAAGTCAAGAGTAGCCCACATAGCTTCCTCTACCTGTAAAAAAAGTCTGGCCTCCGTAAATCGGGTACTTAGTACCGTAGCAGTTTCGCCTTGAAATACAAGAACGATTTACGTAATGAGCCTTTAATTTCAGAATGGACTGAAAGTAAGAATAATAATTCAAATCCACAAAGATCTAACTGTTCGTTGTGAGAGTTCCGACTCCTACCGTACTCATTCTGCAAAATTGAGATTAGAGCGCGTTTGAAAACAGTCATGCTTCTAGCGATATACAGTAGCGACAGAAAGTTTTTGGACGATATCATTTTTCGACATATCCTAACGCTGGGTTATCGGATCGATCTCAAAGTTGCACAAATATTAGAAAAAACATTTTGTCACATTGTGAGAAACTATCGGGGTGATAGGTAGTGTTCTCGCAGAAAAAATTTGTGATTTTCTCAAGTTCACTCAAAATTGACTTTTTACACATCACTTTTATTTCTCATTTTTTTCTTTCATCACGCATTTACCTGTTTTCAAGTGCATAATTCTGGAAAGTCCAACTTTCAAAAACGTAAAAATAAGGGAACTAACCAAATCAGTGATCATCCGGGGTCACCGGATGAGATTTGAGAGTTCACATTTGACTGAACAGTCCTGGAAGAAGATATCAACTCCGTATGGGGTCATTCTTGCTCTAGAATAGCTGGATCCACTTGGAAACTCATAATCAAAACTTTTTTCATTTTGTCGACTCTATTTGAGATCACCTAGACATGGTTAAAGACCATATGTCTTCGATCTCGTAAGCGACCTTTTTGAGAATCTTCGAGCTGGGGTCAGTTTTTAGGTCATAAAACAGAAACGGTTTGACTTCGAGGTCCAATTTTCTCTGAGCACATTATTGTTTCCATATTTTTCCATTATCAATTCAGGACATTCACTAATAAGAAATCGGAAAGTACTACTAGACAGTGGAACTGGTGTGAATCCGGAGCAGTTTCATGGCCTTCTAAAAAAGTGGTCTAAAGTTGTTGAAGTTGGTGAATCGGAGTTTTTCATGCTTTCAATCAGTCAAAAACACGTGAAAGAACGTTTCAAAGCAAAAAAGAGTTACTTGAAGCACCGAAATCATCCATGAATACCGATAGTTGAAATCTGGATACCGGAACCTTTGCAAATTTTTATTTGGTCTTCTTGTAGTATTTTCTGAACTATGATTTATACACAACTTGATATCAAAATGATTTTATGAATTATCAAGAATGTTTCTATGAAAAATTAGACCTCTAAGTCAAACCGTTTCTGTTTTATGACCTAAAAGCTAACCCCAGCTCGAAGATTCTCAAAAAGGTCGCCTACGAGATCGAAGACATATGGTCTTTAACCATGTCTGGGTGATCTCAAATAGAGTCGACAGAATGAAAAAAGTTTTGTTTATAAATTTCCAAGTGGATCCAGGTATTCTAGAGCAAGAATGACCCCATACAGAGTTGATATCTTCTTCCAGGACAGTTCAGTCAAATGTGACCTCTCAAATCTCATTCGGTGACCCCGGATGATCACCGATTTGGTTAGTTTCCTCATTTTAACGTTTTTAAAAGTTGGAATTTCCAGAATTATGCACTTGAAAACAGGTAAGTGGGTGATGAAAGAAAAAAAACGAGAAATGAATGTGATGTGTAAAAAGTCAATTTTGAATGAACTTGAGAAAATCACAAATATTTCTGCTAGAACACTACATATCAACCCGATATTTTTTCACAATGTGATAAAATGTTTTTTCTGATATCTCTGAAACTTTAAGACTGATTCGATAACCCAGCGTTAGGATATGTCGAAAAATGATATCGTCCAAAAACTTTCTGTCGCTACTGTATGTGTAGCCAATACGATAGTATTCGGACCTGCCACAGCTCCCTGTCTTCAATTTTTTTTGTTCATTTACTCGGGTTAGTCATAAAACTGGTTTAACAAAGTTAACTAAATAAATCATACCCTCAAGTTCGGATTGGCGATAAAATTGGGCAGCGACACAACACACGAGTAGACAGTACTTGTAGGTGGCCCTTCAACGATCAGATACGAAATTCTTTCGCCTCGCAGTGGTGCATTGGTAGCACATATTGCAGATCGCTGTCTGAAATTGATGGATAATTTGTCTTGACCAATACTATCACATATGAAGCGATTCGTTCACTCATAATTTGCTGCAATTTTATAAGACTGGAGAAAAGTGTTCAAAACAGTGAGCTACACATATCTAGCAAAAAGTCTGACCAATTTCAAACGCGCGCCAGTCGCGTTTTTGTAAAATGAGTACGGTAGGGTCGGGACTCTCGCAACGAGCAGTTAGATCTTTGTGGACTTAAATTATTATTCTTACTTTCAGTCCATTGAAATTAAAGGCGCATTACTTAAATCGTTCTTGTATTTCGAGGCAAAACTGCTACGGTACTAAGTAACCGATTTACGGAGGTCAGACTTTTTTACAGGTAGAGGAAGCTATGTGAGCTACAATTGATTTGATTCAAAAATCATAGAACCATAAAGTAGGCATGGGCATATTGCCAATTATTGGCAGTCGATTGCCAATGCCTTTTTTCAATTGGCAATAGCATTGGCAGTCGGTCGGCATTGTCAATACTATTGGAAATGGAGAAGAGGCATTGCCGATCGACTGCCAATGATTGGCAATATGCCCAAGCCTACCATAAAGCATTGAGATCTAAACAAATTTCAAAAGTATTCGGAAGTGGGTTATTTGAATGAAAACAAAGAAAAAATCATACTCTGCAATTTTCCTTTGGGGAACCATCGCTGTAGGTGCATAGCCATCCCGATATTCTCTACAAAAAACAAAATCACCATACGGTTGCCTCTGAATATCCACTGCTATTTGATTCAGGTAAGCGGCAAAAGTGCGCCACTTTTTCTGTAAATTTACATTTTAATGATAATCGTTGGATTGTCAACTGCCTACATCTTTCTTTCAGAATTGCGGCTGCTCAGATTTTTTTGAATGAAATTTCAACTTTAAATACCAAAAACAATGAAGGTGAAATTACCAATGGTGTTCTGAGTTATGGCTGGTTACAAAATTTACGATTTCACGAAACCGTTATGCGTTGAACCAACAAGTTTTTCAACTGTTGCGAGTGAACTACAGTAACTCGCATAGTTAACTTTTGACCAACTTGTATTTGACCTACCTCGTGGTCATGTCTAGTTTGTTTACGTTTATCCCGGTGGCTCCGCCATTTCATGGCCACGCCCCCTCCGGATCCACTACTTAAACTCTCGATTATCTTATACTTTGCTTCTGTATACTTCTACTAATAAACCATCATATTGGCCGCGTACCACCCTGTCCTTACGATACAACATCAACTTATACGAAATCTTTGATCGTTGAGACCAATAAAGTTCAGTTGAACTCGTTAAATAGTTAATTTCGTTGAATTTCGTACCCAGCCTTGCATTTAATGTTAGACATTCTAATTTTGAACGATCTTTTTTCAAAATTTTATTTTACCTTGAAAATCCAAAGCTCACCGTGAAGATCAGCTCAAGGCTCTTCGACAACACCCGGGAGACTATCGGAGCGGTGTCTCTTCGAATGGTCTCAATCCCTTTGGAGTCGAGCTTTGGAGTGTCTTCAGGGTGCTCGTACATCCATCCAGCGTACCTTTTCTTCGTTTCCAGAACACATCCCATGTAGACCTAGAAGAGTTATACACATAAAAATAGGCGTGGCTAACACTCGGGTAACCAAATACGAGTATTATAAGGAACTATCATCATACTCAGGGAAAGAGAGTTTGACTGGATCCAGCAAAAGACCAGCTAGATCCAGAGCAAAACCCAGCTGCAATGGCACGATCTAGCTAATCTTTTCCTGGATCCAGCTGGTCTTTCCGGATCTAGCCGAACTTTTTCTGGATCCAGGTGAATTTTGTGGATCCAGTCGAACTTTTCCTGGATCCATCCAAACTTTTTCCGTATCCAGATGAACTTCCTGGATCTAGCCGAACATTTTATGAATCCAGTCAGTTTTTCCGGAATCAGGTCACACTTTTTACGAACCATAGCCCTCTAAATTTAGGTTCTTTTTACTCAAATACGATATCGTAACATGTATAAGCATAATATATTTATTGATATCCAAAAAAAGTTAGCGGCATCTCTCCGTATTCCTCCGATTGGTGTGCAAGCCATTTCTGATAGTCGATCTTCGGGTTAGGCTCTCTCCTTTGATGATACTTGTCGTGTGTAATCTGAAAATTGTAAGTTAAAAACATCAAGTACTCATACGAGAATCGTTTTAACTCTACTGACCACTTTTGCGCACATTGCATCTCATCGCAGCGAGACAAGACGAATGTGGTTAATATTCAGCCGCAGTTTTTCTTTTTTTCTATGTTTACATGCGTTCCTAAGACTGGGATCTTCACAAAAGTTGTTTTCTTAACCTTACCTAAGCTTCAAAAATAGACAAATCACTATTGACTGCAGATTGCAGATATTAGGGCATTACTCGCGTTTTCAATAGTGAAAACTAGACAGCATCTTCGGATTTCTCGCAGCGTGATTTAGGAGCTTTAACATAAAAAATCGAGTTCCGTAAAAACAAACTTAAGAGTGAGTGAATCATCAGTTATATTTTCTATATGTTGCGTTTTGAATTACTCGCTGGTATTGCGAAACAAAATTCCGAAAAATTACCTGTTTACTCGAAAAGTCCGTTGTTCTACAGTCTGTTAGTTCTCACATATCCTTGTTCCGAGAGGAGGGAAGAGCTGGCTCCGTCAACCTGCAAGTAAAATTTGACCATATTTTGTTTGAACTCTAACGTGATTCATAAACAATGAAAATACTTATTTAAAAAATTACCGAAATTCTCGGGTCCCTTGACCACTTCGTCTTCTGTTCACAAATTCGGTGAGATGAGAGAATGAGCAGATTGAACCTCTGTAAATGTATTTTTTATAAAACGTGACACTTGAGAAAATAATTTTTCAATCGACTTGTTATTTTGCATTCTTCCAAGAAGTTATTTTATGGAAAAGGTAACTCTTCATGTAAAAATCTCAGAAAAAAGGTTCTGATGAATTCGATTTAAAATCCATCTTTTCTAATAGTTTTTTCTATCGCGTATCTTTCTTGCTGCACACGAGAGTTCCCCGAAAAAACATTAGGAGTAGTTGAGGTCAAGTTATTAACATGTACATAAATATTAAATAAAAATCACCTGTGTTAGCACTTGTACGTAGAGTTCTTGATTCTATCTTCTTCATTCTGAAAATACGGACACTTTAATATTTTGAAATGACGAGGAAAGAACTTTTGAGGATGTTTTGGAATTTCAGAGAAATAATTTATACTCCATGTTGTGAATCCATTTCAGCTTTCACTTAAAAAAAAAGAAACATAGTCGAGCATGATTGAAAATATATAAACTTCCACTTATATATGAAAAAAGTAATAATCCTAATTTTTTCTAGAAAACAAATCAGTTTTTAGGTGTTACGAAGGAAAACTTAGATGAAACAGAACTGTGAGAATAAAATAGTTTCATTTTCTTGTTCGGAAGTATAAAAAAAATTCTCTGAAAGCAACACATATTAACGAAATAGTACTTTGAAGAATTTTGAGAAAAAAGAAAATACGAAATCAGGAAATGTATGCACTGCAGAAAAAGGGGCGGGGTTTGCAAAGGTGACGCAATATTTTTCCCGCTTTTTTAAAATTTTTATTTCATAATTAGTTTTTCTCGAAAAAGTCACCGTATGATGTGATGTTCGAGGTTTTGAATTATGAAAACCGACTTCTCGAATGAAAATTACTTTTTAAAAATTGTTTCTCACAATAAATTATATAAAAACTCAATTTGCGGCATGAATTTGTAATTTTTGATGAATTCTTTGTAATTTCTGATGGATTCTTTGTAATTTCTGACAAACATGGGTGATAAGTAATTTTTTTTCGATAAAAAAAACTTTAAAAGACAAAATTAGAAAATGTGAGAGACAATGGCTAGTCCTTAGAGTACTCACGTTGGGTACATTTTTTAGATTTATACCTATTTGTATATACCGAATAGACCATTGTTAAAAACCGTTACTTTTTATCAGGTTCCATCTAACTTTCTAGAAAAAGTGTTATAATGTTCTCATGGTTCTGTTCTGTATTGTAGTGAAAAAATGTTTTCTAGATCCAGCGCGCTATTTCCTGGATCCAGTTAGCCTTTCTGGATCTAGCCCTACTTTTTTCTAGATCCAGACTGTTTTTCAAAAACATCACTCTTTATGATATCATGAACTTTAAACTCATTGAATCAATTGACACTTCTAAGTTACAATATAATCATGAAGAAATACCAGGTTTCCATGAAGAATTTACAGTTAAAAGCTCATTTGAAAGTTCGTATGAAAAGTAGGACTGGATCCAGCGCTGGATCTAGCTGGCTCGAATTCTTAAAGTAATCATAACTCTATTGTAAACGCGTTTTTTCTTCAAAAGAGAAACAGAAGGTGTTTCCAAGGTCTATACCATCATTTTGAGTTATGTCCCATCCCGATCGGACGTGCAACTCTAGATCTAGCTGTTCTTTTGCTGGATCCAGCTAAGCTCGCTTTCCCTGAGTATTAATAATAGAACAAGGGGACCTCAGAGGCGGCGAAGCGCATCAGATCTGGCCAAAAACACATCAGATCTGGCGTGGTGCTAGGATCCCTTCGGAAACTATATTATCACCTAGGGAATGGTCTCAACAGATGTATCTTAAAATTTGAGTCAGAAAAACTCATTTCTTCATGTGTAAAATGACGATTTCATCAATTGAGACCAATCAGATCTGGCCAGATCTGACTTGATTTTCCAAAAGTCTTTTCGGAAACTGTTTTTTCATCGAAGAAGTTGTTAAAACCGATTTTTCACTTTGATAATAGTTTCTAAAGGTCATTTTTACAGTCTGGATGATATTTCACTATCCATAAACTACATTTTAAAAAGACAATCAGATCTGGTTTGAATCGAGTCAGATCTGGCCAGATCTGATGCGCTTTAAATCAGTTCTGGCCAGATTTTTGATTTTTCCCAATTGACCCCAGACGAAGTGCAGATAAGTGTTGAAGGAATTTTTTGAGTTCTAAGGTATTTGTGCTTGACTCTTACAAATTTTCAGTACATCTATACTTTTATTCGTCAAAATGTTCGTCCTGAATCGAATGGTACTGGTTTGTTTTTCCATTTTACTTTACCTAGATTTTCTGCTTGGGAACTTTTATTAGTTTATAACATTTTTGTTCATTCGCTATGAGATGTGTCCAAAATCCTCGCAGTTTTGTACAGAAAAAGTTGAAGTATCAAAAATTAAAAGTAAAAATTGATGAGCATGGGTTACTGTAGCAGTAGATCAAATGTTTTTATTTTCGTTTTTCCTGTTTCCATTGAGCTGTTTTTTGCCTTTTTGAATCATTTTCCTCTTTTGTTGCATCAGTTAACTGAAAATGGAAGGTATATATGATGTTTTTATAATAAGTTTTCGCAGTTATCACAGTCATTTCCACAGCATTTCTTCAAAATTTCGTTTCCAGGTCTCTCGAAGTAACGCATTTCTCTTGACGTCACGATAATGATAGTTAGTTTGTAGTTAGTTGTCATGAAGACAGGTGAGTAACTTTCAGATTATGTTCTTCGAATTGTACTTGTTGTTCTTGATTTTAAGGTAATGAAATCATTCATATGCCGAGGAAAGGTAAGTTTGCGTGTTTTACTGAATCAATTATTCGAATTTTCGTCTTGATGGGATTCTTTTGTTTAATAACTTCTAGTTACCTGCGTTGTTCACAAAAGTAAACAGTCAAGTCGTCTAGTTGGCAATTAGTAAATCGCATCCCATCGCTTTCCGCATCCCATTTACAAAAACAAGATGTGATAACTTTTTTCGCATCGCATGGACACCTTTTTTCAAAGATTAAGTTAGGTTTGGGTCAGATTAACGTTTAAACTGAGCCTAAATACAAGGTGATTGGGCTGTTCCAAACAAAGTTACAGGCGTCTGAAAAAAACGGGATGCGGTGGGATGTGATTTACTAATTGCCCGCCTAGTTACAAAGTAACAGTATTAACAGTAAAAGTAAAGTAACAGAAAAGCAAATATGCAAATTGCACAACAAATCTGGTCCTCCCCTAATGTTAAAATTTCAGCGCATCAAGATGATTTGCAATTTCCAAAAAGTTGAAATTTGGTTCTCGCAGGGAAGCTGCAATCAATAAGTCTAAAGAGGAGGAAGTTGCGATCAGGAAAAATGGCTGAAAAAGGGGTTTGTTTTATCGTTTAACTAAAAATTATTTTATAAGGAATATGGATCGAACTCGTTCATATCTTAAACCCAGTATGCCGAATGAGCACGGACTCATTCAGGTAAATTACTTGAAAACCAAACTCGTGAGGTAAACTGCGAGGAAGTAAGAATATTATTTTATACTTTCTAGACTCATGGGATGAAGATAGGACTAATTCGAAAGAGAAAGCAAGTAGCTGTAACCGGACAGTAGAGGACATAAGAGAACAGACAAGAAGCGGATCTTTTGAACTTTCAAGGTATTTTTCTTCACATTGCTGTACAGTCGTAAACATGTTTCTGACATAGCTGCCTAGTCGTAGACATGGTTCTGACATCGCTGCCTAGTCGTAGACATGTTTTTGACACCTCTGCCAAGTCGTAGACATGGTTCTGACACCGCTGCCTAGTCGTAGACATGGTTCTGACATCGCTGCCTAGTCGTAGACATGGTTCTGACATCGCTGTCTAGTCGTAGACATGGTTCTGACACCGCTGCCTAGTCGTAGACATGGTTCTGACACCGCTGCCTAGTCGTAGACATGGTTCTGACATCGCTGCCTAGTCGTAGACATGGTTCTGACATCGCTGCCTAGTCGTAGACATGATTCTGACATCGCTGCCTAGTCGTAGACATGGTTCTGACATCGCTGCCTAGTCGTAGACATGGTTCTGACATCGCTGCCTAGTCGTAGACATGGTTCTGACACCGCTGCCTAGTCGTAGACATGGTTCTGACACCGCTGCCTAGTCGTAGACATGATTCTGACATCGCTGCCTTGTCGTAGACATGGTTCTGACACCGCTGCCTAGTCGTAGACATGGTTCTGACACCGCTGCCTAGTCGTAGACATGGTTCTGACATCGCTGCCTAGTCGTAGACATGGTTCTGACACCGCTGCCTAGTCGTAGACATGGTTCTGACACCGCTGCCTAGTCGTAGACATGATTCTGACATCGCTGCCTTGTCGTAGACAGAACTGACAGGTTTTCAAATTTCTAATCTCGATAAACACTGTTTCATTGCAGGAGGTGCTAGAGCAGAATAGTGAAAGATCAAGTTGCCCACAACAAGTCCCCTCGACCCCGAACCCGACACCAGTGGAAGAAAAAAAAATAAATTGTTGGTGTAGTTTTGTAAAATAAATATTTTATAAATATAAAAGTGTTATTTTGAGTGAAGAACCCAATTTGGGAGAAAAAATATTCAAATCTGATCTGGCCAAAAACACGTCAGATCTGGCCAAAATACGAGCAGATCGTGCCAACGCCGACGTGCATTTCCCCAGATCTGATGTGTTTTTGGCCAGATCTGATTGAAATCGCCGCCTCTGAGGACCGCCCCCTTTTTCGTGAGGCAAATTTTTGGGTGATCCATTTATGTGTCGATTTACGGGGAGGGGGGGAGGAGGGAAGAGGAAGGAGTGTGCAAAAATGGCTGGGTAGTTGACAGGATTCGAACGTGCGTTAAGCGAGTAACGATCGGACGCGTTAACCACTCGGCCATCTCTGCACGTTTCCTCAGAGAAGGCAAATTAGATTGGATCCAAAAATCGCAGATTAGATCCAGAAATCGCAGATTAGATCCAGAGTTGTACCCTCGTATCGGGATGAAAAGTATCACAAAATATTCGTCTTGACATGTATAATCACCCAGTATATCGGATATTCCGAGAAAATGGTTCTTTGAGAAGTTATTAACGTTTTTATGGTTTAGCAGATTAGATCCAGAAAACGCAGATTAGATCCAGACTGCGCATATTAGATCCAGCGCTCGATCTAATCTGTTTTTTTAAAACTGTGGGAAACTCATTTTGTATCCTTCAATTCTGACTCTTCGCTGTAAATTTGAAGTTTATAGTGGTTTTGAATCAGTTATGGTGAAATCTGGAGCAAGAGGAAGCGTTTTCATAAAACGCAGATTGGATCCAGAAAACGCAGATTAGATCCAAAAAACGCAGACTGGATCCAGAAAACGCAAGTTGGATCCAGAAAACACAGACTGGATCCAAAGTGGTACCATTCACTCAAGTGAAGAATATTTTCATCTCTTCACTTTGACACTATAGTATTCCTATAGGCACACCATGTATGAGGATTGTTAATATAGACCATTGGAACACCTTATTCAGAGAATGCAAAATTTTTTATATGTAAGACTATAGTTGCTTACAGATAAGATGTTCAAAATCTCTTTATTGCCTTCAGCGTTATATGGTTACGAGGTGTTTTTATAGTTCGTTCCCCGCTCATAGACATTGGATCGCGATATTTCATCTACACACCCTTCGAAAGCTTAAAAAAGAGCGTCACGAATTCTAAAAGAGTCATGAACGGTCAAGTAGGGCCTCAGCGGCAACAATTTTCGGCAGTTTTGGAAAAATTGTGTACTGGTTCCTTCAATTTTATGTCATTTCTCATCATTACAGCCACGCATGATTTTATTATTCACCTCTATTCATTAAAAAAGTTATATTTCCGGAACTAGAGCATACAAAAGTCATTTAAAACTGTAAAAGTTCGAAAAATTGTGGGTTTTTTTCTTTTTGAATACTGCGTATGTTCAGATCGTGGGTTTTCGAATATCACATCAAAACGTGATTTTATCAAGAAAATAAAAAATAAAAATAATAAAATTTTGAACTGGCGCGCTAAAACTGCAAATGGTGCATACATTTCCCAAACTTGTTTTTATTTTATTTTTTCATCTCCCATTCCTCTATTTCCACGTTAGGGTGTTTTAAAACGGAGAACTTTCTTTCAAAAAATAGATTAATATTATGTTCGAAGTTTTGGTGTAACTTCATCAATATTTTATCACTCTGACTAGACAAAAATCTAAATTTTTCACAAAATTTTAGGCCTTCGTTTGTTTTATGAGGTAGACAAGATTAGAATGGATTCTTCATTTTGCTTTGAGAATTAAAACTTGAAAGTAAGAAGTTTTCAAAGAATCTAAATGGTTTGTTCCAAATTATTTCCGTTTTGAAATCACTAATTGTCGTGTTCTCACAAATACGTTTTATGTCAGGCATTCCTGAGAACTTTATTGCCTTTTAATTAAATATTTCCAGTTATGAGTTCTGCAACTCAAAGGGGTCCTACACCGGTGTACCAGTCGTTACATCGAACATGGACACCGTGGGAACCTTTGAAATGGCTCAGGCGCTCCACTCGCACGGACTGTTCACTACCATTCACAAGCATTATACCGTATGTTTTAAAACTATTCCTATCCATTACTGGATTTTATAGGTACAAGAATCGCAAGAGTTCGCTGCTTCGGTTGAAGATTCCATCTTCGACAACTTGGCCGTCTCAAGTGGAATTTCGTCAAATGACTTCGAGAAGTTGTCGCAGGTCATTGAGTCGATCCCAGCCTTGAAGTTCATTTGCCTCGACGTCGCAAATGGTTACTCTGAGTTCTGCATTCATTTCATCAGAAAAGTGGCCAAGGCAGGAGACGTTGCCAAGGAATTCGGAGCCGGAGCCGACTTCGCTATGATTGGCGGTCTGTTCACTGGTCACGATCAAAGTGGAGGCGACTTGATCGAGAACAACGGAAAGGTGATTTTTAAAGTGTTACGAGATTCACATTCCCGTTTTTTTTCTCAGTAATTTTAAAATCAAAATTATTAAATTCAGAAGTTCAAACTATTTTACGGTATGAGCTCAGACACGGCGATGAAGAAGCACCATGGAAGTGTTGCAGAGTACAGAGCAAGTGAAGGAAAGACGATCGCCATTCCATTCCGGTAAGCTTCAGTGTAATATGACTGACTTCTAGATCAAAGCGTTCATTTCAGTGGTGATGTCAACGGAACAGTCCTCGATGATCTCGGTGGAATCAGATCTGCATGCACATACACTGGAGCAACCAACTTGAAGGTGATTTTTCATTAAGATGAAATTTTAAAAAAACGAGTACACGTACAATAAAGATAGTATGGTAACATTGAAACAATGACTCTATTAGAGTGTCATCAAAATTTTCTGTAGTAATTATAATACATTGGTTGGGATATGTGTTGCGCATAGGGATATGTTTGATGAGAGTGTTACGTAGATAAAACGAAGAGTGAAAATTTCATCTTTCCACCAGAGTTCCACCATCGTAACACTGATTTCCGTGAAACGCGTGAAAATTTAATTTTGGCCTATAGCAGAACTCAAATTATGACGGTAAGAGGGAGGGTGTGAGAAAATGGCTCGAGGTGACATTTTGTTACATTATGTTGGCTATGTTCTTGATGTGATGGCAAGAAGGTTATTAGACTTTTAATTTCTCAATTGTGTTGATTTTCAAATTTCAGACAATGTACAAAAGCTCCGACCACATCGGACAGCGTCAACCCAGGACAACGCTCAGTGCCGAACTAGGACAACAGGCAGCGTCAGCCCAGAACATCGGACCAGTAAAATAATATTTTAAATGCTATTCATTTTTCATTGTATTGATGAATAAATTTGTTTAACATACTTTATTTCAATGGATAAAATTTCGAACCGGAAAACCAGGACCGGATTCGTAAAAGTATGATTTGATCCAAGAATTTCAGATTCGAACCAGAAACCGCAGATTTGATCCACAAATCGCGGACTGGATCCAAAAAACGCAGATTAGATCCAGAAAAATCCAGTTTAGGATGGTCCATTCCAATCTGCGATTTCTGGATCTAATCGGCGATTTTTGGATCCAATCTGATTTGCCTTCTCTGAGTCTGATTAGCGCTATTCGCGTGACCACTGGGGACCCTCGCAGGTTGTTGCATTAGTTCTAGCCACACTTGCATTAGTGTTCGTCGTGTTTGGATTGTACAGGAAGTGTGAAAGCGAGCAGCGAGGAGGAAGGGATAGAGGGAGAGAGATAGATAGATATAAAGAGAGAGAAAGAGAAAGAGAGAGAGAAGAAGGAAAAGAGAAAAGGAGAGCGAGAGAGAGAAATAGTAAAGATCTTGCTTCTAAAAACTACTTTTTTCAATTGAAAAGTATGAATATGAGATTTTGTAATGAAAAAGGGAGAGAGGGGCTCTGAGCGTAGCGAGGACTCTCTGCTTGTAGTATTATAATGAACAATACGAGTATTATAATAAATTTAGAAGATTTCACAGCATTATAATGAAAAACACGAGTATTATAATTTATTATAATAGTCATTTTAAAAAAAACACAAAATTATAATAAATTATAATATACCGGTTTCGCTTAGGTCAGTTCAAGTGAAAACCTTCACTTTTTACGAACATTATAATTTATTATAATAGTCGCTTTTCACCTCACATATTATAATGGATTATAATTCTCGATTTTTTAAACCACAAATTTCATAATGAACTAAAATTCATTTTTTGACACCTGACATTCGATTCCGACGACGTCGTCGATGACATCATAGAATTTTTTTCAAAAGAAGTTCTATTTTGTCAAGCTATATTGTAGAATCTGATATCCGACTCTGACGACGTCGGTGACGTCGTAGACAACGTCATCGAAAAAAACATAAAAGTCGAATTTTTTTTAGGAAGACGATGTCACTGACAAATTCGTCGGAATCGGATGTAAGACTCTTTAAGAAATGCTGGAAAAACGTTTTTTGTTGATTGTTTAAATTAAAAAAAAAACATACGACGTCGTTGATGACATCGTCGACAGATAGAATTTTTTCGAAAAACAATTCTCCAGGATTTTTTATAGAGCCTTACATCCGATTCCGACAAATTTGTCAGTGACATCGTCTTGCTAAAAAGTTTAACTTTTGTGTTTTTTATGACGCTGTCGACAATGTCATCTACGACGTCGTCAGAATCGGGTGTCAGATTCTATAATGAACCCTGAAAGAATTGAAACTTTTTCGAAAAAAATTATCAATGACGCCGTCGACGATGTTACCAATAATATCACCAACAATGTCAGCGAGATCATTTTTTTAGCAAAAAATAATTTTTTTTTTCGAAAATCATATATTTCGGCATTTCGGATCATTTTTTGAGTCAAATGGACGGTCTCAGGTGAAAGAGAATGTTTTTTAACCATAGGAAGGATATTAATTTCATCTCAATCCCCACAGAAGCCGAGATATAGACAAATCAGGCAAAACCCGCGGATGGTCGGCGACTGACCGCAGTGACCCTGCTGAGATTTTCTTATGACTTACAAGACGAAAAAAGCAAAAGGTTGGGTTGTTGTGATTTTTCACGACTGATGGTCAATTATCAATTGACAAGCTATTTTTGAAGGTTACCTTGTTATCGGGGCTCCCTCAAGGTTAATTTAGTCAGAACATTTTTTCAAATTTTGGTAGTACTATAATGAAAAATACGAGTATTATAATGAAAAAAACATAGTATTATAATGAAAAATACGAGTATTATAATGAAAAAAACATAGTATTACAATGAACTATCATAGTATTATAATGAAAAATACGAGTATTATATTGCCAAAAACCAAAACTTATTTTTCATTATAATACTATGATAGTTCATTATAATACTATGATAGTTCCTTATAATACTCGAATTTGGTTACCCGAGCAAGTGAGCGGTTAGAGCCTAACCAGTAATTTCTCAATCTTCTTTCAACAAGTGCATTTTGAAAAAGTTCGAGCTCAATGTTCAACCTGGTCGTTTTTCTCTCGAATTCTTTCTTTTGAAAACCTTCAACAAACTTCACAAAAGCGAGTTTCATTACTTGTTAATCAATATTTTAATAATGTGAAAAATGGTAAGCGAGATGGTTAGAACTTTGAGAAGCACATTTTCAGGCTTATGACCGGTTAAAAGTCTATATTTCAGTAACTCCGGAAAAGAAACTTCTTCACTTCAATTCTCGCATTTACTTTTCGTTATGATCCGGTTTGTGCAGATACTTCTCAACCACTATGTATGAAATAACCTAGGATAGGAACACATTTTATAATTGCTTAATAGAAAAATTGATTAGGACCAGTGCGCCGCAGGCTACATTTGGGTTGTCTTGAAAGTGGTACCCCAAATCGTATACCAAGGGCCCGGATGTGGAAGGAAAACTGTTTCATGTGTCATACCCACAAATCGTGGTGGTGAATATCTGATTTAAAAAAAACCTTTTCCAGTTTCAACACAACTGGGTCCGGGTTGGAATTGGTTACAGCTTCTGCTATAGCTCTTCCAATCTCGAAGGCTTTCTCCAACGTTGCTCCGGGTGTTCTAACGAACATACTGTCAGTGTCTCCATAGATTACTTCACAAGCACCGAACCGACCGCTGGTCACGATGCGGATTGCAGATTCGAGAGTTTCACGACCTTTCCCTGTAACATAGATCACACTGCGGATCGGGGATAAGTGGATATAGCCGCTCTGCAACCGCTTTAGATTACCGTCCGCGGAGTGCTATTGCCTTAATTATTTTTACGAGAAAACAAATAGAAATTTTCTATTTGGCATCTCTTTGTGTTTTTGATGTCAAATTAAAAAAAATAATGACATTTTAATGTTCTACAAAGACATCTCGGATAAAAATAATGGCATCTAAAGATACCATAAAGATGTCGTAATTTTCTTTAAAGATATTTGTGCTAGTTCTAAAATACTTCATATGGCACCTTTAAATTGCATTCATTTCTTTCGGATGCTACGAAAAATTGAAAATTGTTTAAAAATTCAGACCTACACTTTTCGAAACTCGAAAAATATCATACGGGAAGCTCTCGCTAGAAATTAAACAACTAACGTTGAAGAGGCAACAGTCACCATTCAACTTTTACCGTTTTTTCATAATCAAAAATACCTAGAATTGCATCGGCAATCTCTGCGCATGGCATTCTACCGCTGAAGTTCGCCGCTGTATATCCATATGTGACGTTCGCGACAAGTTTAAGGGCTAGTTGACGCGCATCCAGGACCATTCTACGTTTCTGAAATGTGAATTTTGGGAAATAAACAGAAGCGAACAAAAGTTTAGCACCGTTCAATTTCGACGATGACTCTCTTCGATTTTGAGCGTTCCGATATTATCATACAGTATGCAAAACTATTTTTAGTTGTAATCAATTCAATTCATACAATGTTTGTTGGGTATTCAAAAAACCTTGTTTTTGGTCCTTTTCATCGCTTCTTTCACCATGAATCGAGTTGCGAGTATCTGAATCGACCATATAAATACACATTCGATGAGCTCTTACCTCATCAAGCATAGTCGGCACCAGTCCTTTCCTCTTTGCCTTATTCACAAACAAAGAGTTGAGCGGAGATACGGTTACCTGCTTATTGGCAACACTTTCTGCCATGGATCTGACCTAGAATAGTTGTAAAAGCCTGATTGAGGCCTACACAAGTGGTAATTTTATTTTTAATTAATTTAAAAAAAATTTTTATCCATTCCCAAATTTTACCAGGTTTAGAAGACTTGGAGGAAAAAATAGCAAGTGGTTACTGTAACATTATCTTTTCGTTGCAAGACCTAACTGCATTGCAGCTTTACATTCTCTCTAATCTATACCACGTTTTCTTAACCAATCAAAACTACGAGAAGTGCAAATTTCAAAGGCTCACCGGCATGTCGTAGGCTAACGCACCAAGCTTCATGGTCTGGGACGTTTTGAGATCAGTCATCGATTTTAACTGAAGTTAAACAAGGCTTTGCTAATTACTGAACGTGGGAAATTACAGACTACTGAAAAGATCACCTTCCCAAAAACTGTCGAAAAGCAGTAGTTGTATGCGATGATCATTGACGGATACAGTGATTGGAAGTCAAGAACGATCACTGGGTCAAAGTAGACCTTCGACTGCGGTTCTAGGATCAGTTGGAGTTGTTCTGGGGCTGACATTCTGAATGGATCAATGGAGAGAGAGAGAGATAGAGAGAGAGAGAGAGAGAACCCAACCTATTCCTTTGATTCGGCGTCACAGAAGGAGCTACATAGTTGGATTTTCTGGCTAGTCGCAGAAGCATCGACTCCACACGTAGTTGTGATCCTCTGGTCCAGACCTTGATTGTAGAATTCAGAAATTATATGGAAACAGCAAAGAAACCTCTTGGAACTGAATTCCATACACTCTGGCCATCTCCGCGTTTTTCACGAACCAGTTCATCTCGACCAGCAGTGATATGTTGAGTCGGGTTAGCGTTTCAAGGTAAGAGAGAACTTCTCTTACTTCACCTGAAAATTTTTCGATCTACATCCCTCTCTCTCTCTCTCTCTCTCTCTCTCTATTTCTCTTTCTCTCTCCCCCTCCCTCTCTCTTTCTCTCTCTCTCTCTCTCTCTCTCTCTCTCTCTCTCTCTCTCTCTCTCTCTCTCTCTCTCTCTCTCTCTCTCTCTCTTTTCCAATGGCAGTCAATAAGTGTCCTAACGTTTTGAGAGTAACTTTTTGGAAAAGCAAAACATCTTCCACTTTCGCAGTTACAAAATTCGATGTCAGGGACAGTAAATTTTGAAATTTTAAAAACTGGGCGGTTGAACAAAAAACTCGTTGATAAAATTCAGAAAAATTACCAGTTCTGATTCTTCCAGTCATCGTCGGTTGGTCGATCATCGGTATCCGTTTCTTCAGCACCTGCGCAGTTGCAGTGCCAATGTCGTAGCTTCTGAGGGTCAAATCGGACCTGACAGATCGCCACACAGACACTGTGATCCTGCCAGATGATGGGTACTCTACATCCGTCTGCTTATACCGAGATAGTGTGAGCGGGAGATTCAAAAAGGTTATTCTGGCAGTGAGATAACCCCAGGAGAGACGTTCACAGTCGTAGCCAACCAAAACGTCGACGTCGGAACTGGAACTTTTTAGAATCACGGAGAGCTAGTTCAAATATGAATGCTTGATGAAACTTAATATCAAAAACCCATCCGAATTTAGTATTGAGTGAAACATGAATTTCATTTGAAAAAGTCAAGCGAATTTCATGTGCAAAAATAATCAATTCGGGCTAGAACACCGATACCGACTGTCTTTCAGATTTTCATTTTGAGATTTTGAGATGAGAATGACACAAAAAGAATATTTTTTAATTTGAAGTAGTGAGTTGACAACGTCTGAATTATCATAAAGAACTTGCTTGAATTGTGTTTTCTGAATCTTAAAATACTGTATTTGGAAGAGAAAACCTTCCAGGAACAAAGATTTATCAAAGAATTCCGCATTTTTAGATAATATTCCAGAATAGTTTTTGTTTCTCTCTCTCAAAAGCAAAACTAACCGTTTCACCATGGATATAAGCTCCAGAATCAGGTCAATCTCAGACCCAACATTCACCACATTATCAGAGACGCCAGTATTCAACAACTGCATTTGAAATCGTTAAGCTTCGATATAAAAACATTACCGGGACTGTAGTAAGAATCACTTTAACACTCGGCACTTGACTCCTGCAGACATCGTTCATCACGGCAATGGAAACAGCGATGATTTCATCAGTCTGATGAAATAATTGGATTCACATGAGGTTATGGGACATACCGTAGGGCAGGGGTACGGTAACGACGTTGCCGCTAGGAGCTCCATACTCGCTGCGCAGACACCAATGACGTCAGAGCCGAGTTCGTCCGGTGCTTCGACCATGGTAGTCTTCTCGATCTGTAATAAAGTCGAAGTTTTATTCGGGATTATTTCGTTGCGGAAACCCGAATTAAAATGAAATACATATGAGATACAAGTGATAGAAACTTTGAGATTTGAAAAATTGAAACTGCTCAGATTAACAGAGAAAGAGAGATAAATTGAGTTGTTTGACATCCGTAAATCGGGTACTTAGTACCGTAGCAGTTTCGGCTTGAAATACAAGAACGTAAAAGTAATGCGCCTTTAATTTCAATGGACTGAAAGTAAGAATAATAGTTTAAATCCACAAAGATCTAACTGTTCGTTGTGAGAGTCCCGACCCTGCCGTACTCATTTCACAAAAATGCGACTGGCGTGCGTTTGAAATCGGTCAGACTTTTTGCTAGATATGTGTAGATCTTTTAATTTCCAATGATTATTCATCTTTTTTTTTAACATTCCTATGTCTGCTTGAGTGTGCTTTTCAAATGTCCTGAACACATTTTATACTCGAAATCAGAAAGTTCGAACATTCCACACGAAAATTGAAAGTATTTTTTGCGAGTTACTGCAGGTCCTGCTGCCAGACCGTGCTAGCGACAGGGAGGAGGCGAGAGTACGTGAGGAGGGCGACGCAGAGGCGGCGAGGCAGTGTGATACTGTTGGAGTGTGTTAGAGTTCGTTCTCCTCTAAGCAGTAAGCAGGATGATAGCAGGTGTGTTCGGCCATTGAAATCATTGTAAGATTTTACGAACACTAAAAACGTACAGGCAACGAACATTTAATCTGTGTTGAAAACACACTTCTACAAAACCCACCCTACTCGTCGTCGCCTCCATCGTTTCCGCTCCAAGATGCAGATAGGACGCGACGTCGGACAGTTGAGAGTCACACGTCATCTCCCTGGTCAGCGATCGCATCACTCTTGTTGGTTTTGGGCGGCCGGTCGGTTTCTCATCGCCACGGACGCCGAATGACTGATTCTGGGAGCTTTTCGTCGTCACCCAGTGCCATTTTCCACTGCAAGTAACTGATGTTCAGAACTTTAAATTTCACACATTTACTACTAGTATTATTGAATTTGATGAACATTTCTGCGCCAAATGAACATATCAACTGGCATTATCTATAGAACAGACTGCGTAGATCAAATTTCGGTTACTGTAGTTCAAAAAACTTTTTCCGAGCTCTAAGCGGCGGGTCTTGCAAAGCGGCTATACTCGCTTATCCCTGATCCGCAGTGTGCAGAACAGGAATAAAGTTTTCAGAAAACAATTCTCACTTTGTTCTTTCAAAAAGAATTCTATGAATTTAAAACATTTGAGTACGGATAGGTCTGCAGCACCCAGTGGAAACATAACACTTCGAACTTTTAACACAAGTGTCCTATCATTACTAATAATTCACTTCTTTTCGATAAGAGAGTTGAATGAAAGTAAAATTTTACAAACGGAAGTCGGTACCCCCTGCAACTCTGTCATAGTCAGAACCGCAAGAACCACTTCCCACACTCTCCTCTATCAAGCAAAAACTTACTCATTCACTGCTCTCTTCGATTCACTCTGTTCAAGACGATTCTCTTCCGTCGCCGAATCGTGATCTTCCACTGGGTCTTCTATCTCTTCCATCGACTCATTCTGCTTTTCTGGTATCATCATGGTCATTTCCAATGCCAGTTCATCATCATCCTCATCAGCGCTTTTCGCTTTATCCACGTCATCTTCTTGTTCACCTGCGACTTCAACTTCTTCCTCTGGCGTTTCCCACATTGTCTGAGACAGGACGTCTGATTGAGTATCTGAACAGTGGATCGATTAGGCTGTACGTAAAATTTTTGTTGTATCTCTTTATTTGGATAGAGACGATGTAAATCGTCTAATGGGTTATGTTGACGTGGAGATGCTCATCAAGTTCATAACTTAATCCGACCCCGCTTCGCTACACGGCACAGGTTTTCCTTTGATACTCAAAAATCACTCACTGCTGAAGACGATAGTCTCATCTGCCTGCTGACGATGACTCTTCCACAGATCACGAGCAATGTCTTTGGCTGTTTTCAACTGTTTCCTTTCTTGAATCGACGTGTGCGATGGTCTAGGTTCGTCTATAACTCAACAAGGTTAGCTAGGGATTCTCTTTTTCATCAATCAAGATGAAATTTTTTCAATACGTTTCTATATTTTTAGACTTTTTCCGTGAAAATCAGAAATTCGAAGGATTTCTTCGAGTTTTTCGAGAGAATTTTTGTTATTTTGTATTTATTAAAAGCGCGAATGAAATAAAACCATATCGGCATTGATACTTGGCTATTGAGACCTCCGAGGAAGAAAACTCACACGATCTGAAGACATCCTTCATCTGAATGCCTGCCTTGGCGCATAACGCAGCTTCTTCTCTCCACAGGTAGTCAAGGCCAGGATTGGTTGAATGAACTGGAAGAAACGTTTGTTTTCTCAATGAAGTCTTGTTTAATATTTGTTTGGAAAATTATTGAAACAATATTATGTTCAACGAATTCCTTGATTTTCATTATGCGGGTGAGCACCTTGAAAGCTTTGAATTTCGAGATCATAAAGGGAAAACTAGGACAATTTTTACGGAAGGGTAGACTGAATCACGAACCATGAATCGTTTTTCCTCTGTTGTTATCGACTCGTCAGAGATCAGGCAAGGTTTAACGAGGTTACTCTAGAAACTAAAAACCGCTGATATGAAGTTCATAGGTCGTTGATATCTACAGCACATTAACGTCATAGGCCGTAGATATCAGCAGCCGATGAAGTTCATATCAACAGCCGATGAACTTCATAAATTTTCATCAACGACCTATGAACTTCATATCAACAGCAGATGAACTTCATATCAACAGCCGATGAACTTCATAGAGATTCTATCAACAGCACATTTTTAAGTGAAAAAAATATTATTAAACAAAGTGACCTCCCTTCACCGGAGACACCACCGGTAGGCCGTGACAAAAATCTTAGGATCTACATCCTGTTCGATAAATCAGACTTCGAACTTGCTTGATGAAATGCATGATCTTTATGTATGTTATCGTGCGCCGACCTTCTGCGGGTTTCGCCTAACTAATGTGTTTAGCGACTTCTGTGAGGTGTATGTAGTTTTTGACAACATTACTGGGGTTTTCCACCATTCTCTTTCACATGGAACAACTCAAATGACACAAAAAGTGATTACAAACGGAGAAAATTTGATATATAAAATTAATCGACCATTATTCAACAAAAAAGCGATGTGCCTACTTGTAAGGTGGTTAAATATAATTAATTGAGCGACAAACACTTCTATTTCTTTACACAATGGAAAAACCTAGAAGAAATATTTTCGAGACTCATGAACCTGGACTTTCATCGATAAAATTTTTTTAGTTTTTCGATGACAAGCGGCACCTAAAAACATAAGAAACGTATAAAAATATCCGTGTTCCGATTAGATAGTGAATCTATCATCACATGAAGTACCACCTTCAGTGTTTATCAATGTCTGTTACTTCAAATGATGAATTCGTTGTAATCGAAAACCGTGTTAGTATTGACAGCAAATCAACAGCACATGAACTTCATAATCTGCTATCAACGGCTTATGAACTTCATATCAACAGCCGATGAAGTTCATATCAACAGCCGATGAAGTTCATATCAACAGCCGATGAAGTTCCTATTAACAGCCGATGAACTTCATAAATTTTTATCAACGACCTATGAACTTCATAAATTTTTATCAACGGCCTATGAACTTCATAAATTTATATCAACAACCTATGAACTTCATAAGTTTATATCAACGACCTATGAACTTCATAAACTACTATCAACGACCTATGAACTTCATAAACAGCTATCAACGACCTATGAACTTCATATCAACGGTATTTAGTTTCTAGAGTAGGTATAAAGCTGAGACTTAACCAACAGTTGAATCAGATTTTGACAGGAATTTTCGCACGTCAGGAAAGAATTCATGATTTGCCATTCAGTCTACCTTTTCATTGTAAGTAATGGAACAGTGTCTAAACACAACACCATGCACAAAACTAGTAAAGCATACCATTATCTTTCTGCAGAAAAGCATTCATGATATCTTCAGCTAGGCCATCACATTCAAGCGGACATTCAGTCGTCTTCTCTAGTGGCGAGTAGAGCGGGCTGTTCTTTATTTGTCCATACGTCCACCCGTTTGGTGCAATGTCTGAATTATGGTAGATTTGACACGTTGTGGACGATTCCCGTTTGTAGCAAAAAACGTGTAAAAACTTTCTACATGAAAACTTCATCATTCGTCCTGCTTAACGCATTCAGCTAGGTCTCACCTTCAGAAGGTCAGAATAATACTGTAGTCAATTCCTGTGCAGGATAATATAACAATGTAGAGATGGATTAAATTTTTTCTCAAATTCGATTTTTCCAATTGTTCATGAAACACGAAAATAAAACTTTTAAACAGAAGTCTGAATTCGGCGCAACTCTAGAATGAACAAAACATCACCCCATGTCGATCATGGGTATGAAGCAGCTACTCATTTTGCTCACAGCTATGACTTACCCCGTCTCATGTTTATGTACAAAATTAACCAACCATCATCCTTCACCTCAGCAGGTATTCGGATACGGACTTTCTTCATGTGAATCAGGTCCATTCCGAAAAGTGAGTGGTCCATGAAGAACTGGAGAAAGAAATATTCAATAGCAGTTTTCGAATGGGAAAGTCCAACCTGAAGATGGAACGGATAGTGAGCTTCGAAGGGTTGAAAGAGTCGTTTGCTGTTCACTTCTTTTGCCAGACCACGAGTTACTCTGAACGGACAAGTTGAAAAACGTATCGGACAAAGAGAGAGAGAGAGAGAGAGAGAGAGAGAGAGAGAGAGAGAGAGAGAGAGAGAGAGAGAGAAGAATATAGATAGAGAGAGCGGGGGAGATAGAGAGTAGAGAGAGAGGGGGGAGATAGACAGAGAAAAGGAGAGAGAGGGAGAGAGAGTGGGAGAAAGAATTATGTTATATCTGCCGTCCAATGAATTTTCTAACTGATCCAAATGAACTTGACTGGCAATCTTGTAGACATTCCACTTGTCTGCGGCGCACTGGTCCTAATCACTCACTTGTTTGTGTAGAATGGACTAGCGAAAAAAATCCGCATGAAATCTTCGTCTTTTTCGTAGTAACCATAGAGACTTCTGAAGAAATGGCATGTTATTTTTAATACTACCAAATAGTTATGAAACCGGACCTGCTCTTGAAGACTTCCGTCTTGATCACAAAGTCGGCAGTTTGACCTTCTTGCTCTGGATTCCCTAGTTCTTCTTGTATCAGCTTGTTCATTTTTGCTATTATTGCCGACTGAATATGGTTCTTATGGAGTAGAGACAAGAGAAATGGAGAGAGAGAGAGAGAGACATAGGGATAGAAAGACAGTAATAGGAAGCGATCAAGCACAAAACCCACCTCAATCTTGGGTGTAACCTCACTGCCGACTCGTACCACAATGTACGGTAGTACTCCGTGAATGTGGAGACATGCCTTTTGACCTGAACCGAAGTATTACTGTATCTTGATTCACTGTAACACTACCTGTCTCCGTGGCGCCGAAAATGTGAAAAACTGGAAGTTTGCCACGTCTGCGTCGACGTTCATCCAACTTCAGAAAAGGAGCTCGAGCCTCTTGAGTATGCTCACAAATTACGTTTCTTATGGAGAAACTTGGGGATGTGTCCATTCTTTTGTCATCTGTGTGTGAGCGGTGCATTATTGCGTTCTGGTGTATGCACAACTCCAGAGTTGACTAGTCTGTGCACACTTTACTGTGAGGTGTGCAAAGTGTCGTCAAGTCCGAGATTACGCATGTATTGGTGTATGCACACTTCGAAATCCGACGGCAATTTGCACACTTCGAAAGACATATGGAAATGTGCAAAGTGTCGTAAATCTTGAATTTGTGCACACACCGTGGCTTATTTGTGCCTAGTTGGTGGCACCCACAAATGAAAAAAGGTATTGATTGGTATTGAACCAAGATCAAACAAGAACTTCGAATAAAAATGAATTTATTTGATAAAAAGGCACAAAATCACAGATAATGACATAAGTATGATACAATAATTGATGAATACTGATTGCTACTTCAGTAAATTCCACGAGTCTCCGATATTCAGGGAAACCTTCAATGGGACTCGTAGAAGGTGCGCAAGACTACTCTGCATGCTTTTCCTGACAATCTCCGCGACTTTATCAGCTTCTTCGCGTTTCACCTCGAGGAGAACTTCATCGTGGATGGTCATTACGAGTTTCGCGCTTGTGCCTGCAAGTAATGTTTCACACACACACACCTATCTGTTTACCGCTTAGAGGAGTACGGACTGTAACACACTCCATTAGTATCACACTGTCTCGCCACCTCTGCGTCTCGCGCCCCGCGTGTACTCCTGCCTCCCTGGCGCTACACACCTCGGCAAAGGCATAAGACAATAAAACCGCTTCGCAACCGCTCCGCTTTCAGTTTCGAAAGTGTTTGTGCTTTAATAAATGTTTCACTTGACATTATGAACGTTGCGCACTGTTCCCAACGATAGTTTTACCTACTTTGAACATTTTTTCCGTTACGATTCGTGAATTAGGGATGAAAAAAGTAGAAAAAGTAAAAATTTTTGAACTACAGTAACTGAAATTTGATCTACTCCATAGATTTTCTTAGCTTACACTTTTCAACTGCGTTTGCCGCAATGTGCGCTAGGACGATATGGCAGCAGGAAACACAGTAACTCGCAAATTTTACTTTTAATTTTCGTGTGGAATGTTTGAACTTTCTAATTTCGCGTATAAAATGTATTCAGGACATTTGAAAAGTACACTCGAGTAGACATAGGAATGTGAAAAAAAGAACAAATAATCATTGGAAATGGAAAGTTCTACGATGCAATGAAAAGAGAATATCGATTAGCCCCGTAAACCTACACAAAACACTTTCTAACCGCGAATTGTATATGTGCTCACTCATTTTCGTCGCTGTTCTCACCTCATTGCATAAATTCTTTGGGGAGCTTATTTTTTGTAGGAAAACCATACCTTTTATCCGTCTATCGATCTCAACTAGAGCATTCTTGAATATTTCGCTCGCTGTGCCTTGAATGGTATAGTTGACGACTATACGCTCCTCTCTTGCTTTTTCTTCTAGCACGCAGCTTCGCGAAGTTGAGTGTTTCCGACCTGAGAAGGATGTGTTAACTAAAATGATGCAGTAGATAGAGGATTCCTTTTCTCAGTTGAGGTTAAAAACGATTATGGATTTCAATCAATCACAATGAAAGTATGAACTGCTGCAGGAATTTGCAGTACAGAGATCGGAAATGATAATTTTTGAAACAAAGTCAAACGACAGAGAGAAAAGAACTCGAGATATCAGATTTGTTTTCACTAATTTCACAGTGCTTATTCCTGTTTGCAGAATGTATCTTCGACGCGGTGCTAGGAAGACGGGAGAGAGGAAGTTTCCTCACCATAAAATACTCAATTTCTCCGGATACTTGCGTTTTCAACTAGGCCTTTCACAAAACTTGTTCCCCAACCAAATCTGAGCTTATTATAAAAGGAAATTACTGTTGGATGCAGATTGCAGATTGAGATTGATACGTGTCGGCATTTTACAAAGAGTAAACTTCCTCACTTCCATCTTTTTAGTGCTCACTGTAACTTGGGAGCTTTCAGTAGATAAAAAGCTAAACCACTTATACTTTTGATTCTCTGACTCAACAACAAAAGCATACCCAACAGTGTCTCCACATATCCATTCTTGAAAGCATTCGCCTTCGTTTCGTTGATATACGACTGGACTTCTGCAATAGTCAATGTTCAATTGAGTAGCTAACCAAACCAACGTGGAAACGTCTTGAAGAAACTCTTCCACAGCTGTTCAGCCTTCGACTGTTCCAAGTTTGTCAGTTCCGCCAGGCTTTTGGGCCCCATGCCGTAGATTAGCCCATAGCACAGTTGCTTCACATTCGCTCTTGAGAACTTCCATTCGTCTGATAGGTCTGCGAAGATGTCGCGATCTGAGTTTCAGGGTGATGAATAGTCCAAATTCAAAGACCAAAATCTGGTTATCGTCAAAATAATGATAATAACAACTATCAGATAGTAAGTGTTTTGTGTAGGTTTACGGGGCTAATCGATATTCTCTTTTTATTGTATGAAGGAACTTTTCATTTCCAGTGATTGTTTTTTCTCTTTTTACATTCTTTGGCTATACGAGTGTTCAAAATAATTTCCGAATGTCCTGAACAACTTTTATGCTCAAAATCAGAAAGTTCGAACGTTTCACACAAAAATTAAAAGTAAAATTTGCGAGTTACTGTAGTTGTTGCTGTCAGATCGTGCTAGCGTCAGGGGGGGGGGGGGGGCGAGAGTACGTGAGAAAGGCGAGACGCAGAGGCGGCGAGACAGTGTGATACTGTTGGAGTGTGTTAGAGTTCGTACACATCTAGGCAGAAAGCAGGATGAGATGTGAGTTGACTTATCGGCAGAAACGACGCGCTAGCTCACTTTTATGATAGTCTCAGTGATCGTAACTTCGAGATGTCTGATCAGCTACACAAAAATCATCAAGTAATTCGAATCTCACCACTTTTAAAGAGCTTCAACAGGTACTGATCGTTGCTCACATGCGCCAAGACTCGTAATTCCAGCTGAGAGTAGTCAGCTCCAATCAGAACATTGCCTGAAAAAATGATTTGAATATAGTTTTGTATCACTAAAAAATCAAATTCTAAACTTTCCAATATTCATTTTATGATTTTCATACGACTTTCCAATTTCCAATTTCATTCTATCTTAAAGTTTACACTGCCGAACTACAGAATTTTTAATATTTTTTTGACTTCTATAAAAAACGAAAATAAATACCAGGACTCGCTTTGAAGAGCTGCCGGACACAAAAACCATCAGTTGACTCATTTTTGGGAACATTCTGAAGATTTGGACGATGGGCTAGCATGCGTCCTGTCGCTGTACACAGGTTGAAGAAACATCGCATCCGGCCATCTTCTCTCGTTTCATGAGTCGACAACGGTAGTAGGCAGTGCTGAAAGAACGTATGATTTTTTCGAAAGTGTGCCCGGCACGTGGCACGTTCACGCCACACACGGTGTTACAACGATTGAGGCACGAACGGGACACAACAGAGTTTAGAACTTTCCCTGAAGTAGAAAGTATATTCTTTTTCAGTGTTTCCGAAAATATTTATATCAGTTATGCTCATCACTTTCAATAATGCATTTACGCCTTCAAAACCATTATCAATTCGTCGTGAAGAAGTTAGGACCTTGGTACACGCTATGTACTTTTACTGTGTCTGGCACGTGTCACACGGGCGAATGTTACTAGAGAACACGACAGAAATACAAACGCAACGGTATCATGCCCAAAGTCATAAAAAACTGAGACCATGATTGTATTTTCAATGTGCCCGGCACGTGGCTGATCAGTGTCAAACAACAAAAGATACACATAAAACTCACACTCAGCGTATGGTTGATATGCCTGTAGGACAGGATCAAGTCGACAATCGGGTGCTGCACTTTGATCTTCTCCAGAATCGCCTTGTTCGTCAGCAGGTGGCGTTTACTCGCTGCGTTCCCGCCACCCGGGTGCACAAGTCTCAGCTTGGCGAACAGTACCTAGAAAATGTGTCAATGACTTGTGAGGTTTGGCAACTATTCGAACTTGCTTCGCTCAGTAATGCTGCAGTACACTTATCGTGAAGTTTCTTATCACAAAAGTGATGAATTTCGAGATGGAAAAATGTTTCAGAAATCTGTTTCAGAAATCTCTTCGACTTCTGATTGAAAAACATATTGATCGCGTTGCTAAACTCTCGTAAATAGGGAATTTTCAGTATTAACTAATTCGTCAGGTCAGATACGCAGAAACCTTTTTTATGTGATCTCATCTGGATATTTGATCACACTTTTCACTATGTGAGGCCGATTAGAACTGTAGATTTAGGAAATATCATAAAAACGAACCGAAGCAACCTGCTGCGAACTCTCAATGTTGAACATTTGACCGGCCATCTTCCAGCATTCATCTTCAATGGTCGAAAGCTTCTTTCTCAATTCAGCCATTCCTTTGGCACATCGTATCGAGTCGAATGGAAGGCCATTGTAGAATATGCCAGCGACTACTGTGGCTGTTGACAGTTCCAGTTTCACTGACTGCTTGGATGACTGTCTTTCAGCCATTACTTGAAGTTTGTCTGACAGTGCCTGGAAAGCACGTTCCTTTCTTTTTGAACTGTGTAGAACAGAATTGAATGAAAAAAGAACATAGTTTAAAAAAAACCAATTTTCAGCGAGAAGTGGGAAAACTTTTCATTATTTTTCTCCATGATTTAGTCATTTCTCAAATTCATAAAAAATCTTACTGAATCCATTTGAGTCTATTTCATGATGAACAAGAGAATTTGAACAATTTCCTTTAGTAAAAAAAACCTTCAAACCATGGGTCCTTGCCATGGTTCTAAACGGAGCTGCTTCTCCTAGGAAACTTGCTGAATCTTGTCCAAGAACATCCCTCAACTCCAACTCGACTTGCGTTTGGTCCATTTTCATGCATCCTGAATGTCAATTATAAGATAGTTTTCGAAAACCATTCGCAAAAGAGTTTGAACACAAGCTGCGCTCGAAAATTGCTCTGACGGAAAAAAGTTTCTCAAATCATACAAATTTCAGAACCTTTTCGAATCCTGGAAAATGAAATGGCTGTCTTGATTCCGTTCAAGTCCTTATTTTTTTCAACGAATGAGAACATTTTAGAAATTCACCTGACAACATTTCAACCACCACCACATCGTTGAATCGTACACCAAGCTGTTGGTAGAGATGGAAGACATCGTCCATTTTCAGTAAAAACACTCGACATTTCTTTGCAACAGCTCGGATTGCTGTTTCTATCTCTTCTTCGTTGATACTTGAATCTTTTCGGCTCAGCTTCTCCAGTTTTGCTTTTGCTGAAGTTTCTCATGAATTTCAGGAGAGTAAATGTTTTTCTATTGCCATATCCAACCCCAGTGCATTAAAATCAACTTTTCACTGAAATTTCATCTTCATCGATATTTCTGGAATCAGTTCACAGTTTTTTTTCACAAAAATTATCTCTACAGATATTCTATCGTGATAAATAAATCTGTCAATAACAAATATTTTACTGTTCCAGTCTTGTAACAATCATCTTGTTAGGTTTGTTTTTGGATAAAAAATGTTTCAGAAAATTCGATTTATGAGAATGAATGAAACTACCTGGTAACATATCATCTGAAATCGGCAAGTAGACTGATGTTGACGGAGTGCTGACAGCTACACCGATGATGGTCTCATCATTGGTCATAACAGGTTCCAATCCGCACTCTGTGAAGTCTCGCGATTTCTCCAGCCACATGTTGAAGGAGGATCGACTCCTAGACAAAAAAAATAAGAAAAAATGAAATGTACAATTGGCATTAGAATTATTCGGTTAGTTGCTTCTTCGTTTAATTTTCACTTGATTGTTTCTTAAAACACATTCTACATGAACTTTTGATGACATCTGAACTAGTTTGCATTGAAATCTATAAAAATCATACCGACAAACATCTTCTATTGCAAACGACCATCGCTCCTTTTTCGAGATCTTTTGTACTGGCGAGGCTATGGCTGACGCTGATGGTGAACATGGCTGAAATATTGAATGTGGAACAGAATTACACTGAAGTAAATACTTTCAACCGAAGCCGGAAGGTGGAAGTCGGGAGTGAAAAGGTCGAATATGGTAGAAAAATTATTGTAGAGCCGATCTTGTCAAAATCAGACGAAAAACATTGAGTAGATAAAGATTTGCGCTGTTTTTCAAAAAATAAAAATCGAAATTTTTCCATTTTTGACAAGAATTCAACTTTTAAACGGAGTTCGAAATTCCGTGCAATGATGGTGTGGAAATTATTGAAACTTTTGAGGTGTCATAATCATATACCCTCGAGTTTCAATGAATACTTCACTCACAAACATCAAGTTTTTATACATCCAATTCAAGTCGGTAACAGCTCATGACACCAAGGACGTTAAGCTCTCGATAAAGAATGACTATTCATGAATAAACAAAGCACTGTTGATAAAAACCGGGTAAACTTACTATTCTTACTGATGCGGCTAGAGGGAATTTTTGAACTACAGGAACAAAAATTTGATCTACTCTATCGATTTAAATATAGCGAAAGACCGATAAAAGCGAACCACACAAGAAATCCTTTTGTGCTTGATCGAAGTCCTATTCGGGGCAGTCGTTGTGGAAAATATGTCGAATGAAGAATTACACGAAGATGCTGAAAAAGATTCCAGTGTGATTGAATTCTAATTTTTACCTGTAGACGTATTCAACCCGATGGAACTTCTCCTTTTCGATTCTTTTTCAATGAATCGTGTGACAAGCGAAGTACGGCGATTCTTGTCTTCTTCTTTTTTCACCTTAATTTCAATTATTCCTTTCTTGATGCAAAGGTATTCGAAAAAAAGCGATTAAGCGGATTCGCCGAACTTTTCAAATGAATTTGTCTCACGATTTTGTTGATTTGTTAATTCAATATTAAAGTTCAAAAAATCCATTGAAAACCAGAAAAAATTTAATTATTAAGGGTGTTTTTAAAACTGAGAACATTGTCAAATCGCTGATCAATAATTTAGTTAAAACTAATTATCGGATATTCAATTAATTACCAGCTTCGCCGAAAAGCATGAAAACTAAAAAGCAGTATTTCTGAACACTTTCATAAGCAATTAGTCGGAGATTGAGAGAGATACTAATGACAGTACATTCTAGGTTATAAGGAGAAACATTTAAAACATATAAGCTTCTAATGGAGGAATTTTCACTTTTAATTCAAGAATAGAAACTTACCACCACAAGTGAACATTCGAAAGAGTCTTCTGGAAATGAGCTCGACGGTTTGCTGAAGCTGACTTCACTGATGATAGAAGCTTGGTACTTCTAGAAAATCGGAGTCAATGAGAGAGATAGAGAGAGAAAGAGAGATAGAGAGAGATAGAGAGAGAGAGAGAGAGAGAGAGAGAGAGAGAGAGAGAGAGAGAGAGAGAGAGAGAGAAAGAAAGAGAGAGAGAGATAGAGAGAGAGAGAGAGAGAGAAAGAGAGAGAGAAAGAGAGAGATAGGAAGAGGAAGATAGAGAGAGAGGAAGAGTTAGATAGATAGAGAGAGAGAGAAAGAAAACCTGCGACAACTGAACGTACAACTCCTTCTTGACCGGTGCCGGCATCATCATCAGCGTCGTCTCCAACGTGTCCACATGGTCTTGAACGTCATTCTCAGTTCCCAGCACAGGTTGCGTAGCGAATATATCGTCTTCTTCTTCCACTAGAGACATCTGAATGAGATAACTGAAACATTTTAACTGTTGGATGAGAAGCTTCGTATAATCATTTTAATTCATGTTGTTTCTAAAGTTTAGAAGCGCTCGAGATTTTTTGAATTTTTTTTGAGGAACAGAAGATCACAACTTCACTCAGATGTTCACAAATTTATTAAAGAAAACCATTTTCTATTCCGATCTTTCAAAATTGTGTTTCAAAACTCCTTCCTTTGATATTAATTGATTCCCTTAACGTTCAGGATGAATTTAGATATTTTTTACATTTTTCATTGAAAGTAACTCACCTCGATCATGCTCTTGCTACACTCGGTCAGAATGTCTTCTACCGACGGTTTCAGAGTCGACGTTTCTAATGTAGATACTTCAGAGCCTCCGAGACCACTATCTGGTGACAAATTTTCCTTGTCCACTTCAGCCTTTGGCTCGAAGGTCAGCTGCTCTTCCACACTTTGTAAGTTTATGTTGACGCCGAGGTCTCTGGAAAAAACGGCAAGAATATTAGGTTTTCGGAAAAGTTTTTATCGCTCTTTTGTGTTTTTTTCATTGTGTGCTGAAAAGTAATCTTCATGTTCATTTGCTTCAAGTGATCGTTTTTGTTGATTCGGAATCGTTTTCGATGTTTCTGTTGTCACTAAGACAACTGACTAGTTTTTAATGTCACTACATTATTGTGCATTTCTGCATTAATTCATCGTTTTAAACCAGAAAATCACCTTATTCTCGCCACAAAGTGACTCTTCGCTCTTTCCTTCAACACTTTCGCCGCCTCATCCAAACACATTCTGGGTTCACCAGCCAACCATTCCGCTTTTCCATCGTTCACCATGTTCCTGAACCCATCATTTTGTCACAACACGACCTCATGGCACCCAAAACATGGTGTAGTGACGCAACAAAGGTGTGTCGACACCCAGGGACAGCTGATCCGCGAAACGCCAATTAGTCATATGTATCTGACCGTTTCCACTATGTGTTGCGTCATTCTCATTATAATTAGCGGATGAGAGTTACTGTATGTGGGAATGTTCGAATTTTATTTACTCTAATTCGATGAAAAATTTCACTTTCAGTTTTTATCAATATTTTCAGCTTTCCCCGTTCAACCATTCGCAAAAGACATCACAGTTGCAATCACTCGGGATTTTCTTGTCAAAAACTCAAACTTAGTACTTCATCTTTTTTGGATAAAACGTACCACCATTCGTAAAGTACAGTATGGAAATCTCACCTTGAGTACGGTACTGCATACTGTAGGCACTGACACAAATTGACGTGTTGCGCGGTGACAATTTGGGAAATGCAAGTGAAGCCTTTCTCATGTAGTGCTCTGGCTCGATGTCCGTCGATCCCGTCTATGGAGACCAACTCGGACAGTTCACTTCTGATACCGAACTGCAACCGGAGTGCAAATCCTTCTAGTAGAGCCTTCAGGTAGAGCCATCCGAGACGAGAGCAGAACGCGACAACCATAGCTGTAAAATATCATTTTAATCCACTCCATAAGTTTACGAACGATCGAAAATCTCGGTTTCTAGTTGGAAAGATGACTTTTTTGACAACGCTTGGAGAGTCGTCCATAAGCTTGCAGAAAGTTCGATTTTTAAATTTCACATTACTGCAATTCGCCAGCATTTTTTCATGTTTCGTCCACAAGCTTATGAACAGTCCTAATCATCGTGTTTTGATAAAACTCCCTCTCTGTTTCTCATTGCAATTCAAAAATTAATTTACTCATTGAAATTACTATAATCTAGTATTTTTTTGAACCGACCATAAGTTTACGAACAATACTCCTTTTTTTCTCATAACGAAGAATTAATTTTGGTTAGCGACCTCAAATTTTCTTTCGAAAATCGTCATTATGAGTAGGCGCTTTACCTTTGCGGCGGTAAGTCACATGAAATACCACTGGTATACAATAGTGGGTACCATTTTCAAGCCAGAATGGGTGTAACTGAACCTAAATGGACCAGTGCGCCGCAGCAACATGATAAGGATGAAGTTTTGTGTAAAATAAAACAACTTATACATTCAAATCAATATTTCTCCAGCAAAAATCGTATCAGAGGCCTTCGCTGTTCACCGGCACCGGGCACTTATCTCGTGGCTACTTCCATATAATGGACAAGACGCCGATCGTCAGGTCACCACACTTCGGTGCCACGATTCACCACTGGTGTCTCGCAGAGCAAGGATGTTTTTTCGTCATTTACGATGTTCTTGAACGGTATTGAACCATTCCAGCGATAGGTGAAGTGCGAAGCACATAACCACCTGACCACATGTGACTGGTAATGTTCATTTCACACTTGGGTACCATGTTATTGGTGAATGGTGTTGACACCTATCAATTCGTGTAGCTTGAATATTTCCACCTGACATGGGAAGTATATGAAAGCCCGGAGAATCTATGAGGTCTGAGTCGTCTCATAGGTTTTCAAATATGGTGAAGACGATGGAACTGCTCTCAGAAGTTGCTTCACCGACCTCGTTTAGGAGTTATGACCAAAAATAGAATTAACACGCAATTTTCAAAAAAATGGGATCTGTAATGTTGAAGAATTCTGTCGTGAAAAGGAGCGAATGAGTGAACATGGAGTTGACGCAAAAATTTGTGTCTTCCGTGGTAGAGTGGTCAAAGCTCACGACTTTCATTTTTCACGGCAAGGTTCGATTCTCACTTGATACACGTTTTTTGCCCGAGAAATACTACAACGATTCATCACTTGTGATCAAGGCTCATATTATGAACAATTGTGTAACTCTTTCCGATTTTGGACCCAAAAATTTTTGTCTTAGAATCGACTGAAGACGTAGGAATGGATAGATTCAATCATTCTGAATCGTTTGGAATAGGTCTCGCCTCTGGAAATCTGCTAGGAGTCGAGTTACAGAAGGTGAAAGTTGGACGATTTTTTACGTCCACTTCAGATGCATGTAACTTCTGAATCGAGCCTCAGAATTCAGGCAAACTAAATTTTCCGTGCATCACGAACCTTTAAAATTCAATAAAATGCAAAATCTCAACAGTTTTTCCTACCCAACATCACAGATCCCCCTTTTTTGAAAATTGCGTGTGAGTTCTATTTTTGGTCATAACTCCTAAACGAGGTCGGTGAAGCAACTTCTGAAAGCAGTTCCATCGTCTTCACCATATTTGAAAACCTAAGAGACCACTCAGACCTCATAGATTCTCCGGGCTTTCATATACTTCCCATGTGAGCAGGATTCCGGTTTTACCGGCCGCCGGCCGCCTGCGGCCAAATGATATCGATCACGCGGCCAGACCGTAGTGTCTTTGTTTTTCAGATTTTAGTAGCTAGAACATCAAATAAATCATGTTCCCACGTTTTTCTAAAATTTGGCCGGCGGCCGGGATACTTGCGGCCACGGCCGGCTGCGGCCGGGACACTCGCGGCCCAGGCCGGCTGCGGCCGGCCGCGGCCGGCCCCAGGCTGCCGGTTGGCCGCGAAAAAAATTTTGGCCAGAATGTGAATCAAACATATCAGGATACCGTTTATGAACACCTCACTTAATTCGACAGCTTTTTGGGTCAATTTTTATACTTTTTTATTTTTCGATTTGTAAAAGTCAATTTTTTTTGACTTGTCAGGAATTTTACTTTTTTTCTTGTGAAATAGCTCTAGTTTGTCTAATCTATCAATTTAATAGTCATATCAGTCTTTTGAATGGCTCTCAAAAGTTGTAAATCACGCCCGGCCGCCGCGGCCTGCACGGCCGGGCCGGCCGGGGGCGGCCGTAGCTTCAATTTACTGACCGACAGTGATAGAAATGTTTTTTTCTTGGTTTTCGTACACGAATAAGTCTGATTCCATCAAAAATTCCAAGTAGTATTGCACGTAGAGCTCCGCGGCCGACCCCGGCCACCCTGGCCGGGCCGGCCGGGACGGCCGGAGGCGGCTAGAGCTTCAATTTACTTTTCGAAAGCAATGAAAATGTTTTTTTCTTAGTTTTCCAACACGACTAAGACCGATTCCATAAAAAATTCGAAGTAGTTTTGTACGTAGACCGCTGCGGCCGATCCCGGCCACTCCGGCCGGGCCGGCCGGGACGGCCAAGGGTGATATACGACCTTCAAGAGCCACGAATTTGACTGATATGATTATTCAATTGGTAAAAACTACAAACAAGAGTGAACTGAAACGAGAAGAGAAGTAAAATATCTAAAAATGAAATTCTCTGAAAAAAATAATAATTTTTGTTACTGTAGGTTGTGCTATTTTCGGGGTAGATCAAAAAAATTGAGTGTGGTCGAAACGGTCTTTTGGGGCAATTAGTAAAATGCACTCCGTTGCACTCTGCACTCTGCACTCTGTTTTCAAAAATGGAGTGCATGCACTTTTTTTTCATTGCACTCCATTTTCAAAAATGGAGTGCATGCACTTTTTTGTCATTGCACTCCGTTTTCAAAAATGGAGTGCATGCACTTTTTTTCTGCACTCCATTTTGAAAAATGGGTTGGTTCGTAGTTTTACCTTCTGAAAAGGAATTTTTGAACCTAAGTAGTAACAGATGTTTTGATGTTCATGTCATGGAGGTTACTGATGTAAGTTTTATAACAATTATCAAGTCCGTTTTTTTGATGAATAGAATTCATCAGAAGAAAATGTGTTTTCTTTATAAAGCATACTCTATTTTGAAAAATAGTTTTTTAAATGTCAACACGTAAGAAACATTTTTATTTTTTTCTTTTAGACGTGAAATAGGAACCATGGTGGTTTTGAAACGATTGAGAGAAGCCGTATCGACACGAAAAGTTATTTAAAACATATGTAAGTTTTTCGTTTCTATTTTTGGAATAATGTTGAGTGTGGAAGCTAACGAACATAGTCAGCTCATTCAAAGAAAAGAATTATCACGTCACACTGATAATGTGGATGACTTAAATGAAAATTGCTAAGCAAAAATATATGAAATATTCAGAGGCGACCTTGGACTTCATTCAAATTGACGTTGGTGATTATGGCGTGCTCGTGACGCGGGATGATGTTGATGGCTCGAAGGGCGCAGAATTCCAATCAGTGACTGATCAAGGTAATATTTGACTTTAAAGATAAGATTTCACTCAGTGGTTTGTCTATGGATGATTACAGGAATATTGCTAAGCAGAAATATATATGACATATTCAGAGGCGACCTTGGACTTCATTCAAATTGACGTTGGTGATTATGGCGTGCTCGTGACGCGGGATGATGTTGATGGCTCGAAGGGCGCAGAATTCCAATCAGTGACTGATCAAGGTAATATTTGACTTTAAAGATAAGATTTCACTCAGTGGTTTGTCTATGGATGATTACAGGAATATTGCTAAGCAGAAATATATATGACATATTCAGAGGCGACCTTGGACTTCATTCAAATTGACGTTGATGATGGTGGCGGGCTCAGGACACAGGATGATGTTGACGGCTAGAAAGGCGCAGAATTCAAATCAATATTCAGTCAGAACCTTTGCACTGTAATAGAACAAGTTTACGACTTCTACCCAGAAGAAAAGTACGTTCATCTGAAAATTTCGTTGAGTATTGAATATTTCCCTCTCCCCAACACTTATTCTGTTGTACCGTTGTTCATTTTTTCATATTGTTGAAAATAAATTTAACATCTTTTACAGATTAGTTTTTCAGGAATCAATTTCGGAACTAAACCATGATGCATGTAAGAACATTCAATGAGATACATAGAATGATAGGCGAATATTGAACTAACAGCTTGAAAATGTGATTTTACAAATTATCGTTTCAATAAATTAGCACTGTTCAATTGAATTTTTAAGTGTTAAGAAAATCGAAAGAATATAAAAAGACATGTTTGAAATATTTTTGGTTAGCTCTGGAAAAGTGAAAGTGAAGACTTTGTTACTACTTAGGTTCAAAATTTCCTTTTCAGAAGGTAAAACTACGAACCAACCCATTTTTCAAAATGGAGTGCAGAAAAAAAAGTGCATGCACTCCATTTTTGAAAACGGAGTGCAATGACAAAAGAGTGCATGCACTCCATTTTTGAAAATGGAGTACAATGAAAAAAAAAGTGCATGCACTCCGTTTTTGAAAACGGAGTGCAGAGTGCAGAGTGCAACGGGGTGCATTTTACTAATTGCCGTCTTTTGGGCATAGGAATGGGAATCATCAACTTTATTGGTGTATAGTGTATCTCTTATGTTCAAGGAAGAAAGTTAATCAACTTTTTTGGTCCTGCGACCTCCTCGGAGCTTCTTACACTGTCGCGGCCGCCCCGGCCGCTCCGGCCGGGGTGGCCGGAACCAGCCGCCACAATCTACATGCAAAAATAATTCGAAATCTGTATGAAATAAGATTCCGTCATATAGGAAAACGTAGGTAAAAGTATTTTCATCACTTTCGAAAAGTAAATTGAAGCTCTAGCCGTCTCCGGCCGTCCCGGCCGGCCCGGCCGGGGTGGCCGGGGTCGGTCGCGAAGCTCTACGTGCAATACTACTTGGAATTTTTGATGGAATCAGACTCAATCATGTTGGAAAACTAAGAAAAACACATTTTTATCACTGTCGGCCAGTAAATTGAAGCTACGGCCGCCCCCGGCCGGCCCGGCCGTGCCGGCCGCGGCGGCCGGGCGTGATTTACATCATTTAGGAGGCGCTTAAAAAGCTGACTCAGCAATTAAATCGTTGAAATAGACAAATAGAAGCTAATTTACGAAAAAAATTGTACATAACTCCATAAGAGAAAAAAAATTTTTTTCGAAAAATCAACGACTAAAAAAAAGCAAAATATGATCTGAAAAGCTGTCAAATCTGAATTAAGTGTTGATTAACGGTATTATGACATGTTTAATTCACATTCTGGCAAAAATTTTTTTCGCGGCCAACCGGCAGCCTGGGGCCGGCCGCGGCCGGCCGTGGCCCGAATCGGCCGGGCTGATGAAAATGGGCTTTAAAACGTTTTCTGTGATCAATTTAGAGTTATTAGAGTTAGAAGGAATCATTATCACGGTGAAAAAAATTTGGCCGCGCGGCCGTTTCCGGCGGCCAAAATCGTGGCCGCCTGCAGGCGCCGCCTGAAAAACTGAACCCTGCACCTGAGTCATTGAAAAATCAATTCATAACAATTTCTGAACAGTCAACCAAACTTCACCAAAACTACCTACACTTGAATCGCACAAAATCTAAAACAAGGAGTATTCAACAATTGAATTATGAACCTTTTTCATTTATATCTCAGATGCAATGTTTAGAATGATTATTATTTTAATCTACAATCGAGATGATGTCCAAAATATGTCCAATATTTGTGTTGTTGATTTTGAGATGATAAAAACATTCAAATTACTTAGGCTACATTTCTTTTGTACTTCATTCGATATTTCGAAGAATATTTTGAGTATTTTCTGAAATTTTGATGGAATGAATGAAAACTTCATCCACTTTGCCACTTGAGAAACTTAGGTCAGCTTCGGGCGTACTTTATGAGATATTTCTTTTATTAACTTGGGGAGGTTGTTATACAATGTGTTTGAGGTGTCGATAACTATATATCGCGATAAGTAAAAAGATTCATGTATCAGTATGCCTTTTCGTTATAAATCTTCATGATGACCATCATTTCTATAGCTTAGAATTCCTCTCGAAGAGAGAGATTCATACCAGTGCCCGCCGACACAACACGCACACCCTCTTCTTGACACACAAACGTCTTCGTCTTCTGTATACGCCATTTGTGTGTATGTGTGTCATTGCAGTTTTGTATGTGTGTTAAAGAGAGTGTCGTCGTCGTCGTGTGGAATGAAGCCAATTGGAGCGCACACCCGTGCGAGTGGAGAAGAAGAAGAACACTAACTGGCCCAATCACACCGACTGCTATGCGCGCGACCGTCAGAGTGTGTTCAGCACAAACTGCATATGGTTGTGGTTGATGGATAACAAGAATTCAGACTTTGGATTTTGACAATCTATTTGGGTTCATTTACGCCCGCTTTGGCTTGAAAGTGGTATCGTATACCAGGGGTATAGAAGGAATAATATTTCATGTGACCCCGCTAAGTTAATGCCCTATCTCATAATGACAATTTTCAAAAACAAATTGAGGTCGCTAACCAAAAAACTTTTGCTACGCTCAAGTTTGTGGCTACGAGGTGTAAATTTGAAGTGTTAACATTAGTGTTTTCCTAGATTGTTTTAACCAGTCTCAAAAGTAGTTTCGTAGACCGATATAGGCAGGGGGACCAGATTAGATGATTATTGAGTCTCACGACTTGGACAGATTTCTACCATGAAAACAGTTTGAATAAATTTCCCTTTGTATTAGAACTTCTCAAACTATCTTGTACCACGGTTCCTTATATTTTTTGAATAAAAGTTCAGATTGAAATGAAATTCGAAGATAGTTGTCATTATTTCGTACTTTTAAAAGTTTGTATCTCAATTTCAATGAGTTTGGATATCGGAACAGTACAAATGATGAATCCCGTTTTTGTTCAATTTAGAAAATGTAAAAAATCACATGCATAGGTCGCACTCTGATTCTGCAGAGTCTGCAGGCATCCACGTGTGATTCGGAACTTGGTCGATACATTCAGAAGCGTGCCCTCATTGATCAGCTCGTGTAAAGCAAGTGCTGAGAAGAAACGAATGTGAACCTGTAATGAGATAAACTTTAACTTATTCCCTGAAATTTTCATCGGAAGTTGCATTGGAACACAACTTTCTTCTCTCCTGTGAGACGTGGTGGACTCTCTCGCCAAGGACCTGCGTCTAGCAATAGTACACACTCTCTCACATACTGAAGGAGGTGCTCGTAAACCTACACAAAATCCACATAGTGTCTATGTTCGTCGGGTAATCTCTACCCTCCCCTCTCTCTCATTAAGGCAGCATAAACCGCTATTAACAAGTCTGAGACATTCTTTAGCGCCAAAAACCAGTATTTAGAGTAAAATGACCTGAAGTTTCTTCTCATTGGTTGCCTGTTGTCTTCCTTGCAACTTTTCCATAAGGAATCGTTCACTTGCACCGACCAGCTTGGCGACTCTCTTCTGCTCCGCGTTAAGACCGTTGAACAGGGTGAACAGATGATTCCAGTCACACTCGTGCCAAACAGAGACATTAACTGGTGTCACCTGGAAATTACCATTGTCAACCTGTTGAGAATGAATAATATGAAACTCTGCTTCAACATCGTCTGACACATGAAAAATTAACCCCAAAGACTCTTTTTTAAATGTTCCCTGAGTGATTTTCAAGGTTTTTGAATAAGTAAAGATCAGTTATTCAAACGTTAAAATTCTCGTTACTACCCAAACTTCTCATTCATTTTCAAATTTTCAGTTAACGAAAAAATCTGAACGTAAAAAGAATTCATTCATATTTTAGTTTTACCGATTTCAACCTAATTTATAGTTAGAGACTTTTCTGAACCGAGCTTCCAAGATAAGATTCTTTGTCAGATACTGCAATTTCATAGTATCCAAAGCATAAAACCAATTTTTCCATTAAAAACCTCAAATCTTACCAAATAAAGCAGATGAAGCTCCGTATCCAAAGCCACCGACTTCGCAGCATTACTCAAATCATCAAAAATGAACAAAGCGGCGTCTGGTGGGAGTGAAGACGCCAGGGTGGCACGTCCAAGTTGGGTCGGTCGAAGCTCGACAATGGGATCCCATTCTGAATGAGCTCATTGATAAACGCCTATTTCACCCGATTAACCATCTTCCGTGACCACCTTGCATACAAATGAATTGTCTTCGAGTTTCTGAATCGCTGGTGTGAGAATGTTCTGGTCGCAGTTGTCCAGAAGACACTTCGACAGTTGTACGACTTGCGCTTCACTTGTGACAAGGCCGGTGGAGATTGCCTGAGTTATTGCAAATTCGTGTTTTATTTCGCAATTATATTAGTGAGCCAATAAAAAACTTCTGTTGTTTGCGCAATCAAGCCATTTTGGCCAATCCTTAGCCTAAATGCACCAGTGCCAAACATCTGAAAGATCTTGAGATAAAATTACTTAATACGAAAAAGTGTACTGAATAGTTTCTATCGAGAATCATTTCCTCAAGGAAAGCTCACGAGGTGAAAAATTTTTTTGTGATAATCAAGTTTAAACTTTGATCAAATCTTAGCGTTGTACCTAACTAGTGTTTTGAAAATTACCTAAGCCTAGAATTTGAGGTGTCGACAAAGACAAATGAAAAAAAAATGATTCTTGATAGAAACGATTCAGTACACTTTTTGTATTAAATGATAAAATTTGGATGACTTCTTATGTATCTGTTATGATTGGCACTGGTGCATTTAGGCTTAGGCATGGCCAATATGTTCTACTTTTGGGCAGATAACAGATTTCCTGACTCATAAAAGGAAAATCGGGTCATAAGCTTCTGAAAAATGATGAAACAACATAATTCTCATTGGATTGTGAATAGAAGTTCAGAAGGTATTGTAACTAAGAATTATCGTTTTCTGCTTGAAACATCTCTACCAGAGTTGCACGGAATTCCGACTTCCGACTTCCGTTTTGAAAAATTTTACTTCCGTGCAACTCTGATCTCTACCATGAAATTTGAATGACATCTGTGTTGAAAATTGATGTTTTCTGTTTAAAACAGATTCGTTTGCTCGTTTCCATCATTTTGAATCATTCAAAAACCCTCACTTCCAGCAGAAACTTCGGCACATCCATGAATCTTGGTTTGGAACTACCGGTGGTCACCTGGTACAGGATATCCAGCACCTGTTTCTGGTCCGACTTTCTCGCCACCAGGAAACTTTCTCCTGAAAAAGAGCCAATCCACATTTTGCCAATAAGCAGCTGTGTGGTGACACGAACGGGCGGGGCCCGCCTCCATCGACTACCGTAGTCTTCCCAAGATGGGCGGTCGCAACCTCCCACCCTCCATTTTCTCCTCATTTTTGCACAATTACCATCTTTAGACACACACACACACACCCTGATGTCGTCTAATTCCCCATTATTCAATTGAGCATTTCTGTGTGATACTCATGGATTAATTTGTGGCGATTTGTGGTTAAAATGTTAGAGCTACCACTCATTTGTAATGGTTCATCCCAGTATTTCTCTATTCCTTTTCCTATTATGATAAATTAGAATATACGTTTTTCAATTATCTCTCCCGATTTTTCACCAAACAAGCAATTATCAAATTAGTTTCCCAAATTTATAGATATGGCTCTGACACGTCCAAAATCACACAAACTTTAGAATAAAACTCAATCAGTCACCTAATTTTACTGAACTCATCGTTGTTGTGATCGATTTTGAGTAACCTAATAGACATTTTGTCAAACGTTCGGCATACATCGGTGTAGAAAGATTGTCAATAAAATGTTTTAAGCCGCCTACTCTTGGATACTTTTCTCTCAAAATGTATTTTAATGTCAAAAATTCAATTATCTCGCTCAAATTATGCACATTCTTGCTCTTCACTATTGTGAAGCACTTTCTTTCAGAAATTCTGAAGTCATGGCAGTGGAAGATATGCAACTTCAATTAGGCGCTGGCAGTAACAACAGGACTGTCAGCTTTGCTATTCACGAGATTCTGGGAATGCAGGTAAATCTATCAACGCTTCAACTCTCTTTTTATGACCAATCCAAGTGAAAAAACGATAATTTTTCGAAAAAGGTAACCGTCCCAGGTCTGAACACTTTCAAAGGACTACTCGTCACAAGCTTGTGATGAATTTCTCAACTTTCAACCCTTTTTAGTCACACTACTTTTTTTCTGGATAGTTTTCCAGTCATTTTAATAAAAAATATTACCAATGAGAAATCCGGTTTATCGGGATGACTGTTGTTAGTACAAATCTCTCACTATTTCAAAATTTAGCATCACTTACATTGGTTATGGTAGCATTGTGGAAAGAGAGAGAGAGAGAGAGAGAGAGAGAGAGAGAGAGAGAGAGAGAGAGAGAGAGAGAGTGAGAGAGAGAGAGAGAGAGAGAGAGAGAGAGAGAGAGAGAGAGGGATGGATGGGAAAATCATTTGTACAAAACGTTTTTACGCGTTAGCGCAAAAACTCCAGCGGCCTGAGCGTAGCGAGGAATAGCTGCTTGTTCTAAATAAGATTTTTCTCTGAAGCTTCCAATTCAATTGCGATCAATTAAATAAACGAAACACATCTGTATTACACTGACAACTTGATATCATTTTCATGAAACGTACATTTCAGGGTAACGCCTACCTATCCCACGGCTACTGTCCTCAAGGGACCTTCTTCCCTCAACCGAATTTTATGGATCTGGGACCGTTTGACCGTCAGCTCGACGGAGTTACCGCCACAAACACGTCTCTAATGTATCCTATGACGGGTGGACAACAGATTCCGACAACCCAGACGCATAGTATGGAAGTAGCGCAGACGAGCAACAGTGAAGGGTGCGGGAGGAGCGGTGCCAGCGGGTCTGGCACTTCTGGTGGAGCTTCAAGCAAGTCAAAGAGGAAGAAGCGTCGTCACAGGACCATCTTTTCGCAGTACCAAATCGACGAGCTGGAGAAGGCGTTTCAAGACGCTCACTACCCCGATGTCTACGCTCGCGAGGTTTTGGCTGGCAAGACAGAGCTGCCCGAAGATCGTATCCAGGTTAGGCATAGTTCCTATTCAAAAGCAAGCAGTACTAATGTTCTGCAGATCATTCTGTCAGTACCATGTAATGATTTAATACGAGAAATTGTACTGAATCGTTTGAATCAAGAATCATTTTTTCATTTATCTTTGTCGAGACCTCAAATTTTAGGATTAGGTAAGGTTCAAAGCACTAGTTAGGTACAATGCTAAAATTTGATCAAAGTTTAAACTTGATTATCACAAAAAATTTTTCACCTTGTAAGCTTTCCTTAAGGAAATGATTCTTGATTCAAACGATTCAGTACACTTTTTCGTATTAAGTCCAATGTGAGTGTCAATTAATAAAAATCATTATCGTTTACGGTCTAGGGATGAATAACACACTGCAACAGGTCCCTTTTTCATAACTCTCAACGGTTTTCATTCAAAAACTAGCTATACGAAAACGTTCATAGAAGTTATCGCCCCTTTTCTCCAGCGTAAAAGCAAAAATCGCTATCAAAGTGACAAATTGTATCGCAAAAGAAATGGATTTCCGGTTTTTTTTCTTGTCTACAGAAAAAATACTCAGAATTCGAGATCTATTAATTTCTTCAATTCAGACAACAGCTATATCTGAAAACTATTGCGCAGAAATTAAAATTCTCAAAATAAAGCTTAGATTGATAAAACTGATTCCGAATGAAAAAATCCACTTGTTTAAATTTCCATCCGCGCAACTTGATTGGCCGTATCGGAAATCCGATTCTCACATTTGCCCTTCTCTTGTGATTCTCGAGTTTATGTAGGATTTTCTAGACATCAGTTTTCGGAGAAACTTCAAAAACCAACTCAAACCATGTGCATTTCAGGTTTGGTTCCAAAACAGACGAGCCAAGTGGCGAAAGACCGAGAAGACGTGGGGCAAGAGCACGATTATGGCTGAATATGGACTGTACGGAGCCATGGTTCGGCACTCACTGCCTTTGCCTGACACAATCACAAAGACGGCGGTAGATGAGGCCGATCCACAACAGAGCGCTGCACCTTGGTTGCTAGGTTGGTGGTTTTTATTTTCATATTGGAGGATGGTAAATATCCGAATTTAATTACTCCTCTGATTAGAATTTACTTGAAAAATTATGACACTATATTGGTTTAACAGACTTTCAATAAAATGCACCGACTTTCTACAGTTACTTTAGCTTTTTTTTTAACCTTTGAACCTATGATTCTCTGGAGGTATCCCTGAAAAGGAAATAATTCCGGTGTCAAATGTTTAGTTCACACACTGCGCAGTAGAAAAGTGTCGGACCAAGCAGCGAGGGGAGGCGACCAATAAGCAGCGAGTGCAAACCCCGCCCCTTTGTAAATCCCGTTTTGCCGTAGGTCAAATTACAGTTACTGTAGTTGAAAAATTTTCTCGAACGCGTTTCTTCCAAAATTCATGATAAAACGCTAGTTACAGAGAAAAGTTACAGGGTTTGCATTTTTTTCAATAGCAATCGGCGAAACAAATCCGCTTGTTAACTTGAGAAAAATAGGACAAAAGAATGAAAAAATATTGATGTGCGAACGCGCTCTATAGCGAAATTTTGTTCAATATAATTTTGCTGCAACGCGACTAATCGATGACGACCTTCTTTAGCTCGGTGTGGTTCACCTGTAAAATTTCCCTCCCTCATCTATTGCTGTATGTATAATATCGATGGAACCACTTCTAAAACTCTGTTGTGTGATACTTCAAAAACCATTCAAGTACTGTTAAATTGATTGAACTTTATTCTTCAAAGGAAAATGAGCCTAGCGCTATTTTTTAACGAATTATCAAATCGATTGCCGTCAATTTAGCAAAGCAACAGTTGATCACTCCCCTAGATGACTTCCTTCTGACCCCAAGCGCAATTAGTGATGATGACAAATGAAAAACGATCCGCTGAGAGAACGAGGGTGGGGGAGACGGTGTCTGATATGCTCGTTTAGGAGGGGAGGGGGAGACGAAGACCGTTGGCAGCACTAATTGCAGCAATTTGAACAAACAAGAGACGCATGGGAATTGTGGTGGCTATTCGAGAGAACGAGTCAGAATCAACCCTTAATACTAATGTCACGTGGAGTTTCGGAAGTGTAAAAGTCATTGGCTAATCTGCTTTGGAATACCGTATTACGGTGGGGAGATGGTTTTTTTTACATTGCGGCCAGCTCAATTGAAAATTGTCGGACCGAGTCGCGATAGGCGTGCGGCAAATAATTCTAGAATGAACCACAAGAGTACAAAAAATGATGAGATTCTCACTGTTAATCGAAAATTACATGTTTATTGCTGGTATTCTGATTATAACTAACGCCATTGATCTCAATTATCTACATTTTCTATCAAACTCATAAAAAAGTGAAAATAACGTCACTTATAGTTGATTTTTGAGACACCTGTGAATTTTTAAATTTTACATGTAAACAATTCTGAAGCCAATTCATCACTCTTTCGAGTTTGAAATTTTGACAAAAATGATAATAACGCCAGTTGTAGCTGATTTCTAGAACCCTGTATATTTCCCGATTAATTCATCCCTCTGACTTCATTTGTTGGAATTATAACTGAAATTCAGAAAACCTATAACAATTCCACTCTTCGCACCAATTTTACGACCATTTTCGCGCAACGAATTAATTAGAGTCGTGTCTCGATAAAACTTGGTGCCATCGCCACCACAATTGACAGCTCGGATGCTAATTGCTCTCAAATACCGTATTGAGAAAGGAGGGAGGAGGGGAGGAGATGGGTGTCCTCGAGTCATTGTACATCATTTCTGTACCTCGTCTTATTGTGTCTAATCGTTTCTTATAATGACTTAATCATCCGAATATGACTGTTATAGACGAGACATTGTTTTGTTATGAGGGAAAATGCCTGGGATGCTGGTTTTGAAGAAATACTACACTAATCTTATTTTTTGAGCTTATAGCGGCTATTGCTGGTAGTTATTGAAACTTCTTCTCTGTGAATAGAGTTGTTATCATTATTAGCACATGAATATTACACTTCAACGTACGATGAGAGAAAGAAACGCCGAAATAATTTTTTGACTCACAAACACAAAGCTTATAAACTTTATTCTCAATGAATAAAGTTATTATTATTATTAAAAGACATAATGAGAGCAGTTAACTGACAATTTGATTGTTGATCAAGCTTCAAACAAGTGCAACTAAACAACAATCCAGTACAAGTACACCAAGAACTGTCACTGTACATGTAAGACATAGCCTGGAAATGATAACAGTGAGACAACTATGTGAGCAAGTACGCCATTACACCATTATAAACTCTAGTCGACTCTTCTGTGAAATTCTTTACAATTTCATAAAACCATCATTACAGGCATGCACAAAAAGAGTCTAGAGGCGGCAGCGCATTTAGAGAACGTGGAGAAGCCTTGCGACATGAGTGACAGTGATGATGACGATGAGGACAGGAGGCAGTATCAAAAGGTAGGCAAGGGATTTATGTTATAAATATGTTATTAGAATTTCTTTTCTTGGTGGTAATTATGGTTCTAGAAAACGAATAGATGAAATTGATGTGATAAACAATTTACCAGTTCTTCGGATAGAACCATCCCCTCTAGAAAAAAAAACATACTTGAAGTGATAAAGAATTTAGCCGTTTTTTCGGACACACTATTGCTTTTTACTAATAAACGATCGTATTTTTCGAAAATTTCTGAAAATAACTGAAAACGATCGGATATTTCTGTATCCTATAGGGTCCATTTCATTGAGAAAATACGGTCGTTTTCAGTAATTCTCGGTTATTTTTCGGAAGATTTCTGAAAAAGAACGAGAATTACTGAAAACGGTCGTAAAATTCCTTGACTTTGAAAACGATCGTAATTCGAGCACTGAGTTGTAAGATTTTTCTACTCTTCAATACCCAAAAAGCAGTTTGAAATAAATTTTTTGAAACTTTACAGATGAAGCAACAACAACAACCATTGCAGTTCGACAGTTCAATGTTGAACGCCGACGTCGCTCACCAGATCAACTTCGCTATGCCTACGGGAAACATTTTCTATTCCGAGTACAAACCGACCATCTGACACACAAATCGATCATTTTATGTAGATAATAATAATCAATAATAAATATACTCGATTTTACCATTTTATGTAAAATGGACTTCAGGCTGGTTACGAAAATTACAATTCAACAAAAACGTTTAATCTTTAAATTGAGATTTTTTAATTGACGAAACTCTGAAACGTTAACCTAACGGTTCTCTTTTTTAATGTAACTAAGATTTTGAAAATTTGAAAAAAATAATCAGCTATCATCCAAGTTTTAATTTTGAGGTTTTACTTTGTCACGCTTCAAAATCTCATTTTTTCGCAGAGAACTGAGCCTTTATTTCTCAAATCTTTATAACATGTGTATACTCTTACAAAGACGGAAAAAATAAAATTTAATTTCTCCTCAAGTTTTTAGGCAGGGTAATTTGAAAAAAGTGAAAATTTTTCAGAATGAACTAAAATCAGTGTTAAAATCAATACGGTTAAAGTCTCGGCACTTTTAAATAAGGCCAATCCAACATTTTTTGCGAAAAATCGGAGCAGCTTTTTAGAGGTTCTTTTCACGGTTCCTACGCCCATTATTTCGTGCTCGTAGCGGATTATGCTGGTCGTCACGAAAATTAGGAACTTTATTCTTAATGAGTAAAGTATATTATCAAACATTTTTCAAAACATAGATACGGTAACCTTCATGTTACCCATACGCAGCTGGGTTGACTAAGGATTCAACAGGGATTGAACGTTTACAATGCTTGGTGATGCCACAATCCACTAGGTCTCTCCCAAACTTCTGCTCTCACAATTCTTATCAACTAAACGGCGGTCAGTTACCGTAACCAAACTGGCGCCAATTATCTCAAGTGGCACAGGTTCCTTCTTTTCGCGCGCGCGCGGTTACGTTGAAAGGGGGACAACGAGTGAGGGAGTTTCCTTCACAACAATGCTAATTGGCAGTTAATCAGATCAAAAAATGGGATGCACACCAGGAATGCACGGAAGTGAAAGAAGGTCGAAAAACTCGAAGATATTGGATAGCCGTTTATTTTCAGATGAAGACTGACTAGATGTGATTCTATTTTCTTCTCTCCAATTCGATAATTATTCTACATTTTTGACGAAAATCATCCTACAAAAATGAAAAAATGTTAGCGATAGCCGGAATTCGTGAAAATCTAGTGCAAATGCTTATGCTACGAAGATTCCCCAAAATTAAAAGATCTGAATGTTCTCCTAGGTTTTCAAATCCGCTGAAGATAATATGACCGATCTCAAAATCTGCTACGTCATCGTTTTTTTCGCTCGGAAACTAGTTGGTTGAGAAGTTTCCGAACGATCAATATTATCAAACGTTCAGACCCGAGACAGTCTTCAACAGGCTCCTATCGGTTTAGTTGGAAAAGTTGAAAGTGAGATATTACCACGAATAAAGAAGAGAACAGGAAGGAATTATTTAGAAAAAGTACTCATGTTTAACACAATTTTCGTGTTATCACCTCGTTGCGCTTGAAATTTGAAATGATAAATTAGTAAATTGTTCTTTTTTCACCTTTTTCATGAATTTTTTATAATCCCGCTGATGAAAGTTAGTAAGACGAGTCGCGATCATGTCTTTCAGTCAACTTTAATTTTATGAGGAAAGAAAGTTCACCAGAACTTGTGAAGCCCAGTCGACCCGCACGCCCAACCATCTGTCGGTAAGAAACGCCAGTCAGAGCGGAAGGACCTCTCGTCTGTGCTTTTATCACAACACGGGCGGCCGGTAAGTTGACACCTGAAAAATTATATTTATGCTGAATGTTGGGAGTAGAGCTTCAAGGCTCTGGTAGGACGGAATAAAACAAAACTGACAAATTTGGATTGAGCGCACCAAGAGCTACTAATAAACAAAAGTTGAGGAGAAACGATTCATGAAAGAGTCAAAAGTAGCACCCGTCCACGAAATGGCTTCCAAACTAAAACGACTCGAAGTATTTTGTCATGAAATTTCTCATGAAAAATTCAGACCCCAGCAGAAAAACTTCTCATTTTATAGCAACAAAATTAGTTCGATACAATAACTTCAATTCTTTTCTACGTTGAATTCATCAAATCAAGAACTCACCAGAAGCCAGCGTCGACGTGGCCACAATCACCATGATGAAGTTATTTCGGAAGCCATCTTCTATACATTCTCGTTCTTCTACAGTCATGCCTGAAAGGAAACAGTACAACTCTTTCTTTTTCTATTCCTACTCATTTTGCTGTCTGTGAATGATAACTTAAATGAAGTAATTAGGAATGAACAAGATTATGCTTTTTGTTGTTTATTTTTCAATAATTTTCTGCCAAAAAATAGCTTCTTCCACTTTTTAAATTTTCAGGCAGAATGAAATATTTTCCGCGCCCCATCTTACGCCAGAACAAAAGTTTCATTCCGCTCAACTCTGATCCCTATTTTCCATTGAAGATGCTCTCACCCGCATGATGGAAAGCAATGCCACGTGCCAGCGACAGGTACAGCATTTTATCGTTACATCCCAGCTTGTCCAATTTCTCTTTGATGTCGATCAGTCCCGTCTTGTTTCTTTCTATCAACTCCTTCAGTGCCCTTTCTTTGGTCAGCAGCGGATCCATTCGTTTGGCAAGATCGATTGATATCTGCAAGCCGTAAAGTATTATTTGTAAGGTACTTGTTAGATTTTAAGGAGAGTCTCTGATTCATACGAAATTAGAGCTTATGATGAACCTTCTTTTTCTATCGGTCATAGTGAGTGATAAATTCGTGTTTCAACTTTCATAGTCATGAAAATGAAAACAGCAGAATATGTTTAATGTTGTCTCTTTCAACAAATAACTTTCATTCAACATTCACTTAAGAACACAGGGCCAGTTCCTAAATTTTGATATAATGACAGTACCACGTTTGAAAAGGACTTTTTAAAAGCAAAATTCAACCTGAATTCGACTCTCATTTTTCATTATACGTACTCTAGAAACGAAATACCGCTGATATGAAGTTCATAGGCTGTTGATATCTGCGGCCTATGACGCAAATGCGCTGTTGATATCAACGGCCTATGAACTTCATAAATCATCTATCAACATCTTATGAACTTCATAAAGAATCTATCATCAGAACAGTACCGAATAACGAAATTTATCGAAAACAAACAATTATCAGACATATAATTTGAACAAGCATACTAGGTGGGACTATATTTTTTCGTCCTTCATCTGATTGCCAGTTCTGGGTATCGTACCTGAAAATACTTTTTCAAAAAAATCGAGATTCAGTGTACCTTTTCTCATTCTCTGAGATCGTACGGGTCGTTGTCTTTATGGTGACGGGCGAGGGTTGACTCTTCGAAGATTGGCGGAGGCTTGAGCAGAACCTTCTCTTCGGTCTCTTCTGGGCTGCGGGTTTCGGTTCTGTAAATTTTCAATTGACTTTTATTTTCTATGATGGTTATGTCGACACGGTCTCAGGAATTATTTTTCAACACTACAAACTCCAGAATCATATTAATAATAGAACTTTTTGAGAAAAGGTATTTCGTGTGAATTAACATCGCTTATAATTCATATTGATGTTAGACTGTCTGTAAGCAGAAATTTAATAAAAGATATTCAAAACGGTCCGTTATTTTTTCTATCCTTCCTTTTTCTTTCATTCCAACTGTTTTCATTTCAGTCCGCGTTGCGGGATGAACTATATTATAACAACTTGATTTAACTAAATTCAAACTGAGAGGATTACTAAACATTCAAACTTTTTCACTACTTCATTGAAATTACTAGATGACGTTGTGGACGCCAGATTTTATACTCTGTCGACTTGTTCACTCCCGCCTTTTTAGTACTCACTTGAAAATACTCACCACTTCTGCTTTTTAAATGTCTTCATTTGCAGTCGCCCTTTGACTTGATCCTAGTCATCGGCAGACCTGAAATCAAGATAAATTGGTTTGTTAATTAAAAACAAAAACCAACCTTTTCGAAAAACACCATTCCTGCATTTTTCTCCAGTCGAGTTCTGAATATTTTCCATGATCTCCAGTGACTGGAAGGAGACAAGAAATGATTTTGAGAAGGTAGATTCTATTAAGTATAATCCCGGCTTCAAAAAGTGAAAAAAAAAAGTTAATGTACAGGTTCCGTTTCTGTTGGCTTATTGAATTTGATGAATTTTGAGCATCTCAAGCTATATTTCTGTAATAGAGATATAAAATCCGTCTATCAGTTTGAATCTACGGAAAGGTGAAAAACACAGCATATTAAAACAATTTGAACAAATAATTGGAGCCGAAGTAAATCGTCAAACATTAATTTACAAATTTGGCCTAAATTTGATATTTGAAAAACAAAGATCTTAACGATTTCACTAACTTCAAGTGGAACTATTCAATCCAAAAAAAATATTTTCATCTATACACAGTAAGAGAAATCGAATAAATGACCGGAACAACTTAAAAGAAAGGTGACATGATTAAAAAAAGAAAAGAAAAACGGCGAATACGACACGCCGCGTGACGATCGTAAACACGATTTACGGAGGATGTTTTATTTTTATTTTTTTGTGTTACTGATTTTTTCGCGTTGTGATGCGAATATCAGTGATTCATTCCTACAGAAAGTTTGAAAAAAAATTTCAGAATTTATTAGTTCAGTTGGTCGTTTCGTGACATGACGAAAATGTATGTATCCGTGAAAATTGTTCTGAAACATTTAAAAAATTTCCCTGACACTTGGGAGTTGCCTATCACTGCTTTTGGATTTGTGAATTTGCTACTAACGATATACTATATCATTCTCCTCATATAAACCCGAAAATTCATGAAAAAATCAGTTTTGCAAAAAAATAAAGAATTCTTGGGTTACACTGACTTCTGATTTGAAATTTTTTACAATGAAGCACGCTTGGCACTGGTGCATTTAGGCTTAGGAATGACCAAAATGGCTTGATTTGGGGGGTCAACCTGATATACCACGTTGCAGCTATGTTTAAACCCCAGAAAACCCGAGCCTAACCTCCTACATAGTGCAGTGGGCAGTCTAAAATGCCAATTTTTCAAGAAAAAAAAAAGCATAGTCTAGGGACAGGTTGGTTCCATATGTCTGTTGACAGCACATAAAATCTATTATCTGCATTTGAAATTCATGAATTCCAATCAACAGCCTATGAACATCATAGATGCTCTATCAAAAGCGCATGAACTTCATAATGTCTCATCAACAGCACATGAACTTCATAAAATTTATCAACAGCACATGAACTTCATGAATTTTCATTAACAGCCTATGAACTTCATAGATCGCTATTAACAGCCTATGAACTTCATATCAGCGGTATTTCGTTTCTAGAGTACTTATTATACTCGTGACTGAATACTCAGTTTTATTAAACTTTTAGTAATTTTCAAACAAAAAATTCAAAATAATATTTCTAGAAACAAACATGAAGAAGAATGATTCACAACTTGTGGTATAATCATTCGCATTCCATTTTTGATGTTTTAACCGTTTTTTTTTTTGAAGTCGATAGTGGTTCTACAACATTCTTCTTAGTAACTGAGATACTTCAACTACAATTTGAAAAAAGTCTTTATTTTAAATGATTTTAAAATCTAAATTTTAGTAAAATTCTAGCTAAATTAAAAGAAAAACCTCAAAATTTGATAAGGTTCAAGCTAAAATAAAAACAAAAAAACCTTTTCCGTTTCGACCTTCGAAGAGCAGAAGATCAAAGTCTGCTTGCCTAGTCGATATCCTTCCTCTGAAATACTAAACGCTCAATTTATACTTTCTGAAGTACCTTTAACCTGAGTACGGGATCGCTGTTCGGCACAACTTGTCGGCACAATTTTCCCTTTCCATTCGTTTCTAGCTCATAGATATTTTCACAATCGGAGAACATTTGGCGCAGTTCGACGGGTCGGAAGTCAACTTGGAACATCTGAAGTTCAAAAAAAATAATTTGTGAAAAAAATGTCAAAGGCCAGGCACCTTGAAGCCATACTTACCAAAGTTGTACCAAATACCGACTTCCGTTTTGAGAATTTTGTTTTCGTGTGATAAATTTCGTAGGGAACAAACGAGAAAAATAGCAAATTTGAGATGAAAAGACAATAAAATCATCATCTACTTCAACTTTTATTTCACTGTTGTGAAACTCTGTTACTCATGTTTCAAACCTTTTCTGAATCTGGGAAAGCAAGGTTTCTAATTCTTTTCATCCTCTTACCGAAGTTTCATGGTTAAGCCAATGCCTTCTAAAATGATAAATTCAATAAAGTTCTCACATCAGCAGACAGCCACTCCGCTACTTGTGGTAACTGTTGGATGGTCGCACTCATTCCTATCACTCTCACCTTGGAGCCGTGTACTCTGGAAAATAATTGGGTCGTACAAGATTTCGTATTTGATTTTCTCAACGTAACCTTAATAAAAAATATTTTTAGAAGGTTTAATGATCTGTGTTGGTTCTTAACAGGCGTTGATCTTCAACCTTAATCAATTTTTAAAGGGATTTTCCTCCGTTTGATTCATGTAAGTTATACTCGAAGTACTTAACAAGACTATATAATGTATAACCTTCTCTGGGAAGCTCGTTAACTAATAAATTTCAACTTTGAATCTTCTCCTGTAAAAATTCCCTACATAAAAAATTCGTCATTTGATCTGCTTAACACATCTGGCTAGATTTCAACTCTGGATCCCAATAACGTTCAAGTTCAACTCCTCTTTAGCAAATTAATTTCATAAAACAAAAACTCACCTATTCATGAAAAGACACTTCGCTAGAAGGTATTCGATGGTAGGCCCTCTGGAAGAGTCAAACAGCATGTGTAACTCGTCAACAACTATGAGTCCTAGAAGAAAATCGATAACATTTGATGATGTATTTCAGAGATGAATTTTTAAATCAGATTTCAAAAGTCTTCAACCTATCCGATGGCGTTTAGACCGTTCTGATCCGACTCCTATGAGTTGAGAACAGGCCGCGGAAAGACAGTGTGACCAATTAGCATTTTTCATGAGAACAGATACGAGCTGGCAGGAACGCCTTACCTATATCTTCAAACCATCCTTCACATAACGCTCGATTCACAAGATTCGCGGCTTTCTCAATGGTACAAACAGCTCCAGTCCATTCGGAAGGATTCACTGATTGAGGACCGATGAAACCACTGACAGTCAAGTCGACTTTCCGCCAGCACCTCTGAACAGGCCAATTTAGTTTGGACAATTGAATGAAACTATAACTTCTCGAACGTCACAGATGACCACTAAATAAAAAGCAAACCTGTAACTGGTGCAACTTTTCCCTTGCAATAGAGATATAGGGAAGTGTCAAAAGAACCTTCTTCCCACTTTTCGCAACTTGCAATGCTAAAATTTCAAATTAAAAGCCTAAATTAAAATTTCACACCTAATAGTTCAGCAACAATCGACTTCCCCGCACTTGTCGGAGCGCTAAACACAACATTCTTCTTCAGACTTCTCGTTTTTGAGACGATTTCGTCCTGCCAAGCAAATAACCCAGAGATTCCCTGAACTTTGCATTATGGTGAAAACGGAATAGTAACTTACAACATCTTTGTAGTATTCCTTAACACTTTCCGGAAGCCAATCAGGAAATGCTTTCAAATCTGGGTGGTTTTTCATTCTATTCAGATCATACTGTAATTTTTACCTTTTTAAACATACAACCAAAAACGGAAAAAAGCAAATTTAAGAGAAAACAAAACCTGTTTTTCGAACTTGAAAAAAATAATAAAATTCAAGTTCGCGCAAAATTTGAGTTTCTAGGTCACGTTGTGTATACTCGGACACTTTATTTTTTTCGTTTTTTTACAGTCCCATTTTAGTTTTCTTTTCTATTGCATATCTCCAAGACCTTGTTTCAGGTAAAATGTCGGACGTTGATCATGATGTTGAGATGAACGCTGAAGAGTGTGAAGTTGACTCTGAGGAGGAAGTAGAGATCCCCGAGGATCAGAAAAAGGTTTAAACTTTTTAGAAATTGTTTTTCAAAAATTCATTTTTTTTTTCGTCTTTTCGATTTCATATTTCAGAAGTGAGCGATAACAAATGTAGTTGTAAAAGATGATCAAAAAATTCCTTGAGATTCTTCCGTGTAACAGCCTTGATCCACTTGAGTAATTTAAGGTCTATCTTCCCGGAATCAGCAGGCCACTGAAAGAAGGAGAAGTTCTTGAATACGATCCCAGTGCATACAAAGTTTACCACACGTTCACTACAAGTATGTTTTAAGAATTTCCTGCCGCGGCAGGCTAACTATGTCTCAAACTTAATTTTCAGACTGGCCGTGCCTCTCCTTCGACGTTGTTCGTGACGGACTCGGTGATAACAGAACCAACTTCCCAGTCGAATGCTATCTTGTATCTGGAACATGTGCAGACAAGCCAAAGGACAATGAGATCAACGTCATCGCTCTGAAAAATCTTGGAAAAATGGAAGAAGAGAAGGAGAAGGACAGTGAAGACGACGACAGCAGCGATGAAGAGGATGAAGAAGAAGCGAAGAAGAAGGAGCCGGTCATGCACTCCGTCTCTATCTCTCACTATGGAGATGTCAACCGAATCCGGGTATGATTTTTCAAATGTAAAGAATTTACATGAAATCTTCAACATTATCGTGTTTGCGTCGCTTATTTCAGTTCATATGTTGCTTTGTCCATATTCAAACTTCATTGCTTCATGAATACATCTGTAAAATCTTGGCTCGAAAATTCGATTTCTGACCCAAGAAAAAATGACTAACTAAGCTTCTTCTTCTCAATTTTTCTTGAGTTTAAATCAATCGATCATGAAATTTATGTTCATGCTGTTCATTTTTTTATCTGATCGTTGAAATCATGTGAAAATTCAATTCTGGAATAATTTAAATTGCTTACCATAAAATTAAAAGTTTCAGGCAGCTCGTCTAGGTGACAGTACCGTCAGTGCAGTTTGGAACGATAACGGCCGTGTTCAAATCTGGAATCTAACCAGCGCGTTGAATATTGCCAACGAATTGACTGGAGAATCACAACATAAGGAGATGAAGAATGTTGGTTTTTCGTATTTTCTCTGTCTGTCAATGTAAAATTCAAAAAAAAATTCACTGTATCTCAGAAATGATGATACATTGCTGTATAAAATTTTAATTGCAAAGTTTCATCAATTTCCAAACTTTTGAAACAAGAATTTCAACATTTCGTAATTTTTTGAACCAAAATTTTGAAAGTCCATGAGTTTCTCACCAAAAGTTTCCTCAATTTATAATTTCCCACCAGAAATTTTATTATTTTTGAATGAACATTTATAATTTTGAAAACTAAAATTTCATATATCCTTAATGATTCAGGAAAAACCGCTCTACTCCGAAAACGGGTTCAACAAGCCAGGTTTCGCCCTTGCATGGAACCCCCTGAAGGTGGGAGATTTGGCGACCGGAGACGTAGCCAAGAACATTTTCCTGTGGCAAATGCAAGAAGGAGGAAAGTGGGCTGTTAGCGGCAAATCGCTTGTTGGTCACAAAAGTCAGTTTTCCAATTTTTTGTCGGAAAAACAAGGAAAATGCTTAAAATCATCATATGTTCACTGTTAAGCATAGAAAGATTTGTTCTTTTAAACAATATCGGTCGAAAAATCTCGATATCACTTTCTGATATTACAGTTTGTTAAAATACGTTTTTTTTTCTTCCAATTTTTCATTCGAGAATAGGTTTCAAGTGCTTGAGATCAATTTTGCGTGTATAAGTAGAAATTTTCGTTTTTTTTTTTTTTTAAAAACTTTTAATTTTATAACGAACAAACTCATTTTTATATTTCATTAGTGATCAAATCTTCTGAAAAATTCGTCGGTTCTATTCTTGTTTTTTTCTAAAATCAAACTCAGAGCTATTGAAATCACCTGTAATTGTAAAGAAAAAGGAGAAAAACAGGTAAACTTCAAAGTCCAGTTTAGATTTCTAGGGAAAATATTACTATAATTTAACTGTTTCTTCTGTTTGGAGCAGTTTTTTTCTGATGTCTTTCACGAAAGTTGGAAAATTAAAACAACGATCACTCCACCTTTCAGAGAGCGTCGAAGATGTCGCATGGTCTCCGACCGAAGAAAACCTTCTCTGTTCCTGCTCAGTAGACGGAACCATCAAGCTCTGGGACGCGAGAGCCAGCCCCAAAAGTGCATGCGTTGTGTCAGTGGAGAATGTAAGATTTACCTTGATAAACCTCAGGTAGATATATAGTTTAATCCATGAAGGCGAGAGTAATAGATAAAGAAGAGTAAAAATATTTGTATATGTTGAAAAGTGTGAAATTGATTCAGTCATTAAAGTTATGGACCGATAGTGGTGTTCTTTGAGAGAATGTTGTACGATTCAACTGCAACAGATGATTTTTCTTTGGTATGTCATAAGAACGTTTTCGCGAGGTACCTCTTGTTCGGGAGTCTTCAGGAGTAATTAGTACCAGTGCGCCTAAGACCCAGAAACCCCAAGTCTAAACCCTATACTATATTTACAGGTTCGCTTAATTTTTTTTTAGCGAATTTTCAAAAAAAAAAATTAGGTCGCAGTACAAAAATTTTTCAGTTGCAAAAAATCCCTGTCGTTTCGTTTCCACTGACGATGTACAGTGTGTCCAAAAATAATTGTGAAGGGGTAAAAAACTTTCATAACTTTTTCATTCTTTATTTTATGACATTCTTATGCTAGTATGTTGAACTAATAATCATGGAGATTGTTCTCACAAAAAATGGTATCGTTTTATGAGTGCACCCCCAAGTTATAACATGTCATGTCAGCTAGAATCTAAAAACAGGTGTCCAGAAATAATTGTGAAATTTTGTTTTTTTTTTCTTAATTACAAAACTGGGACGATTTAAAATTGGGAAACTGTTGTAAATGTTACAATGAGGATTAATTACATCAAATCACAGTGGATTTGAAGAAGTTATATTGTTCTGGAAGTCCGGAATTTTCATTTTTGTTCATTTTCTTACCGGAGCTGCGCTACAATTGTGAAATGGTTTTAATGGCGCTATAACTTTCCTTATTTATTCCTTTTCTTGATTATCAATTTTTAAGGCAATAAGACGCATCAAAAACCTTGGTTTGTTTAGAATATGTATAAAAAACTCCAAATTTGGCACATTTCTCAAGATGTCGATGAAATGTTTTGCTAAAAATTGAACTCTATCCAAAATGGACTGTGATCAAATTGTTCTGCTTGACTCGTCTGGGGTTGAGTTTGTTAATTTGTTAAAAAAAGAGAAAATATTGACGCCGGTTAAAAAAATCCAGCACAAAATTGAAAAAAGTGAATTATCACCAAAACTGCATGTTCAAAAAACTATCCGTTTCTGTATAAAAAGCTTCACAACTACGATCTTCTGTTTTTTCTGTTCTAGAATAGATTCTATCACGATGATTAAACAGAATACAGGATTCTTGTTATGTTTTGCGATGAGAAATAAAACGTTTTTTCCAAAAGTAGATTTAGTGAGAATTCAATTTTCTCAAATTGTTCTGAGATCTTCTTGTATCAGCGCCATCAATCTTATTTTCACTCAAAACAACAAACTCATCATTATATAATAATAATATTTATTTTGGGGAAAGCCCGCAATAGAAACAAACACGAATGTTGATAAAACAAGGATAAAACAATTTTGCGTTTCATTTTAAATAATAATTAGAAGTGGAAGTAAACATGAATAAAGAGAAGTTGTGGAGCGGTGAACATTAAGGAATGGAAAAGAACCCACACGAGGTAAATCCCATAATTTACATGAATCATTGGTTGATGTGGTACCAAAGGTTGACAATTTTCTTCACTTGTGAGACTGTCCGGTCGTCGATGCAATAGTCGAGCAGACACAGTAGATTGAAGCTTACTCAGGACGTGTAGTGGACGACGCGTCGGACAGATCAATTAGACGCGTCGGACAGATCAATTTGATCATAGTCCATCTTGAATAGAGTTCAATTTTTATCAAAACATCTCATCGACATCTTGGGATTGGTGCAAAATCAGGAAGTTTTTATCCATATTCTAAACAAACTGAGGTTTTTGATGCGTTTTATTACCTCAAAAGTTGATAATAAAGTATATGAATGAATGAGAGAAATTATAGCGCCATTAAAGCCGTTTCACAATTATTGCGCGGCTCCGGTAAGAAAATGAACAAAAATGAAAATTCCGGACTTCCAGAACAATATAACTTCTTCAAATCTGGTGTGATTCGACTTAATTAATCCTCATTGTACCATTTACAACAATTTTCCAATTTTAAATCGTCCCAGTTTTGTATTTGAGAAAAAAACAAAATTTCACAATTATTTCTGGACATCTGTTTTTACATTCTAGCTATCATAACTTGGGAGCCCACTCATAAAACAGTACCATTTTTTGTGAGAAAAATGTTCATGATTATTACTTTAACATACTAACATGACAAGGAGATAGAACAAAGAATGAAAAAGTTATGAAGTTTTTAGACCCATCACAATTATTTTTGGACACACTGTATTACGTCCGTCAATGTGAAAATATCGATAAGCTGTAAAGTGCAAACGATAGGTTGCCAGAATCACATGCTTTTTGCTTTTTAAAAAGGAGGAAAAATTTGAGCGCAAAATCGAAGAAAATGACGAATTCCTGAAAAAAATACATTTTCTGCGTGGCTCCAATAAGGCTGAGTATTTACATTTTTCCATTAAGTATTTAGCGCATGTCATGTTGATGTCAGCAATTTCCTCAACAAATAAACAAGGTATAATTTTAGGCACATGCTTCTGACGTCAACGTCATCTCATGGAACGCCTTTGACTCACTCATTGTTTCGGGAGGAGATGATAGTGAATTGAAGGTGTGGTCATTGAAAACCATCCAACATGGACAACCCGTAGCGAGATTCAAGTATCACTCCAAGCCGATCACTTCGGTTGAATGGCATCCACAGGTGATCATTTCGGAAGACTATTTTTCCTTTAAAAAATGAAGTTATCACAATCTGACAAGGCGCTAACCAATGAATTAAACTATTAGACTAGTTTCTTGTCTGCGGCGCATCGGTTCTAATTAGGAAAAATTTTTGTGATATAAAAATTGGGCTCAAGTTTGGTTTTTAAAAATTGTCTATTCTGATTTCTGAGAGAAACGTGGTTACAAGGTGTGACAAGAACACGCTGTGTCAATTTGAAAAACTCTTTTTATTAATAGAACAAGGAGGCGACCTTTGAGTCCTTGAGCGTAGCGAGTGTTTCATGCTTGTTATTTATGATACAAAAAATTAGTCAGAAACGAAACTTTCGCATCTTGAAGTTCAAATTTGTTATTTTCGGAGTTTTTAAAAAAGTTTGTTTATAAAAAAAACCTACAGCAATCATGGAATATTGTCATGCCATAGTTTTTTTCACGGTCACTAGGAACTATACCAAGCTTAGCAGTTCTGACCAGATTTGTTTTTTACTTCCTCAGGAAAAATCTGATTAGACCTAGAAACTTAGGTGTAAGGCCTGCTAAACGTGAACAAAAAATGGCAAGACTTAATTCCAAGATATGCAGGTCTTATACCAAGGTTACAAGGTCTTGTATGAACTTTACCAGGTCGTATGCTTAACTAACCAGGAACACGAAAACTTCTTTCCAGGAAACAACAACGTTCATCGCCACCAGTGAAGACGATCAAACTACCATCTGGGACATTGCGACAGAGACGGACGAAGGACAAGACATCGAGGGCGTCCCACCACAGTTGATGTTCGTCCACATGGGACAGAAGGAGTTGAAGGAGGTCCACTGGCATCCACAGATCCCAGGACTTGCGTTGACTACCGCCGTGGATGGATTCAATGCGTTCAAGTCGATCAATTATTGATTGGTATGCTTTTTGTGTTTCACATACAGTAGCTAGGGATGACGAGTTCATTGTTTTGATACTGTAAGACATGTGATTTTTCTTGTATTCATACGGATATCAGTAGTTACGAAGGTTGTGAGCGGCAGTAATATGCGTAAATAGTGCCTTTTTCGTATCTGAAGTATGGTTACCACTTTTCTGCAGCTTTTACTCCGTATGACTACAATAGATTTTGTATCCAAAATGAAAAAGAACATCCCTGACTGAAATCGCAAATATCCCGTTTCCTCGTAGTACCCTATGAAAGGTATCGATTTTTCCAGAGATTGCAAGAAAATCGATAGTGTACGTTCGTTACTGTATTTTGAAAACATTTCACATTGTGAAGTGACCTCATTCCTGTTTTTGTTAAACTGACTGTCCGTTGTGGAATAACCATTTTGTCTGACCTAAAGTTGCATTCAAATAAGACCAAATAAAATTCCACAGCCACTCTTGTTCCCAACCATTCACCGTTGACTATTGCTTGTTGAACATGTTGATTTTGAGATAAATTTATTTTCTACCAGTGATCTACAGTATGTAAGTGAGAAATTACCACCTGAGGGTTTGAGCGATATTTGCCTTGACTTCTTCATAATCGGTGAACAATAGCGATTTGTAGTCACTGTTCAGTTGAGACCATTCTTCTGTGAGGATTCTGAATTTTCATTCGGATTGACTTGCAGAAACATTAAAATGATGTCCGGCTTTCAGAAATAATTCATTATTTACAGAAAAGTTGACAATTTTTGAAAAAATGAAATGGTTTACAACCAATTCCGAGAATTTGAAACTACCGTCAGAGGATTCATCAAAAACCTGATCAGATCATTGTTAAAGTCAGTAATCAACCGAAAACAACTTTTCTCCAATGATAACTTCAAAGTATTGTGCCTCTAGATACAGAAATCGGCTGTATGGCTTCAGAAGTTATCTCAATTCTCATTTTTGTACAATGAATTCAAAAACTAACCTTTTTCTGTAAAGAGAGTTTAGGTCATTCAAAATCTCATCAGAACATTTTGTTCGTAAAGTAGTTAACCGAAAACAACATTTTTCCACTCGACAATTTCGCTGCATCTCGATACAGGAGACGTCAATTATGTGCCTTCAGAAGTTATCAAATGTTCACTTCTGTACACCAAATTCAATATTTTACAGTTTACCTCTCACTTGTTTGGCTACAAAATCTCACCTCATCTCCTCTTCAGAATCATTTTTCGGAATACCTTCATAGAGGGTTTCAACCTTCATCAACTGAGCGTCTCTTGCCTCCACTGTTTGCTCTTTTATCTGGCCGCCACCGTTTCCACATCCACCGGGACAAGCCATAATCTCGACATAATCGTACTTTGCCTTGCCAGTTTTCATCTTTCTGACCAGATTCTGAATGTTGCGGAAGCCGTAGACACGAACAACGCGTAGGTTTTGCCCGTCGTCTGATGTGACATTCAGCTCTTCCATGTGCTTGTTTCTGAAAGATGAGCTAAATATGCAACTTTTGATAAATGACCAAAATCGCCCAATTTTTGTCTTTAAAAAGCCACATTTAATATTAAAATTGACATTTCTTTCTTCAAATTTTCTCTCAATATTCGAGTATTTTTATTTCAATTTTTTCTTAAAATATTTCCACAATTTTTAGGTGAATTTTATATCTCCGAGTGAATATTTGCTCAGTTTATATCGACCATAAACCTTCGATCAGAACCTAGTTCTTCACGACAGCGAAATCTCTCGAAACGTATGTCATTTTTTCATGAAACCTAATTTAAAACGAACAATTTCACAGCTTTCAAAGTTCCTCCATGATGTTTCAAATGTTTCTCAACAATTTCGTAGGCGTAACCTCCAGAAGTTCCACCGGATGTTCCTATCAGCTTACCTGAAAAATTTGTCCATGAGATGATTTTTCACGATTCTATTCAAGAATAACACTCTATCGTTTCCAAAAAACGCGAACATTACGGTCAAGACTCGAAATTCTAAAAAAAAACTCAGAACTAAAAATACCTTCAGAAAAGTTTGCAAGCCATCCATCTTGTATTACCTCCGTCACTGCTTGCTGAGTAATTGCAACCAGTTCTTCATAGACTTCCGCTAAATATAATGTCAAATTGCGTAAAAACCGATAAAATTGAATATTATCATGTTCCTGTAGTCTTACTCAATTTCTCAGCATTGAAAAAGGAAATTTCAAGGTTGAAATCTCGTAACAAGATTGCCTAAAACGCAACGTACTGAACTTTTTCTCTTACGCGGAAAAATATTACAATTTGTGACAGATTCAAGTTAAAAGACACGAATATGTCGAAAATCATTTTTTGTTTTGAAAAAGTACCTGTACTAATGACACAATCAGTCTCTCTGATGTTGGTCCCTGTTGACAAAAATTGTGTTCTAGAAGCTTCCAACTTCTTGTCGAAACATGGCATGACTGTAGCATGGTAGACATCACATGGGCTCAGGCCGACTTTTAGAGCCAAGTAGTTTTTGACCAGTGCTCCATGAATCGCTTGAGGCGATCTGTAAAAATTATTCGATTGATTTTTAGTTTGCGAGTTTTGAAATAAACAATGGCTCATGAGCGTAGCCAGGAGTACGCGCTCAATGGGTACTGTTAAAACATGTTCTGACAATAATGAGCTATCAAAAACTTAACAATAGATCCAGTTTATTTTTTAACTTCGAAAATTGCAAAAGCGCTATATTTCAATTTTTAATATTTGAATGATTCTTATTACTGTCTTTTTATTCAGTTTCGAAGAAATTTCAGAGATTATTATGATCAGAAACATAATGGTGATTACTTTTTCAACTCAGAATCTCTCTGAGAGAAGATATCAATAGGTCTATACCACTTTTTTATTTTCTAGTGCAAAGAGGCAAATCATACCGAATCTTGCTAATTTTTGGTACCATCAGTTCTCCTTGACTTTTCTCAGCATAGCAGACGAATCCTGGGCAAGCTGACGATAGGAGTGGCCGACTGGTCGACGGTGTCCCTACTAGTTCGTCATAGGCAAGCGACAGGCTGAGTTGACGTCCGAAGGAAGTGTCAACAACGTGGGTTACACCACGACTCTGAACGGTTTTCAAGCTCGAAAAAGGCGGGCAAATGGTTTTTATAATTTATTCTTGGAATTCCTATGAGGAGTATTTGCCTTTAGAAAAGCGCTTCATAACAGCAACTATTCGAAAAAAAAAATGTACACTACGATTAGAAAGTTGCAGAAAACAATGAAAGAAAAGTGAACCGTAGATGGGTTCTCTGTCTATATACTATCCGATTCTGTCACAACTACTATTTTGGACGTTTTTTCTGACATCAGGCAAAAATTTGTTTCAAACTGGATTTCAATGAAAATAACCTTGAAAAACACGGATATCCTCTTTGCTGCCTCCTCTGTGGCGACGTTCAGTTTCGCTGCAATCGAACAAACAGCTTGTGGGCTGACAGAGATGACCGAGAGCTTCTTTTGGTTAACGCCTTGCCAGACACTGTAAATAGGATTTCATCATCTGGTATTCATTTGAAGTCACCTTTTCAATGATTGCTCTTCGATGAGTACTGTTTCCGCACTGGTGATACATCCATTGCAGGCCAGACAGTCAGCGAGCGAGATTTTTATGGAGTCCTGTAATCATTCTGTCTCTCTCTCTCTCTCTCTCTCTCTCTCTCTCTCTCTCTCCTTCTCTTTTCCTTTCTCTCCTCACCTTAGCTTCAACACTTTTCTCTTCTTTCTTCTTTATCACAACTTCACTCGGCTTTTTCTCTTTTTTGACTGTCACGGATTCAAGTGGAATGATACAATCCTAAAATAACTTCAATTAACACTAAAATTAACTCGAAATATGTAATTCCATATGAAAAATTTAATTTAAAATCTATCTTCTTTTCGAATATTGATTCAAATCTCACCAAATTAGGAGCTATGAAGTCACTGATGTTGGATAGTCGCACCACTCCACTGAAGTTGTCGTCCATTCCTGTTAGAATTCAATTATTGATCCAAAAATTTGTAGTAGGAACTGATACTGGTGTAAAACCATAGTGAGGTGAGGAAAATAAGGAAATTTTGAAGAAAAAAACTTTATGTACAAAAAATCACGCGATTTGACTAGTCCATAGAGGCGAATAGTTCTTTGCTACCTTCGATCAACCATCTGAAAAATTATTTTCATTAGGCATTACCTTCGTCGTTGGTATCAATAAGTATCAGATTTCTTAATACTTTTTGTGGAATGCTTATTAACTTTGTCATTCAGATTTTCACAGATCTACAATTCTGTACTTTATCAGAACAGAATTTCTGAACTTACAAAAGACATTTTTTAAAGTTTCACAAAACTCATTTTCTTCGTTGGAGGTCTCACATAGCTTCCTCTACCTGTAAAAAAGTCTGACCTCCGTAAATCGGTTACATAGTACCGTAGCAGTTTCGTCTTGAAATACAAGAACGTAAAAGTAATGCGCCTTTAATTTCAATGGACTGAAAGTAAGAATAATAATTTAAATCCAAAAAGATCTAACTGTTCGTTGTGAGAGTCCCGACTCCTACCGTACTCATTTTACAAAAATGCGACCGGCGCGCGTTTGAAATCGGTCAGACTTTTTGCTAGATATGTGGGTCGCAAAAAACTTAATTTCCAAATTTTCATCAATCGACCATGAATCCAAAAGCCTTTAATCATTCTGTGTGGTCCCATACTTCCCATAACTTCTACTATCAAGAAAACGAACTTTGACTGCAATGGCTTTCCAATAGAGTAGAACGGGTTGGAGATGGTGTTGCAGTAGTATACGTGGAATTTCTTGAAAAGCAGGCGAATTTCTTGATCTTTCAGGGTGCAGTTATTGATCGTCACCACAAGTACCATCCTGACTCCCGAGTTTGTCACGAATCCGTATGTCTGAAATTGGCGTTTATATTCATTTATCATCAATCTTGTTCTTTCAGTTGTTCAGTTGTCAGTCAGTTGTCAGTTACTTCCATTTATTCAAGTAACATTTTTCTATTTTTTCGACCAGTATGGTGAAATATCGTATAATTGTGAATCGAGTGATTTTCAATGTTTTCAGCAGAATTCAGAAGAAAAGTTTTTAAAAAATCAAAAAAACATTATTTCATCAGCAAGTTTTCTTCAAATTTCGACCTCACAGAATTAAATTTATTTTTATATTATTCTTGCTATTATCTATTGGTAGTGAAAAGTAGTTCAGATAAAGTTAACCACTAATTGGAATTGGTTTGTTACAAATACTTGAAGAAAAGTTGAAACATCAAACAACAAATGTAGAACATTGAACTTTTTATAGTTAACTTTGTTCACGAATTTCTGGATGAAAAATTGTTGAATCAGCTAGCAATTTGTCAGAATTGCCGTTTCAAAGGCATACAGTTAAGATAGCTGTTATTTTTGTTTTTCAATCTCTAACCCTTGTTACATTCACTTATGGGAATCTTCCTAAATTGCGGTCAAATAAAATTTGTTAGACTACTGGTTGGAATTTATCTGAATATCCTGATCGAACTACTAACACCAATGTACTACTACTACTAACAATCTTTATCTGTTTTTTTCCTTCTGGTAATTAAAGAAAATGCAGAGTTTTATCACGAAAATCACATCACTGTCCTGATCGGAGCATTTTTTGAAGAGGTTCTTTTTACCAACGGTAAAAAATGGGAAAAATGATTAAAAACAAAAAATCGAAAGAAACGAGGAAAGGAAAAAAGCGAAAAAAACTTGTGTAAAATCGGTTACATCAGAAAACTCATGGTTTCTTCTTTTTTTAATTTTTGATTGAGAAGCAAAAAATCACCTTGTATTTCTGGTCACTGTACAACTGCCCGAGGTACATTTCGTTGACCTTCGCAAGTTTCTCATCAACAATGTCTAAAGAGCAAAAGACGAACAGCTCGATGTCAGCAGCTTGCGCTGCCATACGCGGGTTCAGTGACGCATAGAGCCGGACATTCTGTAGACACTTTGTTTAATTCCTTCAAAATGGAACAGAAAATAAGAGAAGAACTTCACATTCTTATCATAGAAAACAAAATCCTAAGTTTTTGATAATTTCTTACACCGATTCTGTTTTTTTTTCTTTCAGTCGATGTAAACCGAATTCAATATACACCGTTTTTTTCGAATTCCGATTAGTTTTAAATTCTGTCCCAACTTTTGAAAATCGTACACGTGAATTCAAACTTGTTGCATCGATAACTATAATATTTTCCACAAAACATTTTTCGAGTTTCACGACAACTATAGAAAAACGTCTAGATATCTTACAACTACTGAGTTAGATGCCAATCTTTTATCAATTGAAAACATTGATTAGTTCGGATTTCGAGTTTCATCACAATTTAATGAAGAAATTCAGATCTTCTCAAGCTGCTGAATTATTTTTCAGAATTATACACTTCTTCGTTAGTTTTAAATTATTTTCTTTCGAATTATGAGAAAAATTTCAGATCCCTACCATAGAAAACTAAATCTTTAATTTCTTGATGATTTTTGACACCGATTCTGTTTTTTTTTTCATTATATGTGAACTAATTTTGCTCAATATGATAGAAATTCTAGGAAAATCATATTTCAACAACAATCAACAAGAGTTTCACTTTTTCTCAATCTACTTTTGCTTTTTTTATGTCATCTCAACTTTTCCAAGTTGATTTAGATTTCGAGTTTCATCACAATTTAATGAAGAAGTTCAGATCCTCTCAAGCTACTGAATTCTTCAAAATTATTTTTATTTCTAAAATTACCTCTCGTCCAAATATGAAAAACCCGGCAACACCAATCATCCAATCTTAAAAGTTGTATTATTTTTCAACTCACTTCTCCAAATATCAAACTGTTAGCCAACACGCAAAGTAATAATCATTCCACTCTAGCAAACAATTCATTCGAGAAATCAATAAATTCACCAGGGAATGGGGGGATAAGGCGAATAAACTCTGAAAAACGAATAATATTACCAACAAAATCTTGAATTCTTCTTGAAAGCGACCCCAGATAACCAATAGAACCAATCGATATTTACTTATTCAGCCTTCGTTTCGAACTTTGGATAGGCCGACTGGGCGTCGGTCCATTGTTTCCTAGAAGCGACAAGATCCGAAATCAAACGTCCAAGTTCAGATACCTGAAATTTTTGAAATCATCATTCAACCTTCGGGAATTTTAGTGAGTACTAGAAAGACGGGAGTGAGGAAGTTTGCTCTTTGTAAGATGCCGCCACGTATCAATCTGCAATCTGCAGCCAACAGTAATTTCCTTTTATAATAAGCTCAGGTTTGGTTGTTTTTCTGATGAGCGGAAATTTTCTCACTTCCAACTTCCTAGCACAGCGTAGGTATTTTAGCTTTTCCCCATTTTCAGACCGATTTTTCTATTCCTCATTCATTTTTCTCGATTTTATGTATATAAGAAGCCTTAATTACTTTTTTTTTAATTTGACGCCTCGTAGTTGAAAAAAAACCCGATTTTTAAAAGAATTAATGAGAACTCATACAATTTCCAAACCTTTTCAAACAATTCACTACCAAATTTAGTTGTCTAGAGTCGAAAAATCACTTTCAGGTTTACAATTAGCTTTTTTGTAGCTTTAGTATTTCTATTTTAAGAATTGTAGAACCTTTAAAATAAATAATGGTATTCTGGAAAATCGAATAGTAAATTGATTCCGACAACTTTTCGAGAAATTTAGCGGAAATCCCATGAATTTTACATTTTTCTTCAATTACTTCTAATTCACTACTTTTATAACATCAAAAACCCACAGGTATTCTGATCTGTTCCATGGTCTCCGAGTTTCTGACCGTTACCGTGTGTGGCTTCGCTTCAGACTCAAAGTCAACTGTGACACCGAATGGGATGCCAATCTCGTCGGTTCTCGCGTAACGTCTTCCAATGGAGCCGGAGCTGTCGTCGACCTTGTAGCTCAGCTCGTAGCTCGCCAACTCATCCTTCACCACGTCAATAATCGGCAACAGCTTCTCGTTGACGGAGATTGGCAAGATGGAGCATTTGATTGGAGCGATGAGTGGCTTCAGTGCGAGGTACTGAAATCCGACTTTATCGAGCAAAAATCGATAATAAACAACTTAAAAATACATTCCACTTCTATTATAATAATGTGATTTTGAAAATAAACAGCTCTAACCTTTTCCGTAGGAAATTCTTTTTTTCGAAACTTCGGTATGTTCCCATAGAAAATTATTGACCCAATTTTCCAGAGAAAGAAATCCCAGAAAATGTCGATTTCCTATTTTCTAACCGATCAACACCAAACTGAATTCAGGAGTGATTACGAATTGTCAACAGAGTCAACAGGGTTTTCGTTAGAACTCGGACAATCGTTGATTTGCCGGTTCATATTTTTGTGAACCATTATTGTCTTGAAGGTCTTGAAGTTTTTATTTTACTCAAAAAAGCATACCGTTCTCTGTTCATCTCCGTCTCTCTGTCTGAACGAGTGCTCCAGGAGCGAGTACATGACACGTCCAATTCCGTAAGATGGTTCGATGACCGACGGTGTCACTTCTTGCACGTGCACCTTCTTCTGATACTTCTTGATCGTCACCAGCTCTGGGGTCAGTGGGAACGTGTCGGCGTCAATTTTCAGGTTGAACAGCTTGTTAGCCAAAAGTTCCGATTCAATCTGACTGACTTCTTCCTCTGACAATTGTGACAGGCTTGTTTGGATCTGAAATTAAATTACGAAAATAAATTTTAAATAGGTAATTTTGAAAACCTCTTCCAACTTAGAACTTGGATTTTAAAATTCGTTTTTTTTTCTCAATTAATTTTTTGCTTCAATTTTATGTCATTAAACTAATAATTACCATTTGATGAGTTTGAAAAAATCTTATAAGAAGACGAATGTGAAAAATTTAACGAACTTTTGAAGTACACAACTAAAGAAATTTGACTAAAAACTTCCCCAACTCCCACTTAAAAGTAAATAAACATCAATACATTTTGCTTTTCACAAAGTTCGCCTAATGCTTCAAAAAACGAAGATTTCGAAACTTTTAGTATTCTTTGAACTGAATCCTCTACTTACGTACACACTTCCCTTTATCACTCACCTTCTTGGCGTCCTTTCTGAACGACTTTCCTAGCAGTGCCATGTTGGGGACTGCTTCGACGACGTTCACATCAACTGGTGCTGGAAGCTTCTTCTCGGCGGTCAACTTCACGTTGGTTGCCTTGTAGTGTTGTTGAAGGTCGTAACACGCGCGGTCGGCGTTACCAACACATTCGATCCATCCGTACGAAGTCAGAATCTCTGCGTCCCAGCAGTCCTGAATGAATAGTTGTAATTTCTTTTCAAATTTGTTTATTTTAAACTTTGACTCTGAAAAACCCCTTCTTTCAATAGAAAACTCTGTGAAATACCTTCTCGAAACCTAATATTTCTAATATTATTGTAGAACTCGTGTATTTCTGCCAACATTTTCATGTAAAACAGTTAAAAAATACCTGTTCTCTCCGAAACATTGTCAACATACATCTTTGAAAAAAGAAAACTATTGTTGTCAAATTAAAACTTCTAAAACACTCACCTGAGCATAGTGAGCCATCTCGTTGGACAAGTGCTGTCTGAATCGAAGTCTTCTTGGGTCGACTCCAACCTTCAGAAGGTATTGCTGGCAACGGGCCATGTAGTATCCGAGAGTTTCGTTGGCGACTGTTTTCTGTAAGTTTTTGTTATATTTCGGTAATCCGGAAAAGATGTTAGCGCATATTCTATACATTTAGCATCAGAAACACGACTGGGATCTTGAGGACCTTCTATCAACACAAAATCGATTACAAACTCGAGGCATGTCCGAAATTTTGAACTCTTAGAAATGAAATGAAAAAAACAAAAACAAAGCTTCAAAATTTTATAATCAGAAATTGTATGTTAGATTACATGAACTTGACATGAATTCAATAAAACTTTTCATCCACATGGAAAATGTATTATTCATGAAAATTTCGAAAAGAAGACTCATATTTTGATGTTTTACCATCTTATGAAATTTTTTAAAAACATGAGAAAATATAAATTTTGAATAAAACTCCAAGTTTGATCGTTTTCAAGTGGGATCTTCTCCGAACATAAAAACACTTCTCAAACACATGAAAAAGAATTTTCAGACAAAATGTGAAAAACATACGTTAGCAACAGCATCTCCGATAACCGTCTCTTGAGCTGGCTGTCCGTCCATCTGATTGCAGGCTGAGAACAAAACCAACTTCTCACCAGCAACCTTCTTGAACTTCGCGAGGCTCTTGTCTTCGGGGTCGACAAAATGTTCGATCTCGCACATGGTGAACTCTCTGACACGGATGAGTCCTTGTCGGGGGGAGATTTCATTACGGAATCCTGTTCCGATCTGAGCGGCTGCGAATGGCAGTTTTCCTTGGTTGAACTCAAGAAGACGCTTGAAGTTGACAAAGATTCCTTGGGCGGTTTCCGGGCGGAGGAAAGCACGGAAGTCACCGGTTGGCCCGATTTGCGTTGGGAACATCAAGTTGAAGGCGATCGGCTCGGTCAGGTCGTTGCCAGTGATGGGAGACTTGAAGTTGAAGCGGGTAATGACCTGGAATGTTGCTAATTTTGAGAATTCTCTCACGCCAGTGCTGTTTACGAAATTACTGATTCAACAGATCTAACGATTAACAGTTTCGTTAAAAGTGGAAAACCCGTTAGTTCGGCAATTAAAGGTTTCATTAAAATGAGAAGAACTGTTTAATTAATGTTTAACGGTTTCATTGGCAGTAAAAACACCGTTACTTTAACGACTAACCATTTCGTTAAATCAGAAATTTCATAAACAGCCTTGTCTCACAGATAGTGAAATCAACACTACTTCTTAATTTTCCTCACTATTGTCAGATAATTCAAAAATGTTCCATACCTCGTGCATATCCTTGTCATCGAATCCTTCGAGCTTGGCGAGCACATCTTGAATATCATCTCTGATTGCAGCAGATGTCTTCTTGTCCTGGAATTTAAATTCCTTATCCTCTATGTAAATTTATTTTTTTGTCTTTCTCTCTATCTCTCTCTCTTTTCTCCGTGCATTTTTGCTGTTGTTCATGTATCTTATTGTCTATTGAATAAATGTGATTGGAATAATTCTTATTGATTGGGGGCGTGGCCGAAAACGTCGTGTGAGCGCAACGAACCCCTGGCCGGTGGATGAAAGATTGTCGATGTTTTCGCGACGTTTTCAACGCGCTATAGTCGCACGACACGAGACGCTATGAAATGTCGCCAAATATCCAACGTTTTAGTTATGGAGTTAGTGAAAAATAGCAGATTTTAGTGATGCCTTGGTATTAAGAAAAAGGCATCCGACATTTAAAACAGATGAAGTTTTCAACAAAATTAGTGAGGGGGGAGTCAAATACCTCGATGTTCTTTGAGATTTTATGGGATTGTGGAACAAGATGTGGAAAACTATCTAACTAACAAAGTGTGATTCATGAATCTCGAATTAACGAGATTTACGTTGAGTTAACATTTAAGGGTTTCCCCTTTTGGCACTGACTTCACAGCAGAGAGGGAGAATATTTAAAATGTAATGAAACAAAACTAACATTGAGCAGCTTCTCGGCACTGTTCTTGATCAGATGATCGGCTCTGAAGCATTCTCCAGTCTTCACATCCTTCACCATCCAATCGGCGAATCGGTCAACGTGACCCGACGCTTTCAGGACAGGTTCTGGGGTGAGCGAGGTACAGTCAACTTCTAGCATACCTTCTTCCAGGATGAAATGTTTTCTCCATTCCTGAATATTCTAAGTTCATTCGATTTTCTTTATATCTCATAAAAATAAAATCAAGACAATTTTTTTTCAAATTTCAGTTCATTTCATAATTAAACTAGAACAACTAATAATTCAGAATCTTTTTCGATATTCTCACATTTTATCTTTTGTACAAAAAGACTCACCTGAAGCATGTTAGCCTTGAGGGCACATCCCATAGGTCCAAAATCGTAGAGTCCAGTCACTCCACCATAAATGGCAAACGACTGATCATAGAAGAATCTCCGTTTCAAAAGATCTTCCAGCTTGAGACGATCGAACGACGCTTCCTTGGGGGCCAGGGCGATTTCAGTCTCCTCGAGCTTCTTCTTTCTCGCCTTCAGCTCGACGACAGCACGGTCGACGTCGATCTTCGGTGCTCCCTTGGCTTTCAGTTCTCTTACGAGATCTCCATATTCCTTCACAGCAACACGAAGTGGAGCGAGTTGCTGGAAAGTCAAAAGTGGTATTCATTGAAATGTATCCGTTCATTTTTCAGATATTTTACTAGCCTGGACCGCGGCAGTCCTTCACGAATCAAATTTCGAATACGTGGTTTTCAGGTCTTTCAAGAATTTGAAAAAAAAGATATGGTTTCACGCAACACATACAGTACCGTCCATAAAGATACGAACGCTAACTTTTTTGGCATATATCGACCTGGGAGTTCCGGATTGGTCTGTAACTTTCAAAGATGTCGGAGAAAACATTTTTATTTTATTAGTAATGAATATGAAAAGCATAGGAAATTACTGCGCATCATAAAGACCTTTTTCTCAAATCCACTTAAAATCGAATTTTTCCCTTTCACATTTATTTTTCTTTTTTTCATTCAGTGTAAGTTTTTATGTTTTCAAATGCATAGTTATGATAGTTCAGTATATCTAGCTAGTGGAAATTTTAAAAAAAAAACCACTCAATAGGTGATCGTTCGATGCCACAACACGCGATTGAAGAGGTCGCACTTGACTAAAAAGCCCGCAAAGACAATATAAAGTTTTTATGAAGTTACTTCTGCTCCAGATGGACTGGATCTACTTGAAAAGTGATAACAAACCTTTTTTACATTGTTTCGACAATATTCGAAGTTACCTAGAAAAGATTCCAGGCCGTTCGTCATTGAACTCGTGGCTCACCTTCTCGAAAACTGTCAAGTTGTGGTCAGTTTTTCATCCATAAAGTGGGAACGCCGTGTTGTAAATCTCCAATTTTTTGTGAACACATTTTTTATATGTTTTTTGTTCAGTTTAATGTCTGGAAGTCAACTAAAAAATTATTTGAAAAACATTCAAGTGAGCCAAACTGGAGTAAGAGGAGGAGCGGATTCGCAGGGTTCTAAAGAAGCAGTCTAAAATTGTGAAAATGGATGAATCGAAGTTTTTTGCGGTCGAAATTAAACATAAACGTTTCGAATGATGTTTGAATGTAAAACAAAGTTGATTTCTGTAACTAATCCATTCAAAAATCACGATTGTTGCAACCTGAAAAAAGGCTTCTCGGTACATTTTCATTCGACCTTTCTCTAAATTGTTCAAAATGATTGACTTACCATACCACTGTTTTCAAATGAACAGGAGTGATATAGAGAATGAGTCTACAAAAAATTAGACATCCACAACACGGCGTTCCCATTTAATGAATGAAAAACTGACCACAACTTGATAATTCTCGAGAAGGTAGGCCACGAGTTCAATGGCAAACGGTCTGGAATCTTTTCCAGGTAACTTCGAGTAGTATCAAAATTATTCGAAGGGTGCTTGTACTAGTTTTTTTGAGTGAATTCAGATCAACTGGAGCAAGAACAACTTCATAAAAAGTCGATTTCTTTCTCACTGTCTTCTCAGTGATGAGTGACCT